>JAWDJE010000006.1:67402500-68602500 GCA_035047345.1 Bradypodion ventrale | reverse complement strand
CCAGAAGCCCTGATCGGTAATTGAAGTCCAAGAACACCTGGAAAGCTGACCCCTAGTCTAGACAATTAGCATTATTAAAATTTAGTAGCCACAATTTCTTTTGGAGATGGTGGCAGCAGTAGTTGCTATGTTTCTTACAAAAATATTGTTACTATTAATAACAACACCTTACTCTTGTTACAGAAAAAAATCCAAATACTGTCCCTAGAAAGGTGAAAATTTACGTACTTTTTAAAATACTTTTGACATTGAACATACCTCTGAGGTCAGATCCCTAAGTGTGCTGTTTGAAGTCATCCATCCATTGCACGGACTGACCTGTGTAAGTGTGGAAAATAACATTAAACCCTTTTATTGGTGTGTGGAAATGGGTACAAAAAAGCACAAGCACAGTTAACTGAGTGGCTGGAATGACAATCAAAACACAGAAGTGATCAGACAGTTGGTTAAAATACAGCTTTTTCCACATAGCATTAGATTTTCAAATTGAGAGGGGAAACAGCAAGTGAATGAGAATAGCCAAGAGCACAGATTAGAAAATTAGGTTAGAGAATTAATGTGTTTGGCTGTTGATTGCCCAATTGCTTTTTATGTGTAATGTATTATTTTTGTGGTATTGCTGCCATATAGATGTAGATATAGATATTATTCACACATGTAAATGAAATATTGGTTGATACCCCAACTTCAGTAAAAGGAACCTAGCATTCCAGATTCCCCCCACCCCCCACCGGGTGAGAAAGTGTAATATATTTCCCTTCCAAAGCTATATTAATACTAAGTAACCTGTATGTTGCCCACAAAATGAAGAAAACAAAATGTTCAGGAGCAAAACAAAAAACATCAGTGGGTAAAAGGAAAAGTAACTTTCATTACTATTATGTCTTCAAAGGACTATGCTCTATGAGCTTTAAACCTCTCCAGGCCTTGCCTTCTAGGGTCTCCCCAGCCCAAAGACTCCGACCTGTAGGTCTCAAAGCCCAGTCCAGTCTAAGGCTGCAATTACCTGGGTTCCTGCCTCAGGAAGTCCCAGCAAAATTAAATGGAGAGAATAAAAAAAATCAAGTAGCATGGAGATTGGCTGAACTCTTATCTTACCCTTTCCAAAGATGAGGCAAGCTGTTGAATCAAAGTTGTTTATTTCTTCAGGTTCATAGGTAGTTCAGGATACAAAAAGGATCAGGATACAGCTAATCAAAATACATCAGGGTTTCCACATAACAGGATTTCCCCACCAAAGAATCATAATCTATTTCTAAGTCACCATTATGAACAGCAGCATCAGGTGAGGTGCTAATCCTCCATCTTTCTGGATCAGACTGACCATGAGGTCTGGTAAAACAAAGGAGGCCTGACCTAACCTCCCCCTTTGGCATAAGGCCAATCAGGGTAGAAAATTAACTAAACAACACCTGGCTTTCAAATTAATTGGCTATCTATGTCAGGTGATGAAAGATGAGTATCTTCAACCAGGGTGGTAAACAACATTCTTTAGCACCATTTGGCTATCAGCATCATAGTAAAATTTCAAGAGGAAGTCAAGAGGCCCATCTTCGATACAGGGGCAAAACAGCTCCTCTAAAAGCAGTTTAAGAAACAGGGAAATGCCATGTTTGATGACTAGTGACATATTATTACATGCTCTACAAATTGTGGCAAGGTTGACCCAGATTTAATGTTTGGTGATTAGCTTGTATTTTATCTAAAGTTATCTTCACATATCCTCAATCTTCAATTATTTTTTCATTCTTTCTGCAGGAAGATTTTTGGGCAGCTCCAAATCTTTAATACCTAAAATATAGTTACATTGAACATTTGGACAACTTACCTGAAGACAACTAAGAAATGAATACAATTGTTCATATGTGACATCTTTGTTTAACTCACCTGGAAAACAGAAATATTTTCAAACATGACAATGATGAAACCAAATAGGACCCTAGGCAGAACCGAAATCCTCTAAGAGTCTGAGAGATAGGAATTTCATAATGTTTGCATCTAGACACTTAAGTTTGAATTCATAAAGTAGCTAATAACCTTCTAGTTGCTCCCCAGCTACTTTCTGTTGTGGACACCATGTTTTGTGGTGAGTACTAGGCAATTGTTCATTAGACAATAAATTGGAATAAAAATATCTCCAGTAACCAGGAAAGACTAATAAATGGGGGCAGAAAGTGTCTTTTTCTTGTTCCCATATGTTATACTGTATGTGCAACTGCATCTCCAGGAAAATTATCACAAGCTGATTCATACATTGAATCTATACTATGATGACCCAAATTGCAGAGACCTCCTGTCCCATCAACAGAATTCACATATCTAGTCAAATTTCACACAAACAAAGTATCACTATAATTCCATCAAGTGGCATGTTATTCTGACAAGAAACTAAACTTGCCCCCAGAATAATCACACACCATATTCAACATCTAAACATGTCTTAATCTGGTACTAATCCTATCCATTTGTAGGGAAATAAGAAGAAATAAATCATCTCTCCTCAAATGATTTTTAAAAACTCTTGTGACCCACAAACCAGCAAATTTGAACTTATAAATATAAGAGCAAGATCACATTTCCATGGCAGCATTTGTTTTAGGTCCAATGTGGAGATTATTTTTCTGTCACCCTGGGTATACACATCTCCCGTCTCTTCTCAGACAACTGAACTAGTGAGAGAACTGCATTATATAACAGTCAGTTCAAATCCCAAGGTTGAATGACTGATGATTTACCTATTTACAAGCCTTTCACTCTCCAAAACAATCCTAGCCATTTTACATCAAGAAGGAAGACTGTGTTTTCCCTTTGCAGGCGCACCCACCCAAATAAAGACTCAGACACCGTTATTGGATTAAAGGCATCAGGCCACTTTTATTGAATAATGCCCTAGTCCGAATTATCACTTTCAATTGGTGTATCATCCAATTGTAATTCTTTAAGGCAAGCAGGCTGCAGTAGCACTGGTAAGGTTCCACCCTAAATGCCAATGGAAATTGGCTACATGTATCAATTTGTATCAATTTGTTTGTTGACACAAACAAATTGTTGACCGGAGTCAATATACTATCTACTGATCCCACCCTATGACGTGTATCCATTCAAATATCAAGGTGATGCAGGCTGACATCACCCCTTTCATAGTTCGCCTTTGACCGGCCAAACCTGTTTCCCCTGTACCTATCTATGTGTTGTCCAGTCAATGCAAACCTGCCGGATACCTATGTGTCATAAACCTTTACCTTACCCAGTGCTACCCACACTGGGAGGCGTCCATGATGACTCACCGCCCCCCCCAGACCGTCAGCTCGGTCACCAGGCCTGCTTGCACATCTTCCAGAAAGAGGTTCATACCTCTGGCCGACAGGTGGACCCCATTTCCTGCCTATAGGTCAAAGTTTTGCAAGCCTATCCCCGGATGTCTACTGGCTGTCCCAAGCCATTCTCAGCAAGGATCCGGGCAACAGCCCTGTCCACTGACCGCTAGGGACGGTCCAAACCACGGAGGACCATGTCTCCTCTAAAACGGTGTCTCGGCACGATGTTAGACCATGGCAACCGCGTGTACAGCCATAAATGATGTAAAAAAGCCAGGTCGCTGCACCTCGACATTTTAAGGAAAGGTCAGTGATCCGTGTGAGATCATCGCTGCCGAGGTGCAGAATAAGAACATCAGGCGGTCCAGCATCCCTGATGGACATCAGGAATGGCAAC
The DNA here is from genome assembly GCA_035047345.1 of Bradypodion ventrale. Taxonomy (NCBI): domain Eukaryota; kingdom Metazoa; phylum Chordata; class Lepidosauria; order Squamata; family Chamaeleonidae; genus Bradypodion; species Bradypodion ventrale. Next base: position 68,598,786 of record JAWDJE010000006.1, on the reverse strand, counting down.
AGTTCCCGCCCTTCCATGCCGCGCATACCATACCACCGCATACGTGCGGATACACGTAGCCCGAGCTGGGGTCCACACTCTGTCGCCGCAGCATATTCTGCCGCCCAGTGTACATAGCTGCGGCCCACCAGCCCCACTGCCACCGGTGTGCGGATACACACAGGATCTGTAAAAGAGGAAAAGGAAGTAAGGACATAACTAGGTACTCATACAGTGAGGGGACATACATATAAGGAAAATATGTGCAAACCCCCATGTGCCCACCATATCTGCCTCCGAGTACCCAAACGCAGCTGTGGTCAATGCGACGCCTATCCTAAATGAATGGGTGCCATAACGGGCCCCACACTGTGAAGCGCGGTACCAGTCATCCTACAGAACTTCAATTTGGTAAGGGGAGACCCATCGTGGTGGCAGAAAAAACAGGGCAGGGCGTGCAGCAGGCACTGTCAAAACTGTATGTAGGGGACCAACCGGACAGATGTCAGCAAATATACATCATAGCAGTCTACACCACTGCCTACTCCATGCTGATCGGCCTTTGAGGAACAAATCCTCCACTGAGCCCACACCTGGTTGATAGGAACATCTTTGAGTTCCAGTGCTGTACAAAAAACGTCCCCCTTCAACCATGGGACCAGCTCACTGAGTCATCGAGCTCCAGAAAAAAGCTACAGCGGTAGCTGCATGAAAAGAGACCCCTCCTACCTACTGCAACCTCATCTATGCCAACCTTGTGCAAGGTGGGTAATAATATCTGTGAGAATAGGGTGACGTGTGTCCGGGCGGCGGCCATGTACACGTGTCCACCCGTCGAATACATGGCATATGCAGAAGACCCTCGCATAGTCAGGACAAACCCCGTGCCCTGCCCATGAATATCAAGGCGTAAAGCCTGGTGGCTATGGCGCGTAAAGCCAACCCCAGATCACAAGGGCGGACGATACATTATAAAACCCAGGTGATCAATGGCGGCCACATTTTTTGGCCAATTGTCTTTGCCCACAAAAGACTCTAAAGTGAAGGAGTGGACGCCGATCCGCCGTGCGCGTGCGAGTTGCCAAGGCATGCCACTCGTCCGGTTCACGTCTCCTTGCCAAATGACCATATCTCAGCCAGGAGTGGAGAGGGTAGTTCCCAAGCATCTGGAGCACAGTCATGGAACCGGGAGATCTGCAGGCGGGATAAAGCATCAGCAATATCACTATTAATGCCTGGCACATGTTTGGGCCTAAGGAGCGCCTCAAAGCGCACGGACCCAAGAACGATAGGCGAGCTAAGGCCATGACTCCGGTGGATTAAGACGTTTGGGCACTGACAATGTGCATACCGCACCATTGCCACACCAACAGCGAGGCACAGAATTAAGCCATCTGTCCCCCCAGAACCTAAAGGGTACCCAGAGTTGAGAAAATTTTTCAGAAATGTAAGATCGCGTAAGCGATCCGTGCCCTCCCATCCCCGGGGCCAATGACCATAGGCACACTGTCCTTAAATAAATCCCCCCACCCCAATGAGCCAGAGGCATCCGACTGTAGTCAGGACTGGGGCTGACCAGAAGCTCAGACCTCCAAAAGGAGACAGCATGAATGTCCTGGGGAATGTGAGCCAAACCAACAGGTCCGCTCGTAAACCCCTAATCAGCCGTACCCTGCGGTGTCGTTTATCGGACCCATCATAGTGTGTCCGAGACACTAGGCGAAAGCACTGCCTGGTGTTACTCTGCAGGCGAAGTTGATGCGGCCATGCATCACCTGCCACTCTCGGAGAGGCACCTTCCACTTGGCAACAGTGCCACATTGCAGCAGGGGCCGCTCCCCTTGACAGACAATTCGGTCACCTGACCCTCTTGCACGTTATTCAAAAGAAAGGTGCATCCACTTGTTGACCGGTGAACCCCATCTCCAGAATACAGGCCAAAGACCTGTAACCCTATCCCCAGATGACAAATGGCTGTCCCCAAGCCATTCTAGACAAGGAACCAGGCAACAGCCCTGTCCCCTGACCGTCGGGCATGGTCCGACCGCTGGGTCAAAGTCTCACCTATTATATTGCCTCGGCATGATGTATGACCATAGCAATCGTGTAGACAGCCATAAATGGCCAAGAAACGCCAGGTCACTGCACTCGGAAGTCTATAAGTCCGGGCCAGCAATCCGTGCAAGATCACCGCCTCCGAGGTGCAGAAGTAAAACATGTGGCGGCCCAGCATCCCCAATGGACATCAGGAATGTCAACAGTTCCCGCCACCTAAATGCCGTGCACACCAAACCACTGCATACGCGCAGGTACGCGTAGCCCGAGATGGGGTCCCCATTTGACAAAGCAGCATACTGTGCCGCCCCAGTGCACAGAATTGTGGCCCACAAGCCACAGTACTACCAGTGTGCGGAAATACACAGGGTCTGTAAAATCAGGAGGGAGAATAGAGGGCAGAACGAGGCACTCCTTCAGTGAAGGGACGGACAGACAGAAAAAATTGGGCAAATCCCGACCTGCCCATGCAACATATGTCAGGCTCCAGGCACCCAAACGCAGCCGCAGTTGATGCGGCACCTAACTGGAAGGAATGGGTACCAGTTCTAGTTCAGTAAGGGTAGACCCGGCTTGGTAGCAAACGACAGGGCAGGGTGTGAACCACGCGCTGCCACAAACACCTGTGGGGAAGCAACCAGACATATGGCAGCGCCAGGCTAGTACCCTCTTTCTGCTGATCGGCCCTTGAGGAGCGAAGCCTCCACAGAGCTCACTCCTAATCGAGCCGCACATAATCTATTTCGAGTACCCTGCAAAACATGTCCCCTGTGGAAGATGGCAGCAGCTAACTTAATCTGAGAGCTCCAGATCAAGGGACAAATGTGGTCACCCGAAAGTAGGCCCTCCACACGGAGCATAAGCGCTGCCACATAGGAGTCATATATATTAACTAAAAGTGCTAGCAGGGCTCATCACTGGCATCTCAGGGTGAAGAGCCGCCCTAATCCTAAGGTCTAGACCTAGGCTAACCATGACGGGCCAGGGAAAACCACCACAGCCCGGTAATCATTGTCCAAGCACTGGACCATTGGGATGGCCAAATCAGGACGGGCCCTATATATCCTGCCATGGATGCCCAATAGGCCGGTAACCAATTGACCCCATAGGGAGGCAGCTTGCGGCGACAGGGCAACTCCTTGTCCATGTCATCTTGCCCCTAATGCCCTCATCAGTGTGTTCACGTTGCAAGAGGGGGAAAATGTGAATATATTCACCAAGCTACATAATCTAGCTAATAGCCCGGGACGAATGGTCACCCAGGGGTATAGAGTAACCGGCCATTGGCAGAACCACCGTTGGCACGGAGTGGAGTGAAGAAACACATAACCGGCCCTTTGGGCCCCAGAGAAATTAAGTAAAAGCATAGGGGCGGTCACCCCGGTAAGAACCAGGGTGTAATTGGTTTATTGCGACCATGGCCACTATACCCCCCCAGCATGATGAGCTAGTGTCACGGGTGTGCTGATTTGACCAAGATACTCACTCGGTGCACCCCCACAAGCCGCCCCCACTGGGGGTTCCAGCCCGTGGTGGGCGTCGGAGCTCGCGATGGCCCTCGAGCTCTGTGTTCCCGTGCATCCAGGCCGGATGGGGAGCCGCGAGGTGCCAGCCTGCGCTGGCCTGATGGCCTCCAGCAGCTCAACCCTGTTGGCAGCCCGCCGCGCAGCCGTGGCCGGCATGTGGGCCGGAACCGCCGAGTTTGCATGCCCACCATCGAAGGTGGTGCAGCAATGTCCATTGATGCCTCCCGTGCTGAATTGCAGGCAGCGGAGGATCCACAGCACCTAACCCATCAGGATAAGGTGGGCCGGATGGGCCGGATGGCCCCACCGGGTAATTGATGTGGGATAAACCCATGTGGTAATCCCTGGCCAGAACAGGGACATGCCCAGTGATCCGGCCCATGGAGTGCAGGAATGACGGCGGGGCGGAAACCCGCACCATGTCCAAGTGGGGCGCTATGCCCCAAGGGGGGGCAAAGAAGCAGCGGGGGTAAAAACCCCAGTGGCGCAGGCCTGTGCCACCCACCTCCCGAGCCCTCAGCCTGGGCTCATTGGCGGCAGTGTGTTCAATGACCCTACCACCGACCTGCGGGGGTGCCGACCGAGCCCCCCGGCCCGGTGGCACCCCCGAAAAGTAGATGGGGTGGGCTGAGCCTCCCCCCAGGCGCGACCAAGGGGGCCGCCCGAGTAAAGGGTATCCCGTCCTGCAGTACTCAGGAATCAAACCGCTGACCTTCTGCCTCCCAGTCAGCATCTTAGCCACCTGAGCCACTGCAGTCCGGAACTGTTCGGAGGAAGGAAACCTCCGATCAAGGGACGTTAAAAGAGAGAGACACGTAAATGTCTCTGTCCTGGAAATTGCTAGCCAAAGAGAGCCTCCAAAAGAGGCAAACAGGGGAGGAAGCGATGGAGCAAACTTCTCCGCTCCTTCGCTTCGCAAAATGGCAGCCAGGCTGCCTCGTGGCCACCCCTTTTATGGAGAGGTGGCCACGCCCCCTAACTAACCCGGATGTCCGAGTCTGGGTGGGTGGGGCCCCCGCAAAGAGCGCGGCGGCCATTTTGGTGCCGCACTTGCATTTTTAATACCTCAGATGGGTTAACTTTAAAGATGGAGATAATTTCTCCATCATGGGGAGAAATGCTTCTTTTGTATAGGTGAGCTGAAGTCAGATACTGTTAAATATACAACAGCTTTCCCATAATATTTTATAATATTTAATATATAATATTTATAATATAATGAGGGTTGCTTGGTAATTTGTTCTACATTTCTTTCCTGCCATATTGGCCAGAATCCTATTAGTGACATATATCTGGTGGTGTACATTTCAGCAGCAAATTGCTGCGTGTTAAAAAATTGGCCTAAGCACCAGCTGTCACATACCCCTCACACAACTCAGCACACAACAACAAATGCCAACACTGATTTTTTAAATTTGTGGCAAATTTATACCAGTGAAAACTGGCAAAATCTCACAATCTCAGCCACTCTCAGACTTACTGATATCAAAATTCCAATTTAGAATTATCAAAATTAAATTAATTTAGGATATCAACATTAAAATTTAGGGTTTAAATGTATTCTGAACCAGATTTGTTAACAAAATACCTAATTACAGCGGCAAGATTAGTGTTAACAATGAATTGAAGGGAAAAGTATGATTTTAAATTAAATGAATTGTACAAAGAAATTTGGAATATAGCTATTAATGAAAAGCTAACAAGTAATATTAAAGTAAATGGTTTGATTAAAAAGAATATTTTTATTGATTCTTTTGGGAGAAATTATTGATTTGATATTAATAAAGGTAAAGAATTATGCAACTTTGCAAAAGTCAATGCAGTATTGGAAGGGAAACAGGGTTCTATTATAGGAGGCAAAACTGGTCACGTCTCCAAATGGTCTCCTTTGGAGGGAACATGTACTGTTCAATTGTATTGTTAGTTATGAATTTTTTTGTTACTATTGAGTGTGTGTGTGTACAGGTAAAACTCGGAAAATTAAAATATTGTGCAAATGTTCATTCAGTTCAGTAATGCAACTTAGAAGGTGAAACAAATATATGAGATAGACTCATTACACGCAAAGCGAGATAGTTCAAGCCTTACTTTGTTGTAATATTGATGCTTACAGTTTATGAAAAACCCCAAACCCCAATCTCATGTACCCATAATCATCACATAATCTTATGTACACTGTACGCCATGACCATCACAATTATAACGAATTATGGCATGACATCTCTCGCTTTGCATGTAGTGAGTCTATCTCATATATTTGTTTCACCTTTTAAGTGAAATGAATGAACATTTGCACGATATTCTAATTTTCCGAGTTTCACCTGTATGTGTGTGTGTGTTTTTGTTGTTCAGTCGCACAGTCAATTCAGACCCTTTGTGACCCTATGGACCATTGTCCTCCAGGCACCTCTGTCCTCCACCATCCTCCTCAGCCCGCCCATCTCTGTGCCTATTGTGTCTACAATACCATCTAGCCATCTCATCTTTGGCCGCCCCCTTCTTCTTTTGCCCTCCACCTTTCCCAGCATGAAGGCCTTCTCAAGTGAATCCTCCCTTCTCAATTGATGTCCAAAGTACTTCATCTTCATCTTTACTATTTGACCTTCTGATGAACAGTCAGGGTTGATTTCTTCTAAGATTTCTTCTAAGATAATTAAGGGTTTTTGTTAATAAGTTTTTAAAAGTAACACTTGTTATTTTTATAAAATTATTTTTAAAAATGTACTAGGGCAGGGTTGGCAACCTATGACCTGCAGGCCAGATCTGGCCCACAGTGCCAAATAATCCTGCCCCCACCCTTGCTCCAGCCACCACAGCCACTGCCGGAATTGGCCGTGGACTCATTTACAGCTGTCGTAAATGCGTTTTTGACAACCGTAAATGAGTCTGCAGCTGTCGCAAACATGTTTATGACAGCTGTAAATGGCGATGGGACCACAAGTCCGGCCCCCTCAACTGTGAGAGGGAGGATTACCCGGCAACCCGTGTATTAGGATATACCAGTACATCTTGTCTGCACCTCTCAAATTGTGCCTTAGTCATTTTACATCCATTATTCTCTCTTTTTGCCTATCTTCTCAGGGTGAAGGCCATCCAATCCACCTGCTGCCTCTGGTTTCACCTGTCTACCATCTGTCCTCATCAATTTACATTATTGCTCCATCCCTAGTCTTACAATTTCTAGGCACCACACAGCAATATTTTCTCTCCCCCCTTTCTGTTTCTGTCCTAGAGTGGTTCATTTAAGGAAGGAAAAAAAAAATCTTCCCCTACCCACCTTTAACTTTTGTAACTGGGGGCCTTGTTCATAGTTTTAACAGAAGAAAATGGGCTGGCTCTAGAATGTATGGGATTGCATTGGCTCAAGTGGTTTAGATGCTGAATTAGATGACTGGAAGTTCGGAGTTCGATTCCCAAGTACTGCAAGACGGAGTGAGCTCTCATCTCTGTCCCGGCTCCTGACAACCCAGCAGTTCGAAAGCAAGAAATTGCAAGTAGAAATTGCTGGCTTTAAAGCAAGGGCAACCTTTACCCTTTACGTAGAATCTATACATTAAATTAATAGATTAAGAATATTTGCCATTTTCAACATTGCAATTATTGTTGACATACCACATTGTCTCTGACTTATGCCAACCCTATGGATGAGTGATCTCCAGAATGTCATTATTAGCAGCTGTATTCAGCTTCAGCAAACTCAAATCCTTATGGATTCAATCTACAGTAACTCATATTTGGCCTTCTTTTCCTGTTGCCATCAATTGCTGCCATTATTGATAATATTGATAATTATGTGTACTCTAGAACTAAGGGATAATTATGTGTAAAGGTAAAGGTTTCCCTTGCTCGAAAGCCAGTCACATCCGACTCTAGGGTTCAGTGCTCATCTCTGTTTCAAAGCCGAAGAGACAGCACTGTCTGCTTCTGCAGACATTTCCGTGGTCATGTGGCAGGCATGACTACACAGCACACGGAACACTGTTTACCTTCCCACTGAAGTGGTCCCTATTTATCTACTTGCAATTTCTTGCTTTTGAACTGCTAGGTTGGCAGGAGCTGGGACAAAGATGGGAGCTCATTCCGTCCTGCAGTACTCAGGAATAGAACTGCTGACCTTCCACCTCCAAGTCAGCATCTTAGTCACTTGATCCACTGCAGTGGACTCTTCAAAGATCTACATCCCTATACAATTGCTTGAACATGCAAGGCATTGCTGATTGGCCCATATAGAATGCTATCTGGAGATGCCCTAAATCTAGTGACCTGTTTAAAAGTCTGCCTTTTGTCTAGGCACCATAATCAAGAGGCAGGGGAATAATTGAGCAAATAGGTCTGGCATTACACAACTGTGTTCAGGAAATCCACCATTTTAAAAACAGCTGTCAATTGCTGGTTCTTCAATCTTGAAAGAAAAAGGATCAAGCATAGTTACCAAGAGGATGGTATCTGTTGTGCATATTATCCCATAGGAAACGTCCATCTACCAAGCCAGTTAAAATCACATGGCTTTCTTTTGGAAGATGACTATCTAAATATTGCAGAATTTGTACCACATTGATGCGCATTTGATCAGGCCTTGTCATGTATTTCACTGTTTCAGATCTCCTATGGAAAGAAAAGAAAAGAAAAGAGCACAGTACATAGGGTGGAATGGAATGAAATAAAAATGTAAACCACCTCCTGTTATCACATTTGATCACTAAGCAAGGGTCTGGATAGTACTTGGAGAGAAGATCACCAGGAAAGTAAATAAAGATTTCTAGGTAGGCTTCCAGTGTAGAGATAAGGTTGGGATGCTATACTGGCTAAATGCTTGGGAGAGAGAAGACTGCAACTGAGAGTAGGAAGAAGTGATCTCATACTGAGAATATCAGTCTCTGGGTAAGGAAGACACATGTTGGGTAGCACAGAAGGTAACTTTAGTGTCTTGCACGGGAGACAAAGAAGGAGTCGCAGGAAGGACTAACACAGGTTTATTCATTGATGGTCAGTATGAACATGTGGTAATGGCGGAGGTACATCTCATTATATACAGTACATAATACATTTGAATCTTGTTGCACGGTAGCTCATTGGCTGCTACCGGCGTGGCCTCGCCCAGGTCACGCCTCTCTTCTTGTAGTTGTTTTCTGTAGTCCTTTGTCATGCGGGGAATCTCCCGCGGCTGTTCGTGATTTGGGGAATGTGGACCATGTGAGGCTGAACGCTCGCAGCTGCCCTCTATGGGCGGCTTGCTCGCGTTCCTTAACAGCTGAGATACATTGTGATTGTGGACTGGTTACATTCATATATTTAAAGAAACATTGTACATGCATACATAACAGTAACTATCCAGGGAGATCTATCCAGCGGTGGTATTCAAAATTTTGTACTACCTACTCTGTGGGCGTGGCGAGGTGGCCATGTGACTGGGTGGGCATGGCCAGGTAGCCATGTGACTGGGTGGGTGTTTTAAAACAAAAAAAAATGCAACAGCAACAATTAAATGTTTGAAGTGGTAGCCGTGTTAGTCTGCAAACATATTTGAGAGTAAACAAAACAGAACAGCAAAAAAAGACAAAAAAGGTTGTGACACCTTAATGACTAACTCCTGTATTTTTAAATGTGAACTTTCAAGGAGAGAGTATGAGAGAGAGAGTTTTTGTATGTTTGGCGGGGTGGGTTGGGTGAGAGAGAGGGAAGGAGGTTTGCTTCAAGTTGTGTGTGCTTGGTTGCTGGATTAATAAATTTAGGGAAGGGCGGCAAGGGAACTTGTGATGTCAGACTCTCTCAGTGCCCTGGGAGAAACGTGCGAGTTTTGCCTGGAGCCTTCTTTCTGCTGGGGGGGGGGGGGGAACTGGTGAGCATGCCACCCGGGGCTGCTTCCTCACCAGTACCTCCGCTGTGGAGGCCTGACAAGTGCTGCTGCTCCTCATCAGCTGGCTCAGCATTTTTGCCGCTGGAGGAGGAAGAGGAGGAAGATTGGGGGTGTGTGAGAGGTCTGGAGCTTCCCCAGCCCTTCACATGGTGGGCGGCTGCCTCCACCTCACTTGGTTCACATAAAGCCCGGCGAGGAGGAGGAGGAAGAAGAAGAAAGTGCAATGAAGAGCCACTGCCTCTGGTCTGGGAGAGGCGGGTGTATGTGCCAAGCTGAGCCAGGCCTGCCACCCGAGCCATCACTCTGGGCTCTGTGCCATCAAATCACATGTCCATGCAAATGTCTGAGGATGCAAACGGAAGGAAGCAGGAAGGGAAGGAGGAAAAGAAAAAAGGGGGCGCAGTCTGTTCCACAGGTCTGCCCTAGCCACCACCATCACCACAGCATGAGATAAAGTGACCAGATGGAGCCCGACAAAGAGGCATGAGAGTTGGGGGGGAAAACCCCTGTGCCCACTGAGTAAGCCCGGCAGGAAGGCAGGCAGGCAGGCATCATGCCATGGAGAGCTAAGGTGCTGTGGTGCTGGGCTTGGGGCAACACTTAGCACCCTTCGGGGAGCTCCCACAGCAAGAGGAGGAGGAGGCCTTGAGCCTGCCATGGTGGAGCCTCCGCCACAAACCAATGCACTGCACCGGCTCTGCTTGGTGGGAAGGAGGACTCCCTTCACCACCCCCAGCAATGCTGCTGCAGGTGACCACTGAGTCTGGGTACCTGGAGTGGGGTAAGAGTAGGAGGGGGAGGGGGGCAGGGCCAGTTGGTTCTACTACCGGTTTTGCCAAACTGGGCCGAACTGGATGAATCCCACCACTGGACATTGTTCTGCCCAAAGGCATGAGGTTGCATTCCACTTCCAACATTAATTTCATCCATTCCAACTCTGTGATTCTGTTAACTTAATGCTCTGTATGGTTGATGAGGTAAAATTATTTCTCTTTTCTAGATTGAGAATGGGAGGGGGAATCAAAAAATAAACAATGAACATCTATTCCATTTGTACATATAGACAATCTAGCAGCAATTAACAGAAGGAGTTACAAGATAAACCATAAGCCTCTGTAAGAGCTGATTTATCATCAAGGAAGTTTAATCTCTTTCTATCATTTGTTTTCAGTTGTCCTCCATTTCAAATCACAGATTGCCTCTGGCACCAATCAATCAGCCCTTGTTTCTCTTGTTATCAGAGCTTTATGTCACCCAAAAAAAAAATACCACTGGGAAATGAACACTGTAGAAATGATCAGCTATAAGAAACACAGCAAATTCAGCAATGCTTCTTTCTCCCAATCTCCAATAATCTTTCTCTCACAGACATACCGTATTTATTTGTGTATAACGCGCAAAATTTTATACCAAAAAAAGAAATCAAAGTTTGGGTGCGCGTTATAAACGAGGACTGGTGTGGCAGTGGCGGCCGGTCCCTTGAGGGCGCGAATGGTGAGCAATAATAGATACATTCTCCCGCTTCTCATTTCAAACTGGCGCGAACCAATTCTCGTGATACTGTAATGTCATGAAGAAGCCTTTAAAATGACAGGGCGGCCATTTTAAATACATCAACAATACAGTAATAATTTATACATACACAACACTATCCATTTCCCGCGAGTTCACGTCACCTTGTCGTGTACAGTGTGCGTCACAAATAGGGTTGTGCCGCTTCATTTCCTCGCCCACACGTTACGGTAAGCATTGCTTTTGTATACCGTGTTCTTAATATTTCACCGATATAACTGGTACCCGTTAGATGGCATCTCAGGGTATCAAGCGTAAACGTTGTGCATATGACGCTTCGTTCAAGCTCAAAGTTGTTGATCATGCTGAAATTCATGGAAACCGAGCAGCTAGCCGAGAATTCACTGTACCAGAGACGAATGTTAGAGAGTGGAGAAAACAGAAAGTCATCCTGAAAAATATGAATAAAACAAAAAAAGCACAACGAGGGAGACAAGCCATGTACCCAGACATGGAGAAGGAACTTTATGAATGGATCATTGACCAAAGAAGTAGTGGGTACATCGTCACATCACTCCACATAAGTCTTCAAGCCCAAAAGTTTTGCAAAGATGCAAACTTCAAAGCCTCTAATGGATGGACACAAAAATTTATGAAAAGGCATGGACTTGCTATACGCCAGAGAACAAAGATAGCACAGAAGCTGCCTAATGATTTAGAAGATAAGATCGCTTCATTCCATACCTTTATAATAAACCAACGCAAGAAGATTAATTTTGAACTATCACAGATAGGCAATATGGATGAGACCCCCATGTGTTTTGACATACCAGGCAACAGGACAATTGACAGCAAAGGGAAGCACACAATCCAGATTAGAACCACAGGCCATGAGAAAACTCATTTTACCGTTGTGTTATCCTGTATGGCAGACGGATTTAAACTTAAACCAATGGTGATTTTTAAAAGAAAGACTATTCCAAAAGGAGTTAAATTTCCACCAGGTGTCGTGGTCCATTGTCATCCTAAAGGATGGATGGATGAGAAGGGCATCATTTTATGGTTAAATAGAGTTTGGAATACTAGACCAGGCGCACTACTGAAGAAATCCATGCTTGTATGGGACCAAGTCCGCTCACACCTGACAGACACTGTGAAAGACAAACTAAAAAGTCTAAAAACATTTCAAGCTGTGATTCCAGGTGGACTAACCTCTATTCTTCTGCCACTAGATGTCATTCTAAACAAACCCTTCAAAGACAGAGTCAGGGAAAAGTGGATTACTTGGATGAAATCCGACGACAAAGAATTGACTGCTAAAGGAAACCTCAAGAAACCTGACCTAGCTCTCGTGACATCCTGGGTTAAAACATCATGGGAAGATATTCCAAAAGAAATGATCATCAAGAGTTTTTTGAAGACAGGCATCAGCAATAAAATGGACGGCATAGAAGACGACTTACTGTGGAATTCAGACTCAGAAGAAAGCGAAGAAACTGGAGAAACAGATTTTCCTGCCAACTGGGACACTGATGAAAAATTAACTCGAGAAGAATGGGAACAACTCTTTGGTGTATCTGATGATGAATCTGACTTTGATGCATTTTAAAGTAAGGGGGATGAGTGGAGCTCTCTCTCAGTGGTCGTAGGTGATGTGCTGCGGCCAATCCTAACAGCACTCAGGATATACCAGTAGTCAGTGGAAAAGAGTTTGGAGCATTTTAAATAAATAGTGTTACCGGTAATTTTATTTCGGTATTGTGCTTACACCAGTTTACGTTGTCAATAAATGTTTTTTTTCATGGCCGCACGTGTTCAACAACGTTTTTTGTCAATTACAATGCATGGTGTGAAACAAAATTTTATACCAAGGTTTCATGGAAAATTAGGGGTGCGCGTTATACACGAGTGCGCGTTATACACGAATAAATACGGTACCTTCAACATTCCTTTATTTTTGTTAATGTACCCTTTTTATTATTATTGCTTCTCTGTCCTACTTTTATGCCTTGGTAGGATGTGAGATAAGTGCCACCTGTCTATATTTTTGTACATCCTTTTTATTTGGCCAATGCAACATGGGTTCTACTGGAAAGTGCAATAGCTGCCAATTTCATTATTTCATTTCACTTACAAATGCCCCCATTTCCCAATCTCTACCTTGCTGCATTGGCATGAAACATTGGCCTTTTTACAGTGCTTTGGCTAATGCACCGATTCTGCCATACATAGAACTGTAGTTCTCATCTTTTTCCAACACAGAAATCTGAATCAAACCTGGAGGCATTATTGTTTCAATCAAAATAGTTTTGAATAATAAGATACAATGTTTAATTAAGTTATGTCAAGCCACAGTAATGGCATCTACCAAAAACTTACAAAAGTATTCCAAAATATAGAAAAGAAAACAATAGTTCACAGACTGGAAACAGTGAATATATAATCCAATCAAACACCAAAGACTACTGTAAATACTGGACCAATCTATTACTTTCTCATGAATCCAAAATGATGCAGAAGGTGTTGCATCAAAGACATTAACAGGTATGGTGTGAGAAATGCCCAAGATTCAATTTGGATTCATGAAACAAAGAAATACCTGAAAGCATATTGGAAATATACACCGATTACAAGAATATACCAAAGAATTTCATAAAAATATCAATGTGCTTTATAGACTCCAGGAAAACCATCATTTTGAAAGAAATGAGTGTGCAACAGAATTTGATTGTCCTGACATGTAACCCATACTGTGAACAAGAGGTTTCTTTAGAACAGATTACAGAGAAACAGAATGGTTTCCCATAAACAAAGATGTCAGACAAACGTGTATTTCATCTCCATACCTGTTCATTCTATATGCAGAACATATTATATGAAAAGTTGAATTAGGTTTAAATGAAGGAGTGAAAACTGGAAATAACAATGTAGGATATGCAGATGGCATCACATTAGTAGTAGAAGCTAGCAGTGACCCTAAAAACTACTGGAAGTTAGTGGGGAAAGTAGAAAGGTTGAACAGTTGAACAGAAAGACAACAAATACAATAACTATAGAAGAATTGCATAACCTTAACACTGGCAATGAGAAAATTGGATGTGCTAAGGATTTTCTATACCTTGATTCAATCATGAGTCCAAAAACTCTTTCAAATTGAAAAATACATAACAATTGGCTTGACAGTACCATAGAATTGCATTAACCAGAGCGAGATTTGAGCTCCTAGACTCTATGGTCAAATATGGCCGATTTAACCATGTCCCATATCCCGAGATAACTTGTATCAGCAGAGCACCAGAATTAGGAAATATTGCACATGTTTTATTTAATTCTCAGTTATATTCAACAGCAAGAGCCCAGCACACGCAGACATTTTTAGATAGCATGATATATAGTAGTACTTCATACAATGATTTTAATCCGTTCCACGGGGCTCATTGTTGTATGAAACAATTGCTATACGATGCATGCATTGTAGAGCGATTTTCCCTATGGGATGCATCGTACAACAATTTTTTTCACTGTAGTTTTTCCCGTTGAAAAATTGCTGTATGATTTTTTCCATAGGGAAAATTGTTATGCAGGACACCATTTCCCCCATCCCCAAACCTAATTGTTATACGATTTCATTGCTATACCGGGCGATTGTTGTATGAGGTTCCACTATACTGGGATTCCACCGTAAGAGTAACTTACTTTAAGGCACAAACAAATATGTGATTACCAGAACTGCTAGATTTATAGTTAGAGCTGCTCAATTTAGAAGACATTTTATTGATCAGATAGGGATTGCATGAAAACGTGATGAATTTTATTGAATATTTCTGAAGTTTAAATGATTAATTTTTTAATTTTAAAATATTTTATTTAAATAATTAAATATTGACAAAGGAAAACAAAACAAATAAAGGATACATGAAAAGTAACAACAACAACAAAAATACAAAACCATTAGTAGATATACATATTTGTCTTTGAAGTTATGTATACAGTTTAATACTTTTATCCTAATATTGTTTACGTATCCCTTTATAATCAATCATCTAATAGTTCTACTAATATTTTGTTACTTAATACATTTTATAACTTACATAACACCCGTGTGATATTTACATTTGTCATAGAGACTGAAAATACTTATGATTATACACTGGATTCCCAAAAAGCTAATTGGTCGGCAACAGACGCACAGTCATTTCCTTTTTGTATTGCATGTTCTATGAAAGCTTTCCAAATTGTAAAAGAATTATTCTCTTTAACAATTCCCTTTTTAAAATTCATTTCCCAAGTTAATTTATCATTTAATGCCATTGTCCAGATCTCCTTATACCATTCCTTAATTTCTGGAGTAGTTTCACATTTCCATTTTCGTGCTATACACTGCTTTGCATTTGACACCACAATTGAGATAAGATCTTTTTTATATACATCAATATTTAAAACTTCAACATTGGTTAGTAATGCAATACTAGCTCTTAAGTTAAATTTTGAATCAATTATACCTCTAATTCATTTTCTACTGTTGACCAGAAAAGTTTTAGTTCACTGCAGTCCCACCACATATGTGTATAGGTACCTTTCTCATTTCTACATCTCCAACATTTTGACGATTTTGTTTATTCATTTGTTGTAAATGAATTGGTGTTAAATACCATTTCCAGAGCATTTTAAAATTATGCTCCTTAACCCTCACTGATAACGTCTTTATGATCCTTCTTCCCCATATTCTTCTCCAGTTTTCTTTACTTATTTCTATATTCAGATCTTGTTCCCATAATGCTTTTAAAATTTCTTGTGATTTTCATCTGAATTTATTAATTTGTATAATTTACTCACTAGTCCTTTAATTTCTACCACTCCTAATCTTATACTAAACAATAGATCTTCAAATTTTGTATTTTTCCTGTTTAGATTATCATCTGCCACGTACTTTCTATTCCAATTATCTACAGAAATGATTTGGAGCCAATTCAATTTTAATTGCTTATATATATATCCAATTATTTCCTTTTATCTTTGCAAATCCTGTTCCAATCTTTCAACTTTGATGCTGCATTATTATTGATGACTTCCTCTGTTCTTCTACTCATTTCTATTGGAAAGTTTTCGATATCTTTTATAATAGGAGATGTATTAGGAGCTAATTTCTTTTTCATCTCAGTCCATGTTTTCATTGTTGCCTTTAAAAGTTTATTCTCCAAACTAATAGTTACTTTATTTCTATCCAAAAAAGCTGTTCTTCCTATACCTTTTAGTTCTTGCATTTCTATTTTCCCCCATATAAGTTCCTCTTTAGCTATTAATTTACATAAATTTCTCACTTGAAATGCCTTATAATAATTTTGGATATTAGGAAGTCCTAATCCTCCTTCTTTTTGAATCAAATACCAAAAACTTTTTGTAATTCTAGGTTTTTTTACCCCATTACAATATTTATTCATCAAATTCTGAAACACCTTCAAATCTTTTTCTTTCATTTGAATTGGTAAACTGTCAAATAGAAAATTAATTTTGGGCAATAGCTTCATTTTTGCCAGAGCGATTCTGCCAAACCACGACAAATTTAGTTTATTATATTCTTGTATCATTTCTTGAAGTTCTTTTATCAACTTGTTATAATTTAATTTTTTAAAATTCTCAAATTTGTCTGAAATGTTTATTCCTAAATATCTTACTTGTTCCTTTATTTGTATTTTATAATTATTTCTAATTTTAATTATATCCTCCTTATTAATATTAAGCATAATCGCCTCTGATTTCTCCCAATTTATATTTAGACCAGTAACATCGTAAAAGTCTTCCAAGTGAGTTTGAATTATTGGTATCGCTGTTAATGGATTTTTAAATTATTATTAAAGTTTCACCGGCATATAAATTCATTTTAACTTTATCCACATCAGTTATTTCAACATCATCTCTTATCATATTTGCCATTAGTTCCATTGCCATCACAAATAGCACTGCAGATAAAGGATCTCCTTGTCCAGTACCAGCTTCTAATTTGATTTCCAGGGTGTATCTATCATTAACCTTAACTTTTGCTATACATTGTTGATATAAATTTCTATAATTCTTCTAAACTTAATTCCTAAACCATAATTTTCAATCATTTTCTTAATAGTTACTATTATAAAGAATCAAAGGCTTTAGATATATCCAATGCTAATATTCCTACTTTTTCCTTTCTTGTTTCTGCTTTATTCATTAAGTCTATTACTCTTCTTGTTAAATCTGTCAAATTCCGTCCTTTAATAAATGATTATTTTATTGTATTATCTTTTCTTATGCATCTCACTTTATTGATACTATGTTGTCTTATAATTAATTTATTATTATTACATCATTTTATGCAATTGTATTTTATTCAGTCCAACTAATTTTATTTTATTCAATTCAACAATTGTATTTTATGCAATCCATCTTGTTACATGTTAAATCAATATGGTCAGCAGACTAATCAACTGATAAAGAATGTATGAAAAGAGTCCAATTATTCTGTTGATAATTATTATTGGGCTAAGAAGATATGAATTGTGGAATATGGTAATTTAAAGCTTTCTACCATTAATCTTATATTTTCAGTATACATTCATATTTTTCTATGCTCTTGTTTCATTCTTGTATTGTATGTGCATTTTTTCCTTCTTTTATAAGCATTTTGTATTACTTTTAAAATTCAATAAAAAATTAAAAGAAAAGAGTCCAAATATGAGATTGCATCCCAGAAATCAGAAGAAGCCATAGAATGGTAGAAATGAGGAACAACAAAAAAAGATTCATGTGCGAGGATGTTTTTCAGGAAACCAAGATAATCTGTGTTACAGCATTCCTGAATTATCGGGTACAGTTGGACAATGAATAAAAATGACAGGGGAAAAATGTTCATTCAAAATGTTATGTTGGAAGAGAGCTTTATAGATAGTACAGAATGCCAGAAAGTCAAATAATTGGATTCTAGTTAAAATCAAATCCCAAACTCTCACTAGAAGTTTAAAAAAAGGAATAAAGTTATTATATTTTGGAAATGGCATAAGATGTTACAAAGAAAAAGACAATCTTAGCAAATTTCAGGCAGTAGAAAATAATGAGATGGATTGACTCAAGCCCTAAGCAGAACTGTATGAGATTATCATTAGTTTATAATAGGGGTCCTCAACATTTTTAAGCTGGGGGCTGGATCATGCTCCCTCAGACTGTTGAGGGGCCGGACTTGTGGTACCCCCAGCTGCCAGTGCCTCTGGTGGCAGCAGCTCACCACACCCCCCAAAAAAACCCTTCCCCCGCCGCTCTCCTGCTTACTGGTCTAGAGGAGCTGTGTCGTGTGAGTGAAGGAAATATCCCCACGGCTGCTGGAAATGTGCCTGCGGCCACTTCCATCGCCACTGTTGCCACATCAGTCCTTGCCTCCTCTGCTTGTTTTGGCTTGTCCCTAACAGCACTCCGTAGCAGGGCGGATGTTTTAAGGCTTGCAACATCTGCCCTGCTACCGAGTGCTGTTAGGAACATGCCAACCCAAGCAGAGGAGACAAGGATTGAGGCAGCGGAAGCAGTGGCTGGAGTGAGGGTATGGGCTGGATTACTTGGTGCCATAGGTTGAGGATCCCTAGTTTATAACATCACGAAGCAGCTTGATGTTGCACAAAATAAACTGTGTTTAAATAGCAGAATTAAATGTCACAAACTATTCTTTTTTTAAAAGTAGTCATCTCTAACCCCCTCTCCCCCCCAAAAAAGAGCCACTTAATTCTTCTGCTTCACTATATCCAGTACACTCATGGAAAACTATGTTAACATTTCATCTCTACAAAATTACATCAGGGCAGAAACAATGTCAGTGACATAAATCCCTCTACCAGTCAAAAAAGGTCTGGAATGAACAACACACAAGCCTATTGCTCTATGGCTTGGGCAGGCTTTTCACAGAACAAATTCCAGAACAAATACCATGTATTTCCTGACCCTCTCCCTACTACCATGATTGTCTCTCTATACAAGTGCTGGTTTTAAAATAAATTCTGATCCAGTATTCCAGGAATGTTGTATAGCTGACAGATTTCAAAACAAAGCCTCTTTAGTGGCAACCGATATTTTCTTATTTGGAAATAGATCACATTGATGCCAAGAGGGTTAAGGTGTACAAAACACAGGCAGAATTGCATTGTAGTAAGTCAAGAGAGGAAATCATCCAAAGATGGAAAGTATAAGAAAAGAATTAATGGCAAAGCAAAAGAGGATTAATTAGTACAATATCCTGGTTGAAAGCATATAAAGTAATACCTCATACAACGTCCGCTTCATAGAACGTCGGATCCAAACAACGTCGCCCAATTCTGGGGGAAAAGATGCCTCATACACCATCGCTGGACGTTGTATGAGGCATTAGGAGCCGGGTGGGAGCGAAACTGGCCCCAGCTGTGAGGCAGCCAGAGAAGCGACCATGGGGGAATCCCCCAAAATATCCAAGCGGCCCTGAGAACCCTCGCCCGAGGACAGGAGGAATGGGGCGAGGAGGAGAAATGGTGCTTCCGGGGTGGCAGCGGGAGATCCGACGAGTCTCCTCCTCTTTGGGCACTGGTTGCTTCTCTTGCTCCCACCTACCCACTCTCAACCAAGGGTCGCTTCCATGGCGAGAGCGGGGAAGGGAAGCGAGAGGCAGCGTGGCGCATAAGAAGACCAGCCACGCCAGAATCTCGCTTCCCTTCCCCGTTCTCAACCAAGGGTCGCTTCCCCGGTGAGAGCGGGGAAGGGAAGCGAGAGGCAGCATGGTGCATAAGACTACCAGCCATGCCGGAGTCTCGCTTCCCTTCCCCGCTCTCAACCAAGGGATGCTTCCCTGGCGAGAGTGGGGAAGGGAAGCGAGAGGCAGCATGGTGCATAAGAACACCAGCCACACCGGAGTCTCGCTTCCCTTCCCTGCTCTCAACCAAGGGACGCTTCCCTGGCGAGAGCGGGGAAGCGATCGAGACTCCGTCGTGGCTGGTCTTCTTATGCGCCACGCTCCCCGCCTCACAACTGAAGCCAGTCTTGCTTCCCTTCCCTGCTCTCGCCAGGGAAGCGTCCCTTGGGGACTGGCTTCAGCTGTGAGGCGGGCAGTGTGGTGCATAAGAAGACCAGCCATGCCAGAGTCTCAATCGCTTCCCCGCTCTCGACAGGGAAGCATCCCTTGGTTGTGAGCGGGGAAGGGAAGCGAGATTCCGGCGTGGCTGGTCTTCTTATGCGCCACGCTGCCTCTCTCTTCCCTTCCCCACTCTCGCCAGGGAAACAACCCTTGGTTGAGAGCGGGTAGGTGGGAGTGAGACTCACCGGCGGGAGCAAGAGAAACAACCAGTGCCCGAAGAGGGGAGACTTGTCGGGTCTCCCGCCGCCATCCCAGAAGCGCCATTCCTCCTCCTCGCCCCATTCCTCCTGTCCTCGGGCGAGGGTGCTCGGGGCCGCTTGGATATTTTGGGGGATTCCCCCACGGTTGCTTCTCTGGCCACCTCACAGCGGGTCTCCTGCTGCCGCCCCGGAAGCGCCATTCCTCCTTCTCACCCCATTCCTCCTGTCCTCGGGTGAGGGTGCTCGGGGCTGCTTGGATATTTTGGGGGATTCCCCCATGGTTGCTTCTCTGGCCACCTCACAGCTGGGGCCAGACTTTAGCCCCCCCGCCTCCCCGCTCTCACAGGGGAACGATGTTATACAAAGCATCAGTGGCAATAATTTGGACGTTGCATGAGGCATCGCGGATAGGATTTTGCATGCCTCATACAAAGTCGGAATTAATACAACGTCCAAACTTGTGGAACCAAGTTTGGACATTGTATGAGGTATTAGTGTACTGTATTCTTATTAGAAAATGTGGGGGGACTAGGTTGTAGCATGTTACGGGAACTAACAATTGATCTCATCAAATTAATGCTAGGTTAACCACTTTACTATGTGAATGGGAAACCATTGGATAGGTCAATGAATGAAAAAATCATAGAAGGGGAAAAATCACAGGATCAAACTCCAGTGTTTAAAGCTGTTGTCTACTTAATGCTACACCCTTGTATTAGATATAATGGTTTTCAGGCAATGCTACACTATCAATTACTGAGTTTTTCAGACATCTTGCAATGAGAATATTACCAAGGCTATGCACTCTGCAACAGTACATCATGGTAATTGATTTGTTACACATAATATAGTTTTAATCATCATCGCTGTTAGTTCAACAGCTGAAAATTGGTGAAAATGACAAGCATGACATCTTATTAAAATATCCATAAACAGATAGACTAGAAGGTAAAGGATTCAGATATTTAGTAAAGTATTTGCAAATAGACAGACACACAGTGTGGCAAGACCCAGATGGCAAGGCATTTTCCATGGCTGCAAGACAATGATGAATAAGACTGCACACACAACAACAAATATAGCTCAATATGATTGTCATGGTTTCTCCCTTGACTCCAGAATTGTGGAATGAAGTTCTAATTGGAGCATCAAAATTTTCCACCATTGTTCCACCCACCTTCCCCGTTTACCTGAGCCCAGGTTACCTAAGAAGAAGATTTGAGTCAGTGCAAGTCACGTGTGGATACCCTTGATTCACCTGTTTCTTGAAACCTTACCCATTGCAGACATCATTTCCAATCATTGAAAATATAACAATTGTTGGCTTGTCAAATTGTTGACTCCTTGCCAAACTAGAAATGAACAAGGTACAAGTGTTAAAAATCTGCATGGACCATGCTGGTCATTTTCTTTTTATGTAAAGTAGATACAGTAATATATAGCATGTTCCTGTTACACTGGGAGTGTTGATTCAAAGCATATTCACAGACATTTAGAGCACAAAACTAAGAGGCTAGTCACTATCATCAAAGACATGCCTTGACGATGGCAGCTACTATTAGCAGTGTCAATTCCTGCATAGCATAGCAGTTTCTTCCCTGAGAAGGCATTTAGAGGAGAAACAAGAAGCACAAGACAGGATTTTCAACCTTACAGGAATGTATTGCTTGTGATAATCACTGGTTTGGATGTTTTAAAAACGATTAGACAGATTCATGGAATCTAGGTCTACCAATAACTCATTAAGATAGCCAAATGGAATCTCAGGGAGGGAAGCTAGAAGCAGTGACAGCAAGCCAGTCTGCATGTTACAAGTTTTATCATGAAGAGATCTCATGCAGAAATTACGACAATCTTTGACAGATGGTCTTGCTGCATTGGCTCAAATCAAGCCAATGATGAAATGTCTTTATACCCCTACTACAAGGAACATAACATATATTTTTTTAAAAAGAGATTGATTCTATGTTGGCTTTGAGCCTGTAAATATAACTGCAAAGCTCACATCCCTGGATTCTGATGGAATATAAATGGAAAGCAACAGTTTGAAACGGCACTGCCCAATTTAGTCAAGTCACTCAGAAAAAGGGAAAGGGTTTGGAGTGAGCATAATCTAGAAACCATGTCCCTTTGCTCACAGCATAAGACCTGTGGATTTCACATGAGTTTAAAATATAAATAGTTTCCTTTCATTTTCTCACCATTACCCAAATGTAAAGCCGAGGTGACTAAAATGGAAAGATGGCATTGTTCTGCTGATTGAGGTAAGGAGGATTTAGCATGAAATTTGTAATGTAGCATTTCAAACCTTGCTTGGTTTTACAGTTCCTGCATGCCTGCCAACAGAGATATGCTTCTAAAAAAATAGGATGCAATTCACCTAAGTCTGTACACAACAGTATATATTAATCTTTGAGATGAGGAGCAGATACCTTAAATGGACCACTTTTACTTTTTGTCCTACACCAACTATGATCTTGTACACTAGATAACACTAGAGTGGATTGAAAATGACTTTGTGAAATCATCCATAGATCAATATAGAATGCTTCATTAGGCCATTTTGCCATTAAGTCTGGCATTCTCAATGGAAAGGCATGAAGCTGAACATAACCACAGATTCATTCAGGGAGCAAAAATAGAGCAATGCAACTACAAAAGGAGTTCAGAATGGAATCAAGACACTGTTTATAGGAAAAAGTAAAAATGTGAACCATTTACCTCGATTGAATGTTTGGAGGAGTGGTGATGCTGAGATATTGAACAGTGGATCAAACTATACAATTCCTGTTAATTATTTACCTTGTTAGCAGATCTAGAACATTTTCTGAAGAGCCACCTATATCAAGAAATTAGATAAAATACAATTTAGTGCTACTGAGGCAACAGACTATTCATATATTAAACCCCCATTATGCTCAGTTTTTAAATAAATGAATAATATATTTTTAAAAAACAGATAATCATTATTTTCACAGTTCTTATTTAGGGTGATTTCATTGGCTATTTGCCCTACTGTTTGCAACAGATTAAGTATGGACAGCACCAAAGTAAAAAGCAGTGACATGACATAAAGCTAAGCAAGGGGGTCAGGTGTTTTTCATAGGGGAATCATCTTTTTTTCAGTTCAGCCAGGACTAAATTTATTTTGCTCCTATTTGGCTGGCATTCCTTTATTCTACTTTCTGGCACGTGCAATTGCATAATGCCATATTCCTTCATATTGAAACAAATCTGCTAATGTTTACGGCGCCAAATTTTGTTCTTAGCCTTTTTTCTCTTTTCTTCTTTAATTTCTCAACATGCTGAAAGAGAGTAAAACAGGTACCTTTTTAGAATCTATGTAACACACAGGATGAAAACTAGCATCAGTTCTCAACTACAATGGGCTCACTGAATTCAGTGGGGATTTGTTGGGGCAACGTCTCCATAAATTCCATTGATTCAATGTGTCTACTCAAGGTATGACTTACAACTGGATTTGAGCCTTTGAAAGTGATACACAACAGTTGTTATCTCATTTTGGACACCATTGTTCCCAGATTTATTAATACTGTTCCTGTTGAGAAACATTTTGCTTTGGGGCGTCTGCAGGGGGTATTTTCTAAAAAGGCACCAGAGACTAATGACGCTTGAGCATATTGAAAATCAAGTAGAAGAGCAATTGGTTTGTAAAGCCCAGGCATTTGAAGTTGTAGATTTAGGAAGATGAGCAGGGAGACAGTACAGAATGAAGTATGGAGAATGAGAAGAAAAAAGTGCTATATTTGTGAGCAAAACCAGTACTGATTGCCAGTTGACCTATCTTAATGTTAAATGAACCTTTTGTTCTCTGAAACCTTAAGCAAGCAATAAAATGTAATAGTGCAAACCAAAGATGCTCTAGGTCTTCCTCTATTACATCTAGGTTAACTATGACTCTCCAGGCAAGCAACATTGATAACATTTCCCCTTTCAAATTGCACCCAATGTAGCCATGAAATATTGAGCTTTCTCAATGTCAAATGGAGCAGAGCATTTATTAATGGATATAGTATATAAGCTGTTTAGATTCAAGACAAAATCCAACATAATGAAATGTGACAAAAGGAACGGGTGCGAAGTCATAGAATTCAAAGCAAGTGAGTTCAGGAATGGGCTTTCAATAAATTATACTAGGGGTGCCCAAACGTTTCGGGCCATGGGCTGGTCATGTGGTTCAGAGGCAGTCACTATGGCCTGGAGCCCAGATCCAGCCCCGAACACAATTCATCCAGCCCATGAAGCCCTCGTCACTCCCGGAAGCAGAAGTAAAACGCGTCCATATGGGCATGTTTTACTTCAACTTCCAGGAGTGACGAGAGCTTTGTGGGAGAGATGAATTGGTGTTGGATGCCGGATCCTTCCCACAGGCCATAGTTTGGGCACCCCTGAATTATACATTACAGAATCTCATGGTGCATCAAAGGGAGAAGGTGCTCTGATTCTGGGTGCTCGGAATCAGAGTTTGCAGAGTTACGTACTAGTACTATATCTTCTAAGACCTCCCCTTCCAGCCACCATGTCTATGCTTCCTATTTAAATCTGGGAGTGGTGACTCCAAAAATAGATGTTTGCAGACACTGCTCTGAAACAATGCCAGCTGTATATTTGGAAACCATCCTAAAAGATAGAATTAATAGGCACATAGAAGAGAAGGCTCTACTAAAGGAGAGCCAACATAATACTTGTCAAGTATCCCGGATTGGCCGGGATTTCCCGTTTTTTTGCACCGATTTTCGTCATTTCCTGCCCGGAGCTGCCGCTACCCCATAATTTGGCAGCAGGGGAAAATGAGTTACTGAGTATCCCTTCTGCGCAGCTCACTTCTACGCATGCGTCGAAGGCTTTTACGCATACGTAGAAGTGAGCTGCACAGAACGTTTCTGCGCAGGTCCGTTGTACGCATGCATAGAAGGCTTTTATGCATGCATAGAATGGATTTGCGCAAAAACGTTCTGCGCAGAAACGTTCTATGCATGTGTAAAAGCCTTCTACGCATGCGTACAATGGACCTGTGCAGAAACGTTCTGTACAGGTCCTGTAATCTCTGGAGCTGTGCTTGACAGGTATGGCCAACATGGCTTTTGCAAGGGCAAATCGTGCCTCACTAATATGTTGGAATTTTTTGAGAGTGTCAACAAGCATGTGCATAAGGGGGATCCAGTTGACATTGTTTATCTGGACTTTCAGAAGGCTTTTGACAAAACCCCGCACCAAAGGCTCTTGAATAAACTTGCCAGTCATGAAATAAAGGGACAGGTCTTGTCCTGGATCAGCAACTGGCTAAGGGACAGGAAACAGAGGGTAGCACTAAATGGACCACTTCTCCAAGTGGAGGGAAGTTAAAGAGTGGGGTCCCCCAAGGCTCAGTCCTGGGGGCCCTGCTTTTCAACGTCTTCATAAATTATCTAGAAGTAGGAGTAAATAGCAAGGAGCCAAATTTGCTGACGACACTAAATTATACAGGGTAGTGAAAACTGTGAGAGATTGTGAGGAGCTCCAGAGGGATCTCTTGACACTGGGGGAGTGGGCAAACCAGTGGCAAATGGTAGTAAGTGTAGAGTGATTCACATTGGGGCAAAAAAACCTGAATTACATTTATAAACTGATGGGGTCTGAACTCTCTGCGACAAACCAGGAAAGGGAGCTTGGTGTCCTCAATGAAGGTGTCAACCCAGTCTGCCTCAGCAGTGAAAAAAGCAAACTCAATGCTAGGGATCATTAGGAAGGGTATAGAAAATAAGTCAGCAAGTGTCATTTTGCCTCTTTATAAATCTATGGTGAGGCCCCATATGGAATACTGTGTACAGTTCTGGTCGCCATACCTCCAGAAGGATATTATGGAGCTGGAAAAAGTGCAGAGGAGGGCAACCAGATTGATTAGGGGACTGGAACACCTTCCTTACCCTCTGTGGCTGCAACGGTTGGGCCTCTTCACTCTTGAACGACAGTGTCTAAAAGGTGACCTGATTGAAGTTTTCTAAAATCATGCATGGCGTGGACAAAGTAGATAAGGAAAAACTGTTTTACCTATCGCACAACACTAGAACTAGGGGGGACTCCATGAAACTTTTGGGTACTAGTTCTCAAACAAATAAGAGAAAGTACTTTTTCGCCCAGAGGATCACTGGTCTATGGAACTCCCTGCCAGAAGAAGTGGTGGCAGCTGCCAGTCTTGACAGCTTCAAGAAAGGATTAGACAAGTTCATGGAGGACAAGGGTATCAATGGGTATAATTATGGATACCTAAGAACAACCTCCGAGTTGGAGAGATAGGCAGGATATCTCTTGGGAAAAATACCCTGAAGCAAATGGTGAGCCACTGTGTGAGACAGAATGCTGGACTGGATGGGCTGTGGCCTGTTCCAGCATGGCTGCTCTTATCTATATATATAAAATCGAGGGTTAACCATTGGAACTTGCTATAGGCTCCTTAGCCAGGCCCCACTAGCCTGCACCCTCCATTCGGGAACACGTCCGAACTGGGTATGCAGGTAAACACAGGATTGAGAATTGCGCCAGTGGGGTAACAGCTCCACAAATGCAAAAAAAGGGAAACAACTTCATTCCCCAATGTTCCTTGCGCCGCGCCAGAGCCAATCAGCCTGAGAGGCTCTGGTGCGGCGAGGCGCAAGGAACGTTCGGAAATGCGCCGCAGCCAATCAAAAGAAAACAGTTTTTAAAAAATGTAGCACAAACACAAAGCACAAACCCATTACTACAAGCCCCAGCGTCCTGCGCGCCATGAGCGCACAGAACCCTGAGGAAGCCGGCACCTGAAAAATTAAAAACAAAGTCACCACCTCACAGCCACGCAAACACCAACCGCCCTTCTTTCCCTCACCAACGGCGCCTGAAGGTCCCGATTGGAGCTTCCCCTTTAATATCAGTGGGTGGGGGGTTGCGATCCCCTCTCTGCTGGCTCCCCTAGGGTTGGGAGGTTTGTGGGGACAAAAGGGGTATGTCCCCCCACACTTCTGGAACCAGGAGACCAGGAAAAGGGGATCGATTCCCCCCAAAAAACCTCCAGGAGGGGGGGAAAAAACCGATCCCCTCTCCCTGGTCTCCTGGGTCAAGGAGGGTTGGGGGGGACATACCCCTTTTGTCCCTACAAACCTCCCAACCCCCGGGGAGCCAGCGGAGAGGGGGATCGACATCCCCCACCCACTGATATTAAAGGGGAAACCCTGATCTACTTTCACGACTCCACACAATCAAAGCACCATAACACAATAAAGCCCGCGGAAATAAACCAACCCCCCCAAACCACCACAACAAAAAATTTATAAAAATAAATAAATAAATATCAAAAAATACCTTTAAACACAATCAAAAACATCCAAAAATACATAAAACAACACCAAAAACAATACAAAGTAAACAAAAACAATCAAAAACAAAACAGTCAAAAAAATGCAAAACCCAAACACCCCCCCCCCCACACACACAAAATAAAGAAAACAAGCCAAATCAACAGCACACCTCCTACCTGCACAACGACCGAAAACAACATGAATAAAGAAAGAGACTACTTATTGGAAGAAGCTCCACCCAGAGGCCAGGAGAGAAAAAACAGTACCAGCACCACCTGCTGGCCACAATAGTAAAAACAATTCAAAAACACACAACAACAAAAGGCCACAACAGTAAAAACAAATATAAACAATAACAAAAAAATATCAAAATTTTACACAAAAGGTCACAATAATAACAAGTCATAAAAATTACACAAAAACACAGTTTAACACAAATCACAAACATATGTCAATAACATAAAATAAAAAATTTATTAAAATCCTGTGCTGAGTTCTAACTCAAATAAGAACACAAAACAACTAAACACATTTTAAAAACATTGAATGTAAAAACATTTACTTTCACATTATTAAAATTATTACCTACAGTACAACTATTTAAAAACAAAAAACAAAAACTAAAACATTATTCAGTTACATAAAACAGCCAGTCAAGCCAAAAAAAAATTTGTATAAATAAACATTTTAAAAATTACAGACTACGCAATTTTTAACAAACATTTACACAATTTAACCTTCCAACACAATTTAAAACAGCCCGGCAACGCCGGGCAACCTCTGCTAGTGTTCTTATATTTCTATATTGCTTCTAAAGTGTGTGTTATGAATAAACCTCTACCAATATGTAATAAGATTTTATGTTACCCTTCCCTTTCTATATAGCAAGGGTTCTCAACCTTTTAAAGTCGGGGGCCAGGTCAAGCTCCCACAAACTGTTGGGGGGGGGGAGAGATTATTTTAAAAATTTATTTATTTATTTATTATTTCTAAATTTCCCACTCTGGGAGGTGTACACACAATATTAGATCATGATGATGATGATGATAAACCCACAACAAATCAAAAACAGAACTCCTAAACAAATACATCCCTTGTGGAAGAAGAAAAAGCAAGGCTTTTAAGAAAGCACTTTTGCAAAATTCCAGACCTGCTCAAATCCCTCAGGACTATGCAGAAGGCAATATTTTCCAGGTGGCCCAAGAAACACACACTCCAGATTTTGTAATGGCTCCCCTTAAAGGCCAGTAGTATGCTAGTATAGAGAATAAGACAGAGGGGGCTGATGGGGAAACCCTTATTTAAAAAGTACTCTCCCCCCACCCCCCACACAGAGGTAAATAAAAGGAGCCTTCCTACCCACCTGCCTGAGCTTGCCTCAACTTGAAATTGGTTTTCAGTGCATTCCTATGGGAAACTGCACTTTGCACCCCTAATGGCCATCTCTGGTAACAACGAGCAATCCCCCCCCAAAAAAAGGCTGATTTTAAGCTGCAGAAAACAGGGCAAATCACATGGAGGGCCAGATGGAATGGCCCACAGGCTGTAGGTTGAGAATGCCTTCTATATAGTGATAGCAATTACACTTATATATCACCCCACCCCGCTTACAGCACCCGCTGGACAGTTTACAAGGTAAGTAGCATTTTGTCCCCAGGATCAAACTCAGATGACAGCTAAATCACGGCACCTTGAAGGCTGTTGTATGTGTAGCAAATGTTTGCTATATTCACGTGCTTTTGTTCATATTTAACAGAGCATTATAATTCTTCTGCCTTAGAAACATTCTTCCTAAAGTATGCTATTCCAAACCATTGCACCATCTAGTTCAGTATGGTCATTGTAAGCACCAAAAGAGTAGGAATACGTTCTGTTCAACTTCTAGATGTCAGTGATTTGCAGCTCCTAATGCTGTTGCACCAAATCTCCCATAATTTACAGTAGGTAGAGTGAGGAACAGGAACTGCTGTCCAGCAACATCTGGAAGACTACATGTTTATGTCAAGTCTACAATTAATGGAAGCAGCACAGTAGACATTCAGAAGAAGGTATTTTGCAGCCATGACCTGGAGATGACAAAGATTTAACTTGGGACTTTCCTCTCCTACATGCAAACCTGGGTGCTCTTGCTGCTGAATGACAGCTCCTCCCCATGAACACAACCTTCAGGTACTCAGCCTGCGATTTCTCAGCCTTGCAACATCACAAATTCTATGTGTGTTGAGCAGGGTTGCACTAATTGCCAATGAGGCATGAAATTTGCATACCATTTTTCGAAAGCTGCTGGTAATCTCTGTGGTTGCATCGGTTTCTTCTGTGCAAATTTAAGTAGAATGACTCTGTCCATCCTCTGAAACAAAGATAACAAGTGTATGGTTATTACGGTCCAAGACCATCATAGTATAGCAAAAAATAGATGTTTAGAGGAGAATACTTAAAATATAATTCAAGAGGAGCATGCCTGTTCAGAGTTAAAGGAGTAATAAGATTAGCATACCAGATTAATGTTGTTACAACAATTAATAAGCCTATGATGTAGTGCTGGTAGTTTATTCTGCTGAAGGAACTGCCAGGATTGTTCCAATTATTATACATGCTGAGGCACAGAACCTGGCAATGTTGTGGGTGAGGATGGGAGTTTCAAAGTCTATGGTTAGTGAATTTCCTGTATAACTGATGAATTAAGATAAGAAAAAAATTGCAATTACCTGTTCAACTTCAATTTTATTCATTCATTCATTCATTCATTCATTCATTGTGATTTATATTGCCGCCTAACTCAAAAGACTCTGGGCAGCACACAAAGAATAGAAACCAGCATCACAGTTAAAAACTCTAAAACCTATAAAAAACCCATTGAAAACGACTATCAAAAATTACCCCAACCCTTACTGATTAAAAGAGTGTTCTTCTTAGATCAGCCAGCAGGCAAGGGTCACCATGTCATTGGTGCCCCACATCTGCTTTGCCAGCCAGGTTTTTAGATCTTTCCTGAAGGGCAGCAACTCCATCTGGACATGCAACACAATTGGCAGGTTCCATAGGGCTGGAGCAGACACTGAGAAGGCCCTCTTTCTGGTGCTAGAGAGACACACCTCTCTAGTAGATGGAATGATTAGAGAGCCTCTCCGGTCTGTTCTGGTGGGATGGACAGATGTTCTTGGGGTGACACAGTCTCTTAAGAATCCTGGCCCACTACCATGTAGGGCTTTTTTTATTTTATTTTATTAATTTTTATTAGTTCATTTTCAAGAAAAAAACATTACAAACATACAAATCATATAACATAACAAAAATACATAAACCTCATAGAAAATAACCACATAAATGATAGTTGAACTATTATCCATTATAGTATACATACTATTAAATATCCACTTTGAGGATTAATACTGTAACTATAACTTTCATAAAAACTTTCAGTAATACAATTGTTTATTAACAACTATCAAGCTCCAAATTTTCAATTTACAAATCACCCAGTGTATATTTACATTGCCCTGGAGAGTTTGGTCTCTGTATTATCTCCAAAAACTACTTTGAGATGGTACAGGTCTAAAACATTCCATACCCGTAAGGGAGTGATCAACAAAAGGCTTCCAAATATTCCAAAATCTATTTTCCTTCAATTTATCCCTTTTTACTTTTATCTCCCATGTCAATTTATCATTCAATGCTAGATTCCACATTTCTTTATACCATTCTCCCATCTGTATAATTATATCATTTTTCCAATTTCTAGCAATACATTGTCTACCCGTAGTTAACATTATTTCTAATAACTCTTTTTCCTCCTTATTTAAACACATACCTTCCACATCTGTTAGCATAATGGTACCTGACGCCAGCTTAATTTTCTTACCCATTACTTCCCCTATCTCTCTTTCTATTCTTTTCCAAAAATCATTTATCATTTTACAACTCCACCACATGTGCTCATAAGTTCCAACAGTGTCTTTACATCTCCAACATAAATTATCCCTTTTATTGTCAATCTGATGTAACCTCAGTGGTGTCAGGTACCATTGCCACAACATTTTGTAGTTATGTTCCTTAATTCTTACTGACATAGTTCTCATTATCCTCTTTTTCCACTTGTTTCTCCATTCATCGTTTCCTAATTTTATATTCAAATCCTGTTCCCACTTCAGTTTCAAATCTTCCTGTGGATCACTTCCCTTATTTATTAAAGCATAAAGTTTGCTTACTAGACCCTTAATGCTTTTATCTCCTTTTCGAATTTTCAAAACAAATTCCTCAAATTCAGTCTTTTCTCTATCTGTACATAATTCTCTTCTATATTTTTTATTCCAGTTGTCAACCTTCATTATCTGAAACCAATCCAATTTTAACTGTTCAAACAGTTTTTTCTTTTTAATTTCATCTCCACAAATCCTTAACCATTCTTTCACCAAAGAAACTTCATTTTTATCCAATATTTCCTTTATTTTTTAATCTATTTTTATCGGAAAACATGCCATATCTGCCAATTCTGAAACTGGAGCGACATCTGGGACCAAATCCTTCTTTAATCTTTTCCATACCTTCATGAGTCCCCTCATCATAATATTGCTTGTACCTATCGTTTTAGCCTTAGCTCTCAAAAAATCACTTTACCAATATTCCTATAATCTTTCATCTCCAATTCCTCCCAAATTACTTTTCCTCTTGCCAAGATCTTCACAACATTCTTAATTTGAAATGCTCGATAGTACGCTAACAGATTTGGCATTCCCAAACCCCCTTCTTTCTGAGGCAGATACCAAAGTTTCTTTGGCAGTCTAGATTTTTTACCTCCGTTGCAAAAGTTATTAAACATCTTTTGAAACTCATTAATCTCCTTTTCCTTCAATTGGATTGCAAGTGCATCAAATAGGAAGTTAATCCTCGGCAACAACATCATTTTGCAAATTGCAATCCTCCCAAACCATGACAACTTCAACTTCTGAAGACTTTGTATTCTAATCTTAAATTCTGCTTTCAAGCTGTCATAGTTCAATCTTTTAAGTTCTTCCAATTTATTTGAAATAATTATCCCCAAATATTTCAGCTTATCTTTAATTTGTATATTAGATAACCCCACCATCTTTTCCTTCTCCTCTTCCCCCAAATTACACAACATCATTTCCGATTTATCCCAATTTATCATCAATCCTCAAAATCCTCTATTTGCACTTTAATCCTATCCATTGCCCCCTCTGGATGTTTCACCATTAACAGCGTATCATCTGCATACATACTCACTTTATTACCCATTACCCCTTCTATACTTGAGTCCTCCCTTATGTTTTTAGCCAAAATTTCCATTGCCATAATAAACAAGATAGGGGACAAAGGACAACCCTGCCTAGTGCCTGCCTCAAGCTTTACCTCATCCGTAACCTCTTCATTTACTCTAATCCTGGCAATCCCTTTTTGATATAATAAATCTATCTCCGAATCCATAACTTTTAACTATTTCCTTAATTGAAGACCATTGTAACGAATCAAATGCCTTAAAAATATCCAAAGATATTAACCCCACTTTTTCCTTCGTTTGATTAACATTATCAATTAAGTCTAACACCCTCCTGGTCAAATCGGCCATATGCCTTCCTTTTAAAAAACCTACTTGATCGAAATTTATATATTCTCCCATAAATTTATTTAGCCGATTAGCCAATATTGCTGTGAAGATCTTGGCATCCTGATTTATAAGAGAAATTGGTTTATATGATTCCACTTTTTCCAAGTTCTTTCCCATTTTTGGCAGCAGAACAATTGTGGTCCTATACCATGAAGTCGGAATTTGTCCACCATCTAGAATATAATTATATAACTTTACCAACTTTGGTACCACAACATCTTTAAATTCCTTATAAACTCTGTTGATAGTCCATCGTCTCCCGGGGCTTTCCCCAGCTTCAAACCACTAATTACCTCTTTTACCTCTTTCTCAGAGACCTGTTCTTCCATTTTGTCCCGGTGTTCCTGCTTTATTCCATTCCCTAACTGCCTATCCAATACCCCTTTAAGTTTCCCAATGTCTATCTCTTTTTTGCATATAATGCTTGATAGAAATCCTTCACAATTTTACATTTATCACTAACCTTATTACATCTTATCCCTTGTTTATTAACCAACACCCCAATTTCCCTTTTTTCCTTTTTAGCTTTAGCCGCTCTTGCTAGTAATCTTGAATTTTTGTTGCTAAATTCGAAATACTCTCTATTTAAATATATCAAGTCTCTTTTTACTTTTTCTATATCCTTACCCAATAATTCTGCCTTAAGTCTTTGTAATTTAGCAAAAAAAAATTATCCTTCTTTTTTGAGTGTTCCTCCTGTAATTGTTTTATTTCTTTTTCTTTTTCCTCCTGTGCTGCTTTATACTTTCTATACTTGGTACTTGCCAACTTTATACTTTCCCCTCTAAAAACCGACTTCATGGCATCCCAAACCACATTAAAATTTACCTCTTCATTATCATTCCATTGCCAACTTTCCATCCAACTTTCTGTAATTTGTTCTTTACATTTTTGGTCTTTGAATAAATTGGGATCATATCTCCAACTTCTTCCTCTCCTGTTATCCTTTTGTGTCCTCAGTTCCAAAAGTACTTTAGCATGATCTGATTCCTTGAAAATTCCTATTTCAATTCCCTCAATATTTTTGACCATGTTTTCCGATAAAAATACATAATCTATTCTAGAGTAGGACCCATGAACATGTGAAAAATAAGAATATGCCCTTTCCGAGCCCTTGATCTCTCTCCAAGAGTCCTTCAATCCTATCGCAACCATCCAATTATCTAAAACATTCCCTTTCATCCCTACTCCACACCTTGCTAGGTTCGTACAATCTAAGTTTGACCTTATCAAATTAAAATCTCCAGCCACAATCATATTTGGCACTTTTTCTAACACCCCAATTTTACAAACTTTTTCTAGGAATTCCGCTTGACGTTCGTTTGGAGCATAAATATTCACCAAAATTATTTCCTCATCGTCTATTTTTCCTCTCACGATCAAATATCTACCTTCTTGGTCAACAACACTTTTTGTTATCTCAAATCCTAATCTTTTAGAGATCATAATTGCAACTCCTCTTGCTTTTGAAGTACCAAACGCCATTTCATAATGTTGAATCCATCCTAGGAAATTTTTATTTGTATCCTTTGATTTTTGGTGCATTTCCTGTAAAAACACTATATCAGGTCTATCTTTCTCATGTAGGGCTTTAAAGGTAATCAACAGCACCTTGAATTGAACCCTCCAATTTAAAGTCCATCTTTTGTGACTAAATATTCTCAAAGTGTTTATTTATTGCATTTGTATCTCATCCTTCTTGTAACAAACTCAGAACAGCATCTAGGCCTGTGAGATAGCTCCAGTGAAGAGGTAAAGATTTTTGGAAGGCCAGTTGCTGACCTTCACAGTTGAAAAGGAATTTGAACTTAGACTTCTAGCACCTAATTTTCAAAACACTATTTTATTAGGTCCTGCAGCATGTGTGTGGCAACAGGGGCCCGTAGAGTCCAGCCCTTTTTGGTAGATGACACTGGTGGGGATGTTGTGAAAGAGATGCTGGTGGTCTTCAACAATGTGAAGACAACGGCCAAACAGCAATGAGTTCAAGATCCAAGCAAACCGTGAGAGGCAAAAATGGGTGTAAGTTTTTTAATGTTAGAACCATAGGTTACTGTATCTTGTATTTACAATATATGTTCCATCAAAATAAAAATCTCAGTAATAAGTAAGGTCTCTTTTTATTCTTGTTGCATTCACAAAGAGATTCATAAAGTAAGATGGTCTCATAATTTGTTAAATAAATGTCTCAAGTAAAGTCTCTTATTTCTCTTGTTGCATTCACAGAGAGATTCACAAAGTAAGATTGTCTCATAAATTGCTAATAAATGACTCAAAAATGTTCCGTAGACACTTTTGAATAATATCTTCATCAGGAGCAGTCTTAATAAATCCTTTCTTATAAATCTATAACAGAAATTACATAAAAATAATGAGTTCTAAAAGAACATCATATTTTCTGTCTTTCTAATTACTGCAACCATTCATTAATTATATACATTTCATGAGACTGCATTCATAGTTTGAAGCTTACCCTTTCTCTGCGTCCCTATGGCCTTTGCACATTGCAAACTGATGAAAAAGCCAGCTCCAATAGCTTCCCTGACTTCTGGATTGCAATACAGCTGTGTTAGTTTCTAAAAAGGTGTTCCGATTCTGCAAGTAACAATATGAGCTGGTGGTAATAAGAACCTTGCTTCCCCAACTCATATTTAAAAACTCCAAATTCATCATACCTGTCAAATTTTGGGAAATTTCTGTCAAATAAGGGAAATTTCCTGGCCAAAAAGGGAACTGGATAGCTATGCTTATCCTGTGCTGGCCTCCAGTCTAACTCGAGTCTAATTGCAGTCTAACTCATATGGGATGATGGCAGGAAAGAGTGTGAAATATGGGGGTTTGACAGAAATTTCCCGAAACTTGATAGGTATGAAATTCATAGAAAACAACAGATCAAATTCATGATTAAGTCCCCAAGGTGCCATGGATTTCAGTGCATGTATATAATAGGCTTCTCATTTCAAAAGTGTTTTATCGAAATCTTCAAAATTAAACTCTGTCGGTTTCACTACTTCAATGACCACAAATCTATAGTCCCTGTCCGTATGTTTTTTGTCTAGATAGTGTTGTACAAGAGGAGCAATGGTGTTCTGGTGTTTTATGCGGGACATGTGTTCTGCCAAACGATGTTTCAATGGACGACTGGTTTTTCCGACATAAATTAATTCACATTTGCATATCCATAAATATATGCATGTAAATCCTAAATGAGGGAAATTAATTTCCTTCGTTTCCCACGAGTATCTGCAGAAATCACAATCCTGACATTTATAGTGACCAACTAAAAGTTCTGTGTCTGGATTACTGATCAGGTCATCACTACGGGACACAAAATTCCCGATCGTTCTTGTGTGTCTGTATCCTATCTTAGGTTGTTGTTGACAGTGAGGTATGTCTGATAAAATATGCCAATGTTTATTAACAATATTTCTTATTTGACCCGAAAGTGGTGAAAAGTCCATGGACCAAAAGAGACCAGTGTTATCTGTGGTGGTTTTTCTAATGAAAAAATTCGATCTAGGAGTATTATGCTTTTCCACTTTGGTGTTACTGCAGTTTTAAATGTTGTTATGTCAATTCAGGATTATGTTACTTTCCATTAAAAAAAAAAGAGAAGTGGGGAAGAAAGTGATGTTAATGACAGAGGAGGATTGGCAATGTCATTACAGTGAAAATTGTAGTGATTTGAGGCACAATGCGAACTTTTGCCCCAAAGGCTAAGTACATTTAATTACCATAGGAAACTTCAAATCAACCAGAATGAAGCTCAGACATCCTTTTTGTCTAGTTACATCTCCTGACTGACTTGGAAGCTAACTAAATAGACTCAAGAAATGAGTCCACAGTGTTGTGTTCTAATAGTGTAACCTTCTACATGTGATAACAATGTATCTTAACCAATGTAACCTTGCCTACGGGTAACAATGTAACCTTCAGCTGTATCACTATAAACCCTGTAATAGGACGCGAGCTAATGACCACCAGCTGGCAGCAGCGAGCGTCCAAGCTCTCTTGGTCCAAACTCATCAAAGAGCCACAGCGCGGGAAGTTTCCCGCCACTACCTACACCTGGACAAGAAGGGCGTGACCAGCAATGACGTCACGCAGACAGTAGCCAATGGGCTATCGTGGAGCCACTTTCGAATGTGTTACTATTGCATATAAAGAGCTATTGATCCGCCATTACCTCATGTTCCCTCTGACCACCATGCAATAAACCTGAGTTAAACCAGCCCGTGGCTGTGTCCTGTGTCTTGGTTCTCATACACCAAATTGGCGACGAAGGTGGGATGATGGATCCCCAAGGAGCCAGGGCACAGAGCGGGTTCAGCATCACCACACCGCAAGACTGGGAGCTCTTTGAGATGGACTTCCAGGCGGCACTGGTGGAACTCAAAGTCAAAGAGGACGACGAGGAAAGGAAGAGGGCCATCCTCACCCGCATGCTTGGGATAGAAACCAAGCGAACGCTGGTGGGCATTATTGCACCGAAGAAGATGAGTGATTTCAAAGCCGATGACATCATGAAACTGCTGCGTGAGCGTTTCCGACCCTCGAGGGCAATGTTTCCCGCTCGGAGCGCGTTTTGGAGGCGAGTCCAAGCGCCGGACGAGTCGGTCGAGGCCTTCGTAACAGCCATGAGAATAGCCGCCGCCCCCTGCAGATGGGACAACCTAGAAATGGCCCTCAGGGACGGAGTTCTGTGTGGCCTGAAGGACAAGGAAGTGCAGCGCAGCCTGATGAACAAGGAGCCACCTCCCACGCTGACAGAGGTTGTAGAGGCCGCGGAAGCCGCAGAATCCACGAATGCTGGAGTAGACGAAATGCACCAGTGGCGTGAGTGGCGTCCTAGGGCCGGCAAAGCGGAGAATTCGGTGCACGGAAAGTCCGGACAGTCGGTGCACGCAACCCGACGAACCTCGAAGTCGTCTACGGATGGCAGCGA
The DNA here is from genome assembly GCA_035047345.1 of Bradypodion ventrale. Taxonomy (NCBI): domain Eukaryota; kingdom Metazoa; phylum Chordata; class Lepidosauria; order Squamata; family Chamaeleonidae; genus Bradypodion; species Bradypodion ventrale. The sequence goes on along the minus strand of JAWDJE010000006.1, from coordinate 68,560,634 downwards.
CGGCGAGGAGGTCCAGAAGGTACGAAAAGGAGGGCGCCGCTGCGATGGTTGCGGAGCGGCCCATGAGCGCGCGAGGTGCCCATTCAGAAAAACTGAATGTTACAACTGCGGCCGTCGGGGGCACATCGCCAAGGCGTGCAGGAAGCGGAAAGAGGGCCGGAGGCATTCACAAGACCGTTCGGCCAGACCGGACCGTCCAGCGAGGTCCAAAGATGGCACCCGGACCACGAGAAAGCAGGACGGCGTGGGCCGCGTCTCGGACGACAGCGAGGACGACGCTCCCGTGTTCAGCGTGTCCGCGGGACAGCCCCATTACTTCATTGAGGTACTAGTACAAGGGGCCCCTATCATAATGGAAATTGACTCGGGGTCCTCCTATTCTATAATTCCCCAGAGAGAGTTCTTGAAAATCGACCCCCACGTGCGGCCCAAACTTAAAACGTTGAGGTCCACGCTTCGAGACGTACAGGGGAACAGCATTCCAGTGTTGGGGGTCGGGAAATTTCGGGTCCGTTTCAAGAGACATTCTGCGGAACTCCCCCTAGTTGTCCTCAAGGGGGGAAGTTGTAGCCTCCTCGGGACGCAGTGGTTTCAGCCTTTAGGGTTGTTCATAGGGGGGGTGCATGCCGTGGGTGTGGACCCAATACAAGCGGTGTGCGACGCGCACCCCGCCGTTTTTGAAAAAGGACTGGGAAAGTTCAAGGGACCCCCTGTAGCCTTCGACCTAGACCCGGAGGTCCGCCCGATAAGACTCAAACCGCGCAGGGTGCCGTTTGCACTAAAGGACAAAATAGAGGCGGAACTGGACAAACTGGTGGGCCAGGGGATTCTTGTTCCTGTTGATTCCGCGGAGTGGGAAACTCCAATTGTGACAGCACTAAAGGCTAACGGGGAGGTGCGCATTTGCGCTGATTATAAGTGTACAATTAACAAGGCGATCCGCCCTAATGCATACCCGGTGCCGGTGGTCAGCCACCTTCTGGCCAGGCTGAATGGGGGAAAGTGTTTCGCTAAGCTCGATTTAGCACAAGCCTACCAGCAACTCCCTGTAACTCCCGCCACGGCAGCGGCACAAACAATAGTTACACACAAAGGGGCGTTCCAGGTGTCGCGTTTACAGTTCGGCGTGAACTCGGCACCCGGCCTTTTTCAGTCGCTTGTGGAACGCCTCCTGAAGGGGCTGGAAGGGGTGTTGCCTTATTTTGATGACGTATTGATAACAGGGGGGAGTGAGGCCGAACTGGCAAAGAGATTGGATAAAGTACTGACTGTGTTCGAGAAAGCGGGGCTGCGACTGAGGAAAGACAAATGCGTTTTTTTCGAAACAGAGGTTGAGTTTTTAGGGTTCCGGGTCACGCCCGAGGGAATTAGGCCGTCCAAATCCAAAGTAACCGCCATCAAGAAGGCTCCTCGCCCCACATCCAAAGCCGAACTACAGTCATTTCTGGGGCTCCTCAATTTTTACCATACCTTCCTTCCACGGAAGGCGTCTGTGGCCGAACCGCTCCATCGGTTGCTTAAAAAGGAGGAAACATGGCTGTGGGGTGACGAGCAAGAGAGGGCGTTTAAAGAGTTAAAGCAACTCCTAACATCCGAGGCAATCCTGACTCATTTCGACCCCAAACGGCCAGTGGTCTTAGTCTGTGACGCGTCCCCGGTGGGGGTGGGGGCGGTGCTTTGCCACGTGTTGGACGACGGAAGGGAGGCCCCGATAGCGTTTTATTCAAGGTCCCTGTCCCAAGCTGAGCGGAATTACGCACAGACCGACAGGGAGGCATTAGCGATAGTAGCGGGAACCAAAAAATTCCACGATTTTCTGTATGGTCGCCCGTTCAAGATCGTGACCGATCACAAGCCCCTGTTAGGAATTTTCACTGCAAATAAGCCCACGCCGCAGATCCTGTCCCCGAGAATGCTGCGGTGGGCTATCTTTCTCAACGCATACCAACACGAGTTGGAATACCGGCCCGGGAGGGAGATCAGCCATGCAGACGCACTCTCAAGGTCTCCTTTGCCCTTGTCGGGCGACCAAAAGGCAGGGGTAGAGAGAGACCGCCAGGTATTGCTAATAGAGGTTTTAGATTCACCCCCGATAGTACCAGCCGACATTGCCAGGGCGACAGGCAAGGATAGAACACTGGAGAAAGTAAGCTCATGGGTACAGAAGGGGTGGCCGGCGTCCTCCCCAGGTACGGAATTCGACCCATTTTTTCGGAAAAAAATAGAGTTGTCCCTAGAGAGGGGGTGCCTGTTGTGGGGCCAATGGGTGGTGGTCCCTACATCCCTGCGACCGAGGGTGCTCAAACTGCTGCACGTCAGCCACCCGGGGATCGTCCGTTCCAAGGCGCTGGCCCGGAGTTACTTCTGGTGGCCACAGCTGGACGCAGACATAGAGCACATGATCGGCACTTGTGAGGCATGCCAGGGCTCCCGACCGGAGGAGGCCCGTCTCCCGCATAGGGAATGGGACGCAGCCAGGGGGCCGTGGTCCAGAGTGCACGTAGATTTCGCTGGCCCGTTCCGGGGAACCATTTTTCTCCTGGTAGTGGATGCGTACTCCAAGTGGCTGGAAGTTATTCCGGTAAGGAGCACATCCTCCGCCACTACAATTAGCCATTTAAGGAGGGTCTTTTCCACGTTCGGTTTACCCGACACTCTGGTCAGCGATAACGCTAGTTGTTTCACGTCCGCTGAGTTCAGGGCATTCATGGAGGCAAACGCCATTCGGCACGTCACATCCGCACCATTCCACCCGGCCACGAATGGCCAAGTGGAACGGCTGGTGCGTACAACAAAGGATGCGCTGCGGCGCATGGGCTCGGGGGACCTGAATCACCAAGTATGTCAGTTCTTATTAGCGTATAGGGTGACCCCCTTAGCATCCGGATACTCGCCGGCAGAGCTGCTGATGCGGAGAAAACTGACCACGATTCTGTCCAGGTTAGACCCGACGCGGGTCGAGGACAAAGGGAAGAACGTAGGGGCAGCGGTGTTGAAAGGGTTCGCCGCCGGCGATCCTGTGCATTGCAGGAACTACGCCAGCGCAGGGCCAGCCTGGGTACCGGGGAGAGTTGTAGAACAGACGGGGCCAGTGTCATATCGGGTGGAAACGAGCACCGGTCTATTATGGAGGCGGCATGCGGATCAGCTCCGGAGCCGGGTGCCCAGGAAGCAATCCATGGACGGCACGGAGAATGCCTCGGCGTTAGGGTCCTCCCCCACCCGTTTAGCCCAAGGGGGAGACAACGATGGGCAACAGGCCCAAATAGGGAGGGGGAGCGGCGGTCCCGACTCATATCCTTTTGATACGCCGGCTCTATCCGAGCCCGGGGAAGAGGGAGAGGAATTTGCGACCGCCATCCCCGAAGTTAATTCCGAATTTGATTTTGCGAGCCGGGGGGGTTTTTGGGAGTGTTCCCCCACCCATCCAAGCGAGAAGAGGGGTTTTTCGTTAGCCCCCAGTGCCCCCGGTTCTTCCCAAACAAAGCACACACCTCCCAACAAAGCCGCAGAGCCGCGGCAAGTCACTAACAAGTCTCCCTCTCCAATTACAGGACAGGAAGCCAGGGAACAAAGAGAAGGTAGCAAACCCGGGGAAAGGCAGCCCGCACCGAGACCCCAGCGTGTTCGAAATAAGCCATCTTGGCTGAGAGACTTCGTCTCATCCTAGGGGGGAGGAGTGTTGTGTTCTAATAGTGTAACCTTCTACATGTGATAACAATGTATCTTAACCAATGTAACCTTGCCTACGGGTAACAATGTAACCTTCAGCTGTATCACTATAAACCCTGTAATAGGACGCGAGCTAATGACCACCAGCTGGCAGCAGCGAGCGTCCAAGCTCTCTTGGTCCAAACTCATCAAAGAGCCACAGCGCGGGAAGTTTCCCGCCACTACCTACACCTGGACAAGAAGGGCGTGACCAGCAATGACGTCACGCAGACAGTAGCCAATGGGCTATCGTGGAGCCACTTTCGAATGTGTTACTACTGCATATAAAGAGCTATTGATCCGCCATTACCTCATGTTCCCTCTGACCACCATGCAATAAACCTGAGTTAAACCAGCCCGTGGCTGTGTCCTGTGTCTTGGTTCTCATACACCAAACACAGTGATGTTCAAATATCTGAGAAATCATTCCTTTTGTTGATTAGCATATGAAATTATGTGGATTCACATGTCCTGGAATAAAATCCTAACTGGAATTTGTCCATAGAGTTTATTGGCCGAAAAGATGAGGAAACTTGTAAAAAAAAAGCTGAAAGGGAAAATTGAGAGTCCAAACACCCCAAGAGGCATGGAGGCTGTTCACAAAAACAATAACAGAGGCCCAATTGGAATGCATACCCAAAAGGAAAAAGGGCACTGCCAGGTCCAAGAGGACTCTGATGTGGCTTACAGGAGCTGTTCGGGAAGTGATCAAAAGCAAGAAAAGCTCATTTAGAAGATCAAAGGCTTGTCCGAATGAGGACAGCAGGCAGAAACATAAATTCTGGCAGAACAAATGCAAGGCAACAATCAGGAAAGCAAAGCAAGACTTTGAGGAGCATATAGCTAAAAATACTCAGAGAAATAACAAAGACTTCTTTGAGTATATTAGAAGTAAGAACCCAACTAGGAAGGCCATTGGACCATTAGACGACAATGGAAGGCGAGGGGTTATTAAAGAGGAAACAGAGATTGCAGAGAGACTCAATGAATTCTTTGCTTCAGTATTCACTGAAGAAGACAGAGACCACATGCCCAAAACAGAGCCTATCTTCATAGTGAGGGAAACCAAAGAATTAAGCCAGGTAGAAATAACCAGGGAGGAGGTCCTTGCATGTCTTGTTAAACTAAATGCTAACAAATCACCAGGTAAAGTGATGGAAACCATCCTAAAAAGAATTAATAGGCACATAGAAGAGAAGGCGCTTTAGTGCTGATGACACTAAATTATACAGGGTAGTGAAAACTGTGAGAGATTGTGAGGAGCTCCAGAGGGATCTCTTGACACTGGGGGAGTGGGCAAAACAGTGGCAAATGAGCTTCAACATTAGTAAGTGTAGAGTGATGCACTTTGGGTCAAAAAAACTCCAATTATATTTATAAATTGATGGGGTCTGAACTCTCTGTGACAAACCAGTAATGGGACCTTGGTGTCCTAGTGGACAGCTCAATGAAGGTGCCAACCCAGTGGGCCTCAGCAGTGAAAAAAGCAAACTCAATGCTAGGGATCATTAGGAAGGGTATAGAAAATAAGTCAGCAAGTGTCATTTTGCCTCTTTATAAATCTATGATGAGGCCCCATCTGGAATACTGTGTACAGTTCTGGTCGCCATACCTCCAGAAGGATATTATGGAGCTGGAAAAAGTGCAGAGGAGGGCAACCAGAATTATTAGGGGACTGGAACACCTTCCTTACCATCTGAGGCTGCAACGTTTGGGCCTCTTCACTCTTGAACGACGGTGTCTAAGAGGTGACCTGATTGAAGTTTAAAAATCATGCATGGTGTGGACAAAGTAGATAAGGAAAAACTGTTTTACCTATCGCACAACACTAGAACTAGGAGGCTCTCCATGAAACTTTTAGGTGCTAGTTCTCAAACAAATAAGAGAAAGTACTTTTTCGCCCAGAGGATCACTGGTCTATGGAACTCCCTGCCAGAAGAAGTGGTGACAGCTGTCAGTCTTGACAGCTTTAAGAAAGGATTAGACAAGTTCATGGAGGACAAGGGTATCAATGGCTATAATTATGGATACCTAAGAACAACCTCTGAGTTGGAGAGATAGGCAGGATATCTCTCAATGCCATTTCCAGGGAATCCTAAGCAGGTGAAGGCATCTGCTTGGGAATACCCTGAAGCAAATGGTGAGCCATTGTGTGAGACAGAATGCTGGACTGGATGAGCTGTGGCCTGTTCCAGCAAGACTGTTCTTATGTTCTTATGTACCCAGTGGTGGGCTCCAAAAATTCTACCACACTGTGGGTGTGGTATGGTGGGCATGGCCAGTGGGAAAGCCCTGCGTTGCACCCGAATTAGGACTACTTTATTTCAAAACTTGGATGGGCAGGGCCAGCCAGAATTTCTGCTACCAGTTCTGGTGAACTTGGGTGAACCTGTTGATGCCCACAACTGGTTTTCCTCTCTGAATTCCCCCCCCCCTACCATTGAACATTTGCAAACTTAGAAAAGGTATCTAAATAAACTATAAAAGGAAAAATAAAATGTTTTGAATGATTAAGGACTCTGAATTGTCTTCAGCATGCTTCCTTGTATCTGACAGTGCCACGTTATAGGCAGCTACACTAGCAAATCACTATTCTTAAACTATGTAATATCTTCATGGAAGGCAAACTGTTTCCATCAAACATCCTTTAATCAAAGAAAATAATACAGTGGAACCTCAGTTAACAAACGGCTTGGTTAACGTAAAAATCGCATAACAAAATCAAATCCATAGAAAATAGTGGCTTGGTTTATGGAATTTTTCCCAGAATGGATTAACTGGTTTTCAATACATTCCTGTGGGAAACCACATTTCAGATAAAGTATTTGGTTTTCAATGCATTCCTATGAGAAATTGCATTCAATGCATTCCTATGGAAAATTTGGTTAAAGTAATTTTCACTGTAAGAGACATCCTGGAGAATGCATTAATTACGTTAACTGAGGTTCCACTGTAGATTGCACTGGCCAAACCAGACCTTTAATGTAATTAATTCATGTACAGTAAAACCTCTACATATCATTTTTCCCAATCCATGAGGTTATTTTTATTTTGAAAAATGTGTATGTCGAAAACACATTTCATTACCAGAAAAGGCCACTAGATGTCACCGTATATTTTTTGTATGTCGAATATTATTGCTCATGGGAACTGAGACCAAGACATAAACTTATTTGTCATTGTTAAGTTGCTGCCAAGTCAGAACCAACTGTGTGTGGGAGTGCTGGGTGGCTTGGGGTGGTTGCCAATGGTGGTGTGATTGATGGGGGCTCAGGGTGGTCCCACCGGTGGTAATGGTGTGTGTTGGAGTGGCGTCAGGATCATCCTGAACTTTCACCACACACACACCTGGTGGCAGTGGGACCTCCAGGCTGCCTCCAAAACAGTCTGAGGAGGCAGGAACCGACCCCTGGCTTAAAAAGGTTGAGGACCCCTGAACTAAGGTCTTCCGAGTCCTGGTCCATCATTCTATCAACTATTGCTAGGTTTATCAATAAATAATAATAATAATAATAATAATAATAATAATAATAATAATAATAATAATAATAATAATAATAATAATAATAATAATAATAATAATAATAATAATAATGTTTTATTTATATCCCACTTCCCTCAATCCAATGGATGACTCGAAGCGGCTTACAGAGAATTTAAAGATACAATATTAAAGATACAAAATTCAGATAATACAGTATAACAACAATATAATAAAAATACAATATTAAAGATACTATTAATAATAATAAATAACAAGAGATATCCAAGACCACCCACAAAATCCCCCGCCTTTAGAGTTTTTTAAGTCCGAGGGTGAGGGTGGGGCCCAAGAACGCCGGTGATGAAGTGGCCGGTGGAGTGGCCTCTTTGCCCCCACCGAGGCAGGACGTGCGTCATCGTCGTCAACTCACCTGGGCACCCCCTCACCTTTTAATTCCGAGGGTGAGGGTGAGGGCGGGGCCTAAGAACGCCGGCCAGTGGAGTGGCCGGTGGAGTGGCCTCTTTGCCCCCAAATTGGGAAGCAATTGATCTATACAATGTGTGTGTTTCTCAGTGATGTAATTGAGCTGATGTCATAGTCCCAGGTAGGTTGAGATTGTGACATCATCTGACTAGCTCAGCTGTAGCCCTCTGAGCTCAGCTGTAGTTTTCACAGTAGATGGCAGGCAAATGGGGGGTCTGGTCGGGGCGGCACTGCAGTGGCAATGGAGGTCCTTGAGAGGACCAGGAGGGTGCTGGAGCTGCGGAGGAGGCTAGCCCCCCTCTGGAAATGGCCACCCAGCCTCCGTGGCAGAGGCGGCGTCCACAGTGGGTGAAGCCAAGGACGGAAAGAAGGTCCAAGGGCTTCTCAATGGCTGCATGCCACTCTCTCACCAGGTGGCTGGACACGTGTATTGGAAGGATAAGGGTGGTAAGTGAGCATCGATGGAGAAACTGGATGGGTGAGGGAAGAGAGAGACAGAGGAAGGGAGGCAGGGTTGACCCACATACACCCTGCAAGGTTTCCAAGAGGGAAAGGCTGGCCTATGTTAAAGAAATGAAAAACCCGAGTGAAGCCGGGTAATCAGCTAGCATCCTAAAAGGCACAGAGTAGAACTCAATTCACAGCCTCTGGGCCCACAGACATTTGACTAATTATCTGGTATAGGGATTGAAAATTGCTCAGGAATGAAGAATGAGGAATATGCAGAAAATTCCTTTGGGAAGCTACTGAACAAACCCCTTCATTAACATAGCTTGCTATTCTAGACAAGTGGTCAGATGTGGATGTGACCAGCAAAAATCCTTTCAACCCAGAAACACCTTTTGTGCTTCTGACATGATTAAAAAAAGATGTGGAAAGGGAAAGTATAATAGGTTACAGCAATTTTCAGACTTTCTCCCACTGTTCTCTTGTTCCCAAAAGCTTCCCCTGAATCAACGCAATCCTAAAGAAGCCTAGGATCTTTGTTGAGGGGCACAGGAAATGTTTAATTACCAAAAGATGGCCTCAGGTGATGGCAGCAAATCACAGCACTGTAAGTTAACATTACTGGGATTTCCTGGCCAATCTGGGATACTTGACAGGTATGGCGGGATCTGGCCCTGATGCCAACTCATCCAGCCCACGCCATCCTTGTCGCTCCCAGAAGCAGAAGAAAAATGTGCCCATATAGGCGTGTTTTACTTCCACTTCCTGGAGCAACAAGGGTGGTGTGGGCTGGATGAATTGCCATTGGGGGCTGGATCTGGCCCAAGAGGCATACTTTGGGCACCCCTAGTTTAAGCAGAGAAAATGACTGTCTATAAACTATCTTATTCTGTTGCATAACAGATTGCAAGGGCATGTTTTACTTCCACTTCTGAACCATCATTACTTCCACTTCTGAACCACGTGACTAGCCCATGGCCCAAAAAGTTTGAGTACCCCATGTGTAGATGCTGTCTCATCCCAGAGATCAGAAGGAAGAAGACTGAAGTGAACAAAGAAGAGAAACAATATAGAGTACAAAAGAGAGAGAAAGAAGAAGTGCCAGTTAGACCTGGGAAAAGGAACCCTTGTGATTGGCTAGAAGAAGAAACAAATATACAATGACTTTAGCCTAGAAAAATCCCTCAAAACTAAACTCCGTGTTTAATAAAAGCCATGTGTTGTTTGTTAAAATCTCTAAAAATGTGTTCATTCTGGTTTTTATTCCTTTTAGCTTACCCAATTGTGGAGTTCAGAAATCCAGTTGTTCCTGAAAATTGAGGCCAATCAAATTCATTGGTTAACACCTCAACAAAGTTGGAAAATGCTTTCTGGAATGAAGGTGAACAAATTAGAGGGTTTTCATCTCATACACATTAGCACAACAACAACACTAAAAAAAAACCTGAGTGCACCTTGTACACAATCTGAAGACAAGCATGGACAATCCTTTTCTCAGACTAAACTAGCTTTTTACTTCTGCAGGAGTTTTCAAGTCAGGGTGGTTTTCAAGTCACTGATAGGGTGGTGAAGAAGAAACAGAAAAGTTCCACAATTCACACCCAGGTGTGTAGGGCAAATTCTTTTGCATGAAGCTAGTTAAAAAAAAAAAAAAAAAGGGGGGGGCTTACTTCAGAGATGACAGCTTTCATATTTCACCTCTGGTGGTATATATTAAATTAGCTCAAGCAGAATTGTGGAAATCTTCTCTCAACTATTTCTTTAGGAATGCAAAAAAATGTCCTGAATGGGTCACTTGCAGTCCACATGCTATACTGTGCCCACTTCTTTCTAAGCGATGTTACCAAACAAAAAAGCTGTCTACAACATAGGAACTCCTGGCACAAAATGAAGATCTTCAAAGACATACAGTTAATAATTGAGTAAAGACATTGTTCTTGCTGTTGCAGCAATATAACTTTTTAATGAGTGAGTAGGGTCAGTGGCATTATCCACTTCCCTCACACATTTCAATGTCTTTGACAGTAGCTGGAAGAATATGGATTTTCTTAGCAACAATATATTATTGTGAGTTAATCCTGCTGTTATGGAAAAAGTACAGACTAGAAGTTCAATTAAAGGATGACTACTTTCTATGGGCAGATGTTGACTAAACTTACTTATTAAGATGTAACAAGCTGCTTGCACACAAAGAAGTGAGTAGTCTGAGGAAGGACATTTGACCCGTCCAATCCTTGTTCTTCCCACATCCTTGGTTGTGAGGCATACCTGTCAAGTTTTGGATTTGGAAATAAGGGAAATTTCCTGGCAAATACGGGATACTTGACAGCTATGCTTATCCTGTGCTGCCCTCCAATGGCAGCAATAGGGCATTGCAGTCTAATTAATAAGGGATGACAGCAGGAAAGAGGGTAAAATAAGGGGTTTTCCTGGCCAATAAAGGATACTTGACAGCTATGTTGTGAGGAGATCTTCTAAATGATTCTTCCAACCAATTACAACCTCTCCTTTGCCTCTGCTACTATTTCTAGGAGATTTCAATGAATTAAAGGTTCTTTCCATGTAGCATATCCTAACAATTAACATTTCAATGGGAATAAACAATAACTGTCCTACAATCAAGTAAACGGGGTACACAGAAGGAACGTGCGGCGACAAAATGGCCACCGTGCGCTTTGCTGGCCCTGCCCCTGAGGCACGGGCTCATCAACATGGAGTCTGGGTGTGGCCGGCTACCCCTATATAAGGGGTGGCCAAGTCAACGGCCCCACTCCTTTTAAATTTGGCTGGGCCCCGGGCTCGTGCCATGCCCAGCCGATTACCTCCCTCCAGCGTCGCTTGCCTGGGAGTGGGCTTGAGGCTGTGTTCCCTTGCTCTTTCCCGGGTGAGCTGCCCACAGCCTTCTGGCGCTGGCCTGGCCTCGGACAGCATGCCTTGACTGCGGCGCTCCAGCGCGGCTTGGGGAAGGACTCCCCACCCCTGAAAAGCTTTGCTCATCCTTCTCGCCACAGCCCTTGCTCGGACAGTGCGCCTTTTATCTTCTTTTCATTGGCGCACATGGCGCCAAAGAAGAAGGCCGCATCGGGTGGCACCCTGGCGGCCTGACGCCAATGCGCTCCAGTGCCACATGCTGCACCTAACCCAGTGCCGGAGCTGACTCCCCCCCACCTGCAGGGCTCACAGGGGGGTGAGTCGAGTACCCCCAGCCGGGGCCTCACCAGTCTCTGCCCTGGGTGGGCCATTGGGCAGGGGCTCGCCTGTTATCCAGGCACCTGTGTCTGCGCAGCCTACGTGCCTTAGGTTGCAGGCCCCCCCCCCACTGCTTCGGTGCCGGGGGCTGGGGCCGCCTGGCCCACCTCCTTTGGGGGCGCATCACCTGGGCCCCAGCCTCCATCCTCCATCGATGCGCAGCCCTACTGGTGTCCACTCAGGCGCCTGGGGCTGCTCTGGGTTACTGCGGTTCTGCAGGGATGGACAGGTGAAGCTCTATCGTCATCGTGAGCTCCAGCACCCCTGCTCAGTCAGAACCCCTGGTGGGGGCGGCTGGAGGGGTAGCATCTGGTGAGTATAATGGTCAGGTTAACTCACAGAGTGTGCCAGCTGCGCAATTCAGCCGGCCCAATTCACATGGCCTTGGCCCACTCAGCAGACACCAATGACTATAGGGCAGCCCGGTCAGCCTGCGATGGCAAGGCTGCAACCGACGGGGGGGTTAGAGGGCACCATATCTGCCACTGCCACCTGGTATGCCACCAGCGGGACCTTCACCACCTTATCCTGTTTGGCCCTATGGTCCGCCGGTCAACACCGGCTACCACATGATGCCTACTTCTGCCTTGCCGACGGCCGGGGTAGTCCTGCCCTTAGGTGACCACCTGCTCCCTGCCACCAGGGATAAGATCTGGCACAGGGAGTATGTGGACCTGTTCAGTTTATTAAACAGAGAGCCCACTCGCGAGGAGAAGGAAAAGGAGGACGACAAGGACAAGGAGTTGTCCTGTCGCCGCGCACCTGGGCCAACTGGTTGCCCGCCTACCTTATATACGTGGTGGTGTCATTAAGGACTCACCCTGATTTGGCTATTCCCCTCTTCCAAAATCTCGATATTATTTATCGTGCCTATGTAAACTTCCTGGGCCAATTGTGGCTGGCATACGATGAGGAGTTTCGTATGTGGGCCACGCTTCACCCGGAGATGTGTTGGGATGAGCCCAACCAACTTTTGTGGTTGTACTACATGACTCCGTCCCGCCCGGCCATGGGCGACCGGTACCATTCTGGTCGTGCCATGCAGCGATCTGGTTCCGCACAAGTACCCTGCCAGGCAGCGGGGCAGGGGGTTCCAGCCTGCCTGTTGTGCTGGAACTACTTGACCGCGGCCGGATGTGCCTGCAGATAGTGTAGGTACAGGCACGAGTGCACAATCTGTTCTGGCCCTCACTCGGCCACTGTGTGCACAAGGTCTGGGGGACCCCAGGGGAGGGGTAGATGATAGCAGGGTGCCAACCTGTCCAACGCAGACTCTGCATCAGCTCAGAAAGGCCCCCTCCCCAATTAAGCTTGATGTTTTGGAGCAATGGCTATGCGTCTACCCCAAATGGGTGGATGCAGAGTATATCTGGGCTGGTTTTTCCGAAGGGTTTTGCATCCCGTTCACGGGAGTGCGCTCACCACAGGATGCCCCAAATTGAGTTTCATTGAGGGGCATGGAAAATGTGGCTAGGAGTAAGATATTTAAGGAGGTTCGGGAAAGTCGGGTCGCCGGCCCCTTCGATGAACCTCCTTTTCCCAATTTGAAAGTATCGCCCCTTGGTTTGGTTCCTAAGAACGTTCAAGGTGAATTCCGTTTGATTCACCATTTGTTCTACCCAGTTGGCAAATCCGTGAACGAAGCGATACCGGACGAGCTTTGTTCAGTCTGGTACACTTCGTTTGACCAAGCACTCGGCATGGTTCAGGCCTGCGGACAGGGAGCACTATTGGCCAAATGTGACATCAAGTCAGCTTTTCACCTCCTGCCCATCCACCCGGAGTTGCTTGGTTTTCGTTTCCAGGGGCAATATTTTGTAGACAAGGCTATGCCTTTTGGATGCTCTGTTTCTTGCTCGGCATTCGAGCATTTCAGTTTATTCTTGCATTGGGCCTTCGTCACACTACCTGGACGATTTTTTGTTTGGGGCCAACGCAGGCTCAGGTGAGTGTGCACACCTGTTATCCACATTTCAGGAGTTGATGACTGAATTGGGGGTGCCATTGGCTCCGGAAAAGACTGAAGGCCCCACCACTAATTTGGTTTTTCTGGGGATTGAAATCGATACTGTGGCCCAGACTTCTAGGTTGCCTATAGACAAGATAGCCTGCATTTTGGAGGCTATTCGGGCCCTACTGGCCAAGCATAAGGCATCACTGTGCGACCTTCAGGTGCTTCATGAGCACCTCAACTTCGTGTGCAGGGTCATCGCGCCCGGTGTCTATGCGACACCATGGTTGGTTTGTCCAGAAAGCACCACCGGGTTCGATTGACCAAGGGTAACAGGGATGACCTTAAGGTGTGGTTAGGATTCCTATCAGACTTTAATGGGGTTTCATTCTGGCACGCTGAGCGCATAGCGGAGCCCCGGTTCCAGGTTCAGTCAGATGCATCTGGAGCATTTGGCTACGGAATGTACTTTGATGGTCACTGGTTATATTGCAAGTGGCCGGAGTCGTGGCAGGGCAAGGGCGTGCTCCGTGACCTGACATTTCTAGAATTTTTCCCTATACTGGGTGTGCTCCTGCTGTGGGGTGAGACCTGGACTAATTCGGTGGTCCATTTTTGGTGCGACAATGTGGCTGTTGCCCACATAATAAATACCCAGACGTCCCGTTCGCCCAGGGTCATGACTCTTGTCTGCCATTTCGTGTTGTGTGCATTGTGCCTCAACATACTGTTTAAGGCCAGACACGTCCCGGGTATCAACAATAATATTGCTGACGCTTTGTCTCACTTACAGATAGATCGGTTCCTGGCTCTGGCGCCGGAGGCTGACAACCTGCCTGTGACACTCCCGGCTGAGATGTGGAGGTTTGGCGTGGAGAGGAGAACCGGGCCATTGGTCTGTCGCTGGCTAGCAGCACCCGTAAGGCTCTCATGCAAAGAGCCTTTGAGGCGTTTCACCACGAGGCTTTCCTTCCTATTAGTTGGCCTATTCCACTTGACCACCTATTACAGTTCATGGTCCACCTTCACTCCAAGGGGTTGGCAGCCACGACCATTGCGGGCCGTCTCTCTGCATTGGCCTTCTATGCTAAGGTGAATGGCCTTTCTGATGCCACTTCGGATTTTAGGGTCCGTCAGGTTTTCGAGGCCTGGGCCCGTGAGCGCGGTTCTCACCCTGACTCTTGACAGCCCATTTCCCCAGATATTCTTCTGCGCCTGGCCGAGACTTGGCTGGTCGTTTGCAAGGATCAATATGAGGCTTGCATGTTCCATGCTGCTACCACTGTGGCGTTTCTTGGTGCCCTCAGGGTCAGTGAGCTGGTGGTGGGGTCCCGCAGCGATGCATCCCACAGGGCCTTGGAGCTGGCTGACATATCCATGTCTCAGGACTTGGTGCATCTGTCCATTCGCTTTTCCAAGACCAATCAGCTCGGCAGGAGCAGTACGCTCATGCTGTGCAGGTGTGGTAATCCTATTCTTTGCCCGGTCAGGGCACTTTGTGCATTTTTGGCCATACGTGATTCTACACAAGGCCCCCTTTTCTGTCATTTGAATGCCCTCCCATTGACCAGGTACCAGTTTTGGCGAGTCACCGGTGCGGCATTGGCCAGGTTGGGCCTTACCGGGGTGTGTTTTGGGACCTATCTTTCCGCATTGGCGCAGCATCCACAGCTGCGGCGTATGGTTATCCTGAGGATGCTATATGATCCATGGGGAGGTGGGGTTTCGATCATTTTCGTTCTTACGTGCCCCCCCTGTACCAGTAGCACTTTGCTCGTGCATTTTTCTTTTTCTTTCTTTCAGCTCCGGCACGCCCAAGCGCGCCCATGAGGGTGTAGATTGTTGGGCACAGCTACGTGTACTGGGCTGCCCACCATGCAGCATCCACTTCGTGGGGCACTAACTTGGGCATAGGTGCAGTGGCGCTGCTACGATGGTTCGGCTTCCGCGGGATGCATTGGCATGCATTGCTCCCGTTCCTCAGGTCAATGGGCGACCAGTGTCCACTGGATGTCCTGGTCATACACCTGGGCAGCAATGATTTGGCCCAAATCACAGGTTTGGACTTGATATGTGCCATCCGCAAAGATCTGGCCCTGTTGGGTCAGTCCTGGCCACAGTTGCGGATCATTTGGTCCCAGATTGTGCCTTGTGTGTCTTACCGGGGTGGGATTGATCCCCGTGGTGTTGACCGGGCCTGCAGGTCAGTCAACAGGGCAGTGGCCCATTTCCTTTATGCCAACGCTTTGGGGACGGTGGTCCCACATCCACTGATCCACATACAAGACCGCAGTCTGTATCACAGTGACGGGGTGCAAATATCAGCTGGAGGTATGGACCTTTTCTTAACGTCCCTGCTAACGGGCCTGTTGACCGTGTGTGCGGTCGTAGTGGGGCGGTGAGTCGTTAACTCCTCCCCGTGTGGCGGATAGCACTGGTCAGGGGCAACTGCATTATTACTTAATAGGGCAAATTCACTTAGTTGGCCATAGGGAGGACAAGGTTAGCCAAACTTGTATGGCCAGCCAACTGACTTAGATAGGATAACATCCAGATTGGGTCAACAACACGCTTCCACAGAAGCAGGTTGTTGACAGAGGCTCACATCTTGTTGCCGCAGTAACAAGTTGTGAGAGGCATTTAATTAGGGTTCTAGTTGGATCTGCCCCTTACCAGTGCTATTTCGGCCCGTTTTTGATCCTTAACCGTTGTTAAGGATAGGTTTAGCTTAAACTTCAATAAAAGTGGCCCGATTTTTCAATCCAAACTATGTATCCGTGTCGTTATTGGGGTGTAAGTACAGCAAAGAGATGCAAAGATTGTGACACTGTATTTTAAAACCACAATTGGGCATATCCTGCCAGCTAATCTTTCTCACACTAGATCATGAGAAAGGAACTGCAGAATGAACTCACCAAAAGGTGCCTTCATTTTGGCAGTTTCACTTCTGGCCTAGACATGAAGAAGAATCAAGTAAATAGATGATGAGACACACAGGAACAACTGCAGTATCCATAAAACTAGTGAGTTATATAAATATTTTCTTTTTAAAAGAAGAGGTTTTAGTCTTTTGGGGTTAATAAATGTGTAACTCTCCTTTGGTCCTGGTGGAGGGAAGCACAGTTTGTACAATTATGTAACTTATGTTGATTGTGTTGTTTATGTGGTTGTGTTAACTTGATTTTAGGTAGGGGCAGCGGTGGCTCAGTGGTTAAGAAGCTCACCTTGTTAGCTGGAAGGCTGGCAAGTGCAGTTCAAGACCTGGGTACTGCATGACAGATTGATTGCCCATCTCTGTCCCAGCTCTTGGGGACATGAAAGGAGCCTCATTTGCATTTCCTGAGCAGAGTTTCTTCTGCAAAAATTGATTGCCCATCTCTGTCCCAGCTCTTGGGGACATGAAAGGAGCCTCATTTGCATTTCCTGAGCAGAGTTTCTTCTGCAAAAATCCTTTCAACCCAGAATAATTTCTGACACGAAATTATTATTATTATTAACTAGATTTTCATTTTCATTTTTTGAATTTTTTTGTTTTTGTTAAATCCGCGAGTTGCGGTAATAATCACCAAGAAAGGCGGAGTGTAACTCCAATCTAGTGCTCTTTTTTCTTAGAGCCTGCAAAGAGCTAAAATCATTATCAAAAGTTATCTGATCCTATCATATTTCTAATATCAGGTTACCGGTAGTGGGGCATTATCGTTGCCACGGCTGCATTTCATGTAAACTATGTTGGGAAACCAAGGAAATATTTATCCCCGCAAAAAATTACTATCATAAATTAAAACAGTTTACTAATTGTAACAGCAAAAACTGTATATATCTTATAGAATGTAGCTGTCAGAAGCGATACATTGGGAAATCGGTCAGACCGCTAAAAGTCAGGATATGTGAGCACAAGTCTAAAATTCGAACACAGGACCTTAGTGCTCCCCTGGTGTCACATTTTATGCAAATGGGTCATATGGAAAGTGACTTTAAATTTGCAGTATTGGAACAGGTCTGTCCCAAGCCTTATGAAAGAATTGATCTTAACAAACAACTTTTACGCAGAGAGGCTTTTTTTTACATCTCTTTGACAAGGTAACACCTAAGGGGTTAAATTTAGAATTGGATATGTCTCCCTTTTTGTAAAACTACTCTAAGGTAAATATGTAAGGAGGAAACAATGCAAGAATGTGGTTAGTCATCATCAATCTCCTTAGTAATTCTCACCTGGTAACCATTAGAGCCCTATTTATTCTAGCAAGTTTCCTTTCGAATCTAACGTCCACTAGCACTAAGCAGATCATGCAAAGAGGCGACGCTAAGAGTTAAAACTTATCACATGGTCACTTTGGATCACTAGTTCTCAGGTAAGAATATCCCAATAATACTTTTAAAATCCTTTATATAAATTCCTTTAAAATATTTTAAATAAATACCTTTAAAATAATATTTTATATATTAGTCATGCCTGCCATATGATCACGGAAACGTCTGCAGAAGCAGACAACGCTGGCTCTTCAGCTTAGAAACAGAGATGAGCACTGCACTCTAGAGTCGATATGACTGGCTTTCGAGCAAGGGAAACCTTTACCTTTACTTTATGAAATACTGTTTAATATGTTGTTTAAAATACTGTTTAAAATACTGCTAAAATACTGCTTAAAATATTGAACAAAAATACCTATTAAAATTGTGTATATATATCTAATAATAATTTTGCATGTAAATATTGTATATACTACTGTATATACTATGTGTATCACTGTTACTGTCATTTTTAGCATTGCACCTTAGTATTATGTTTGCACTATATTGTTCCAACATAGGCTCATTCTAATTCAGTATTAATTAATTTTAGATTCCCTGATGAAAGGGTTAACACCCAGAAAAGCTGATTATTATACCGGAATAGCTTTGGAAATTGTTCGGATATTGTTCTCAAGTATGCACCTATAAATTTATTGAAGAAAAATTACCCAAGCCTTGGACTTAGTTGACTTATTTGGCAAGAGTTTTTTCATTTGGTACGGACAATTAATGTGCAAGTAGTGTTCTTCGCCAGCCACGAGCAGTTTCTCTTTCTCTCTCTCCAGTGTCCAGGTGTCCAGCCATCTGTCTCCTCATGTCATATTTTGGGAATTTTCACATACTTGAGATGGGAGGTGTGAGCGGGGAAAAACATATATAAACTGAGAGTTTTAGCACCTCAGCAGCAGACACCCCATGGCCTGGGGTCCCTCTGCCCATTTTTCTATTTCAACATGCCTTGAATAGACCTCAAGTCTAATATTCATGAGGGCTCCAAAAGCCCAACTTTTTATCTACTTAGCTAGCTTAGCCATTTCTATTTCTTTTATGTTTTGTGTTTTATTTGAACTGCCTTTATTCGTATGCTATTTTAACTCATTTTTGTACCAATAAAAAGCTGCTATATTTGAAGAAACGTAGTAGCATACTTTTATTCTCCTCAAACCTTAAAGAGGGAAATTTTTAGAATCCAGCATACAGACCAGGGAGAGGGAGGCTATAAATTAAGGTCTCTGTCAGGAGGAGTGAATTCCAATGGAGAAGAAGACTTCGTTAAGGTTTCGTTTCCTTGCAAAGAAGTGTTATCAGTTTGCTGGAGTCTCTTCCTGGTGAGGTAACTTTTATCCAACCCCTGGTTAGCTGGACTCTGAAAGTGTCATAAGAGGGAGGAGGCATAAAACTGTTATTTAGGAATACTGGACATCTCTATAAGTCCAGCATCACCATTTTTAATTGTCAGATAGTTCTGGATAGTGAGAGGCCAGTGCATCTCAAAACGCTGTCTGCTGAAGCAGTAAAACCTCTCAAGAAAAAACAGCCCTCCTTAGGCCAGAAAGGTCATAGACAGGCCACTTTGCAGGGTTGGTTTATGCCTGCCTCGATACTATAATAAACATCTCTCTGTTCGGCAGTGCAGGGAGCCTTTTACATGTGTAAAATATTTCATAGTGCAATATTATCATTGTGGATTCTGATAGATGTGAATCCTGACGGAGAAGAGGCAGTTTTGCATTTATTCTTATGTGGCACATTTTGTAACAACAACAACAACAACAACAACAACAACAACAACAACAACAACAACAACAACAACAACAACAACAACAACAACAACAACAACAACAACAACAACAACAACAACAACAAGTTTTATTTCTATCCCGCTTTCCTGGCACAGGTGCCACTCAAAGTGGCTTACAACATATATAAATACAGTATCACAAATATAATTACACAGTTACAAAAAACAGATTGAAAATTAACACATTGCAAGTAAAAAGTCCCATACAATGTAATAAAGTAAAAAAGGTAAATTCTCAAACAGCTGATCAGTACCAGAATGTTGAGGAACGGAAATAGCATACCTTTGACATTTTTGTTGCTGTTAACCATTCAGGAGGGATGTGAAAGTGAGCTGCAGCTGAATCTCCCAACACGATTATTCCCTTGGAATCGGTGTCTAAGGAAGGTATTTTATTAATAGCTCCAAAGCAGCCCTTAACTTTTCCCTCAGTGCAAAGTTACATGTAGCATCAGACACAACCATTTTAAGAAAATCCATTCAACAAAATCCATTCTGTTATCTAAGAGCTATCAAAATAATGATTTTGCCATTTGTGCTCATTTCCAAACATGGAATATAAAAAACATAGAAAAAATAGATTCGCTATCCAATTTCTATTTGAGGTTTCAGTTTATACTTGAATGTGTACTCTGCTGGGAGCAATATAAATGTTTAATATCTACAACAGGGGTGGCCACGCTGCGGGCCTGCTGATCAGCCCCCTCAGCTGTCCAGGGGGCTGATCACGTGGTTCCTCCCACCATAAATGCTACCACAAAACACGTCCGCAGCTGTCATAAACGCATTTACAACAGCCACAGGTCATTTATGGCAGCGTTTATGGCAGGCACAGGTGCGTCTATGCATGTGTGGGCATGTTTTATGGCTGTCATAAATGCACCCACTTCTTCTTCTGGTAGTGGTGAGGGCAGCAGCAGGCCACATGAAACTGTGCTGTGGGCTGAGTATGACCCGTGGGCCATAGTTTGGCCACCCTTGATCCACAATATATCCAATAATTTTAAACCATTTAGTGAAATCAAAGTACAGTAAAACCTCACATAAAGAGTGCCTCGCTTAGAGACTAACTCGCTTAAAGAGCAGAATTTTCTCTGAATGGTCGCCTCGTTTAACAACTAAAACCAACCAAAAATTCACTTAATTAAATCAGGGTTCACAATCCCCCCTGCCAGAAGTCACAATTGGTCACTTACAATGGTTTTTCGCTTAAAATGCAAACTCACTTAAAGAGAAATCCTGTGGAAGGCATTATGCTCTTTAAGGATTGGGGATCCAGGGTACTGTGTTATCCTGGTTTTTTTCATTTCTGGAGGGCCGGACCCAGTTGGTGTGGTTGGAGAGTGAGAGGTCCAGCCCTAGGCCCCTACGTTATGGGGTGCCTCAGGGCTCGGTGATCTCTTCCTCTCCTATTCAACATCTACATGAAGCTGCTGGGCGAGATTATCCATTCCCATGGGGTGAGGTATCATCAGTATGCTGATGATACCCAGCTGTACATCTCGGCCCGTGGGGACGCAAGTGTAGCGGTCAATGTCCTATCCAGATGTCTGGAAGCTTTCGGGGTCTGGATGGGGTACTACGGGCTACAATTGAATCCCTCCAAGACTGAGTGGCTATGGATAGGGCCCTCCCCAGGGAGCTGCCAACTTTGGTCTTGGATGGGGCTGCTTTGCCCCAGACGGACCCGGTATGCAACTTAGGAATCCTCCTGGATTCAGGACTGCTACTTATAGATCAGGTGGCAGCCGTGGCCAGGAGGGCTTTCACACAGCTTCGTGTCATCCGTCAGTTGCGTTCGCTCCTGGACCAGGACTCCCTGCTCATGGTCACACATGCACTGGTGACCTCCAGGCTAGATTATTGCAATGCACTCTACATGGGGCTACCCTTGATGACCATTCGGAGGCTACAGCTAGTGCAGAATGCAGCATCCGGGGTGGTGATGGGGTGCGGGCGTTATGCTCGCACCTCACCATTGCTTCGGGAGCTGCACTGGTTACCAGTTTATCTCCGGGTGCAATTCAAAGTGCTGGTTTTGACCTTTAAGGCCCTACATGGTAGTGGGCCAGGATACCTAAGAGACCGCATCGTCCCAAGAGTGTATGTCCGTCCAACCAGAGTGGACTGGAGGGGCTCTCTAATTGTTCCATCTGCCAGAGGGGCTCGCCTCTCTGGCACACGAAGGAGGGCCTTTTCTGTGTCTGCACCGGCCTTGTGGAACCTCCTGCCAGTAGAGTTGTGGGAGCAGATGGAGCTGCTGCCTTTCAGAATAGAATTAAAAGCTTGGTTGGCGGGGCAGGTGTGGGGCCCAGATGGAAGAGTGGCCCCTGCCTGTTGGCTTATAAAATGAAGCCTCCCCATCTTTTTAATGCAGGCAGTTTTAATGTGGTTAGTTTTAATAGGTGGGTGGGTATGTTGGGGTTTTAATTGTTTTTAATATGTATGTTTTAATCCTGTTGTGAGCCGCCCTGAGTCGGGTTCACCTGATTGGGCGGCATAGAAATTTGGGCAATAAATAAATAAATAAATAAATAAATAAATAAATAAATAAATAAATAAATAAATAAGTGAGGTACCACTGTATTGAAAACATTGCTCAAAACGGAGTTATTAGAGCAAAATTATAAAGTATACATAAACATTGGTTGCTCCACTACATCCAGCCTTTCAAAATGGATGTGGCTTGAATGTGGCAATTTATGTCTCACAAATGACAGTGCAGAGAGGTTTTGACTTGCTACTTATCAATGGCTCCATAATGCCATATCAAACAGAGGAGAAGATATATTGGTGTTGGTAGGGTTGCTTTGCTTTGTCTGATACCAGCATTTGTGATCCCTGTGAACAGATCAAAACTGAGGCCGCTGGCTTTCAAGGCTTCTGAAGGTTGTAATTCCCAATATTGTGAAGTGGCCTAATAAGCAAGTCACTTCAGAATACAGTAAAACTCCATATAATGATTTAAATCATACAACTTTTTTTTCCACTAAGTAGTTTTTCCCATTGAATATTTGATGTACGATTTTTATCCATAGGAAAAATCGTTATGCAGGGTGCCATTTTAAAAAGAAAAACCTATTCATTATGCGATTTTTTCGTTATGAGGTTCCACTGTACTGGCAAATTTAATACTGTATATACTCGACTATAAGTCGTGCTGAATATAAGTCAAAGTACCTAATTTGGATCTCTAAAACTAGGAAAATATTTTGACCCAAGTATAAGTCAGGGGTGGAAAATGCAGCAGCAGCTAGCGAGTTTTAATAATTAAAATATGGTAAAATTAATTAATTGAGACATTTGTGTGGGTATGTTTTTGAGTGTTTACGGTAATGTTGTTCCCCAGTGTTGTTGAAATATAGGATTTTCTCTGTACCAGTTTGAGACATGTCCAGCTCCCCCGTCTTGTTGTCAGTTGATGCATCTCAATCCAGCATGATTTTGGGACCCTCAGGGTCATTGACCCAAGTATGTCTCCTGTTTGGATCTTATTTTGGGAGCTAAAAATTAGACTTATACTTGAGTATATACAGTACTTCCTCTGGTACTCTGTGGAGATGTGGAGAAGAAATAAAAATAAAATGTAGTAGACCAGGGCTCCCCCACCTGCAGTCCTCAAGCTCTTTCTGGGTGGGCCTTCAACCCACTTATTTATTGCTAGCAACCTAAAGGCATTTTCTCTCAGACCTTTCTTTCTGTCTCAAGTGGCACCATCTACTGCTGTTATTCTTTATCTCAATAGGAACATTCTTCCTTCTGGCCTCCAAGATCCCTTCTGTCAGCTCCTTCTTGGGCATGTCCTCAATACTAGCATTTTGGCCATTCCATACCTGTCAAGTTTTGGGAAATTTCTCTCAAGCCCCCGTATTTTACACTCTTTCCCGCCATCATCCCATTTTAGTTAGACTGCAATTAGACTGGAGATAGACTGGAGGCCAGCACAGGATAAGCATAGCCATCCAGTTTCCTGTTTTGGATGGGAAATTTCCCTTATTTGACAGAAATTTCCCAAAACTTGACAGGTATGCCATTCTGGGTGCTTTGCTATCCTGAACAGCTCATGTACTCATAACATTGACCTGTGAATGTTTGCTTTTGATCTAAATTGGTAGGTTAATAATTTTGTTATATTTTGATTTAAAACATGGCCCTCTTTAGGCATTGAACACTCTAATGTGATCTCCATGTCCCAGAAGGTTGGGATCCACTGTAGTAGGCCAAATATATTTCTTTTTTCTTTGCTCACTTATTAAGCCACTTCATGATATTGGAAATTACAATAGGGTTGTTTGATCGCCAATATGCCATTTGCATTTGAGGATCACACAAAATGGCATATTACATCCCCAACTGACTTCAAGAGACTCTATTTAGCCCAATCATGCCTGCTCCAATTTGGCCTTCTCACCAAGGAAAAATTCATAACTGTTAGAGCAGTATGATAATGGAAACAAATACCTCATGAAGTGATGATTACTGGAGCAGTGATGGGATTCAAATTTTTTACTACCTACTCTGTGGGCGTGGCATGGTGGTCATGGCCATGTGGCCATGTGACTGGGTGTATGTGGCCATGTGGCCATGTGACTTGCTGGGTTGCTTGCTGGTTGCTGGAGCCTCGGGTTATAGGCCTGCACCTGCCTCCCGTGCCATGTGACTTGCTGGGTGACCGGGTGGGCATGGCAACTGGATAGGAGAAGACAGGGGAAGCCCAGGGAGGCTGCACCACTGGTACGGGAGGCAGGCGCAGGCCTATAACCTGAGGCTCCAGCAACCAGATGGGCAGGGCCAGCCAGAATTTCTACTACTGGTATGGGCCTACCAGGGCATTCCGGCTGAATCCCACCATTGCAGTGGAGGTATTAAAGACAAAATTGGACAATCATCTGTCAGATCTGCTTTGATTTGGATTTCTGCATTGATTAGGAGGTTGGACTCGATGTCCTCATAGGCTACCTCCAAATCAGTTATTGTATAATTCTATTAACCCAAAATTTGGTGTACAGTGATACCTCATATAATGTCCAAACTTGGTTCCACAAGTTTGGACTTTATACGGATTTGGACTTTGTATGAGGCATGCAAAATCCTAGCCACAATGCCTCATACAACGTCCAAATCCTTGCCGCGATGGCTCGTACAACGTCATTTCCATAGAGATACATTGTACTGTAACAGCACAGACTTCAGGGCAAAGTCAAGGAAACAGACAGGAAACTGACAGAACTTTAAGAAATCATTGTCTAAAGGCTAAATACATTACAAAAACTTGTCAAACAACCCTGATTGTCCAAGAACCTGAAGAATGCTGCACAAATCCCAGGAATGCTTTTAAAAATTCTGACGAAAAAATTCAAAAAAATCCAAAATTGCCCTCAAAACCACTCCTAAACACTCTTTGCCTCATGCAAAACCCACAAGAGCAATGCACGCATGTGTCCTGCCTTTTATACTGCCCAGGCACAATGCAACCTGGGAAAACCCCAATGCCTCATACAACGTCACACGACTTTGTATGAGGCAACTTTTTTCAAGGAATTAAGCAATGTTGTATGAATCCGATGTTGTATGAAGCGGACTTTGTATGAGGTATTACTGTATTTGTTCCTGCTTGAGTAATTCTCGAGATCCCTTGGCTGTATCTGACAGACAGATTTGACTTTATTTTGAATGCTGAGTTAATGCCATCTTTGTTTTTCTGCCATACTTTTGCTGCCTGCCTATCTTTTATACATGTACAGTTAAACATTCATATAGTTCTTCTAATTTCTATTACAAATCTGTTCTTAGGGTTGGAGTGGTGGAATTGTGACAGCAAAGCTGTTAACCAATCCACTTTGTATAGTTGTCTTCTATTTCCCAGGAACAGAATAAATGTTTGTTGAGTTTAGTCTATGAGATATATTAATATATCTGACCACAGTTGAGACAGCACTATTAGTTCAAAGTGAGCCTTGTTACGTAGATATGTACCCACTGCTCTTTTATAAGACATAGCAGAGAATCATATATTTTAATTAATCTGGACAATTGTAATAAAGGTTTTATGACTAAGAATATTTTCACAACTGTATTTTTAAAATTAAAGGAATTACTGTACCATTACAGAATTTCTGCTCATAGGGGATACCATCTTTGGGATCAACACCCTGAAAGATAAGAAGAAAGCACAAGTTTGTTGTTCTCCAGCCAACAATAAAGATAGGGCACACAGAAAGAGCCTCCTCAAAGATTGTGGTATTTTCGAACTACAATCAGGCATATCCTGGTAACGACAACCTTGTGTTGCTGGCTAATCTTTCTCACACTAGGTCAGGTGAATGTAACTGCAGAATGAGCTCACTACAAGGTGGCTTCATTTTTGTAGCTTAATGTCTGGCCTAGACACAGAAGAAGAACAATGAAGATTTATCAAATAATTTCTGCACTCACACATTTTCTTTTAGTTGTTGTGCTACAACAGAAATGTCACCAACAAAATAGAGGTAACCAATTATTCCAATAAAATTTAAGTTACTATTTCAGAGGCAGGTCCATCCAACCAAGAATCATTGTTCAGTATTAGCAGGCAGGAATGCTTCTAAGCATTACATATGTAATGAATGCATCTCCTAACCTAGGGGTTCTCAACCCTTTCAAGCCAAGGGCCGGGTCACACTCCCTCAGACAGCTTCGGGGGCTGGACGGCCATTTTGCCATGCCTGCCACACATGGCATTTCCTGGTGTGGCAGAGGTGGTGGAGGGCCACATGAAATGTAATGTAATTTAATTTAATTTTCAAATTTCTATGCTGCCTGCTCAGGTGAACCCGACTCATGGGGTCACAGGCTGCATCCGGCCCCTGGGCTGTAGGATGTGAATCCCTGCCCTAAACTGCAGCTTTCTGTATATTGTAGACTGAAAGTAAAGAAGGAGTAAACACAAACTGGTGCTAAATTACATGAGCTCAGCATAAGAAATATACCTGGCAAACATCTGTCATAAATTTTGGGACATTTGTCTATACTTTTTCTGCACTATACATAAGATATTGGTGCATAGCCTGAAGAAATGATATTTCAACAACAAAAACTTGTTGACTGAATAATTTTAAGTGATCCGACAAAAGATGACACCTCCTCTTACATTTGAAATATATTTACATTTGAGCTTTTATGGACCAGAACTCACTTTTTCAGACACAGGAATGCAAATTGTCCCCTATATGTGTTCTCACTTGGATATGAATTTTACCACTTTAGTGGGAAAGGATGCAAACGTTTTTTTCCTTTAAATAATTTCTTTTCCTCTTTTCTTTTGTCTGTATTGGCAATATCACTCAGCAATACTGTTAGAAGCTTGAACAACATTTTTAATATTTGAAGCAATTTGAAGCAAAAACAGCTACTGGTTTAAAATGCAAAGGGAATCTGAGATTATTTACAATGTGAATCATTTCACTGTTATCTGAATAGTGGTTTCATCTGGATAGTGATTTCATCTGATTAGTGGTTTTGCTTCAAATACAAATTCTAACAGCATTTCTCAAAAACTGTCCATGGGACACAAAATACAGTACTGTACTTTTCTTTCAGTTTTATGATTGTCACGTAGAAGATAATGTGTGAGAGAAATTGGTTGCTTTAACCTGAATACAGAAGAGGAAAAGGCTTTCATCAAGATATTACCTTCCATTAAGATTTCTAATGTTTTTATGCTTTAAAAAATGTAATTGGAAATTGCCAAAGAATTAGTGGCAGCCTTACTTTATGACTAATTTGCTTTCTGCAAAAGTCAAATGTAATATGGTAGAACTTTTGTTATTCTTAGCTTGAGAAAGCCTAATCTTTCATGAGTCCATCACGTTAAAATGTTTAGGTTCGTTTCAAAGTGAAGAGAAACGATCATGGATAAACATGTCAAAAATATAACATTCAACAACTCACCCATATGCCATTACAGTTAGAATCCTTCTCGGAATCCCAGTTATCAGGGCTAAAATGAAAAAGAAATTAAGAATCATTTGCAGAAATTGACTAAGCAGACAAGAGGCAGTCTGTTGTACAACATAAAGGTAAGTATATTGTAATACTGTATATTTTTGTTCCAAGTTTTTAAATATATATGTTACAAAAATCCAAGAACATCTGGAGTGCCAAGGTTCACCATCATGGCTCTATCTTCAAACTTTCCACCACATAGAAATATATCTCATACAAAATTCCTATATGAACACTGAATAAGAAAATTCCTCTGTCTCCCCAAGTATAACAGCATAATTGGAATTGTATTGTAATATTAAAGGCTTTCAAAGTTTAATTCTTTCAGAATATGAAATTTCTTTTTCAAAAGGAGTGGTTATTCTAAAAATAGAAACACAATACTGTACATTCATTACCGTTTGCCTGGATGTATAGATGCCTCTCTGTCATCACAGTCTTTGCCTCTCCAGTGATATCCTCTCAAGGTCTGACCAGTAAAAGAAGAGCAGATAGAATGCTGCATAGTTATTTCACCCTTTCTAGGCATTAAGCATCTAAAATAAAAATCTGACTAAAGGAAATGGAGAAAAGAGACTGGTAAATTAACCATCTCCCTATTAGCTAGCTTCCAAAAATTGACATATTGCTCATTTTAATGCAGAAATTAGACAACCTGGCAAGTTTAACTTTTCCCCCAGATAACTTTGCTTCACCTTTTATTAATGATTCAATAAACAACATACTCTGGCAAAGCAATTTGCCTCTCAGGGCAAAGCAAATCTCCAGAAAGACTAAAAAAGACATTTTTTCCCCTTTGCCATAAAGCAACCTCTATTTCAAGACTATAAAGAACATCCTTTGCTATATTAGTCTGGTTTTTAATAAAAGAAGAGGTCTTATAGATGCTAGAAGGGACTCTTGTAAGAATCATGTTGCAATCATAAGGTTTTACGTACCGGCAAAGTGCTGAATTTATCTCCATCAATGTCTTCATAAGGTAACTTATTTTTGATAGAGCTGGGAAAGATGGGAACAAAGACAGCACAGAAGTGACTTTTTGTTGTTGAAACTGCAATAAAATGTTAAGTTCACTTCATAATTCTACTGTACACTTTAACATTTCCTTCTATGCTTATGCACTAGCTCTAGTAGCAGTATGCATTTAAATAGAAAATATCTTATTCTTTGGACTGAATTCAATGAACTTTGTACTGCTTTCATATTGGCAGAAATAGAGGAAGCCTTAAGAACAGCAGAGCAGCAGGACTTAATGATATCTGGATCAAAAAAATTAAATATTTTGGGCAACTTGTTAATAACAACTAGATGAGCAAACAAGTCTCCTACCTCAAAAGGTAGAAGACATAAGTACAGTAATTGCTGTTTTGAAACCAGGCAAAGCACCATCAAATCCCCAAAGCTAGAGATCAATCTCTATTTTGCATCACCTATACCTGTAGTGCTGAACCTTGGCACTCCAGGTGTTCTTGGACTTCAATTCGCAGAAGCCCAAGTCACTGTGAATCCATGCATACATGCAGGAAACCCATTTGTGTGGATTATTATTATCAATTGCTACTCAAAAATCTCTACCCCCTAACTAAAGATCATGGACTAACAGAGATGATAGCCATCCTGCTTCAAAAGCTGAAGAGTCTGTATTGAAGTTTGAAGGAGGCAAGTTGCTGGAGAAATCAAAGGAATGCTTTGTCACAGAGTAGCATCTTGACACCATTAATTGTTAACATTTACACAAACTATCAACCAACATTCCCATATGTCAGGAGTTTCATCTATGCTGATTATCTTGTCTTCATAGTTCAAGGGGAAATCTTTGAGTTTATCGGACACCAGCTAATTTGCTCTCTGATATGTTTGCACAGATTAACACAGCTACCACTTCAAAAATTTCAGTTAATTTCTGCCTTAGAAGAACTTTTCTTATAATATAAAAACAAGTGGCTGAAATCAAACCCTTTGAAAACACAGGTCTGTGCCTTTCACTTAAAAACCAACAATAGAGTAGCTCAGAGGAAACTCCAAATTAGCTGGGAAGGCAGTATTTTGGAACACTGCCCTAATCCAAAGTATCTGGGTGTCACTCTAGATCAGCGTTTCCCAACCTTTGGTTTTTGGACTTCAATTCCCAGAAGCCTAAGTCAATTTCCCAAAAGCACCGGTCAGCCAATGCTATTGGGAATTGAAGTCACCCTGTAGGGCATGGGCCCCCCATTGGGAAACACTGCTCTAGATTGAACCAATCTACAAAATACACCACAATAAAAGGAAAGTTGCCATCATAAATTACATACTTAGGAAACTGGTGCACATCCCAAAAAAGGAGAACAACAGCTTTGTCCCTGTACTACTCCACAGCAGAATATGCTAGTAGCCTATAGTATAAACCAGCACATACCAAACAAGTGGATGTAGTTTTTAATACAGAATGATTACTGGCAATTTGAAACCTCTCCCCCGCCCCCAGAAAAAGTATTATTTGGGCATTGCTCCTCCAGAAATGTGCTAGTAAATAATACATTAGATAAGATAACAGAGCACCAAACAAATCTTCTTCATTGATACCAACCCCTTAGACCAGCATTTCCCAAACTTTAGTTTTTGGACTTCAATTCCCAGAAACCTAAGTCAACCCCTCAAATCACTAATTAGCCAATGCACTGACTTAGGCTTCTGGGAATTGAAGGCAATGTTTCTGGCCCATTGCGGGTTGCCTACGATCGACCTCGTTGTGCACCTTCATCTGCCATGAGCTCTGAAAGACATCCCCCTGAAAGACATTTTGGCTATCCTGCAGAATCACTGCAAGCCAAAGATTTCGATATTTCCTGCAAGAGTGGCCAAGCCGCAGTGCCATGCCAGTGGCAAAATATGGATGAAGCCCTCCACGACCGACTCCTTGTTGGCCTCAGAGACTAGGCAACCCAGCATCACCTGATGAAGAGGGACACACTGACATTCAACCAGGTCTTCAAAGAGGCTCAGGCAGCCGAGGTTGCCAACACTGGGGTAAAGTTCTTCCAAGCCCAGCCTGCTGTTTCGGTCCAGAAGGAAGTGACCGTCCACAAGCAGTGTTGTTCCAGTCCCTCATCATCCTTGGATGGGTCAGAAGAGGGGGACAACATTCGTAAGGTCCATCGTAGACACTCTGAAACTTCCAGGAGCTCCGTTGCTCCATGCCAGGGCTGCGGGAGCAGACACCTCCGCACCCAGTGTCCATTCAAATCTGCAGAATGCCACAAGTGTAGGAGAAAGGGGCACATCATGAAGGTGTGCTGCCAGCACTCCGTGGGTTGTCTAGGAGACAGAGGTCATTGCCGGACAGAGCACCCAATTTCCAAGGTTTACGCAAGGTAAAGTACTTCATCCTGTGTCCACGCGGTGTCCGAAAGGTTCTTTGTTGATGTCCGCCTACAGGATTGCCCATTTTGGATGGAGGTTGACTCGGGTACATCCTACTCAATCATCTCCCAAAAAGAGTTTCTTCAACTGCCGTCTGCGGCCTACCCAAAGCTGCGGGCTCTCCAGACTTGAGGGATATACAGGGTCATCACATCCCTGTGATTGGAATTGGCACATTTGACATGCACATCAAAGCCATTGTGGCTAAACTCCCACTTGTTGTGGTCAAGGTGGGTAAGAACAACCTTTCGGGTACACAATGGTTTGGGCCCCGGGGTATTGCAATTTCGGGGATTCATGGGGTACAGGTTGACCCCATTCATGCCATTTGTGAACGCTACCCTGATGCTTTTCATGTGGGACTGGGTACGTTCAAAGGGCCCCCTGTTCACTTCGAGCTGGATCCGACTGTCCAGCCCATTCGTATGAAGCCTCGTCGGGTGCCTTTCGCACTCAAGGACCGCATTGATGTGGAACTTGACAAACTGGTTGCCCAGGGCATCTTGGAACCAATGGACTCTGCTCCATGGGAGATCCCCCATTGTCACCGCACTCAAAGCCAATGGGGACATCCACATCTGTGTGGACTATAAATGCACAATCAATAAAGCTATACACACTAACTCTTATCCTGTTCCAGTGGTCAGCCACTTACTGGCCACCCTCCATGGGGGAAAGTGTTTTGCCAAACTGGACTTGGCTCAGGCATACCAACAGTTGCCGGTCACCCCTGAGTCTGTACTGTGTTAAACTATCACCACCCATAGGGGTGTGTTTGGTGTAAAGTGTCTACAATTCAGTGTCAACGCCACGCCTGGCCACCATAGCCGAGCCTCTGCACCAGTTACTAAAGAAACAAACTGTGTGGAGGTTGGGTCCTTCTCAGGACAGAGCATTTTGTGAGGTCAAGAATCTCCAAACTTCTGATGCTGTCCTCATGAATTATGATCCCCAAAAGCCCCTTATCCTGGTATGTGATGCCTCCTCTGTGTGGGTGAGCAATGCTATGCCACAACCTGGGGGGAGGGAAAAAGCACCTATTGCCTATTATTCCAGGTCCTTGTCTGTAACTGATAAGAATTATGCTCAGATAGACAGAGAGGCACTGGCAATAATTGCTAGAACCAAGAAATTCCACGATTTCATCTACGGAAGGGCTTTCACGATCACAGATCACAAGCCATTGCTAAGCATTTTTGTGCCACACAAACCTACACCTCCAATCTTGTCACAATACATGCTGCACTGGACCATGTTCCTACAGGCATACCAGTTCAACCTACAGCATCGCCCAGATGCCAGCATCAGCAATGCAGATGCATTGTCCAGATCCCCAGTTGCGATTGTGGGTAAAATTAAAACGGACCATCAGGTCCTCATGTGTTAGACTCCCCGCCAGTATCCGCCAAGGATATCGCGGGTGAAACAAGGAAAGATCCCCTCCTGTCAAAAGTCTCCATGTGGGTTCAGAAAGGGTGGCCATCACCACCGGTCTCTGAAGAATTCAAGGTGTTTTACAGCAAATGTAACGAGCTGTCAGTTGAAAGATGGTGCTTGGTGGGGGTGGGGGGACAAAAAACGTCAAGTTTAAGTAACAAGGTTCTTTGTACACTACATGTTAGCCACCCGGGAATTGTCCGGTCGAAGGCGCTAGCATGTAGTTATTTCTGGTGGCCCAGATTAGACCTCGACATTGGGGCAATGTAGGGAATGTCAAGCCTCTAGGCTGGAGGAAACACATCTTCCCAGTAGAGAGTGGGACACTGCCAAAGGTCGCTGGTCGCGAGTCCATATTGACTTCGCTGGTCCCTTCAGGGGAGCCACATTTCTACTTGTTGTAGACTCATACTCTAAGTGGTTGGAAGTCATTCCCATATCTGGGACTTCCTCTGCGGTCATGATCCGCAAGCTAAGGAGAGTGTTTTGCACTTTTGGTTTACCCAACATTGTTGTGTCCAATAATGCACTGACCTTTATGTCAGCAGAGTTTCAAGATTTTCTTTGCCGAAATGGTATCCGGCACATTACTGCCACCCCGTTCCACCCTGCAACTAACGGACAGATCGAGAGACAGTTCCAAACTGTCAAAGACACTCTAAATCACATGGGGGCTGGAGATCTAGAATTGCAACTATGCCAGTTCCTACTGTCCCACAGGAACACCCCCCTGCCATCAGGTTTTTCGCCAGCCAACCTCTTAATGAAGAGGAAGTTATCCACCGTCTTGGACCGCCTGGATCCCCATCTTCTAGAGGACAGGAGTCTCAATATTGAGATTGCAAATTCTAAGGGTTTTGCTGTAGGGCAACCGGACCATTGCCGGAATTACGCACTAGGATCTCCGTGGTTGGGGGGGGGAATCTTAGAGCAAACAGGTCCAGTATCATACAGGGTACAAATGGACAATGTCACAGTGTGGAAGAGGCACACTGACCAAATTCGTCCATAGGTGTCTGGCCAGAATGCTGAACCAGAGAGAGAGCCACAGGGAGAAGCCACTGCTTCCAATGAGCAGGATTTGGATTGGAGCTCTTTAGTGAGCCTCTGCCCTCAACACCAGTTCCCCCTTCTCCTGGGCCCCCGCTGGAGTTGCCTGAAGCCAATGTAGCTCACTCCTGAACTGGTAAGAGTTCACACAGATCGGGCACCAAGCCCTGAGGTCCTCAGGCACCCAAAACAGACTTGTGGTCCACCCAAACATTTGGGGGATCATGTTCCTCACTGGGGGAGGGGAGAGAATGTTGTGTATAAGGATTTATTATGTTTAAATGTAAAACTGTGCCAAAACTGGGAACCCGGAAGCACGCCATTTCTAAAGGCACCAATTTCAAAGATGTGTCAAAGCGGAAAAAGATTGAACTCTGTTTCCCCTCCAGAAGCCTGCTGAAATAGTTCCAGCCACTGCACCATCTCGGCTCCCTCCCCTGGCCTGGCCGGTCAAGGGGGTGGGTGGGTGGTACCAGCCCAGCTGAGTCTCGTTCCCAGCGCGGCCATGAAAAGCCACCACTGTGGAACCACCAGAGCTGCTGCACCAGCTTGGCTCCCTCACCTGGCCCAGCTGGTCAGGGGGGTGGGTGGGAGCAGCCCAGCTGAGCCTCATTCCCAGCAGGACTTGAAAAGCCACCACCGCGGAACCACTGGAGCCGCCGCACCATCTCGGCTCCCTCCGGCCAGTCAGGCGAGGTGGGAGCAGCCTAGCTGAGCCTCGTTCTCATGGCAGGGCCATGAAAAGCCGCCACCGCCAGAGCCGTCGGGACAGTTTTGCCTCAGCTGGGTTGGGGTTGGTTTTTCCCTGGCTCAGTCATTGATGTTTGAGCCATGGGGCTCCATTCATGGACATTTTGAGCCATGGGGCTCCGTTCGTGGACGTTTCGAGTCACAAGGCTCCATTCGTGGATGATTGGAGCCATGAGGCTCCGTCTGTGGACGTTCAGTAGCCAAGGGTAGTGTGCAACTAATTTTGTTTATGTTAGTATTTAAAGGGTGTTATTGCATAATAAATATGTCAATTTCCACTTTCTGTAGCGGTGGCAGCGGTGACAGGCCACATGAAATGGTGCCACAGCCTGAGTCTGGCCCACAAGCTGTAGTTTGGCCACCCCTGCTTTAGACAATGGCTGAAATCAAGGAAAAGTTTTCTGTGCACCTCTCAAGATCTAAACAATAAACCAGAAGAGGCTAGTTTAAACCTGTGGAGAGCAAAAACAAAACACTTCACTGAATGGATGAATGCTGAATAAGTACGTATCTCCCAGCAGAAAAAGATTCTGACTAGACCATCTGGAAATCACTCAACAGACTTTGAAGTGAAGGAGAAAGATCAAAGAATAATCTAGTGAAATGGGGCTACTTGGATAAAGGACAAATTTTCTATGAATTGGAGCAATCCTATTAATGCAGCATTTATGTGCATGCAAATTATGGCCCACCATGTGTACAAAAGAAGATCTAATAAATGGGTGAGTTACAGCATTGAAGTAGCCCATGTCAGGTCAAAAATAATCATGCAAAGCTCTGATAAGAACAAAAAACAAAGATGGCATCAAGTCTGATCAAGTTATTTTTGGTTCTGAGGCAACCCCCCCCCCCCACAAAACATCTCTTCGTAGCAGCATAAGCACTATGATCATAAATTACATAATTAACCATTGGCTACCTGATTATGGAGTTCATGAAACACAACAACAACCAATGGTTAGTCTTTCACTTGTCCAGTTTGTAGGACCAGCCATAGATCAGTTCCAGAGAATGTTATGGAAGGGAGAATGAAGTGAAATGTAGGATGAAGGAGGGAAAGGATCTCTGGTGATCCCTTTCAGCCCAATGAAATTGCTGAACAGGACTAAAACCTTTTATTGCCAAATATGAAGTAAGAAACAGCCTTCCTCACACCTACCAACCCAAGTTAATATTCATGGGATCCAGAGGCAACAAAATTATTGTGTCAGAAAACCCATCATGTACTTTACTCTATCAATAAAAGCAAATTAAATAACTAAGATTGTATTGTTCTTTCATTAAATTCACTTTCTGCTGCCTGAGTGGATGATTCATTCTGTTGGTGTGGGAATTCATCATGCCAAATTAAACTAGTTCACAAAATGTCATCTACCATAAACTGAAATATAGAGTCATTTAGAAACTTTAAACCACCCCCTAATAATACATACGATTCAATCATTTTACACAGGTTCCTCAGAAAATGGAGTGAACATATGCTTGCCAGACCATGTGTGGTTTTCTAAAAGCAGAAAAAAGATTATTAGTTCATTTAGGTCAATGGTGGCGGACCAATGTTGATTTATTTGATTTGATTTGATTTATTCAATTTGTATGCTGCCCACTCAGCATTCGCTGACTCAGGGTGGCTCACAAAAATCACAACATACCAAACATTACAGTAAAATAAAATATAATAATACAATAAAATGCAACAATACAATAAAATATAACAATGCAATAAAATATAACAATACAATAAAACATATTGCACACGTGCCAGAGGGGGTACTCAGAGCCCTCTCTGTGGGCATGTGCACCATTACCCCAGCACAGAGTTCGCACCGCCCCTCTACCCAACAGTCCAATGGGAATGCTTCCTCCCTCCGCCAGGACAGAGTTTGCCCCACCCCTGTACGCAGCAGCCTAATGGGAGTGCTTCCTCCCTCCTCAGCACAGAGTTTACCACACCCTTCTGTTGAGCAGCCCAATGGGAGTGCTTCCTCCCTCCACCAGAACAGTTCACACCACCCCGCTGCTGAGCAACCCAGTGGGAGGGTTTCCTCCCTCCCCTGTCTGGGGTAAGGCAGGTGGCTCACATGTGGCATGAGGGTGCGGTGCGGACGGCAGCCTGTTGAGTAGGTGGCAAAGGTGTGTTTGAGCACTTGGTCTCTAAAAGGTTCACCATCCCTGATATAGGTTATATATGTGATGTCACCACAAGACCTATCCACACCCAGATATCAGAACACAGGTCACGGGTGCGAGGACAGGTAATGGGTACACCTCTGGCCTCACATTTTTTGACTGCTAATCACACTGAAGATCAATTACAGTTCTTAGTATTGGAAGTCATAAAACCAGTAGGTTTTGAAAGAATTGACATCACTAAACGGTTGTTGCAAAGAGAGGCTTTTTTTATTTTCAAACTCCGGACCTTAGAACCATATGGACTAAATAGTGAGCTCAATTTTTCATGTTATCTACGAGCACTTTAAGATGATTCTCTGCCAGGATTTTCAGTGTTAATTAACTCCACATGTTTCTACCCACGCTCTGGTTTTATAAACCTCTTTCCATTCATCATTCTTTAACGTCAGAGCACAAAAGAAACTACCATTTGAGGCTTTTTTGACGCAAGAAAAGGTATTTATATCATGGGAATATTTATGATGTACACTGTATATATTGTGATTATTGAAGGATTTTGTATACACTGTGATGTTGATTTGTTTCTTTTTAGATTTTCATGAAGAAGTAATTCTAATGAAAAGCTGTATATCCAGGGAACAGCTTTGAAAAATCTAAAGAGAAAACATTTCCTTTATGTTTCAATAGTAATATTTTATGAGACAATATCTCAATCATTTTGAAATACTTAGAGAGACTTTATCTCATTTATTTTTGAGCAAATATTTTTGGAGCAATTATTGACATATACAATTGGATAACTTTGAGACTGTACTTTGTTGTGCTGAAGAAATATTGGATTTATATATTCTTTGAATGACATATTGAACTTATTAAAACAGTACTACTTTTCATGGAGAATTATCCTTGTTTTATTTAAATTCAAATTCAATACATAAAGAATTATTCTGCCACAGACGGTTTTCTCCACTCCAGAATTTTTTTGAGCCATGTAACATGATTAAAAGACAACTACTTATATGTAATTTTGAAAATGGGACTAAGAAACCATATGGAAGACTAACTTCCCTGATGAGGCAGATTTAACCAGAGGGATGGATTTTAAAACCCTCTGAGCTGTCATCGCTTGTAGAAGCTCTAATGTTTGAGATATCATTTGCTATCAGCCACACTGAGTCATGACATTCTGCATTGGTAGAATCCTTTGAAGTGAACACAGCTTATGGAAGGAAGGCAAGCTTGTCTGGAAGGGAGAGTTTCATACTATAAATAAATAAAAAGCATAGCATTTTTTTTAGCTCACTGGCATATTTACGTCTCAACCTTTCTGTAAATAGCATCAAGACACCCCTTCTCTTTTTGGTTTATACTTTTTAAGTAGCTTTATTTTGGAGTTTCCTCAACTTGAAATACAGCACAAATCATTTTGTGACAGACTGACTTCCTCTAATCTGCAACACAACAGTCTACCTATTCCCTGGAATCTTGATATGATATGGATGTATGAATTCTACTGTAATGAAGTCTACCTTCCCTACACAACCAATTTGTAATAATTAACAAAGAAGTTAATGCTCATGGTTCCTCACCCTCTGCTGTTTCTACATTCAAACTGAGAGTGCTTATTTAAAGCATATTGTATATTGTGTTGGCACCACTGCTTAGCATTAACCTAGGGGCTAATTAGAAACCTCAATTTTCCCACCTGTGACCAGCTTCATAGAAATAACTGGAAAAGAAATACTAGATAGATAAGATAGATAAATCTTTATTGTCATTGTCCCCTTGAGGGAACAACGAAATTTCTCGGTTGCTATATATCAACTCAAATAAGGCATACCCCTTAATTTAAAGCAGCTACAGAAACACCAATTAAGACCATACAGTACAATTTAAAAATTCTAAAATTCTAAAATTTAAAAATCTTAAAATTTAAACATTTTAAAATTTAAAAGATTTAAAATAAGCTAAGATGACTTCAGAGTCGAGAGTTTCTTTTTAAAAAAATATTTTTATTATTTTAAAATAAACTCACATATATACAAACAAACATACATAGAAAAAAAGAGACATCAAAACAACAACAACATACAATTACAACATAATAGAAACAAAAAATCTCCCAGATTCAACTTGCAACCTCCTGGTAATACAATATTTAAATTTCTTATTTTTGAATATGAGATAATACACCCGTGCTATACAGTTGGATCTACAGATGGTAAAAGCTTTACCTCTCCTCCCTTCTATCTTTCCCAAAATTTACAAATTTCCGGGCCTGGGCCGACATTATTTTCTTTGGGTAAAGCATATGAGATGAAAGACTGCCACGTTTCCCAAAAGCTACTTTTACTCTTCTCACCTCTTTTTGCTTTCATTTCTATAGTTAACTTCTCATTCAATGCTAGCTGCCATATATCAGAATACCATTTCTCTTTATTAAATGTTAATTTCTCTTTCCATTGTTTAGCAATAATTTGCCTTGGTACTGAGAGAAGTGTTATCAATAGTTCTTTCTCATGACGATTTAAGTTTACATCATCGGTCTCACCTATTATAACCAATTCTGGACATAAATTAATTTTTCTTCTTAATATCCTGCTTACTTCTATTTCTACTGATCTCCAAAAAAATTGAGTGTACTGGCATTCCCACCACATATGTATAAAAGTACCTCGCGGTTGTTGACACCTCCAGCATTGATTTAAAAGATTTTAAATAAGATAAGATGACTTCAGAGTCGAGACAAAATTGCTCTGGAGAAGAAACTGTTCTTGAGATGGCTCATTTTTACCTTCATTGTTCTATATCTCCGTCCTGATGGCAGAAGCTCAAAGAAGCAGTGGCCAGGATGCGATGGGTCTCCTACTATATCTAATGCTTTTCTGTGGCACCTGATGGTGTAAATTTGTTCTAAAGTGGAGAATGAACAGCCGATGATACTCTCCGCTGTTTTAATAATTCTGTGCAACATTATCCTATCCCGATGAATACCACACACATAAGCCATAAGTGAGCACGCTCTCAATTGCAGCGATAGAAGGCAAGCAGCAGCTTTTGCGGAAGATGGTTTTTCCTTAGAGTTCTCAAAAAATACAGTCTCTGCTGTGCCTTCTTCGCAAGCCCCCTTGTGTTGGCACTCCAGGACAGATCCACCTGTATCTCAATGCCCAGAAATCTGAACATCGCTACCCTCTCCACACAGGTTCTGTCAATCAAAAGTGGCTGGACAGTGGTTCTCTGCCTCCTAAAATCCACCACAAGCTCCTTTGTTTTCTTTATGTTGAGGAGCAGATTATTGGTTCTATACCACTTTGTCAACCGCTCCACCTCATTTCTATAGGCCGTCTCGCCCTCCTTATCAGAGATGAGCCCGATCACAGTTGTGTCATCTGCAAATTTAGCAAGAGAAGGGGGGGGGGGGACCAAACGTTGACAACAGCGCAGAAAAAGAGAAACTGTTTGGTAAGCACAAGTAAAAATTTCTTTAATCCAGAAGTAAATCAAAATAATCTCAGATCCAAATTCCTTTCGATATTGGAATTTTCAAATGTTTTTTCTTCAGAGATCTATATACACAAACAACAACATATCAGAGCTATAATCATAAACTATATAATATTATATACAATATTTACATTCATCTCAGATTTGTCACAAAATTACAATAATACAATAAATGAACATTTATAAATTACCTGTGTAGTCCCTAGTGATTTGATGAAAGATTTTAACGATTTTTAATGAAAGTTTTTAACACGCATCCCAGACCTCTATCAGTGAATTCTTTAGTGTCGATGGGCATTAGAAAATAACTAACCAAGATTCATTTATAAAGGATATTAGAACTCAAACAGGTGAATTGCGGTCAGAGTATTCACAAAAAACAGGTGTAATCAATTTCCATGTTCAAGCCATGTGGGTGTAGAGTGTTAAAGCGATAAATAAAATAGCATTCTCTTTGTCTATGAATTTGACTCATATTTTTACGAGAGAAAGGATCCTTTTTATGACATTCCAGCACCACAAATCTGAAATCCCGATCGCTGTGTTCCGTCTCAATGAAGTGACTCACCAGAGGGGCAGAGGTATTTCCTGCACGTATCTTCGAGTGGTGTTCTCCCGCCCTAATTTTCATAAGCCTGGTGGTCACCCCCACATATCCTAAGCCACATTTACAGATCAATAAATATATGCAGTTAGTACTTTTACAATTTGAGAAATGTGCTAATTTTAGGGGGAAATTGCTGCTAGAGATAGAAACCTCAGTGGTTTGCAATGATAATGGGCATTGAACACAATCGCCACATCAGAAATGGGACCAATGGCTGGGAGATGAGACTCATGATCTGAACTGGTAACTATCTGCCTAATTGATCTAGATTTTCTAAGCCCTATGAAGGGAAAATCCGAACACTCCGGTAAGTGCTGGACGATGTGCCAGTGTTTTTTTTAATAATAGATCTTATTCTTCCCGATAAAGGGGAGAATTCAAAAGAGCAAAACAATTTTCTAGCTGTCTTTCTTTCTTTTTCTTTAAACAGCTGGCTTCTAGGCAAAATTTTTACTTTGTTCAGATTCTGTGAAATCACCTGTTCAGGATAGCCTTTGTTGCGGAGAAAGGCACTAATGGTATCAGCTGCACGCACAAAATCACAATTAGTAGAGGAATTGTGTTTGGCTCTTAGATACAGTCCATAAGGTAGATTGTGTTTATGGTGATGCGGATGGAACGACCCAAAATTAAGATAGGCGTTCCTATCCGTGCTTTTCCTGTAGAGTTTAACCCTAACTGTATGATCAGAGGACACATACGTAATCACATCCAAAAACTGAATAGCCTGATTGTTGACATTGTTAGAAAATTTTAAATTAGATCTCAAACCATTGATCCATGAAACAAAATCAGGTGCAAGTGTCAAATCATCCATAATGAAAAAAAGATCGTCAATAAACCTCTTGTAAAAAAGGATATGTGAAAAATATGGGTTCATGGCTGAATTTAAAATAAACTCTTCCTCAAAACAAATCATATATAAATTAGCCAAACTGGGCACCACGGAACAGTCCATGGCTGTAAATAAAAAGTTTTGCCAAACCTGATTTTTTTTTGTCCAAAACTAAATCTAATAATTCCAATAAAAAATGTGTGGGCGGGTGCAAATCTTCCCGTGTGTCCAAATTTTTTTGCGCAATCAACTTAATATCATCTAAAGAAATGTTTGTATATAAGGCTTGGACGTCTAACATGATGAAACCTCCATTCTTGGGAACACAAAAACCTTCAACTTTGGAAATGAAATCTGTGGTGTTTTTTATATATGAGGATGTATTCTGGGTGAACGGATTGATATAATGATCAAGGAATTGTGTGGCTGGCTCCAAAGCGGAGCCGATCGAGGCTACAATAGCTCTCCCAGGCGTTAGACCATCTGGGGCGTGTTCCTTGTGAATTTTGGGGGAGGAGATGGAACAGAGGCACCTTAGGAAAAGTGTTCAATAAAAACTCATACGTTTTATCATTGATATACCCCATGGCCAGTCCTTCATAGAGTGTTTTTTTAACAAATTCATAATGCTATCCGTGTGGTCTGACCTCAAAACACTATAAAACGCTTCATTGGCTAGTTGTTTCATCGCCTCATTGATGTAATTGGTTTTATCCATAATAACAATACCACCACGCTTATCTGCCTGTTTGACAATGATATCCTGATCATGAGCCAAATCATTCAACAATCTCATATCCTCTTTAGATAGATTATGCCTCCATTTAGTCATATCTTTCTCACATTGGTCCAAGTTACGCAGCACTAGTCAGTAAAAAACTTCAATGGAAGGGTCATCCGTGGGCAGGGAAAAAGTAGATTTGGGTCTAAAACGCTCTATGGGACCTGTTTCCTTATCTTTAAAGAAGCATTTCAACCGTAATAAACGAATTAATTTATATAAGTCAACTCTCGTCCCAAAGGAGTAATAATTTGGTGTGGGTACAAAACCCAGACCTAATGACAATAATTCTATTACACGCTGAGGAAACAACTTACTCGATAAGTTAAACACTAAGTTTTCTGTTTGCAGGAGGCTCTTTTGGGAAAAGAAGACTATATAGTATGATGTTGTTGTCCGGAAGAGGTGGAAGCAGCCTGACGTGTCATAGGGGCCCTACGAGTCGGCGCTGCTGACATATCTTCATCATTGGACGTCGAAGCATACTCCGCTTCCGATGAATCTCCATCTGTAGAAACCAGTGGGTCTTGCCACGAGAACCTCCTGTTTCTATTGTTGTACCTTTTACTCTGATATTGCCATCGGTACACCCTCGAGGTGAAGTAATCTTTCAGGTCCCTATCAAATTTTTTATTCTTGAACTCAATTAGTGACTCCTGAAATTTGGCCAAACTGGTTTTTAATTCATCAAAGATTTTATCCGAGGGCATACCGGTGGAACCAGAGATGATGGAAGATTTTAAAGTGTCAATTTCATCAGTTAAAGCGTCCACCTGCTTATTAGAATGATCTATAATAAGCAATATCAGATCGAAT
Organism: Bradypodion ventrale; assembly: GCA_035047345.1. Lineage (NCBI taxonomy): Eukaryota > Metazoa > Chordata > Lepidosauria > Squamata > Chamaeleonidae > Bradypodion > Bradypodion ventrale. The sequence goes on along the minus strand of JAWDJE010000006.1, from coordinate 68,517,914 downwards.
GAGCACCTGTCCAGAATCGCTGCCCATTTATCACAAAAGGATTTGTCCTCATTAAATAAAGTCGAACCTTTCTGTATGTGTAAGCCTCGTGGAATTCTGGCCATCTTGTGGTAATCTGCTAAGAAAGACGAATGCAACATGAATCTAAGCTTATTCTTCTCCAACATCTCAATAGATGTTTAACTGGATTAAAGAAACTTTTACTTGTGTTTACCAAACGGTTTCTCTTCATCTGCAAATTTGACAATCCTATTGCTAGGGTGGACAGAGACACAGTCAAACGTATAGAGAATATAAAAGAGCGGGCTGAGCACACATCCCTGTGGTGTTCCTGTATTTGTATTAAGCATATTAGAGATATAATGGCCCAACCGGACCCTCTGGGAGCGTTCTGACAGAAAATCCAATATCCACCCACAAAGTGATGGCGGGAACCCCAGATCTCTCAACTTAGATATCAAATGCTGCAGTAGAATGGTGAGCTGAAATCCACAAAGAGCAATCTGGCATAACCCCTCCACTGCTCCAAATGAGCAAGAACAGCATGAATGGCAATCCTCACAGCATCCTCTGCTGATCTTTTCATTTTATAGACAAATTGGAATGCATCCAGTAGGCAAGCGATAACACAATTTCATACCAACTTTTCAAAACACTTCATGATTACAGGTTTGAGTGCCACTGGACAAAAATCATTCAAATTTTCAGGGTTGGATTTTTTCGGTATTGGAACAATAATAGAAGACTTTAGGCAGGATGGAACAATAGCCTGAGATAGGGATCGATTCAATATCCCTGTAAAAACTCCTGCTAGTTGATCTGCACAGTCTTTCAATACCCTTCCAGCTACTCCGTCCGGCCCTTCAACACCTTCCTCATCTCGCCTTCTTACACACTGAATACTACATTCCTTTGTACAGATGATGGTGACAGTAGTGATGGTGATGAAGCCTCTGAAGATATCACTGCTGATGTTGTTTCAAAGCAGGCAAAAAAGACCAATTCCTCTGCCAGTGATGCCCCTCCCTCACCTGCCAGGGAGCCTTTAGGTTTATACCCAGTCAATTCCTGTATACCTCGCCACACCTGCCTGCCGTCGTTACTGTCATAATTCCTTTGCATACAGCAAAACCGTTTGCACTGCAATCAAACACCCAGAGAAAATTGGAACCAGCTTATATAGCTCAGACAAAGATAAAACTGAAAATACAGCTAGCTAGAAGGGAAAATAATTTAGTAATGGTAAAGGTAGTGGGACTGCAGTGGCCAAAGTGGCTAAGATGCTGATTGGAAGGCGGCAGGTCAGCAGACCCGGTGCATAATCTGGGTGTCCTCCTGGACTGCTCGAAGAGCAGGCAGCAGCTGTGGCCAGAAGGGCTTTTGCACAACTTCATATCATATGCCAGTTATGCCCACTCCTATATTGGGACTCCTTGCTTCTGGTCACACACGCTCTAGTCACTTCCAGAACTGACTACTGCAATGCGCTCTACATGGGGCTGCCCTTGATGACCATTCGGAGGCTGCAACTGGTCCAGAATGCAGCTAGTAGGATGGTGATGGGGTGCGGGCGGTATGCCTGTGCCTCGCCACTGCTTCGGGAGCTGTACTGGTTGCCGATATGCCTCCGTGTGCAATTCAAGCTGCTGGTTATTACCTTTAAAGCTTGACATGGTAGTGGGCCAGGATACTTAAGAGATCGCATCACCCCCAAGAATATCTGTCCGTCCCACCAGAGCGGACTGGAGAGGTTCTCTCATTGTTCCTTCTGCTAGAGAAGTGTCTCTCTCTAGCACTAGAAGGAGTGTCCACTCTGGCCCTATGGAACCTCTTGCCAACCGAGTTGCGTCTCCAGACGTAGTTGCTGCCCTTCAGGAAAGGTTTAAAAACCTGGCTGGTGGAGCAGGTGTGGGGCACTGGCAGTTTTGTCGCCCCAACCTGCTGGTTGATTTAAGAATGCTCACTCCCTCTTTTTAAACTGGTGGGAGGGTAAGGAATGTTTTGTGGTAGTTTTTAATGGGGTTTTAATTGCGACTTTAAAATTGTGATGGTTTTAATATCTGTACACCACCCAGAGTCTTTGGAATTGGGTGGCAATACAAATCCTAAAAATAAATAAAAATAAATAAATAATACTGCAGGACAGAATGAGCTCCCATCTTTGTCCAAGCTCCTGCCAACCTAGAAGTTCAAAAGCAAGAAATTGCAAGTAGACAAATAGGGATCACTTTGCTGGGAAGGTAACATAAGAACATAAGAACAGCCTTGCTGGAACAGGCCACAGCCCATCCAGTCCAGCATTCTGTCTCACACAGTGGCTCACCATTTGCTTCAGGGTATTCTCAAGCAGATGCCTTCACCTGCTTAGGATTTCCTGGAAATGGCATTGAGAGATATCCTGCCTATCTCTCCAACCCGGAGGTTGTAGTTAGGTATCCATAATTATAGCCATTGATACTCTTGTCCTCCATGAACTTGTCTAATCCTTTCTTAAAGTTGTCAAGACTGACAGCTGTCACCACTTCTTCTGGCAAGGAGTTCCATAGACCAGTGATTCTCTGGGTGAAAAAGTACTTTCTCTTATTTGTTTGAGAACCAGCACTGAAATGTTTCATGGATTGCCCCCTAGTTCTAGTGTTGTGCGATAGGGAAAACAGTTTTTTCTTATCTTCTTTGTCCACACTGTGCATGATTTTATAAACTTCAATCAGGTCACCTCTTAAATGCCATCGTTCAAGAGTGAAGAAGCCCAACCGTTGCAACCTCAGATGGTAAGGAAGGTGTTCCAGTCCCCTAATTATTCTGGTTGCCCTCCTCTGCACTTTTTCCAGCTCCATAATATCCTTCTGGAGGTATGGTGACCAGAACTGTACGCAGTATTCCAGATGTAGCCTCACCACAGATTTGTAAAGAGGCAAAATGACACTTGCTGACTTATTTTCTATACCCTTCCTAATGATCCCTAGTATTGAGTTTGCTTTTTTCACTGCTGAGGCACACTGGGTTGAAACCTTCATTGAGCTGTCCACCAGGACACCAAGGTCCCTTTCCTGGTTTGTCGCAGAGAGTTCAGACCCCATCAGTTTATAAATGTAATTGGTTTTTTTTCCCCCAATGTGCATCACTCTACACTTACTAGTGTTGATGCTCATTTGCCACTGGTTTGCCCACTCCCCCAGTGTCAAGAGATCCCTCTGGAGCTCCTCACAATGTCTCACAGTTTTCACTACCCTGTATAATTTAGTGTTGTCAGCAAATTTGGCTACCTTGCTATTTACTCCTACTTCTAGATCATTTATGAAGAGGTTGAAAAGCAGGGCCCCCAGTACTGAACCTTGGAGGACCCCACTCTTTACTTCCCTCCACTTGGAGGAGTGTCCATTTAGTGCTACTCTCTGTTTCCTGTCCCTTAGCCAGTTGCTGATCCAGGACAAGACCTCTCCCTTTATTCCATGACTGGCAAGTTTATTCAAGAGCCTTTGGTGCGGGGCCTTATCAAAAGCCTTCTGAAAGTCCAGATAAACAATGTCAACTGGATCCCCCTTATGCACATGCTTGTTGACACTCTCAAAACATTCCAACAGATTAGTGAGGCATGATTTGCCCTTGCAAAAGCCATGTTGGCTCTCCTTTAGCAGCGCCTTCTCTTCGATGTGCCTATTAATTCAATCTTTTAGGATGATTTCCATCACTTTACCTGGGACACATGTCAAACTGACTGGTCGGTAATTTCCTGGATCACCCATGGATCCTGTTTTGAAAATTGGTGTTACATTCGCTACCTTCCAGTCATCAGGCACAAACCCTTATTTGAGGGAAATATTATATATTTTGGCTAGGAGATCAGCAATTTCATCTTTAAGTTCCCTGAGAACTCTTGGATGGATGCCATTTGGTCCTGGTGATTTGTTAGCATTTAGTTTAACAAGACATGCAAGGACCTCCTACCTGGTTATTTTTATCTGGCTTACTTCTTCGGTTTCCCTCCCTACGAAGATAGGCTCTGTTTTGGGCATGTGGTCTCTGTCTTCTTCAGTGAATACTGAAGCAAAGAATTCATTGAGTCTCTCTGCAATCTCTGTTTCCTCTTTAATAACCCCTTGCCTTCCATTGTTGTCTAATGGTCCAATGGCCTTCCTAGTTGGGTTTTTACTTCTAATGTACTTAAAGAATTCTTTGTTATTTCTTTGTTCCATGCACTCTGGTGTCTAGTCTGCCTGCCACATGACAATACCTGTCAAGTATCCTGTATTGGCCGTGATTTCCCATTTTTCAGCGCTCGTATTTGAATGGCGGGGAAAGGGGTTGCTGACCATGGAAACGACTGCAGAAGCAGACAGCACTGGCTTGTATCAAGTCAAATCATTCAACTGCCCCATTCCATGTGCTCTACAGTGACAGGAAGCAGCTCAAAAGGTTAACACAGGAGTCTTTTGCAAAACTACAGCTTGAGATAGAGAAGCTGTCTGGATAGCTTAGTGAACAGGATACTTGGCTATGAGCCAATGTCTGGGATTTAATTCCCCCCTGTGTATCCCATGAGAAAAGCTAGCCTCTATAGCAGAGGCCAACCTAAGGTCCACAGGCTGGCCCTGGCCCCCAATGCCATTCTTTCTGGCCCATGGTGATGACCGTGGAAATGGACGCATTTATGACAGCTGTAAACGCATTTGCACATGTGCAAACACATCTGTGCAAATGCACCCACCGTGGTTCACGGCAACATTAGTGGCAAGAGGAATAATGTCAGAGGGGGAGTTGTCAATATGGCCTTGGACAATATGCCCTGCCCCAGAATACCCACATGAAAAGCAAATGGTAAACTACTTTTGATTAATGTATATCTATAAAAACCTGGCAAGGGTCACCATAAATTAGAATCGACTCGATGACTTATTACTATTTTAGAAGAGATTTCTTTTTTGGATCCCCATTTCCATATTTTCCCCTTGTCCTTTTTCATGCAGGAACATTTCTGGACATGTAATATTTATCTGCCTTTGGAATTAACCAACTTTGAGTAAATTGAGTTACGATGGAAAATACTGATTGAGACATCTTTGCTTACCAGGCTCTCAACTGCAACCATTCTTTCTGATTCCTTTATAGCCACGTTAACCCTGACCTAGAAAAGTAAAATAATTTTATAACCCAGCATATTATTTCTACCTCCACCCACCCAGCCTCTGAGTTTAGTCGGCTATGGCATGCAATGAGAGATGCATCTACAGAGGATATTAACAATTGTATCTGGATTTGTCATCACATATCCTATTATCTTCCCTGGCATTCCATTTGTAAATCTTCATTTACTGTACTTATCTGTAAGGCCTCATTTATTTTCTTTCAGGGAACATAAATCTGCTTAAGGCTGGAGAGTCAGACCCCAGCACCCTTGGATTTCCATAGTGAGCAAACTTCTGCTTGACAATGTTCTTAGGGATATAGCTTGAGACTGTAATGGACATTTCCTATTGCTGCAGGATAAGGTTGACAAACTGTGGGTTAGCCTTTGGTGGCTTCAAATCAGATAAGGGACTGTGGTGGCTCATGTGGTTAAGATGCTGAACTCGCTGACTGGAAGATCAGAGTGTGATTCTTGGGTACTTCATGATTGAGTGAGCTCCTGTCTCTGTCCAAGCTCTTGCCAACCTAGCAGTTCGAAAGCAAAGAATTACAAGTAGATAAATAGGGACAACTTTGGTGGGATTCTGTGCACTCTGGTATCGTGTCATGACTGTTACATGTCCATGGAAACGACTGTAGATGCAGATAGTGCTGGCTCTTTGGCTGTAAACAGGGATGAACACTGAACCCTAGAGTCTGATACAACTGGCTTTTGAGCAAGGGTGACCTAATTAATAGTGAAAAGTATGCATGAATGTTAATGAAAACCATTCTATTATTATCATATACATGTTTATTCATTGTGCCTGATGAATACAGCTGGAGCAGGACCGTCTGTTCTGTTAATGTTACCTGATACAGTTTGAAAGCAAGGTATAATTTCAAGGTATATTATGGCTTTCAGTCCAGAGGACCAAACAGGCTACTTAAATTCAGTTCACCTTTATATTTTATTCCAAAATATTTGATTTCAACTCATAGGAGAGATGTAGTTTTCTAGACAACAAAGCCAATCCAAATACAACAGTAAACAAAAGCAGTTATTTGTCATTATGATTACTGTTCACATTCCTTACACAAGATATCTCCCCCCCTTTTTTCAACATTATCTGTGAGTGATAAAATGTAGGTTTATTGTAATTGATTTAGAAAGCTCTCAAAATAAAATTAACTGGAATATTTACCAGGCTTCAAAAACAAACAAATGAAATAGTATTCCATCATGCTTGATACAAATTTTGGCCTATCTCTTATCATATATCTGGCAATTGGCACCTTATCTAATAACAACTGACTTTTCCCTAGGCTCAAACATCCTAGGATAAGGAAGGTAGTTGGCTGCGTGGCTAAAGAAGGATCTTCCTGAACGCAGAAATCATAACATAAATATAAAATAAAAACATGAGAATTGGCTTTCAAATGATTTCTTATTTGTTTTTATGTAACTAATGTTCTGTTTTGTACTGATGTATGCATGTATGTATATATTACATTTGTATCCTACATTTTCACCAAAGGAGTTCAGAGCAGCATACATAAAATTTCCAATAATCTCTAATCCAATTACTATTGGAGAGAGGGTGAGAGAATCTTACATCTAATGTTTTTCTCCCCATTTTCTGTGTCTTTTTCATTATCTTTTCATTCGTTCCAGGATGTTTTATTGCTGATTTAAAATAGGCCGATATCTGCATGCCAAATTTAGTTCCACAATTCTAGCCACTGCAGCTACAATTTTATACTCAATCTTTGAATGAGGCTCATTGTATGTATTTGAACATAGCTTTGAAGAAGAACTGCACTATATACCGTATTTGACAGTGTATAAGACGCATTTGGAGTATAAGATGCACCCTGTTATTACCAAAATAGCCAACAATAGGCCACTATATACAGTACAAGACACTCAATTTTACTGGTTATATGCAAAACAGTTCTTTTTTAGAAAATTATTTGCTGCTTTTTCTAGGAGCTGCTCTATTTTCTTCTGTTCGCTAGCTATATATAACATCTGATCCTGTCAAATGTCAAATCAAAGCCTGAGAATGAACCACAAAGTGAGTGAATCATCTCTTGCTGGAAGCTAGGGCAGGAAAAGAAAAGTTTCCTTTATACCAGAGTGATTGGTATTCCTAATCTTCAAGATAGCCTGTGCTGGACAGCAGGATCAGATAAATGCAGTTTCTTGGTTGATACAGGGAGATTGTATAGAAATTCCTAAAGCTGTTCACACAAGCCAGGCCCTACATCATTCATGGAGGTGATCATAGTTTCAGTAGGCTTTTAAATAGCATTTTCATCTATTCTCAATATTTTGCTTATGTATTATCATGCCCATCATCAGCTACAGAAATTAAATTTTATTCAAACATGAAACTATTCTTTTAAAACCCTGACTAAAATAGATTAAGGTTCATGATTTTGTCTCTAACAATTGCCAACTGCTTCTGAAACCCTCATCAAGAGGGAGCAAGAAAAATGACTTTCTAGGCTCAGTGAAAGGAAAGTTAGCAGGAAACAGTTTAATGAACTGTTAACAACTTTAGTATCTGTCTTGACTTGTAACTCACCAATTAAAATGTGCTCGTGGCCATCCCTGTTTTAGACTGAGAGGAAAATTGTATCTTGGACCAAATATAATGGGAAAAGAATTCAATGAAGGCTCTTCTAGTTTTAACTTTGCTCTCTTTTCCAGATACCCAGTTGAAACCCACCTGAGGAGGAGGAGGATATAGATGACAAAGTGGTTGACCAGTCTGCTGTTGACAGAAGCGAATGGAATAGCATATCACATCAGCCTTCTTTTTACTCTCTATTCTGAAAGGAATGGGACGAAAACAAAGAACAGGAGAGGTTCTCTTGAGTATTAGAAAGTGGTGATTCCTTCAGCAAACAACTAGATGATTTTGCAAACACTAATTCATGGTCCCTCTTAGAAAGGTCTATTTAATCTTAGTTTAATGCCTCTGACGGGATCCTGCAAAAGATTTCTGGGTTATATACCTCATTTTAAATCATCTTCCCATAGTAGAGAAGCAAGATATAACTCCCAAATAGCTTTGCCTGTTTTTATAAATTATAAACATATTAAAGGGGAAAACATTGATCATCAGCTGAATAGGATAGTGTTTTAATACTTCTCAAGTGTAATATTTCATTCTTGGTCAAGTTTGCTGTTGAATACATGACAAATTCATCTAAATGACTGTGAATTTTTAATTATGGAAAAACTATTTCATCTTTAGTTTAGGTCTGCAAGACTTCAAAAGAGTATAATTACATAATCACAGAGTGTTCATGTTCCCAATTTTAATGTGAAAAGAAAGAGCTTGCCAAATTCTGAGGCACTCCTATTAAGGTCAGGGACTAGGAGAAAGAAGATTCCTTAATCACAGTCTATAAGATGGTTTAATGAGAAAAGTTGCAAGTAAGCTGATTAGCATTCCAGGAATTACTGCACAACTCCTCCATCCAAGCTGTGCATGCATTCTGTCTGGGTAGCATTTTCCAATGTGTTCGTACAACACAAGGGATCCTCAGGTACATGTGAATATTAAACTAAGCACAAAAACAAACACCCCAAATCCTACCCCCTTCAGTACTGTTCTTTCTGGGGGAAAGTAAGGCTGGTCTATCCAAAGAGTATGTATTGAAGATGCACACAAGAAGCAGTGCCATTAGAACCAGCTAACACCATCTGCCCACTGTTGGAGCTGACGGCCACTGAACCTGAAAAGCACTAGCTGTTGTGCAGCATTTCTGCAGCCCAGATGCTTTGTGGCCAGCTATTTCAAGTTCTGAGGGACTCCTCCAAGCAAAGAGACTTTGAAGGCATGACTACAATATTATGTTTTTAAATTGTTTGGTCTGTCTCCCCATAGTGCCTTGATCTGAGGACCCCATCTTATTGAAGCAGCTGGCTGAGAAGGGCTAATGCTTCTTCCTCTTCTTTTTCTTTCATGTCCTGATCAAACCCTGGACAGCCAAAATGAAGCCACTTTCTTTTCTTTGCCATTGGCCAAACTTAAATCCTCATCGGTGCATGTTTCTGGCAGTAATTGGCAGACCAGGAACAAGAACAACATAGACAAGGAACAACATTAAAGGAGGATATAGCTGAGGAGCTTAACCTCCCCTACATCAATCATGTGGAGGTCCCGGAATAGTCTGAGGGTTGGAATCCCTAAATGCAAGACCAACATGCTCAAGTGGGGGCTGCTGGTGGACAACAACACGCTGTATGAATGTGGAGAGAGACAGGATCTGGTTGATTTACAGGTCTGCCGATTGCTGCCAGGGCTAATGCTTATGGAAGTAGCACAGAGTGGCAAGGACTCTCTTGAAGCAACAGCTGCTGAAGCTCCTCTTAGTCTTCTAAAGCAGTACAGACACCATGTTCCAACCACCTTACTTGCCTGCTCCTTCCTCTTTATCCTCCTCCCTCTGCATGAGTGTTGCAGTGTCCCCCCCTTGTGGTGTAGGGATGCTTCAATTCCTGCCTCTGGCAGCAGGAAAGCTTATGACATCTGGATGATGCTGTTGGCCAGACATAGACTGCTGCCCAGTGTTAAGATCAAACTCTGTGAGGTATCAGCAGCATGGCCATTTATAAACCACCTCAGCATGATCAGTGCTGCTGCTCCCTCATCACCTCACTTTTCCAAAGAGTTGGTACAAAATAGTGACTTTCACTAATACTCACAGTTTAATTACAGTTGATCCAAATATTTTCAAAATCAGAAAACAAATGTTGTGTAAGTTCAATTTTTCTGGAAAACAATACATTTAAAAATTGTTATGACTCTCAGAAGATACCTGAGGATGTATAGTTTAGAAATTATTCTAACTAAAGCAGAGCTTGGAAAAGTTCCTTTTGTCTCTCTCTCTCTCTCTCTCTCTCTCTCTCTCACACACACACACACACACACACACACACACACTCTCAATATAGCCCATTTGTTTGAGTCCACAAAATAAATGGCAGATAATTTCCTTTGATATCACATAAAAATGATCTTTCATATTTCTGAAATTAAAGCAACATATCAAAGTCAAAACACTTTCTAAAATAAGATAAACAGCATTCTAGTCTTGGTATCATCAATTAAAGTTTGCCACAACAATTAAATCACTTGGTGATTAATCTATTGATTACCAGCTAACATGGTCACCTCTAATGGGAATGCATTCTATGTCATGTTGATTGATTGATTGATTAATCAACATTAACTAACAAATTAGTCGCTAAAAGATAACAATTGAAAAGGCTAAATCTATGTGGGTTTCAATAGCAAGATGTGGAACAGAGTGTGAGACTAATTTTACAAAATACATTCATCTCTAGGGGTCATCTGTTCTTTTACCCCCAAGATCTTTACAAAAGGCTGGTATGGCATAGCTATAAAATGTTCACTAAAAATTTCCATAAGAAGAAGGCAGATATGGTTCCTTGTTTATTTCCCATAAACCATGAAGTGATAATTTATGTATCACTATGTTGGATATTACATTAACTCTATGATGAGCATCAAACAGATAACTGGAAAGATCATGGTAAGGGAGAGGGGGCTTTTGGAAACATGCCCCACCAAAGTGATCACAAAGTAGTACAATTGCTAAAGACCTGCAAAAATAGTCTCTGCATTTATGTTTCTCTCAGTTTCACCTTCTGATATTCTTCCAGAACTGACATGTTGCTTCGTCTGCCATGATTCCACCAGACAATGAATATTATGTATTAAGGCCACCAGCCAAAGACAAGCAGCAAATTAACCCCACATTATCAGCCCGAACCAGGAAAGCAGATCTGTCTGTTGGTCTGATTCTTTTGGCACTTTTATCAGGTTCTTTTTGTGGAGGTCAATAGAATGTATGTCAAGTAGGGTTGTCAGATTGCTACTTGGATATTCAGTCTCACCAAAATGATTGATGAACTGGAAAAACAAGAAACAGTGGTGACTTTTCCAATGAAGTCTTCATTTGTGACAGTAGGAAGAAAGATTCTCATTTGATTGTGACATAAGGTCACAAGGACAGACATTTTACAATCAGAAGCTGATAGCTTGTTAGTCCTCCGAGAACAGGATTCCTTAGAGTTTTATGCCTGACAGTCACAAGACAAAGTGATCCAGCTTCTTGCAAGGAGACTCCTACCAGACGTAACAGACATATTCCATCAATTAAGAGAGTTCAATTTAAAAATGCAAAACTGACTATCTTATGCAGTTTGACTTGTAGAAAAGGAGAAAAAGAAAAAATGAAAAGGATGCCAGAAGCTACCACTATGTGCTGACCCACCTGAGTGAGCGAAGGAAATATGACACTCCCAACTAAATAAATGGTAAAATGCAAGTGTTTTAATGCAAGGAAAAATTCACATGTATGTCCTATGCTGAGGTATGTCAGGCAAGAGGTATGGTGTGTGAGCTTAACGTGAAAATTACCCAATAATAACAATATACCTATGCAGTATTATTTAGTTCTACACGCGGATCATGCTATCACACTAATAACACAAAACAACTCAGCCATGAACCTCGAACATACAAGACACACCGAGGTTCATGGCTGAGTTGTTTTGTGTTATTAGTGTGATAGCATGATCCGCGTGTAGAACTAAATAATACTGCATAGGTATATTGTTATTATTGGGTAATTTTCGCGTTAAGCTCACACACCATACCTCTTGCCTGACATACCTCAGCATAGGACGTACATGTGAATTTTTCCTTGCATTAAAACACTTGCATTTTACCATTTATTTAGTTGGGAGTGTCATATTTCCTTCGCTTGTTCTAACACCCCAGCCGCCCCACCTACGACCCACCTGAGTGGGCATGGTTGCCGCACAGCGATGTTACACAGAGAGTCTATTCGAGGACAGCCCAGATATAAGAACATAAGAACAGCCTTGCTGGAACAGGCCACAGCCCATCCAGTCCAGCATTCTGTCTCACACAGTGGCTCACCATTTGCTTCAGGGTATTCCCAAGCAGATGCCTTCACCTGCTTAGGATTTCCTGGAAATGGCATTGAGAGATATCCTGCCTATCTCTCCAACCCGGAGGTTCTCCTTAGGTATCCATAATTATAGCCATCAATACCCTTGTCCTCCATGAACTTGTCTAATCCTTTCTTAAAGCTGTCAAGACTAACAGCTGTCACCACTTCTTCTGGCAGGGAGTTCCCTAGACAAGTGATCCTCTGGGTGAAAAAGTACTTTCTCTTATTTGTTTGAGAACTAGTACCCAAAAGTTTCATGGAGTGCCCCCTAGTTCTAGTGTTGTACGATGGGGGAAACAGTTTTTCCTTATCTACTTTATCCACACCGTGCATGATTTTATAAACTTCAATCAGGTCATCTCTTAGATGCCGTCATTTAAGAGTGAAGAGGCCCAACCGTTGCAGCCTCAGATGGTAAAGAAGATGTTCCAGTCCCCTAATCATTCTGGTTGCCTTCCTCTCCACTTTTTCCAGCTCCATAATATCCTGCAGTGGCTCAAGTTGCTAAGATGCTGACTGGGAAGCGGAAGGTCAGCAGTTCGATTCCCGAGTACTGCAGGACGGAAATGAGCTCCCGTCTTCGTTCCAGCTCCTGCCAACCTAGCAGTTCGAAAGCAAGAAATTGCAAGTAGATAAATAGGGACCACTTCGGTGGGAAGGTAACAGCATTCCGTGCGCTCCGGTGTCTAGTCATGCCTGCCTCATGACCACGGAAATGTCTGCAGGAGCAGACAACGCTGGCTCTTCGGCTTAGAAACAGAGATGAGCACTACACCCTAGAGTTGGATACAACTGGCTTTCGAGCAAGGGAAACCTTTACCTTTACCTTTAATATCCTTCTGGAGGTATGGCGACCAGAACTGTACACAGTATTCCAGATGGGGCCTCACCATAGATTTATAAAGAGGCAAAAGGACACTTGCTGACTTATTTTCTATACCCTTCCTAATGATCCCTAGCATTGAGTTAGCTTTTTTTACTGCTAAGGCACACTGGGTTGACACCTTCATTGAGCTGTCCACCAGGACACCAATGTCCCTTTCCTGGTTTGTTGCCGAAAGTTCAAACCCCATCAGTTTATAAATGTAATTGGGGTTTTTTGCCCCAACGTGCATCACTCTGTACTTACTAGTTTGCCCATTCCCCCAGTGTCAAGAAATCCTTCTGGAGCTCATCACAGTCTCTCACAGTTTTCATTATCCTGTATAATTTAGTGTTGTCAGCAGATTCCAAAAGGCAAACTGAGGTCCGTTTACCGGTAGTCCGAGCAAGCGTCTAATCCAAAGGGTTACCAGGGGTGTCATTAGGGTTGGCAGAGAAGTCAGGGTCTAGGCAGGCAGTCTGGAGTTGAGCAGGGTGTCGGCCTTCGCACGAGAGTTGTACCGACACTAGCAGGCTGCAACAAGCTTGCTTATAAGCCTCCCAGCTAATCGGTATCAACTGGGAGCCTTATTTGGTATTTCGCTCTAGCCTGCTTGTGACTCAGGTGTAGCTCCTTTCTGGACCTCTCCCTGACTGAGGGCTGATCACTATCAGAGCCAGACCTGTCAGGTCAGCTGCCGGGGGAAACAGACTTGGGCCAGGAACAGGATGAGATCTCTGGCTCCAGACATCCTTGGGCTCGGGTGCAGGCAGAACTGGGCTGGGCATCGGGGGTGCCCCCTGATCCCGGCCATCTTTGGAGTCAGAGGAGGGTTGGATCACAACATCCTAGGTCAAATGTTTTAAATGGCCATTATGATCAAATCCAGCAATTTGGCTACCTAACCATCAAGGAAGGGATTGCAGTGGCTCAGTGGTTAAGAAGCTCACATTGTTAGCTGGCAGGTTGGCATGTCAGTAGTTCAAGACCCAAGTACTGCATGACAGAATAAGAACCAGTCTGTCCCAGTTACTGCCAACCTAGCTGTTCGAAAGCAAGACACAAAATTATTATAACAGCTCACATAAAACGTTTGCACATCTTCCTCTGATGTAGCAATATCCTCTAAGTCAAAGAGAACCATTTGCATTTTCTTCATTAGCAACGTAATTTCATGTCAGAAATTATTCTGGGTTGAAAGGATTTTTGCTGGCGAAAAACTCAAGTGTGTGTTTTCCACCTTCGAAACCGAGAGGCAAGGGCTGAGTTGGGGCTGCAGTGGCTCAGTAGTTAAGAAGTTCACCTTGTTAGCTGGAAGGCTGGCATGTCAACAGTTCGAGACCTGGGTACTGCATGATAGTTTGAGCACCTATCTCTGTCCCAGTTCCTGCTAACGTAGCAGTTCAAAAGCAAGAAATTGCAAGTAGATAAATAGGGACCACTTCAGTGGGAAAAGATCTTGGGGACATAAAAGGAGCCTCATTTGGGTGTTCCTCCAGCAAAAATCCTTTCAACCCAGAAAGCACCTTTGTGTGCTTCTGACACGATTTAAAAAACAACAACAACACCCATCAAGTAGTTAAATCAAGAGAATTAATGAGAATTTTTTAAAATCTAAAAATCCATATTTTAAAAAGAAAACTATTGCTGACCACTTCTGTATAAAACTTTAGGGCATTCATGTATTCTTCTGACCAAAGCGTAATTATTGCTATTCCAATCTACCTGTCAGTGAAACAACTGTGCTGATTTCTTTTTTTTATTATTATAAATTTTTTATTAAATTTTTAACAGACATACAAAAAAGAAAAACAATAACAATACAGTACAGCAATACATCAGAAACAACATCAATACAATATTGCCTCAAATTCATAAAAGCTAGCACATGATATAATTGAACTGATTATTTACCATATAAGCTCCAATATTAAATACCACATTGTGAGTTGTTGCTATAACCATAACAGTCGTAAAAACTTTCAGTGCTACCACAATTTTTTGTTTCTTTACTAATTACACATCACCCTGTGAATATATACAATGCCCGGAGAGTTTAGTATCTATTTCATCTCCAAAAACCCCTTTGAAATGGTACAGGTCCAGAACTGTCACTTGCCATAAGAGAATGATCCACAAACGGCTTCCAAATACTCCAGAACCTATTCTCTTTTAATTTATCCCGTTTTACTTTAATCTCCCATGTCAATTTGTTGTTCAATGCTAAACTCCACATTTCCTTATACCACTCTCCAATCTGTATAGCTACATCGTTTTTCCAATTTCTGGCTATACATTGTCTACCTGTAGTTAATATAATTTCCAGTAATTCTTTTCCCTCCTTGTTCAAACCCATACCTTCCACATTTGTTAGAAGAATGGTACCTGACACCAACTTAATTCTTTTACCCATTATTTCACCAATCTCCCCTTCTATTCCTTTCCAAAAATCATTTATTTTTTTACAACTCCACCACATATGTTCATATGTTCCAACCGTCCCTTTGCATCTCCAACATAAATTGTCCCTTTTATTATCCATCTGATGAAGCCTCAGTGGTGTCAAGTACCATTGCCACAGCATTTTAAAGTTATGTTCCTTAATTCTTACTGACATTGTTCTCATTATCCTCTTTTTCCATTTATTCCTCCATTCATCATCCCCTATTTTTATATTCAAGTTTTGTTCCCACTTCCGTTTCAAATCTTCCTGTGGATCTTTACCCTTATTCAGTATGATATAAAGTTTGCTTACTAGACCCTTAATGTTCTTTCCCCCTTTTCTGACCTTTAATACAAATTCTTCAAATTTGGTCTTTGTTCTATCTATCGCTAATTCTCTTCTATATTTTTTATTCCAATTATCAACCTTCAATTTCTGAAACCAGTCCAATTTTAACTTTTCAAATATTTTTTTCCTCTTGGTTTTATCATCACAAACTTTTAACCAGTCCTTCAGTAAAGACATTTCATTTTTATCCAATATTTCCATTTTTTCCTTATCTATTTTTATCGGAAAACACACCATATCAGTCAATTCCAAAATTGGAGAGAGATTTGGGACCATATCTTTCTTTACTCTTTTCCACACCTCCATGAGGCCTCTCATCATAGTATTACTTGTCTTTATCGGGTTATCCTTTATTCCCAAAAAGATCATTTTGCCAATATTCCTATACTCTTTCATCTCCAATTCCTCCCAAATTGCCTTTTCTCTTGCCAAGATCTTCACAACATTCTTAATTTGGAATGCTCGATAGTATGCTAACAAATTTGGCATGCCCAAGCCCCCTTCTTTCTGAGATAAGTACCAAAACTTCTTTGGAAGTCTAGATTTTTACCTCTATTACAAAAATTATTAAACATCTTTTGAAACACATTAATTTCCTTCTCCTTCAAGTGGATCGCAAGTGCATCGAATAAGAAATTAATCTTTGGCAGCAATATCATTTTGCAAATTGCAATCCTCCCGAACCATGACAGCTTCAGCTTTTGAAATTCTTGTATTTTACTCTTAAATTCCACTTTCAAACTGTCATAATTCAATCGTTTAAGTTCTTCCAATTTATTTGAAATAATTATTCCCAAATATTTCAACTTTTCTTTAATTTGAATACTGAGTGTCCCCACTATCCTTCCCATCTCGCCTACCCCCATATTGCATAGCATCAGTTCTGATTTATCCCAATTTATCATCAGTCCGGTTATAGCTTCAAATACCTGTAGTTGGTCTTTAATCCTATCCATTACCATCTCCGGATGTTTCACCATTAACAGCGTATCATCTGCATACATGCTCACTTTATTACCCATTATCCCTTCTATATTTGAATGATCCCTTATATTTTTGGCTAGTATTTCCATTGCCATAATAAACAGGATAGGAGATAAAGGACATCCCTGCCTGGTACCTGCCTCGAGCTTTACCACATCAGTAACCTCTTCGTTTACTCTGATCCTAGCATTCCCTTTTTGATATAATAAATCGATTACCCTTCTAAATCTATCCCCAAATCCGTAATTTCTAACTATTTCCTTGATTGAAGACCATTGTAATGAATCAAATGCCTTAAAAATATCTAATGATAATAAACCCACCTTTTCCTTCGTTTGATTAACATTATCAATTAAATCTAATACCCTTCTAGTCAAATCCGCCATATGCCTGCCTTTTAAGAAACCAACTTGGTCAACATTTATATATTCCCCCATAAAACTGTTTAAACGGTTAGCCAATATTGCTGTGAATATCTTGGCATCCTGATTTATGAGAGAAATTGGTCTGTACGATTCCACCCTTTCCAAATTCTTTCCCGGTTTTGGCAGCAGAACGATTATAGTATTATACCATGAGGTCGGAATTTGTCCTCCATCTAAAATATAGTTATATAACTTCACTAACTTTGGAACCACAACATCTTTAAATTCTTTATAGAATTCTGTCGATAATCCATCATCTCCTGGGGCTTTCCCCATCTTCAACCCACTGATTACCTCCTTTACCTCTTTGTCGGTGATCCTTTCCTCCATTTTCTCTCTATGTTCTTGTTTTATTCCGTTCCCTAACTGTCTCTCCAAAATCGTTTTAAGCCTCTCCATATCTACCTCCTTTTTTGCATATAATGCTTGATAAAATTCCCTCACAATTTTACATTTATCTCTATTCTTATTACACCTTAAACCTTGTTTATTAACCAATACCCCAATTTCTTTTTTTCCCTTTTGGCCTTAGCTGCTCTTGCTAGTAGTTTTGAACTTCTATTACTAAATTCAAAATACTCTCTATTTAGATAAATCAAGTCTCTTTTAACTTTATCGATATCCTTGCCCATTAACTCTGCTTTAAGTCTTTGCAGTTTTGTGGAAAAAAATTTATCTTTACTTTTTGAATGAGCCTCCTGCAACTGCTTTATTTCTCTTTCTTTTTCTATCTGTTCTGCCTTGTGTCTTTTATATTTAAAACTTGCCAACTTTATGCTTTCCCCTCTAAAAACTGACTTCATGGTATCCCATACAATGTTAAAAGTAACCTCATTGTTATCGTTCCACTGCCAACTTTCTTTCCACCTTTCCATAATTTGCTCTTTACATTTTCGGTCTTTAAATAGATTAGGATCGTACCTCCAACTTCTTCCTCTTCGAATATCTTTTTGTAATTTCAATTCCAAAAGTACTTTAGCATGATCTGATTCCTTGATGATCCCAATTTCCATTCCCTCTATATCTTTAATCAAGTTTTCCGTAAGAAAGACGTAATCTATTCTCGAGTATGTCCCATGGACGTGTGAGAAAAAAGAATATGCCCTTTCAGAGCCCTTAATCTCTCTCCAAGAGTCCTTCAAACCCATCGCAGCCATCCAGTTGTCTAAAACCTTCCCTTTCAAGCCAATTCCACTTCTTGCTATATTCATACAGTCTAAACCCGACCTTATCAAATTAAAATCTCCAGCCACAACAGTTTTTGCAACATTCTCTGGCTCCACTATTTTCCAAACTTTTTCTAAAAAATCCACTTGATGATCGTTTGGAGCATAAATATTTACCAACATAATTTCCTCATCTTCTATTTTTCCTCTTACAATCAAGTATCTACCCTCTTGGTCAGCAACACTTTTTGTAATCTCAAATCCTAATTTTTTAGAAATCATAATTGCCACACCTCTCACTTTTGAAGTTCCAAACGCCATCTCGTAATGTTGAATCCATCCCAAAAAAAGTTTATTCGTGTCTTTTGACTTCTGGTGCGTTTCCTGTAAGAACACTATATCGGGTCTATCTTTCTTCAATGCCAATTCCAGCCTCCGCCTCTTAAGGACAGAACCTGTACCCTTCACATTCCATGTTAATATTTTAATATTTCCCATAATCTATTTCATTTCTAATTTCTAAACTCTCCATTGGGCGTGCCACCACCAACCCCTTCCCCCATGAACACACAAGTCTACATAAAACACACACTATCTCTCTCCCCACCTTCTTCAGAAAAAAAGCCGCCTTCGACAACCAAAGAGGGGAGAGGGGGGACATGCAAGATGTGCCTTCCTACCAGTGCTACGCGCTACTCACCCTTCTATATCATTTAAATGCTTTAGTTTTTAATATTCTAATTCTCATTGCTCCTTACTTGTCTCCTCCTCCACCATGATCAACGACAGCTCCTCCTCCTCTTCCTTTCCCTGCGGTGTTCCACCTGTAGCTCCACCAGCCTCCGCCCTCTCATACTCCCTCCCCAGGGCACCCGATTCCATCAATTCCCTCTTAAGATTTGTCCACTCTTCCGAGTCTGTTTTTACTAACTCCAGCAAACTCAAATACTCCAATGGATTAGTCCCTTCATCAATTACTTGCATTCTTTTATCATAGAAAAAGCGCAGTTGCTGTGGAAATCTCCAATTGTACCTTATATTTTTACTCATCAGCAATTTGGTTACAGGCCTCATCTTATATCTCCACGTTCTTTATTTCAATGAAATATCATTATAAACTTCTACATCAGAACCATCAAATTTCAGGGCATCAGGTCCAGCTCGTTTCAGAAAAGCCATTACTCTTAGCTTATCACCCCAGTTTGCAAATTTTACCAAAACATTTCTTTGAACCACCCTCCCTCTTCTTGGGCCCACCCTAAATACACTTACAATATCTTCCTGAACAAATTCCTTTCCCATATTCAAACCATTTAACCACTGAACCACTCTTTCTCTTAACTGATCCGGTGTCTGTTCAACCACTTGATGGATCACAATGTTCTGCTTTCTCATCATATCTTCCACAGCATCAATCCTTCTCTCTTGCTCATCCAATTTCAACTTATTCTCCCGCACCGCCTCCTGAGTCCCTTTTATTTCCCTTTTTATGGCAATTACCTCATTTTGAACCAATTTCACATTTCCCTCTATTTTTTGCAAGCTTAAGTCCACCTTTTTTGAAAAATCTGCAACAGATGATACCACCTTATCCTGTTTTTTCATCATTTCATTTCTATCTTTCAACCTTGATTCCTCATTCTTCTCCAATTTCTGAAACAATTTGCCAATTTCCACCATAATTTGAGTTTGATCATAAGGCTCTGGAGGCGGTGATGAAGACTGAGGGGCTTCTTCCATTGGTGCTTTTTCTTTCCTCTTAGACTTCACTACTGGTTCTTCCTCTTTTGCTTTCCCTCTTGTGCCTTTATCCATGATGACATGCAATAGGAGAGTCCAGCATTGCAGAACGTTGTAAAGATTTAATCAGTCCAACAAGCCTATAACACTGCAGCCACTGGTACCACGTATCCAAACAAGGCAGCCAGAAATACGGTTGTTTTCTTGCCAATTCCACTGCCGCCACAAATCTCCTCCGTCTCGCTGGTCCCGTTCTCGGCTCCTCGGCAGGAAAAGCCGTGACTTCCGTCGCGAGCCTCGCCTGCCCAGGAAAGCCTCCCGAACTTTGACCGTCCGACCTCAAAACTTTTCCAAAACTTTCCAAAGAGGCAAGCAGGAGTCTTATAGCCAAGAATTACCACTTTAAAATTTTTCCATTTGCTCAATCACATTGATTACCACTTTGATAGGCGCGAGCATCCGGATCAAGATGTTACTCGTCGGCCATCTTAGCCACCCCCCCAACTGTGCTGATTTCTAAAAATTCCTCATTTCACATGCTAGTTGATTTGGGTAGTTTAAGAAAATGATATATTATTTTGCCAATTGCAAATTGGTCCTTCAATGAAAAGTAGAGTTTGGATAATGCTTTTGCTGGAAGTTAAGCCTGTCAATGATAAACTAGGATATGGTAGTTTGGAGCGCTCAATTTTTTCATTTCACTAGTTTTTTTATACTAACAATTTCTGTTCATTGGACATAATTTAAATCTCTATCTATTGATGAGGTGGAAAGGGTCATCTAGAGAACTAAACTTCTGGAGCCCTTGGAAGGAGATGCCTTTTACCATGGTACTTTCATACCATGGGAATGAAAGAAATGGATGAGACATTGACAGAGGTTCAGACAGAGGGTGAATCTGGACTTGACCCTAAGTTGAAAGTATTAAAATGGAAATATTGCATAGAATATAGAAGCAAAGTTAAATGAAACACTGGAACATTTTATTAACAGAATTAAAAGGGATTGAAGCAGAGATCATGAAATTTAAAGGGACAGTAACAACAGATTAAGCCTCCATCTATAGCAGTGGTGGTGAACTTTGGGACTCCAGCTGTTCTTGATCTTCAATTCCCAGAAGCCCTGATCAGGAGGAGTGCTGACTTGGGCTTCTGGTAATTGATGTCCAAGAACACCTGGAGTGCCAAGGTTCGCCATCGCTGATCTATAGCTTTCAAAGGGACATTTTTATATGAAACTAGTTGCTTACCCCACCTTGCCTGGGTTTTCTTTTTGCTTATCTGCCTGGCTCCTTTGCCGCGTCAGTCACCCAGGCTCCCGCTGAGGCATCCCAAGCCCAGCCCGGGGCCTGTTCTGCTGCTCCCACATCATCTACTGCCATCCGGCAGTGGCGGGTTCATGGCTGGGCCCACTGCACAGATGCCACTCCTCACCACTCCTCCCTCCAGGCCGGTGCCACCTGAGGGTGTGTGGCAGCAGCAGGGCATGTGGTGGTGGCAGCTTTATGGTTGGGTCCACCGCAAGCTCCTCCTCCTCGCTGCTCCTCCTTGCAGGGCTGGGACAGCCGAGGGTGGTAAGGCGTTCAGCTGCTGCAGTGGCCGTTTTAGGGCCGGGCCTGACGTGCAGCTGCTGCTACTCGCCGCTCTGGCCTGGTCAGTTATCTGAGGGGGCTTGGCAGTGGGATCCTGTTGGGGCAGTGCCTGGCCTGGCCCGGCCTTGCCACAGCCTGGCCTCACTGTTGGTTCACCTGCTGCCACTGCCACCTCCTTGCACACCTCAGCCTCTGCCGCCTGTGCCATTTTGACCACTGCCACCTTGTTCGTCACCTCCTTGGCCATCGGCGCATGTGCACCAGCAGCTGAAATGCCGGTTAGGCTGTGTTGCGTGCATGGACTTTCATGCGTGTGCACTACTGCCTTTCCTGGCTTTTTGGCCTGTTGGGCGGGCCCTTTGCAGCTCTTTTTTTGGGGCATAAACCCCCAAATGGGGTTCAGGACCCCCCAGTGCTGATCTTGCAAGGACAAGGTAGGTGTGTGGCAAGCTTCAGCGGGATCTGTCCAGGGGTGTGGAAGCCTATTGAGCACATACAAGACAACACCTCTGTTTTATAGATAGAGATTATAGCTGGAATATATGCAGAACCATAGTATGTGGTGTTTTTGATGGTGCAGGAAAAAGAAGCATGCCCAGCTTCATAGAGCAATGGTTCCAATCTCAATGGTCAAATCTCTCTTTAATAATGAAAGACACGGGATGTGTGCACTGTGCAATAAACTTCAGACCTACAGAAACAAAAAAGTCCAAGAGATATTGTGCTTTGCTTTGGCAGTTTTAAAAAGAAAGGGGAAATATTCATACTTGCACAAACCTCTAAATGACCTATGTATAAGGACTGTAAGATATAAGTCTTTCTGAACATAGCACCAGAAACACAGGTTGTCAAGAAGAACTCTATCCATATGCACAACAGTTACAGAAGGAAGTTGTGAAGTACAGGCAGGGATTTCCTTTCCCTCTCCTCTCAGGGGGGCAGGCTGACCTGGCATGCATCACCGAAACGTGACTGAGACCAGAGGACGGTGTACCTCTTTCAGAAATTTGTCCAGCAGGGTTCGGTATTTGGCACCAGCCTAGGGTTGAGGTGAAGGGCAGTGGCGTTGCCATAATAGTCAGAGAGTCTATGAGAGTTGCCAGGGCCACTGCTTCACCAGTACCGGGTTGTGAGGCTCTGCTTCTGTGATTGGGCACTATGGGTCAGTTGGGAGTCTTACTCCTGTACCTGCCCCCTTGCAGGGTAAGGGACTCTGTCTGAGCTCCTCAGCCTGTTGGCTTATTTCCAACTAGAGCTCAACTGACCCTCCTTTTTGTGTTGTGTACTGCGGTATTCCTCCATTCCCTATTCCCTTTTAAGTCTTTTAAGTGGGGTGGGAGTGGGAGGGTGGGTTGTTCGGTGGTCGAGTGAGGGTTTTAATCTGTTTTGTTATATTTTACTGTATTTTATCTGTTTTTACCATTGTGCGCCGCCCTGATTTGGGTTTCCCCGAGTGGGCGGCATAAAAATCTAAGAATAAATAAATAAATAAATTACCTATCAGCCGCCAACAAGGCAGAAATGGACAACTTCCTGAAGGGATTAAACATTAACCTTCTCAAAGACTTAGAACATTTGTGTACAGAGGCAAATATGAGATTATTACAAATATGAGATTATTACAAGTCAGAAAAATAAATAACCTTGAACAGTGAAAAACAGACTTTTTATGTTTGCAGAAATGTACAGGTGTTGAGAACAGGTGAAGATAGATGAAAAGAAGCCATTTATCTCTAAGAAAAAAAGTCCTGTGAGAAATAAACACAGCCTAGTGACACAACTAGCAAGCTGTAAAACAAAAAGGTTCTGTTTTGACCATACAAGTCTGTTCCATTAAGTTTATGTCAATATGAGAAAAGAATTCACACCTTGTATGAGATTATTTGATAAGAGACTAGCATTTTTTGCCCGGCTTTGCCGGGCAGGTATATTTTGTCTTTTTTGATGGTGGGGTGATTTTGTGAAGTTGGCTTATTTGTGAAGATAGGATTTTTTTTAGTAAGTCTTGTTTTTTTTAATAAAGAGAGGATGTTGTACAATTTTTTGTTTTAGAAAAAAATTAACCATTTATTTAACATTTTTTAATCATAAACTCTTTTGTTAAACTTTTAAAAATAACAATAAAGGTATAAAAATTGAAGTATATAATTGTAAATTTTGTGTTTAAATTTTTTGGAATATAATGTTTAAACTTTTGCAAACTTGTGTGTTAAATGATTTCCTTTGTTGCTTTCTTGTGAAGTTTTTGCTGCATTCTTCCTGAAAGACATAAATGAATATATTAAGTAAGCTGTTTTTGTAATGAAAGTTATTTATTTTGTTTTTTTTATATTTTGGATTAATATTTTATTTACCTTATTTGTGTGACTGGCTGGATGTTTCATGTTCTTGTGCTTGTATTTTTAGAAAATGGAGAAGTAAGAGAATGGCTAGTATTGGCTTTGTCGGGAACGGCAGTCACAGCATGTTTATGATTTGGTTTCGAATGATTGTTTCTATTGGTATCATGATTTTGTTTTTTTGCTGTTCTGTTTGATGTGTTGTTATTTGTTCCCTATTGTGATTTCGTTTGTGGTTCTTCTCCGGGGTTTTTGTTGTATTGGCCATAGCTGAGCATCCGATGGATGTTTTTCTACCTGATCCATGGAGTTTGTCTTGGACTGTGTAGGTTATTTCTTGTCTTGTCATAGTTGATACTCTTCGGTTACCGGTTCCGATGGAATATGTTTTTTGTATTGCCCCTGGTGTTCTTGTAATGTTTTTGTTTGGTTTTCTGTATCCTCTTCCGATGATGCTTATATGTTTATTTTCCATTTTTGTTATACCTTTTATATTTTGGAGTTTGATTTTGTGCTAATTTTTTTGGACTTTATAAAATAAAGCGTGTGGTGTCTCATTGTTTGTTTGTTGTAGTTTGATGTTAGGGTTGGATCACCCCCTAATGGTTGAATGTTCAAAGATGTTTTGATGTTGCTATTGTTGTGAAATTTAGTATGTTTCCATTTTGTACGTTGTGTGCATTTTCCCATCATTCTGTTCTTTGTCTATTCTCTGTTTCTGTGTTTTCGTGTCTGAATTTTTTTTAATGGGTGTTCCTGAGTCAGACAGCTTTTCTTGTTGATGGAGGAATTTTGGGATCTGTAAGGTAAGCAGTTTGATCCCTGCTTTTAGTTTTTGTGTGTTTTTAATTTTTTAATTAGAATGATGTCTCTAGTTTGAGTGTGCTTACCTGGGTGTTTCTTTGATTGTTGTAATTTTTAAATCATTTTATTGAAGTACCTGATGGTAAACAATATTTTTAGTTTGGCTGTTTGGTGCTAGGATAAATAAATTATCTGCTGAAATGACTCTGGAGCATGCCACATACAATTGTCCATGTGAGAAACATGGTGTTGATAGGTGCACTCCACAATGTTGGAGTGTGGGATTTATTGATGGTAATGGCGAATGCCATTCAAACAGGGAATTGCAGTCTTTTAAATGGTATGTTTGATCTGTCAGTATAAGTGGAATACATGGAATGCATACTGTGTCACCTGTCCCTTTTCCTGTTATAATGTAGGCTTCTATGACATTAGGCATGTTTTTGACACATAGTCTGCTGCCACTACATAGCTTTGGTGGCTTTAGGTTATGTAGTAAAATAATTGGCATTCCTTCTTTGAGTAGTAGTTGGTGTGGTGGCATTCCAGGGTGCTCTAGTGAATTTAACAATTCTACTGCATCATCTTTTTCTAGTACTGTATCAATTGGTTTGTATTCTGTAGCTTGTTCTGGTAACATTTCAAGTATTGCTTCATTTATTGTGTTTACATCATCGTTTCTTGCTGCTAAGATAGCTCTTTCTTTTAACTATTCATGATTATGATAGTTTTCAGTTATGTTTGGGTATACTGCATTTATGAGATTTAAGGGGGATGTTACCATTTTGCAGAAATAGTCAGGAAATTCTATGTTGTTTTCCTAATTCTTTTGGTACTTTTCCATTTCCAATTTTTAATAGAAAGTTTGTGAATTGTTTTCTGTTTTCATTTTGTCTTACTCTCATGTTTTCTGTTAAGGTGATAGTTTGCACATGTTTCCATAGGTGTGATTGGTTTATATATGCATTTATCTCATCTGCAGGTGTTGATTTTGGAATTACTGGTAGTGTTTGTCAAAAATCTCCACAGAGTAGTAGAAGGAGTCCTCCCATGTTGTTGTTGTTTTCTCTAATATCTTTTAGTGTGATGTTTAGGGCCTCAATTGATTTTTTTGTGTACCATAGTGCATTCATCCCATACTATGACATTTCATTCCTTCAGTACTTGTGCACGTCCACTTCCTTTTGTAATGTTGCAGGTTGGTGTGTCTTGTTTTGCTATGTTGAGTGGTAGTTGCAGGGCCGAATGAGCTGTTCTTCCTCCCTCCATTAATGTTGCTGTGATGCTAGATGATGCTATTGCTAGTGCCACCTTTCCTTCTGAGCAGATTTCAGCTAGTAGCAAGTTTGTTAGGAATGTTTTTCCTGTTCCCCCTGATGCTTTTAGAAAAATTATTCCTCTATCTTGTGTTGCTAATTGATTCATTATTCTGGTGTAGGCAGATTTTTGTTCCTCATTTAGTAAGGGTTTGGTTTGTATTATGTATTGTTTTAGTTGTTCTATGTCATAGTTCGTTTCCCGTATGTAATCTGCATTTAAGATGTCTGCTTGATGGCGTATTGGTGCTGGTAGGCCTAGTTTGTCTATTGTTTTGTTACTAATGGTTATGCATTTGTCTTCAATGTTAATTAAGGCTATGTTGTAAATTTGTGCTCCAAATTGTATATGCAATGTTGGATTATCTTTTCTGACTTTCGTAAGTATGTCTTCACTGAGTGGGTTTTTATAATTTTCCCATAAAGTGAGTGGGCTTGATGGACTGCAGGAAGTTAGGATTATTGTGAATAGAGTTCTTATTTGTTCTGACATTGAAATTAATGTTACTTCTTGTAATGTGGTGTCCCAATGCTGATCAGCCTCCAGTAATCCCATTTGCTGGCAGGCTTCTCTGTATGTCTGCAATATTTGTCCATTGATGGTTTTAAGTTGTTGGAAAGATGTAGGTCCAGGTATTGTGTATAGTAGCATACGTAGATAAAAACATTCTGAGTTGTTAGGATGTACTGTGTATACTATACCTATTGCGTCACTGGCATAGATATCATGTTCTGGTATGGGTATTCCAATTTTTCTTCGATAGAATTCTTTTTTTTGTTTTATTCCATGGTATTTTGGTACGTCTTGATATAGTAGAGTGTGTGCAAAATCATCTTTTTGGTATAGTTTGAAGAAGGCTGTTAATGTTGTTTGTTGTGGATTGTCTGCAACTGTTGTGGCAGTCTGAGGGGTAAAGTACACTCTTTGGCCATTTTCAAGGTGAACACGCAGGTGTAGTACTGCTGGATGTCTCTTGTGTATGTGGAAGCCTAGTATGAGCCAAAATGCCTCATTACTACTAATATATCTTCCGCATTGATATTGCATAATTTCATCATTTTTGTGGGTGCTGTGTACATCAAAAACTGCCATATGTTAACTGCCTTTGTTAATATATTTGCCCACATACTTGATGGATTTCACACTGTTACAATTTTTGACGTTTATGTGTGCTTTGAAGATTTTTGTTAGTAGTGGAGAGTATGGTCCTACCCAGCGGTTGTCTATGGTTATTTCTGGTTGTGTTTTCATTTTTAATTTAGTTGTGAATCCTCCTTCCTCTGGTGCACATTGTCTGTATTGTGGCTATCCATCCTGTGCTGTATGTGTTTCTTTCAGTAATGCTCGTGGGTATCTTTTTGTGCAGTTCTTATTTTTCATGCAGGGGGCTTGTGGATTTAGGGGGCCACATGGTCCATGGAACATGTTTTTCTTTATTAGTGTATGTAGTTCATTGTCTTTAGTTGGGTCTGGAATTTCTGCAGAGATGATGATATCAATTTCTGTTGGATGCATTTTGTTTATTAGCCATATCAGGTTGTGGGAGTGTGGCAGACCTCTCTTCTGCCATTCTATTGTGTACATCCAGTAGGTGCATTCACCAAATATGTGATGGTTTGTAATTAGATTAATTAGTTGTGTTTGTTTCTGTCTAAAGTCTCTTGCAAGCAAGTCATGTCCGTCATTTGGTGTTTCATCATTTCTAAGGTTATTTTTGATATCTAGCCATGTTGGGTTACAGGTAAAAGTTATGAATAAGTCTGGTCTTCCATGGTTTCTTACATAGGTCATTGCATCTTGGGTGTACTCAAGCATATGTCTGGGACTTCCTGTGTATGATGCTGGCAGGATGAGCAGTTGCTAAGGTTTCCATCTTGTGCTACAGCATCCTCAAGATGTATGTACTGTTCTGCTCTGAGTTTTTTTTTTATTTGTTCGGTTTTGCTTTAAATTTTCAATTTTTGCGTACATATCCACAATGAATTGATTTACTAATTTTCTGCAGTGTATTATGTGGTTTTGTTCTTTGTTTCTAATCATTAGTATGTATGAATAGTATTCCATTGCTGCGATTTTTTTGTCTGTTTTGTTTCCTGTTTTAGGATCTATGTGTTTCATGTTGAAATTATACCCATCCTCACCATATGGGAAAAGTATTGGATACTGAAGTGCATTGTAGGAACGATGTGTTTCTGGTATGCATTGTAGTTTTTTATCTTGTTGTTTTAGAATTATATCTCTGCTGGTGGTGGTGGTAAGTGTCTCCGGCAATGACTGCTGCAACCTCATTGGTTTGTGGTGCATTGTATTGTCTGATGTGTTCTCCTGTTGGTGTTTTGTCTGCAGCAATTACAACTTTATATTCATCTGTTGCCATGTTTCTAATGAAGTTTGGAAAGTGTGGATGAGTTTGTTTTGCTGATGAAACATTCTTTGTAATGTCTGTACAATATGATTTTTAGTGCCTTCGATGTATTTACATTGTTGGGCAGTTTCTTGTCCCTCATCTCCCATGAAATATATTTGTAGGAACTTTGGTTGTTCATCTGGTAGTGGTAGTAATGATCCTATGTTATGGTAAATTTGTCCTTGTATTGTAAATGTTGGATTGAACCCTTTGTGTTGAATAATTGTTGTGGCTCCAAAAGAAGTCATTTGAAAGCAGGAGTTGTATTTTCTTATTTTTTTTTAGAAAATGTTTAGAGTCTGGTGTTATTCCACTTGTGTATTGTATTAGTTCTTCTGGTGGTCGTTGCTGTTGAATTATTATTTTGCCTTGTTTGCAACATAGTAGTTGTGTTTCTTTTTTGATTTTTCTGGCTTGACAGAATCTGCAAATATTGTCTAGGTTTCCAATGTCTAAGCTGGTATTTTGGGAATAATTTGTTTCTCGATTGTAGGAGAATCCTGCCATTTTTAATATTAACTTTTTTGTTTTGTTCTTCTCTTTACGTTCTGCTGTGGTTTTTCTTTTCTGTTGTAGTCTTTTGTCATGTTTGTGTTTTGTTTCATTTGCTCTTGCTGTACTATATTTTTCTCTACGATTTCTTAGTTTTGTCTCATGTTCTTCTGTTGTAAATTGGGCTCAAAATTCTGCATCAGTTTTTCTGCATTTACTAAGTCTTTCTTCTTTCTCATGAGGTGTTTCTTTGTTTCATTGTGTTTTTCTCTTACTTGTTCGTTCTATTTGGCCTATGTTTTTTCATTTTTGGGAGGCATTCTGTTTAAATGAAGGTGCAGATATGTGCACTGTTGTGGCTTTGGTTTTGGTGGGTTTTTATAAAGTAGCTCACATTAGCACACACTGTCCCTTAGTTTTGTTTATTTGTGGATATTAATTATTTTGAGGTGTATTATTGCTATTTGTTGTGTGGTTTATTTTTGTTTATTTGTATTTATGGAGCATTGCTGAAACCTCTTGTTTTTTATTTCATACATTCACCTCAGTTTTGATTCATCGTCTGTGAGACTTGAAGCGCTAGTATTTTTGGAGTTTTCCCCCTCCTGTTGGTATTTTATTTTTAGTGTGATTTAGTTGTTTGTTGTGTTTTTATTTTGTGTATATTTATTTTCTTTATTTGTTTTGGGTTTGATTGGTTTTGCTCTTTTTTTTGTGTCAGCTGTCAGTTCTGTGGTGTTCTCTGTTTGGAGCGGTGGTTTGTTTTGACCGTTAGGTTTTGCTTTGGGATATAGCTGTGTGTGCAAAATGGTATGTGCACACAACTTTCCCCCCGCTGGGTCCAGATGGCTGCATGTGCAGAATTTTAAGCTCACACAGCTGTGACTATTTTTTGTTGTCACGCGGAGCAATGAATCAGCACGCACTATCATGGATGTGCACTTGCGCAGTTATGTTGTTTGCATTTGATGAGTGGAGGATGATGTAAGGCGTGCGAGTCGAGTGCGGCTTTTTTTGGCTGGTTTTTTTCTGTTGCGCTCGAATCGGCGGCTTTTTTCGGCGGCTTGTTTTCTGTTGCACGCGCCGGCTTTCCCGGCATCCTCCATGCTGATTGGCTGAGAGGTGGCATGGCGTGGAGGACACTGGGAAGCATAGTTTTTTTTGTTTGTGTTTGTGGGGCATTTGCCCCAGTCTTGGTGTCTGGACCCTTGTGGCGATGCTCACAGGATTTTAAGGTAAGTATGGCCAGTTCAGTACAGGATGGTTGGGCCGGGTGTGGCCACGTATGCCGGACACGCACCACTCAACCCCCTTCTTACAGGTAAATATTGTGATCTCCTTTTTGTTGTTCAGTCACACAGTCGATTCCGACCCTTTGCGACCCTATGGACCATTGATCTATAGGCACCCCTGTCCTCCACCATCCTCCTCAGCCCGCTCAGCTTGGTGCCCGCTGCATCCACAATGCCATCTAGCCATCTCATCCTTGGCCATCCCCTGTTTCTTTTGCCCTCCACCTTTCCCAGCATCAAGACATTCTCAAGTGAACCCTCTCTTCTCATTTGGTGTCCAAAGTACTTCATCTTCATCTTTACTATTTGACCTTCTAAGGAGCAGTCAGGACTAATTTCTTTCAACATTGACTTTTTTGTTCTCCTCGCTGTCCAGGGTACTCTCAAAACTTTTCTCCAACACCACATCTCAAAGGCGTCTATTCTTCTGCACTCAGCCTTCCTAATGGTCCCGCTCTCGCATCCATACATTACCACCGGGAATACCATTGCTTTGACTATATGGATTTTTGTTTGCAAGGTGATGTCTCTACTTTTCACTATGTTCTCATGGCTTGTCTCCCTAGAATCAGTCGCCTCTTTATTTCATGGCTGCAGTCACCATCTGCAGTGATCCTAGATCCCAAGAAAGTAAAATCCGTCACTGCTTCTACTTCTTCCCCATCTACTTTCCAGGTGCTGATAGGGCCTGTTGCCATTATCTTGGTTTTCTTGATGTTAAGTCTCAGGCCAGCTTCTTTCAACCTAATCAGGAGCTTCTTTAAATCTTCCTCACTTTCTGCCATTAGGGTGGTATCGTCTGCATATCTCAAATTGTTGATGTTTCTACCAGCAATTTTTATCCCATATTGTGATCCCTTCATCCCTGCATTGCGCATTATGTGCTCTGTGTATAGGTTGAAAAGGTAGGGTGATAAAATGCGGCCTTGTCTTACTCCTTTTCCTATTCCAAACCATTCTGTCATTCCGTGTTCTGAACTAACTGTTGCTTCTTGACTCTTGTACAGATTTCTCATGAGGCATATGAGTTGTTCTGGTATTCCCATTTCTTTAAGTACTTGCCACATTTTGGTGTAGTCAATAAAGCAGAGGTATACTTGTTTCTGATATTCCTTTGTTTTCTCCATGATCCATATATTAGCAATGTGGTCTCTAGTCCCCCTGCCTCTTCTGAAACCTGCCTGCACCTCTGGCAATTCTCTCTCCACGTGCTGCTGAAGTCTATCCTGTATTATCTTGAGCATCACCTTGCTAGCGTGTGGGATGAGCGCAATTGTTCAATAATTTGAACACTCTTTGGCACTACCCTTCATTGGGATTGGAATGTATACTGAACTTTTCCAATCCTTTGGCCACTGTTTTGGTTTCCAGATCTGCTGGCATATCATATGCAGTAATTTGATTCCGTCATCTTTTAGAGCTTTGAAAAATTCAACTGGGATACCGTCATTTCCACTAGCTTTGTTGTTTGCAGTGCTTTTTAGGGCCTTTCTGACTTCACTCTCTAGGATTTCTGGCTCAAGTTCAATGTTCTCATCATTGTGATTATCAGTAGTGTTGAGGTCCTTTTTGTAAAGTTCCTTTGTGTACTCTTTCCATCTTTTCTTAATCTCTTCTGCATCAGCTAATTTCTTGCTGTCTTTGTCCCTTATCATGGTCATTTTTGCTTTAAATGTTCCCTTGATTTCCCCAATTTTTTTGAAAAGATCTCCAGTCCGGCCTCTTGTGTTGTTTTCCTCTATTTCTTTGCACTGTTCATTTAAATAGATTTCCTTGTCTCTCCTTGTTTTTCTTTGAAATTCTGTATTCATGTGACTGTATTTTTTTCTTTTCTCCTTTGCCTTTTGCATTCCTTCTTTCCTCTGCTATTTTAAGTGCCTCATCAGACAACCACTTTGCTTTCTTACGCTTCTTTTCCTTTGGTATGGTTTTCTTTGCTGCCTCATGCATGATGTCCCGCACATCTGTCTATAATTCTTCTGGCACTCTGTCTATCAATTCCAAACCATTAAATCTGTTCCTCACCTCCACCGTGTATTCCTTAGGGATGTAGTCTAGGTCATATCTGTTTGGCCTGATTGTTTTCCCTATTTTCTTTAGTCTAAGTCTGAATTTTGCTATTAGTAGATTGTGATCTGAGCCACAGTCTGCTCCAGGTCTTGTTTTTGCTGACTGTATGGAGGTTCTCCATCTTTGGCTGCAGAGTATGTAATCAATCTGGTTTCGATGTTAGCCCTCTGGTGATGTCCAGGTGTAAAGTCGCCTCTTGTGTTGCTGGAAGAGGGTGTTTGCTATTACCAGTGTGTTATCTTGACAGAACTCTATCAATCTTTGCCCTGCTTCATTCTGCATTCCAAGACCAAACTTCCCTGTTATTCCATCTACTTTTGATTTCCTACCTTGGCATTCCAATCTCCCAAGATAATGTGGACATCATTTCTTGGTGACTGTTCTATGAGGTCTTCTAGGTCCTCATAGAACTGGTCCACTGTGGCTTCATCTGTGCCTGTGGTTGGTGCGTATATTTGGATTACAGTGATATTAAAAGGTTTGCCTTGTATTCTGACTGACATAATTCTATCATTTTTGAGATTGTATCCCATTACTGCTTTTCTCACTCTTTTGTTTACAATTATGGCTACTCTGTTTTTTCTGAAGTTTTCTTGACCACAGTAGTAGATGTGATGGTTTCCCGAGTTGAATTCACCCATCCCTGTCCATTTTAGCTCGCTGATTCCCAAGATGTCAATGTTTATTCTTTCCATCTCATTTTTCACCACTTCCAGTTTTCTTTGGTTCATCCACTCACATTCCATTGTTCCTATGCAGTATTGTTCTTTGCAACACTGTATTTCTCCTCCCCCTCTCCCGTCCCTCCCCTTCTTTCAATCTGTGTTAAGCATCCTGTTTCATCTAACTTGCCACTTTTGTTTTGCCTTTTGTTCTAGTCCATAGGGTTCTCTTGGCAAAATTTCTGGCGTGGTTTGCCAATTTCTACACCAGTATCCTCACATCATACATGTTATTACAGTTCAAAACAAAGTATTATCATGCATATTATCAGTTTAAAATAAAAAACACAGTTCTATTTCATTTGTTATGAAAGTAAAAGTAAAAACTTAGTATGAAGGAAAAGTGCACTATATCAAGTCTCTACATTGCTATAGTTGCAGACTACATTGTTTTAGTTAAGTTACTTGCATGCTTCTTTGATTGTGGCTGGTGGTGGACGGCATGCCAGGTCCTCCGTCCTCCACCTCCCTCACCTCCGCTGCCCAGTGTGCGAACAGAGGTGGCGGCGGGCAATGGTGGGTCTGTTGCCGGGGGCGATGGAATAGGCCTCTTACCCTCAGTGGCTTCTGCCAGGCCTCTCTTCCTTGGATGCTTTCTCCCTCTGGGGTGGGGGTGGGGCCTTTGAAATAGGCCTCTTACCCTCAGTGGCTTCTGCCAGGCCTCTCTTCCTTGGATGCTTTCTCCCTCTGGGGTGGGGGTGGGGCCTTTGGAATAGGCCTCTTACCCTCGGTGGCTTCTGCCAGGCCTCTCTTTGGATGCTTTCTCCCTCTGGGGTGGGGCCTTTGGAATAGGCCTCTTACCCTCAGTGGCTTCTGCCAGGCCTCTCTTTGGATGCTTTCTCCCTCTGGGGTGGGGGTGGGGCCTTTGGAATAGGCCTCTTAACCTCAGTGGCTTCTGCCAGGCCTCTCTTCCTTGGATGCCTTCTCCCTCTGGGGTGGGGGTGGGGCCTTTGGAATAGGTCTCTTACCCTGAGTGGCTTCTGCCAGGCCTCTCTTTGGATTAAGCTGCTTTTGCCTTACATTATTGCAATATTGATACCCATATGGTTTAAACCACTGCTGAACAGCAAAGGTACAGAACCTCTCTGGGTGTAACCTATTGATAAAATAACTTTGTCAGATGGGGAAGAACCTAGGCTTCTGAGTTATTGTGGGTGGTCTGACACGATCAGTTATTAAAGAGAGGCACGATCAATACTGTTTTTCCAAGAAACTAATAAGAACTTATAACTGTTGTGACCTGGGGTTCTGGGTGAGAGGTGGAGGAGGACTTTCAGCTGGCCCAGCTGCCTGCTGCTGGTTCTGCCTTGGAATCTGAGCCTGAGGAGGACCCCTTGCCAATTCCCCAGGCCACGGCCAGCTCAGATCAGGAGCCCGAGTTGGAGGACATGGACATGGCACTGGCCTCGCATCCAGCTGTCACTCCGGAGCCTGCCCAGCAGGGCTAAGCTGGGTCGGAGGATCAGAGTGTGACAGCTAGGCCAGGTGCCAGCAGGCAGGCTACTAAGGAGCAGGCCAACACACCTGCTTGTTACAGGGATTCATTGAGGTATCAGATGCAGCTGAGGAGGAGGAGGACCTGGGCACACTTCCTGAACAGACTCTCAGCTGTGAGGTCTGACTCCCCTTAAAGGAGAGGTGTGCGGCAGACCTTTCTCAGGCCAATTCATCAGTTTGGTGAACCCGAAACTGTGCTCCTGGCTACCTGATCTTGATTTCCTGGATTCTGAACACTGGACTGTGACCTTGACCACCCTCTTGGATGACCCCTGTACCTCTAGTACAACTCCACTGGCTCCTGACCTCCGGACTGGCAACAAAGACTCTGCTCTGCTCCTTCTGAAACCTGAAGTAAGGAGAAGCTCCCCTTCCCACATTGTAACTCTAACCAGCTATAGAGCTCTGCTGGTGCCGGGCTCTGATAATTTTGGTCCGACCTTCTGCAGGAGACGGGAGGGAGAGAGCTAGTTGCCTTCTACCTTTGGGGAGGTGTTGCAATGTATACCCTCCAAGTGACCTTGTACGAGCTGGTAGCTCAAATGAGGAAAATGCAAACTCACCTCCAAGGCCTGGCTGCAGATGTACAAACTTTGCAAATGTCCTCCAGGGCAATGCCCTCACCCATGCAGCCTCCAAGGTGTCCTCTAGCTGTGCCAGAAAAATTCTTTGGTTGATGGGAAGACTGCCAGATGTTTCTGGCCCAGTGCCACTTGTTCTATGCATCTATGATGGATGGGTGGGTAAAAATCACAGGAGAGAGAACCACCCAAAATAGAAGGGAAATCCAAACTTGAGACACCAGGCAATGACAACAATGTAATTGGTTTTAGTTGTATTTAATCCAAAACAATCAGAACATCCTCTAAATTCACGAACAAAAAATGGTTACTTCACCAACAGAAATTTCTTAAAGCAAAACAACTTGCTGAAGCACTAGTATTTGTCTAAAGAAAAGATTCTTAGAGTTCAGACAAAATAAGGAGAGTGGTTCTGAACTGCAGGAAAGTCTCAATTCGGTTGCAAGGAGCAAAGTTTATAATTCCAAAAGGTAAATAATCCAAAGAGCAAAGTATTTATATCCTTCCGATAAGGGATATTTCAATCATGATCTTCATCAGAAGAAATAATACTATATCTGAAATTTGCAAGAATACAATGAAAGTAGCAGCCCAGGTCGAAAAACAGTGTAACATATACAGTATCACAAGGAATAATAATAATAGTAATAATCTCTTACCAACGTAATAAGATTAAGCACGTTCAGTAGCCTTATGTTCAAAATTCTTATCTGGCCAGAACGTTAAGTCAAGTACACTGAAGAATGGTATATAAGGTCTTAGTTCATGAGGGAGCATGTCAGAAATTCAGAGCACCTGTTGCAATAACGGAAATCAACGGAGCTTAAGGGGCCAGTGTGCTAGTTCACAACAAGGAAACATCGTAGATCTCATAGGAAAGAAGAAAAATCTATTTCTGAATTCAATCCATTTGGGGTAAGAGTAGAGAATTGATAGATGTAAAATCCCTCCCTCCTCAACAGTGTTTGCTCAAAGTCTATGATTTGATAAGAACGTGGTTTGCTGATCTCAAGAATGATGACGCGCATATCAGTACAAGCGTGTCCCATTTCTAGGAAATGTGGGACCATGGGAGCTTGTAAGTTGGCATTTATAATACGGGATTAGTGTTCCCCCACCCTAACATTTAGAGGACCGACAGATTTTCCTATGTAGGCTTTATTGCAAGAACATAAAATTAAATAAATGCAATTAGATGTGTTACAATCACTAAAATCCTTCAGATTCAATATAAATTTGGAACTTGAAATGGATACCCAGTCAGTTGTCCACATATATCTACAAAACTTGCAGCAACCACATTTGTGGTGTCCTAACGGAAGTGTCCGGGAACGGGATGCCTGAGGGTCCGTGTAAGTCCTAGTAAGGAGATTAGCGATACTTTTGGTTCTCCTAAAACCTATTGTTGGAGGGCTGGTGCAACCTGGAATTGTATCGAGAATATGCCAATATTTGAGTATTTTTTTAATGTAATTTGCGTGTGGGGTGTAGTCAATCGAGCAGAAAATATTAGAGTATTTTGATTTTTCTTTACGGATGAATAGGGACAATCTAGACTTAGTCTGAACCTTATGAAATGCTCCTTTGACAATAGTGTCTGGGTAGCCCCATTTCTGTAAAGAGCGGACAGTGTCATTTGCCGCTTTTAGAAAATCTCTATATTCAGTCGAGTTTCTTTTGGTGCAGAGTAGGATACTATACAGGTGTAATGGGAATTCAAAGGAAGCTATTAGTTTTCATTTATTTCTGTGTGAAGTAGAAAAATGTTTAGCCAATTACTGTATAAGAATTGTTGCATGCCCAGGTACTAGTTAGTACCCCTTGCTCACCCATGTTCTCATCGAAGCCAGTTCCAAGGACAACGTAAGTCTGGGAATCTGACAGTTTGATCTGTCACATAGAAATACAAAGATGGGATCTAAGATAACCATCTCACGTAATATGCAGGTGCATATCACCCAGCTGGAGGTCCATATGTCCAGCCTATTTGTCTCCTTATGTCATATTTGGGGAATTTTCACATGTTTTGAGAAGGGAGGTGTGAGTGGGGGGAAAATATATAAAAACTGAGACTTTTAGCATCTCAGCAGCAGACATCCCATTTCAGGGGGTGGCTCTGCCCAACTTTTATTTCAACATGCTTAAATGTTAGACAGTCGGTCTAATATTTGATGGGGGCTCACCGTAGGCCAACTTTTTGAACCTATTTAGCTAGTTTACCCATTTATACTTGTTTTATGATTTATGCTTCTATTTGAACTGCCTTTATCCATATGATATTTTGCTCTATTTTTGTATCAATAAAAAGCTGCTATATTTGAAGAATTGTAGTAGCGTATTTTTATTCTCCTCACACCTTAAAGAGGAGAAGATTTAGAATCTAGCATACAAAAACCAGAAGTGAGAGGGAGGCCATAAATTAGGTCTTTTATCAGGAGGAGTGAATTCCAGAAAGAAGAAGTCTTCATTAAGGTTTTGTGCTTTGAAAAGGAGCATTACCAAGTTTGCTGAAGTCTCTTCCTGATTGAGGTAATTTTTACCTATACTCCTGGTTAGCTGGACTCTGAAAGTGTCATCAAAAGGGAGGAGGCATAGAGTAGATGTTTGTGAATACTTGACATTCTTACAAGTCCTGCACCACCATTTTAATTGCCAGATATTTCTGGATGATTAGAAGTGAGCACAACTCAAAATGCTCCCTGCTAAAAGAAAAAGCAGATAAACCTCTAGGAAATAATTTATGCCAGCCTCGACACTATAATAAATGGCTCTCTGTTAGGCAGGAAATGAAAGCGCAAACGGTGTAGAACTCAACTAGTAAAAAGTACCGTTTGAAATGGTGACTTAGGCTTAAAGATGAGTGGAGCCGTATTGTACGAACAAAAGTCTTTATGAAAATAAATATTGCAGAATCATAACAACTGAATAAATTCCTCTATGGGTAATGCATGTAATTCACTGTTGCTTTTCACAGGAGAATAAAAGTGATGGACAAGTAAAGCAAAATGTCTTTGAGAGTAACTGTTTCTTTCACAGGTAGATATGAATAATTCACTGATATAGCAATTTTTTCTAAGTCGATACCAGTTAATACGACTTTTCGAATGATAGTATTCTTCTTCAGGAATATCTGTGCATAAAAATTACATACAAGCATAATAATTAGCATGGCTGAACATGGTAACTGTTGGCGAACATGAGTTTTCATTACAAATAACAGTAAAAAAGTCAAAAGGCTGAAGCTTACCAATATATGAAACTCTCTCTTGAGTTGCGTCCTTGCCTCCGCTCAAACTATTAGGTGCATATGGACGTTAATGGTGTATGTGAAACAGCTGCCTTTATGCTGATAGAGAAATAACTCACGTGTAGCCAATAGCCACACTCCCCTGAATCTAGCTGCTAGAGCTGTCAAGGTTGTTCCTTGATAGAGTCTACAGAAACGCTGCCAAATCGTGCTCCTGATTTAACCCTTTTGGATACATAGTATCTAGAAAATGAATAAAAAATGCTCCCCGTTGTCTTAACTTTTTGTTGATGTCACATCTTTCAAAATTTTTTGGTCGAACCATCTCTAATACTACAAAACGAAAGTCCCTGTCTGTGTGGCACTTTTCCATATAGTGAGAGACCAATGGAGCTTCTGTTACCTGATGTCTGATTTTAGACCTATGTTCTGAAATCCGCTGTCTAAGAGGTCGACTGGTAAGTCCCACATAACGCAACTGGCAGGGGCACTCCCACATATAAATAACACATTTGCTGGCACAACTGGAAAGGGATTTTAAGGCATATGTTAAGCGTTTGTGCGGAACATAAATGTCCTTGGTTTCCCAGCAAAATTGACAAACAGTGCACGAGTGACACTTATAGTGACCTGTAGGAAATGGTTTATCTGCACAAATGGTCCTGGCAGTGTGGTCAGATCGTACTAAAATATTACTGATAGATCTCGACCTTCTAAAGCCGATCATCGGTTTTTCACTGCACCCCGGAAGGTCCTGGACCAAATGCCAATGTTTATATATAATATTCTTTATCTGATTGGCTGCTGGTGAATATTCAAAGGAGCACCTAATCAAATTGCCACCTCCTCGCTGTTTTCTATCAAGCAAGTGTTTTCTAGGTGTGTCTATTACTCTCTGAAGAGCTGAATTTACTACATGCGTGGGATAACCTCTGTAATTCAGTTTCATTTGAATGTGAGAGGCGGATTTATTAAAGTCTGCAGGAGCCGTGGAGTTTCTCTTTGCACGGGCAAAAAGCCCAAAAGGAATGTTGTTTCTGACAAAGGCTGGGTGATAAGAAGAGTACTCAAGGTACGGATTCCTATCCGTTGGTTTCCTATACAGTTTGACCGCTATTTTCCTGGACTCGGAAACATAAACCTCCACATCCAAGAATGGGATGGAAGAGGTATGGGAATGAGGTGTGAAACGTAAATTTTTATCAATGGAGTTGATCCATTGTACAAATCTACTGACAATGTCCTGAGAGTCGAGAATGAAAAATAAGTCATCAATGAATCTACCATAATATATGACGTGGGGCAGAAAGGGATTGGAGGAATCATACATATGATGACTTTCAAAATTATTCAGATACATATTGGCAACGGAGGGGGCCAAAGGGCTCCCCATGGCCACGCCCTTTACCTGAATGTAAAAAGATTTGTCGAATCTAAAATAATTATGTTCAAAAATGATGTCCAATAAATCCATTAAGAAATGTGTTGGTGGAAGTTGAGAGGTTCTAGTGTCCAACTTATCCTGGACTATAGTTCTAGCCTCCTCAAGAGGTATGTTAGTGTAGAGCACTTCCACATCTAGTGTGAGGAGCACCCCTGCCTGGGGGACCTCCAAACCCTCGACCTGAGAAATAAAGTGAGTAGTGTCTTTAATGAATGAGGGGGTTTGTCTAGCATACTGATTTATGAAAGAGTCTAGATACTTAGCTATAGGCTCGAGGGCGGAGTTTACTCCGGAGACAATTGGCCTGGCGGGGGTGGGGGCACCCTGAATTCTGGGCTTATGAATTTTGGGAATAAGATGGAATATAGGGGTTCTGGGATATTCATTATACAAGAACCTAGCGGTAGTTTGTGTAATATATCCCAAAGCAATGGCTTCAAATATTACAGTTTTAATGATGTTCATAACATGATGAGTTGGATAATGACTAATGTTAGAATAAGATGGCTCATTTCCCAGTTGCCTAACAGCCTCCGCTGTGTAATCTGAGGTGTCCAATATAACTATTCCTCCTCCCTTATTGGCCTGTTTTATAACGATAGTGGTATCTTGAGCCAAATCTTTTAAAATAGCGTGATCTTGTTTTGATAAATTGTGCCAGCCTTTAATCTGGTTGTTCTCGATGGTCCCCAAATCCCGCAGTACCTGTTTGTGAAAAACTTCGATGGCGGGTTCGTCAACTACCGGGTTAAATTGTGATTTGGGCTTGAAAATGTCCCTAGACTGTATATCGACTCCCTTAAATAAAACTTTCAATTTAAGCAGCCTAATAAGTTTAAACACATCCACCCTAGTGTTGAAGGAATGATAACAGGGAGTGGGAACAAACGTGAGACCCAGTGAAAGAAGACGTACCTCATTTGTAGATAAAGGTCTGGAAGATAAATTGAAAATTATGTTTTCCTGCCCCCCCTTAAAGTCCTTCTTTTCCCTAAAAAAGAGTTGGAACGTTGCTGCAAGCCTTGTCGGTTCCTTGTTCTAAAGTCATAAGTCTTTTGTTGATGAGATTCATCACAGGAAGTAGATGGGGCGTCGGAATCTGAAGTTTCAAAGTCCGAAGAAAAGGTTTGGTCTTTCCAGGTGACGCGTTTTGGCCGCATGGAACCTTGCTGGAAACTCCATCTGTAGACTCTGTCGGAAGAGTAATCCTGGGTGTCCCTGAGAAACTTTTTCTTCTTGAACTGGACCAGGGATTCCCGGAACTGGTGAATTTTGTTGTTGAATTTTGTTGTTGACCTCCTCTAGTGATTTATCATATGTGGGATTATCAATCTCTGTTTTAAGGGATGTGGAAAGCTTTTGAATGTCCTCCTGCACCACCTCCAATTCTTTGTGTGATTGCTCGATGATGAGTAGAATGAGGTCGAAGGAGCAACGGATTTGGAATCACCATTAGAAACTCTGTGGGTAAGAGTACCAGGCCACAAGGATGGTCTAACAGTAGACATACACTATCAGCCTCTGACCCAAACTCCTGAGGGAGACTGGCAGTTTGAGAATGTTGTAAAGGAGGCATCCAAGAAGGGAAGCCTGGTTATAATGGGGGACTTCAATTACCCTCACATAGACTGGGTGAACTGTAGCTCAGCACATGATAAAGAGATAAAGTTCCTAGATATGGTAAATGATTGTTCCCTGGGACAGATGGTTGAAGACCCAACTAGAGGTACAAGAATCCTTGACTTGATCCTGAGTAATCTGGTGCAAGATGTTAATGTGACTGATCCAATAGGGAAGAGTGACCATAACTCAATTATGTTTAACTTGATCATAGACCGCAAGTCACTGATAAAATCTAACACAGAGACCTTAAATTTTCAAAAAGGAAATTTCCCAAAGATGAGGAAACTAGTAAAAAAGAAGCTGAAAGGGAAAATTGAGAGAGTCCAAACACTCCAAGAGGCATGGAGGCTGTTTACAAAAACAATAACAGAGGCCCAATTGGAATACATATCCAAAATTGAACATCCAGCCACTTATTATTGAAGGGAGTTGTGTGGAACAGGTCTCGGTGTTTCGATTTCTGGGAATGGAGCTGAGGGATGATCTAACATGGGGAGCAAACACCAAAGCTCTGGTGAAGAGAGCACAGCAGAGGTTATACTTCTTGAGAATCCTCAGGAAGAACAATCTTTCAAAGGACCTGCTGTTGGCATTCTACCACTGTACCATAGAGAGTGTGTTAACCTATGGTCTGTGTGTATGGTTTGGGAGTTGTACAGCTAGGGAAAGAACAATGCTGTCCAGGGTCATAAAGACTGCGGAGCGGATAATCGGGCGTACTCTTCCCACTCTAGATCAAATCTATGCCACCAGGTGTTAAAAGAAAGCTGTAGAGATTGCACAAGATAGTACGCACCTCGGGAATGATCTTTCAGCTTCTGCCTTCTAGAAGAAGGTATAGGGCCATAAAGACCAAGACCAGCCGTTTGAGAAATAGTTTCTACCCAAAAGGGGTTCTGGCTTTGAATACAGTGCAATGCAGTCTATGAGGGAGCTTCTGTATATAGTTTTTAGAGT
Organism: Bradypodion ventrale; assembly: GCA_035047345.1. NCBI lineage: Eukaryota > Metazoa > Chordata > Lepidosauria > Squamata > Chamaeleonidae > Bradypodion > Bradypodion ventrale. The sequence continues at coordinate 68,475,434 of JAWDJE010000006.1, read as the reverse complement.
TTTTAGGGTTTTAGAATTTGTAGAGTTTTAGAGTTTTTAGAGTTTTATAGCTTTTAGGGGTTAAATGTGTATATGTGGGGTGGGAGTATGTTGATAATTTTGTATAGTTGTATTTTGTTTACGTTTTGTTGGGTTGTTAAGTGTTCCCCCCCCTCAAATCTCGTTGTTCTCTGCAGGACAATAACAATAAAGATTTATCTATCTATCTATCTATCTATCTATCTATCTATCTATCTATCTATCTATCTGAAAGGAAAAAGGGCACTGACAGGTCCAAGAGGACTCCGATGTGGTTTACAGGAGCTGTTTGGGAAGTGATCAAAAGCAAGAAAAGCTCATTTAGAAGATAGAAGGCTTGTCCGAATGAGGACAGCAGGCAGAAACATAAATTCTGGCAGAACAAATGCAAGGCAACAATCAGGAAAGCAAAGCAAGACTTTGAGGAGCGTATAGCTAAAAACACTTAGAGAAATAACAAAGACTTCTTTAAGTACATTAGAAGTAAGAACTCAACTAGGAAGGCCACTGGACCATTAGATGACAATGGAAGGCAAGGGGTAATTAAAGAGGAAACAGAGATTGCAGAGAGACTCAATGAATTCTTTGCTTCAGTATTCACTGAAGAAAACAAAGACTACATGCCCAAAACAGAGCCTATCTTTGTAGGGAAGGAAACTGAAGAATTAAGCCAGATAGAAATAACCAGGGAGGAGGTTCTTGCATGTCTTGTTAAACTAAATGCTAACAAATCACCAGGACCAGATGGCATCCATCCACGAGTTCCTCAGAGAACTTAAAGATGAAATTGCTGATCTCCTAGCCAAAATATATAATCTTTCCCTCAAATAAGGCTTTGTGCCTGATGACTGGAAGGTAGCGAATGTAACACCAATTTTCAAAAAAGGATCCAGGGGTGATCCAGGAAATTACCAACCGGTCAGTTTGACATGTGTCCCAGGTAAAGTGATGGAAACCATCCTAAAAGATAGTATTAATAGGCACTTAGAAGAGGAGGTGCTGCTAAAGGAGAGCCAACATGGCTTTTGCAAGGGCAAATCATGCCTCACTAATCTGTTGGAATTTTTTGAGAGTGTCAACAAGCATGTGGATAAGGGGGATCCAGTTGACATTGTTTATCTGGACTTTCAGAAGGCTTTTGACAAGGTCCTGCGCCAAAGGCTCTTGAATAAACTTACCAGTCATGGAACAAAGGGACAGGTCTTGTCCTGGATCAGCAACTGGCTAAGGGACAGGAAACAGAGGGTAGCACTAAATGGACACTTCTCCAAGTGAAGTAAAGAGTGGGGTCCCCTAAGGTTCAGTACTGGGACCCCTGCTTTTCAACCTCTTCATAAATGATCTAGAAGTAGGAATAAATAGCAAGGTAGCCAAATTTGCTGACGACACTAAATTATACAGGGTAGTGAAAACTGTGAGAGATTGTGAGGAGCTCCAGAGGGATCTCTTGACACTGGGGGAGTGGGCAAAACAGTGGCAAATGAGCTTCAACATTAGTAAGTGCAGAGTGATGCATGTTGGAGCAAAAAAAAAAAACAATTACATTTATAAACTGATGGGTTCTGATCTCTCTGCGACAAACTAGGAAAGGGACCTTGGGGTCCAAGTGGACAGTTCAATGAAGGTGTCAACACAGTGTGCCTTAGCAGTGAAAAAAGCAAACTCAATGCTAGGGATCATTAGGAAGGGTATAGAAAATAAGTCAGCAAGTGTCATTTTGCCACTTTATAAATCTATGGTGAGGCCCCATATGGAATACTGTGTACAGTTCTGGTCGCCATACCTCCAGAAGGATATTATGGAGCTGGAAAAAGTGCAGAGGAGGGCAACCAAAATGATTAGGGGACTGGAGCACCTTCCTTACCATCTGAGGTTGCAATGGTTGGGCCTCTTCACTCTTGAATGACGGTGTCTAAGAGGTGATCTGATTGAAGTTTATAAAATCATGCACGGTGTGGACAAAGTAGATAAGGAAAAACTGTTTTCCCTATCGCATAACACTAGAACTAGGGGGCACTCCATGAAACTTTTGGGTGCTAGTTCTCAAACAAGTAAGAGAAAGTACTTTTTCGCCCAGAGGATCACTGTTCTATGGAACTCCCTGCTAGATGAAGTGGTGACAGCTGTCAGTCTTGACAGCTTCAAGAAAGGATTAGACAAGTTCATGGAGGACAAGGGTATCAATGGCTATAATTATGGATACCTAAGGACCACCTCTGGGTTGGAGAGATAGGCAGGATATCTCTCACTGCCATTTCCAGGGAATCCTAAACAGGTGAATGCATCTGCTTGAGAATACCCTGAAACAAATGGTGAGCCACTGTGTGTGACACAGTGACTGGATGGGCTGTGGCCTGTTCCAGCAAGGCTGTTCTTATGTTCTTATATTTTCTTATAGAGTATTATTTTTTAAAAAATGAGGGTGAAAAAATTAGTACTGTAAATAAGCTTGTCTGTTTTTTGCATGAAAAAGTCGCATTTTGAGTTTATTTTCTGATGAGGTATAGACTGTGACATCCAGGAAAGGAAGAGAACCCTTATCAATGGTGTGAGTAAAATATAAATTACTATTTTGTAAATTCAGCCAGTTAACAAAATCTTGAACATGGGAAGAATCCTTAATCACAAAAAATAAATCGTCAATGTATCTTTTATAAATAATAATCCGAGGGAAAAAGGGTTAATCTGTGGGTCCAAAATAATTGATTTGTCAAACTGAAGCATATAAATATTTGCAACTGAGGGGGCAAAATTAGAACCCATGGAAACACCTTTGAGCTGTAAATAAAAATTATTTTTGAATCTAAAGAAATTATGATCAAAACAAATATCAATTAAGTCTAAAAGAAAATGTGTGTGAGGATCCGGATTAGTGCGAGAAGAGAAAATATTTGAAATAATACTATGTGCTTCTTGGAGAGGAAATTTGTATAAAGAGAAGCAACATTAAGTGTAAGAAGTATGGTGTTACTGGGTATCGACAGATTTTCAAGTTGTTGAATAAAGTCCAAAGCATTTTGTACATAGGAAGGAGTATTAAGAGCAAACGGACTGATATAGTGATCGATGTACTTGGATAAAGGTTCAAGAAGGGAGTTGACTGCAGAAATAATAGGACAGCAAGGAATGTTGTTTGTTTGTGGAGTGATCTTGTGTATTTTAGGGATCATGTGAAATATTGGGACTCGAGGAAACTTGTTGAAAAGAAATCTATAAGTAGTATCGTTAATGTAACTTAAAGCAAGACCCTCTTGAAGGATGACTTTAACAATGTTGGACACGGAGAGGGTGGGGTCACTCAGCAATGTTTGATAATAGTTCATGTTCAAAAGTTGAGTGTATGCTTCATGAAGTTAATCTGCTTTGTTAAGTAGGACTATCCCCTACTTAGGTTGGAGTCCTGGACCAAATTGTCTAAAAGAGACATGTCTTCAACGCTCAAGTTATAAAAGACTCTTTTATGTCAATTTTCCATATTACTAATGTCCCTAAGAACCAAGAGTTTAAACAGATCAATGGATGAATTTTCAATTATTGGTATGAAGGTGGAGTGTGGGGCGAACAGCCTATTAGGGGAATCTGAATCTTTGAAGAACAATTTTAATTTTAAAAGTCTGATCAATTTATACATGTCTACATGTGTTTGAAAAGAAGAATATTTGAGGGTAGGGACAAAGGCCAAACCTAAATTGAGTAATTGGGTCTCTCTTACCTAAATAATTCTGGAAGAGAGATTAAAGACCAAAGAATCTATTTTTTCTTCCTGATGTGGCGGTTGAGGCGTTGTTCTAAAAATTGCTGGAACCACTGGAGGTAGATGGTTGTGCACGATTGCGGGTCTATCTGACGTTGTATGAGTCCTACGGTTTTTCATTGTTGGAAGAGTCTGCAAGGTCCGAATCCGTAGTCTCATAGTCAGAATGTACAAGGGGGAGGCTCCAAATGACTTGCTTACAAGAAGAAGACGTGAAGAACCGCCACCTGTATATTTTGGAATTTATATAATCGTTACGATCTCTAGCTTCTTATTTTTGAACTGTAAAAGTGCGTCTTTAAATTCTGCAAGTTTCGAAGACATGATAGTCATCTACTGTTTGAAGGAAGCAGTATCTTTTGTACGAAGGTTCTCTTTGAGTGAATTAATTTCCTCTTGGATGGTGTCTGACTCTTTGTTACACTGGTCTATGATTAATAAAATCAGGTTGTATGAACACCTGTCCAAAATGACCGTCCATCTATCAAGAAACTCCTTGTTGGTAGAAAAAAGCATGGGACCCTTGGGCATCTGAAGTCTGTGGGGAATCAAGGAGGATTTATAATATTCAAAGAAAAAGGATGAGTGTAGTCCATAATGTATCTGTTTCTTCTCCAAATTTTCCAATCTTGTTAGGTCGTTGTTGATATTGAAACCAGAGGATATAAATACTTTGCTCTTTGGATTATTTACCTTTTGGAATTATAAACTTTGCTCCTTGCAACCGAATTGAGACTTTCCTGCAGTTCAGAACCACTCTCCTTATTTTGTCTGAACTCTAAGAATATTTTCTTTAGACAAATACTAGTGCTTCAGCAAGTTGTTTTGCTTTAAGAAATTTCTGTTGGTGAAGTAACCATTTTTTGTTCGTGAATTTGGAGGACGTTATGGCTGTTTTGGATTACGTACAACTAAAACCAACTACATTGTTGTCATTGCCTGGTGTCTCAAGTTTGGATTTCCCTTCTATTTCAGGTGGTTCTCTCTCCTGTGACTTGTTCTATGCAGCCAGAGCACAGGACTTTCCTACAGACAATCTCAAGGTTGCTTTCCCATACCTGTAAGTTCTGGACTTGAAAATAAGGGAAATTTTGGGCCACGTCCCCTCCTCCCCACAATCTAGGCACATCCAAGAGCCTACAAGAGGAGGAGTGTTGGGATCCCCTGGTGGAGGAGGAGGCACCCCCTAGGCACCTTAGCACCACTGCTGCCCCTCACGGGAGCCAGCCCCAACAGGCCAGCCTCAGCTGCAGTGGAAGAGATAAATACTGTAATAATTCTATTTTAAATCTCTTTCCCTCCCACAGCATTTCATAATATGGTGATTTTTCATGGAACTGTTTTTTACACTTATATTACTTAATTGTCTACTGTCTTAACCTTGTGTGACTCAGTTTCATTTTTTCAAAATCTGTGTTTAAGACAATACCACTGAAATATCCTCTTTATTTTGTATGCAAATATACTTGAAGCCGATTGGCTCATTGTTTCTTCCCTTTAATACCCTCTTCCCCAGGAGAGAGAAGAGACAATAAACCAATTGGCATCAAGTATATTTGCATGCAACATAAAGAGGATTTTTCAATAACATGGATATTATTGAAAAATAAACTATCCCCAGGGTTATCACCAATTTTGGAAGCTTACCTGGGAATTAAATTTAAGAAAAGGATTAATAAAAGAAAATAAATTTCAGGACATGTGGACATGTTTTATAGACTATATATAGTGATACATCATACAACGTCCAAACTTGGTTCCACAAGTTTGGACTTTATATGGATTTGGACTTTGTATGAGGCATGCAAAATCCTAGCCACGATGCCTCATACAACATCCAAATCCTTGCCGCGATGCCTCGTACAACGTCGTTTCCATAGAGATACATTGTACTGTAACAGCACAGACTTCAGGGCAAAGTCAAGGAAACAGACAGGAAACTGACAGAATTTTAAGAAATCATTGTCTAAAGGATAAATACATTACAAAAACATGTCAAACAACCCTGATTGTCCAAGAACCTGAAGAATGCTGCAAAAAACCTAGGAATGCTTCTAAAAATTCTGACGAAAATAATAATAATCCAAAACCGCGCTCAAAACCACTCCTAAACACTCTTCGCCTTGTGCAAAACCTACAAGAGCAATGCACGCATGTGTCCTGCCTTTTATACTGCCCAGGCACAATGCAACCTGGGAAAAACCCAATGCCTCATACAAAGTCAAGCGACTTTGTATGAGGTAACTTTTTTCAAGAAATTAGGTGATGTTGTATGAATTCGATGTTGTATGAAGCAGACTTTGTATGAGGTATTACTGTACTGTACAAGGATAAATGGCAATGTAAATAGCACATGGTGAATGTTTTGTATTAAGTTGTTGTGTTTGTTTCTGTTATTATGTAATATGTTGTATTAAATAAAAGTTTTAAAAATTTATTTTAAAAAAGGGATGTTCTGACCTTCAAGTCAGTCCTCTGGGAGGCGTTGGCATCCGAGGCTGCAAGGTTGGGTGTCAAGTCATTTAAGCACAGGCCTGCTGCTTCCGGGGGTTCAGGGTCCACTGTGCAGGCCTATCGCTGTTCTTCATCTTGCTCCTCTGCATCTTGAATGTCACCAGTGTCTTCGTCCACATGCGGGTCTGGGTCCAGCAATGAGGACGGTGAGGTCTGGAAGGTCTGGAAGAAGACATCAGACAAGCGCACCACCGAGAGGGCCCATCGCAGGTGCGTCGAATATGGAGTGAGGCACGACCGCTGTCAGTGCCCCTTCAAGAATGCCGACTGTCATCACTGTGGCAAGAAGGGCCACATCACCAAGGTCTGCAGACAACGCCAGAAGCAAGTCCTGGAGCAGCCCAACTGACCGAGCCGAAAGGGAGCGTACGCATCGAAGATCTCTGCCGAGGAGCCGTCCGTCCGCCGTGTCTCCAGCCTCTCCAACCATTTCTTCATGGAGGTCCAGCTGCATGGTGTTCCGGTTAAGATGGAGGTGGATTCCGGTACATCCGACTCCATCCTACCCCAGAGGGAATTCTTGAAGATCTCCCCCAAAGTTTCACCCAAAAGTACAGGATCTGAAGATGTCTCTCCGACATGTGCTGGGTTGCCAGATTCCGGTCCATGGGGTGGGGGATTTTTCCATTGAGTTCAAAAACATTACAACAAAGCTACCTCTTGTAGTGGTCAAATGTGGCAGAAACTGCTTACTTGGGGTGCAGTGGTTTGAGCCACTAGGGATTAAACTGTCCGGCATCAACGCCGTCCACGCTCACCCGGTGCAGGACGTTTATAATGCATACCGGCAGTTTTTGAAAAAGGACCAGGCAATTACAGGGGCCCCCAGTGTCCTTCGACCTTGATCCGGCCGTGCAGCTGATCCACCTCAAGCCTTGCAGGGTACCATTTGCCTTGAAAGACAAGATCGAGGCTGAGCTGGACAAACTGGTTGGCCAGGGGATTTTGGTTCTGGTGGACTCCACAGAGTGGGAGACCCCTATTGTGACTGTGATCAAATCCAATGGGGAGGTGAGGATTTGCACATATTATAAATGCACCAGCAACAAGGCCATTCAGCCTAATTCTTATCTGGTGCCAGTAGTTAGCCACTTATTGGCTGCTTTACATGGGGGCAATTTTTTTGCCAAATTGGACTTAGCACAGGCCTATCAGCAGTTATCTGTCACACCTGCTGCTGCTGCGGCCCAAACCATTGTTACACACAAGGGGGCCTTCAAAGTAATGCACATTCAGTTTGGGGTGAATGCAGCCCCGGGTATATTTCAGTCTCTTGTTGAACGTCTCTTAAAGGGTTTCCCCAGGGTCCTCCCCTACTTAAATGATGTCCTTATAACTGCTGGAAGTGAATCTGAGCTTGCTAGCAGGTTAGATCAGGTGTTACAGGTTTTTGAAAATGCTGGGTTACGTCTGAGAAAGGACATATGTGTTTTCCTTGCACGGGAAGTAGAATTTCTCGGGTTTAAGGTAACTCCCGAGGGAGTTAAACCCTCTGATTCAAAGGTTGCTGCCATTCGCAACACCCCCCATCCAAACACAAAAACTGAGTTGCAGTCCTTTCTAGGTCAGCTCAACTTTTATCACTCTTTCATGCCAAGAAAGGCTTCCTTAGCGGAGCCGCTACACCGGTAGCTTAAAAAGGACACAGTCTGGTGGTGGGGGCAGGCCCTAGATCATGCGTTTCATGAGTTAAAAGAGCTTCAATCATCAGAAGCAGTCTTGACTCACTTCGATCCCAGGAAACCAGTGGTTCTTGTGTGTAATGCTTCACCGGTGGGATTGGGGGCTGTCCTGTGTCATGTCTTGGAAAATGGGAAGGAAGCCCCGGTTGCATTCTATTCAAGGTCCCTATCTAAAACCAAGTGCAACTATGCCCAGACCGACAGGGAGGCTCTGGCCATAGTTGCTGGAACAAAGAAGTTCCACGACTTCCTCTACGGAAGGGAATTCACTGTCATAATGGACCACAAGCCCTTGCTGGGGATTTTTGTGACTTCTAAGCCCACTCGCCAGATTCTGTCCTCTCACATGTTACGCTGGGCCATTTTCTTAAATGCTTATCAGTACACCCTGGTGCACCATCTGGGTAAGGATATCAGCCATGCTGACGTGCTGTTATGGTCTCCATCACCAGGCCTGGGGGAGGCGGATTGTGAAGTTGAGCAGGATCTTCAGTTGCTGCTGATCGAGTCTCTTGACTCCCCCCCTCTATAGTGCCTTCAGACATTGCTAAGGCAACAGCATGGGACAAACTCCTGTCCCAGGTAATTTCTTGGGTTAAGAAAGGCTGGCCCACATCTCCTCTTGCTGAGGAGTTTAAAGTGTTCTTTAGAAGATGGTTCAAGCTTTCGCTCGAGAGGGGTTGCCTCCTTTGGGGCCAGAGGGTAGTCATTCCTACCATATTACGCTCTAAGGTGCTTAGGCTTCTACACACCGGCCACCCTGGTATTGTGCGCTCCAAGGCATTGGCCAGGAGTTTTTCTGGTGGCCCCAGGTAGACCAGGACATTGAACAATTGGTAGGCACTTGCTGGAGCTGCCAGAGTTCCAGGCCTGAGGAGTCCTGGCTTCCCACCCAGGAATGGGACACTGCCCGTGGGCCTTGGTCACGGATTCATGTCGATTTTGTAGGCCCTTTCCGGGGCACGCTTTTTCTACTGATGGTCAACTCATTTTCCAAATGGCTGGAGGTAATTCCTATGCCCAGTACATTAAACAGCTTCAGAGGTTGTTCAGTTGTTTTGGATTGCCGAACGTGCTAGTGTCCAACAATGCCACAACGTTCACCTCTTCCAAATTTCAGGCATTCCTCGAAAGGAATGCCATTCGGCATGTAACTTCATCCCCCTTCCACCCTGCCACCAGCGGTCAGGTGGAATGTCAGGTTCACACTATGAAAGAGGCACTTTGCCACATGGGTCAGGGGGACATTGATGTACAACTTTGCCAGTTCCTCATGTGCTACCGGACAACGCCCCTGTCATCAGGGCTGTCACCAGCCAAACTCCTAATGCACAGGAGGCCGGTTTCATTGCTTGACTGGTTGGATCCTTCAAGGGTGGAGGATAGGGGTGTTAATGTTGAAATTGCTCACAAAAAGGTATTCTCAGCATGGATCTTGGACAGTGAACTGTCAGAACTATGTGGCCGCAGGTCCAGCATGGATTCCAGGCATTGTGGTGGAACAAACTGGGCCAGTGTCCTATCATGTCAAAACAGGTACTGGTTTGCTATGGCGGCGCCACACCAACCAGCTCAGACATAGGGTTACGGAGTTTCAAGAAGTACAAGGTGATTCTATTCACAGTGATTCCACGTTAGGGTCCTTCCCCACCTGCTTACTCCCAGAGGGAGAAGGAGAGGGCAGCTCGGCAATCAGCTGTAGCCCCCAACTTTCTAATTTAAACCAGCCCCAATTCATTTGGAGGCTATCAGCAAGCCCAGAATGTGGAAATGTAGATTTGGTTTACAGGATCGGGGGGAGTTTGCAGAGTGTTCCCCCACTTGTCCAAGTGAAAAGCGGAGCTTTGATTTCTCCCAAGGGACCCCCCATCCTTCTGCATCCAAGTCTACCTCAACTCCCACTCAAATGAGGCAAGCTTACGTTGAGTCACCAAGCTTATGTTGAGTTGCCCCCTACTCAAACTTCTCAAAGGTGGGACTTTTTGTTGTGTTTCACCCCTCCTGATTCTAGTTTGAATTTTGAGCGATCCCCTGCTCCTGCTTCATCCAAACAGGGTTTTGATTTAGTTTGTCCTCCTCCTGGTTTCCATTCCGAGTCGGGACAGTGCTCCCAAAATACAAATGGTTCGAAAAGGGCCCCCAGTACAGGGTATCACTCAATGGATCCAAGTCTGACTAGGACGTCCAAATACAGCCAGGTACCAATACAGCCCAAAAGGGTTTTCAGGCCTCCACAATGGCTCAGGGACTTCGTCCCATCCTAGGGGGGAGAGATGTTGTGTTTGAATACATTTATTGCTGTAACCTTTTGTTAAATAATTGGGATCAGTACGATCCTCCATTTTGTCTCCTTCTTCTTGGTCTTGAAATATTGCAGGACTGCGTTCCCGCCTAAACTATGAGTCTTGTACAGTCTTCACTCTGGTCTGATGACCTCCCAGTTACCCCACTCCCCTTTCTGTCATTTCCCTCCCAAATGTATCCATTTCTGAGTGTATATATTTAGCAGCGCTGCGCCATTGCTCCCCATGTTCTTACTTCCCTATTAAGTTGTTTGGCTCTGTTATGCTGGCTGCTTCGCATTTCTACTAGAACATCAAAAAAAGGGTAGTGGAGAGACTATATACAGTAAAACCTCGCTTAGCGACTAACTTGCTTAAAGAGCAGGATTTTCTCTGAATGGTTGCTTCGCTTAACAACTAAAACCAACCAAAAGCTTGCTTAACAACTAAATTGAGGTTTGCAATCCCCCCACCCCCCACCAGAAGTCACAATTGGTCACTTACAATGGTGTTTTACTTAAAGAGCAAACTTGCTTAAAGAGCAATCCCGTGGAACACATTATGCTCTTTAAGCAAGGTACCACTGTACTTTCATTCTGGTGTAGAATTTAAATTGTGCAAGCAGCTTCGAGACTTAAGAGGATGATATTTCATTTTTAGAGAGCACTCTTAACGGACCTAGGTCACTAGCTATAGCAGCAATTTATGCTCCCAACAGAGGCCAACCCCCTTTCTTCATAAGATATTCAGGAAACCAAGAAAAATAACTGATAAGGAAGTAATAAAGAAGGAAACCTTAGTTGGAACATGCATGGTTTAGATCAGGGGCTCTCAAACTTTTCAAGCTGGGGGTTGGGTCATGCTCTCTCAGTCAGCTTTGAGGGCCGGATGGTCATTTTGCCCTGCCTGCACAATAGGAGTAGCCATTTTGTCCCAGAAGCTTCAAAGGGGCAGCCATTTTGTTTCTTGAATGCCCCTGGAGGGGTGACGGCCACATTAAATAGTGCTGTGGGCCGGATCCAGCCCATGGGCCTTAGGTTGGGAATCCCTGGTTTAAATCCTCAAATTAATTACAGCCAAACATGGCTACAGGCATTCATCTTATAGATAGTCCACACACACGTACGCACGCATGCACACACACACACCAGCAATGCTAGTGATTTTGTTTGTCTTTTCTGTGACTACAACAGAAAGTGTTTTAGAAGTACAGTATATGTTAAAATAGATCCACAAAAATCATCTGCATATTGAAACCAAACATGCTAGGATAAAGGATTATAATACAGTTCTGTTCCTTATATGATTTCAATTAAGGTGAAAGATATGCATTTTCAGATACAGTATGCCTCTCCTCATCTGAAGCCTGAGAGGCACTTTAAAACAAGAAAGAATATTTCTAATGATTTTATAAATTGTCCCTTCAAATGAGTCACTTCTCTTGTTCTTGCATCCTTATATACTTAAATGCTAGCAGAAGAAAGAAAATAATAATAGTTTCCATGGATTAGTCATCAATACTCTTCCATTTCATTAAACCAAATTATTATGTTTTTTAACAGTAGTAATGACATTGGAGACATGTAATAGTGAAGTTACAGTTAACGTAGAGACTGACAACATGAAGCATTTACCAGGTAAGAAGCCACAGAATCTTTTCAGAGCATCTTTTGTGGTAGAGTTGTGGACTTGAACAAGTTGTTCTACTATGGAGATTGCAAGCACACATCCTGCAAAGGCAAAGAGGAAAACAATTGCTGCTAATATTGATTTAAGCATTACATAAAGTTAAATAGGGACCACTTCGGTGGGAAGGTAAACAGCGCTCCGTGTGCTCCGGTGTCTAGGCATGCCTGGCACATGACTACGGAAATGTCTGCAGAAGCAGACAGCACTGGCTCTTTGGCTTTGAAAGAGAGATGAGCACTGAACCCTAGAGTCGGATTGTTGTGTATGTAACTCAAGTGAAATGTGATTGAAATCGGACATGTAACTCAGGTGAAATGTGAGTGTAATAGGATCTAACGATCCTCCATTTTCCCTTCTCTTTCCCCTTGTGTAAATATTCCTCTTGTGTAAATATTGCGGGACTTGTTTCCTGCCATAGCTGTAGTTGTTGTTTACTCATTATCCAATCAAGTGTTGTTACCTGGCTGTTTACCTGTACTGACCAATCATGTGGCTCCGCGCCAGGGTTGAATCATTACCTATTGTATATAAGGAGCATTGTATATAAGGAGCATTGCTCCACCATTGACCTCATGTTCATGTTTATCTTCCAATAAAGATGTGCTTGGCCCCCTAACTTCTGGCTACTGCGTATCAATCTGCAAACATCAAATTGGTGATGAAGGTGGGATAAATGGCTTCCCACAGCATCACGCTCCCTCCGTTCGACATCAAGGATCCGGAGAAATGGACGCTGTATGAGCGCCAGTTCAAGCACACCATGGCGACCAAGAAGATAGACGATGAGGAGCAAACGTACTCTTGCCTCCTCGCGCAATGCGGCCTCACCACGCTTGAGCTTGCAACGCACCTCCTGCTTCCATGGGACATCGATACTGTCCCGCTCAAGGAAATCCTGGCCGCTCTTCGGAATCACCTTCAGCCCAAGTTGTCCATCTACCTGGCGAGAGTAGCCTTTCACAGGCGAGACTAGCATCTGGAGGAGTCCGTGGCTGACTATGCCACCATCCTCAGGTTGGCCACTGCTCCTTGCCGGTGGGACAACCTGGAGGAAGCCCTGAGGGACCGCCTGCTGTCCAGAATGCGGGACGAAGAAGCCCAGCAGAGGCTGATGGCCAGAGACCATCTCACATTCAAGCCACCAGCCCCTGGCCTGCCAAGAACACCAAGGCCACAGCTGATCCTGGGCTGCTTCTCCCACCCTGAGGGAAGGTAAAAGCCACCAGCCCCTGGCCTGCCGAGAACACCAAGGCCACAGCTGATTCTGGGCTGCTTCTCCCACCCTGAGGGAAGGTAAAAGCCACCAGCCCCTGGCCTGCCGAGAACACCAAGGCCACAGCTGATCCTGGGCTGCTTCTCCCACCCTGAGGAAAGGTAAAAGCGACCAGCCCCTGGCCTGCCGAGAACACCGCCTTCGGGAGGGAGACTGGCGAGAACGCCTGAGGCAGGGCGGCTTCTGGACTCCTGGTTGGGCTCCAAGGCCACTTCCACCACCTCCACTGCCTCCACCGCCGCTTAGCCAGTTTCATCTTCGGGAGTGGAGGCGGTTGAGAACATTGGACATTTGTTTTCCGTCCCATGGCTGTTTCAGAGAGGGGATATTTTTCCCAGCTGTGCGGGTCCGGCGCAGCAGCTACAAGGAGGACCTTGTGCCGCCAGGACCGGGGGCGGGGAGGAGAACATTGGCTGCACCTGGGGTCGCTTGTGGCCCCAAAGATGGCGCCCCCTGCCATCTATGCAGCCACAAGCCTTGCGCTGCCAGGACTGGGGTGGGGAAGAGAGCGTTGATTGTACGTGGGGTCGCTTGTTGCCACAAAAGTGGCGCCCTCCACCATCCCGGCAGCCACGAGCCTTGCGCTGCCAGAACTGGGGCTGGGAGGAGAACATTGGCCTACCTGGGGTTGCTTGTGGCCTCAAAAGTGGCACCCCTCGCCATCCCTGCAGCATCGCGCCTCGTGCTGTGTGGGCCGGGGTGGGGAGAATTATGGCCGCATCTGGGGTTGCTTGGCGGCCTTAGGGGTGGCGCCCCCCTCCCCGTCACCCCCACAGCCTTACAGCGCTTGGACCAGGGCCGGGAGGAGGAGACTCCCGTCATTGGAGTTCTGTTAGGGGGGGTGGAGGGAGTGAGAGGGTATGTTTTAAGTGGGTTAGGGAGGGAGGGAGGGGGAGATGGCCTTGCCAGCCGGAAAAAGAGGGCGACACTCTGTCTGGGTTAATGGTGGAGGTTCCAGGGGCTCATTTAGAGGTTGTGACGGGCATGGGGCGTTATAGCGGGAACTGTGGGGCGGGCTGCATTCGGGGAATGCGTGACCAATGCTTAGTATCTGTCCCACATTCTGGCTCCCCGGTTTCACCTCTAGGTCCTGAGCAGCTAATCCAGGGTGACCCTGCCCTTAGGCTGCTGCTGATGAATGCCAGGTCGGTCAGTAATAAGGCTCCCCTAATACAAGACTCTATTTTGGGGGAGCGGGCCGACCTGGCATGCATCACTGAGACCTGGCTGAGACCTGAGGATGGGGTGCCTCTATCAGAGATGTGTCCGGCCGGGTTCGGTGTTTGGCACCAGCCTAGGGATGTGGATAAGGGTGGTGGTGTTGCCATTATAGCCAGGGAGTCATTGGGAGTCACCAGGGCCACTGCTCCACAAATTTCGGGTTGTGAGGCCCTGCTCCTGCGGTTGGGCCCTAACGGTCAGTTGGGGGTCCTACTCCTGTACCTGCCCTTGCAGGGTAAGGGACTCCCTGCCTGGGCTCCTTGAAGCCATCTCGGCGTTGGCTTTAGAGTTCCCTAGACTGATGATCTCACCCAGCGGCTTCATGTAGATGTTAAATAGGAGAGGAGAGAGTACCAAGCCCTGAGGCACCCCATATTTTAGGGGCCTAGGACTCGACCTCTCACTCTCCAACCACACCGACTTCAATTTGCCTTCACTGGGGTCTGGTTCCGAGGTGGCACAGGAGTTAATGGCTTCCATGGCAGCTATGGACCTGGCTCAGGTAATTCAGGGCCCAACCAGGGGCAGTGGCCACACGCCAGATTTAGTCTTTTTGTCGGGGCGGTGGTAGAGTGATCTGAGTTTACAGAAGCTAGACATAACACCTGTGCCATGATCAGATCACTATCTGGTGGCTCTAGACTTTCTGGGGCCGACACTTCATCGTAAGGAGGCAGGGTCGACTAAAGTGGCCCGCCCCCGGCAACTGATGGATCCAGATGGATTCCAGAGGGAACTGGGGGAATTTCCTCTGGATCGGCGACACGATTCACCTGAGGCACTTGTTGACCTGTGGTACAGGTCGACGACATCTACCTTGGATGTAATCGCTCCACTACGGCCTCTCAGAGCCCGTGGAGCTAGACCATCCCTGTGGTTCACTGAAGAACTACGGGAGCTCAAAGAGGCAAAGAGATGCCTTGAGCGCCGCTGGGTGAAGACCCAGAGCGATTCCGATTGGACACTAGCTAGAGCCGCTATTAGGGCCTACCTAGTGGCGATGGGGGTGGTGAGGAGGCAGTACTTCACCTCCCTTATTGCCTCCGCTGATAATCGCCCAGCCACCCTGTTTCGGGTGACCAGGTCCCTCCTGGGTAGGGCGGGGCCTGTGCCTGGTTGGAAGGGATCGGCTGAGGACTTTGCTGACCATCTGGTGGAGAAAATCGATCAGATTCGCTCGGGGTTCAAACTTGGCGTGGGCGGGGAGGGTCTGGGGGGAGCCAGTGCGCAGTCTTGCAGTGTTACCTGGGATCAGTTTGATCCAGTTGCCCCGGATGAAGTGGACAGGCTCCTTGCGGCGGTCCGTGCCACTAATTGTCCATTGGATCCCTGTCCCGCCTGGCTGGTAAAAGCCTCTAAGACGGTGACAGGCAGCTGGGTTGGGGCTATAATCAACGCGTCTTTTCGAGAGGGGATGTTTCCTGCACTGCTGAAACATGCTCTTGTGCGCCCCCTCCTGAAGAAGCCATCCCTCGATCCAGCAATCCTAACCAACTACAGACCTGTCTCCAACCTTCCTTTTTTGGGGAAGGTTCTGGAGAAGGCAGTGGCACGTCAGCTGCAGGGGGTACTGGATGAAGCGGAATATCTGGACCCATTCCAGTCAGGATTCAGACCTGGATATGGTACTGAGACTGCATTGGTCGCGCTGATGGATGATCTCTGGCAAGAGCGGGATGACGGTCATCCGTCCGTCCTTGCTCTTCTTGACCTCTCAGCGGCCTCCGATACCGTTGACCACGGTATCCTTCTGGAACGGCTCCGAAGATTGGGGATCCAGGGCATGGTGTGGTCCTGGTTTTCCTCATTTCTGAGGGGCCGGACCCAGTCGGTGTGGTTGGAGAGTGAGAGGTTGAGTCCTAGGCCCCAAAAATATGGGGTGCCTCAGGGCTCGTACTCTCTCCTCTCCTATTTAACATCTACATGAAGCCGCTGGGTGAGATCATCCGTTCCCATGGGGTATGGTACCACCAGTACGCGGATGACACACAGTTGTACATCTCGGCCCGTGGGGACCCCAGTGATGCAGTCAAAGTCCTTTCCAGCTGTCTGGAGGCTGTTGGGGTCTGGATGGGGGCAAATGGGCTACAGCTGAATCCTAGCAAGACTGAGTAGCTATGGATAGGGGGTCCTGCGTTATCCCGGGAGCTACCATCTTTGGTTTTGGATGGGGCTGTTTTGCCCCAGACCAACCCGGTGCGCAACTTGGGGGTCCTCCTGGATTCGCGGCTGCTGCTAGAAGAACAGGTGGCAGCTGTGGCCAGGAGGGCCTTCGCCCAACTTTGGGTGATTCATCAGTTGCGCCCGCTCCTGGACCGGGACTCTTTGCTCATGGTCACTGACACTCTGGTGACCTCCAGACTAGACTACTGTAATGTGCTCTACATGGGGCTGCCCTTGATGACCATTCGGAGGCTGCAGCTGGTCCAGAATGCTGCGGCCCGGGTGGTGATGGGGTGTGGACATTATGCCCATGCCTCACCACTGCTTCGGGGGCTGCACTGGTTACCAGTTTGTCTCCGGGTGCAATTCAAGGTGCTGGTTTTGACCTTTAAAGCCCTACATGGTAGTGGGCCAGGGTATCTTAGAGACCGCATCGCCCAAAGGACGTCTGTCCGTCCAACCAGAGCGGACCGGAGGGGCTCTCTAATTGTGCCATCAGCCAGGGGGGCTCGCCTCTCTGGCACAAGGAGGAGGGCCTTCTCCATGTCTGCACCGGCCCTTTGGAACCTCCTACATGTGGAACTGCGTCTCCAGACGGAGTTGTTGCCCTTTAGGAAGGAACTAAAGACCTGGCTGGTGGGCCAAGTTTGGGGTGCGGGTGGGGATGGGGGTGCCTTCCCCCAAGGTCCCTTTGGTTCGTGCACACCTTTTAGGGGTGGGTTTTTTAACTTTTAACTTTGTTTTATCATGTGTCTTTTATGTATTTACTGTCTGCTATGTAAACCGCCCTGAGTTGGGTTGACCCTGAGTGGGCGGTATATAAGAGTGAAAAATAAATAAATAATAAATAAGTCCGTCCTACAAGAGGCTCTGGCGGCTGAAACGGCAAGGTCTGGGGTGAAAGCGTTCAGGGTGAAGCCTGCTGCACCTGGAGGGTCCAGGTCCACCGTGCAGGCTGCCTGCCGCTCATCTCCACGTTTGTCCAGTTCGTCAGCGTCACCAACATCCACCTCATTCTTGGGGTCCGGGTCCAGCAACGATGGCGATAACATCAATAAAGTTCGGAGGAAGTCAGCTGGGAAGCGGGCCAGTGAGAAGGCCCATCGCCGATGCAACTGCTGCGGAGTGTCCCATGACCAGAGAAAGTGTCCTTTCTGGAAGGCAAAATGCCACCATTGCGGGCACCGAGGCCACATCGCAAAGGTATGCAGGTGTTGTCAGAAGCAAGACCAGGAGCCATCTGAGCGTCCTCGAGGAAAAGGAGGGGCCATCGGCAAGATTTCCATGGGAGAGACGACCGTGAGCCATTTGTCCAACACACACCAGTGTTTCCTCATTGAGGTACTGTTACAGGGGGCCCCAGTTAGGGTGGAGGTAGATTTGGGCACATCCTACTCCATCGTGTCCCAGAAAGAGTTTCTGCGCATTCCCCCCCAATTTGCACCCAAAACTGAAAGCCTTTAAGACATCCTTACGGGACATGCAAGGCAAGCTAATTTCTTTTTTGGGGGTGGGGGACTTTACAGTTAGGTTCAAGGGTTTCACTGAAGAATTACCCCTCATGGTCCTTAAGCGAGGTTCGACTGCTTTTTGGGGTCCAGTGGTTTCCGCCTTTGGGGATTGAACTGTTCAGAATCAACGCCGTCGAGACTGACCTGGTCCGAGACGTGTGCGACACACACCCAGTGGTTTTCAAGAAGGGGCTAGGGAAGTACAAGGAGCCCCCAGTCTCATTTGACCTGGATCCAGCGATTAGACCCATCCGGCTCAAGCCACGAAGGAAGCCCATGGTGCTAGTTTGCAATGCTTCACCAGTAGGGGTGGGGGCGGTGCTATGCCATGTCCTGGAAAACGGGTGAGAAGCCCCGGTTGCCTTCTACTTGAGGTCCCTCTTAAAGACAGAGCGCAATTACACGCAAACGGGCAGGGAGGCTCTTGTGATAGTCGCTGGAACCAAAAAGTCCCACAATTTCCTCTATGGTCGAGATTTCACCATTGTAACCGACCACAAGCCGCTGTTGGGGATCTTCATCACATCCAAGCCCACTCCCCAGATATTGTCCCCTAGAATGCTTTGGCGGGCAATTTTCTTAAATGCTTACCAGTTCACACTGGTCCACTGCCTGGGCAATGAGATCAGCCATGCTGATGTGCTTTCCTGGTCTCTCTTGCCTGAGTTAGGGGAGCCCGAGTGCGAGATTGAGCAGGATCACCAGTTGTTGCTGATCTAATCTCTTGACTCACCTCCAATTGTGCCCACTGATCTTGCCAAGGCTACAGCGAAGAACAAGATTCTGCCCCTGGTTGTTTCATGGGTAAAGAAAGGGTGGCCCACGACTCCTCCGGCTGAGGAGTTTAAAGCGTATTTCTGAAGGAGGTTCGAGCTTTCGCTCAAGAGGGGTTGCCTCCTGTGGGGCCAGAGGGTGGTCATTCCTGAGGGGTTGTGCTCCAAGGTGCTCAGGTTGCTACACATTAGCCACCTGGGAATCGTGCGCTCAAAGGCTTTGGCCAGGAGCCACTTCTGGTGGCCTCAGGTAGACACAGATATTGAGCAGTTGGTGGGCACTTGCAAGAGTTGCCAGAGTTCTCGACCTGAAGAGTCCCAACTTCCTTCCAGAGAATGGGACACAACCCATGGACCCTGGTCACGATTACATATTGATTTTGCTGGTCCGTTCAGGGGCATGCTCTTTTTGCTAGTGGTCGATTACTTTTCAAAATGGTTGGAGGTTATTCCGAAGCCCAGTACCTCCTCAGCAGCAACCATTAAGCAGTTGCGAAGGCTACTCAGTTGTTTTGGTTTACCCAATGTGCTTGTCTCCGACAACAGCAGTACGTTCACTTCCATCAAATTCCAGGCATTCCTCGAAAGGAATGCGATTCGACACGTCACGTCTGCCCCATTCCAACCTGACACAAATGGCCAGGAAGAGCGCCAAGTGCACACAACAAAAGAGGCACTCTGGCAGATGGGCCATGGGGACATAAAGTTGCAATTGTGCCAGTTCCTCCTTTGCTACAGGGTAAACCCCTGGCATCTGGGCTGTCACCAGCCGAGCTATTAATGCGCAGGAGACCGGTCTCGCTTTTCAACCGGCTAGATCTGACCAGGGTGGAGGATAGGAGGAGGAATGTCGAAATTGCGCACACTAACATGTTTACAGCCGGGGATCCAGTGCATTGCATGAATTATGTGGCTGTCAGACTGACATGGGTCCCAGGGGTTGTGATCGAACTAACAGGACCAGTGTCCTACCAAGCAAAGATGGGTACGGACCTACTGTGGTGGCGACATGCTGACCAGCTCAGGCGTTGAGTCCCAGGGTTTCAAGAGGTACAGGGCGATGAAAGTCTGGGCAATTTCACGTTAGGGTCCTCCCCCACCCGCTTATCCCAAGGGGGAGACGTGGTGGATGGCTCGCAGAGGGGATCGAATTTCCATTTCATCCATCCGAGCCCATCTCAAGCAGGCAGGGAAGAGTATGACAGCCCAGATCCTGAAAGTTTAGATTTTGAGTTGCAGGACCAGGTGGAGTTTGCAGAGTGTTCCCCCACTCGTCCAAGAGAGAAGCAGGGCTTTGATTTCTCCCCAGCAACCCTCCGTCCTCTAGTATTCGAGTCTACCTCTACTCCCGAGCAAACGAGGCAAGATTTTGTTGAGTCACCCCCTACTCAGAGTAACAGGCGGGAATTTTCTTTGAGTTATTCCCCATCTCTTCCAGGTTTTGATTTAGAGTGATCCCCTGCTCCAGCTAAAATGAAATGGGGTTTTGATTTGGATTGTCCCCTCCCGGGTTCCCTTTCTGAAATGGGCCACTGCTCACAACATGCTACTAACACTACTCATTTTCCCACTGCGGAACATGAGTCTGTGGAACCCAAACCCCTTAGTTCCTCAAAGTTCAGCCAAGCAGCTGTCTGGCCCAAACTAGTATGCAGGCCACCACAATGGTTGAGGGACTTTGTGTATTTAACTCAAGTGAAATGTGATTGAAATCGGACATGTAACTCAGGTGAAATGTGAGTGTAATAGGAATCTAACAATCCTCCATTTTCCCTTCTCTTTCCCCTTGTGTAAATATTCCTCTTGTGTAAATATCGTGGGACTTGTTTCCTGCCGTAGCTGTAGTTGTTGTTTACTCATTACCCAATCAAGTGTTATCACCTGGCTGTTTATCTGTACTGACGAATCATGTGGCTCCGCGCCAGAGTTGAATATAAGGAGCATTGCTCCACCATTGACCTCATGTTCAGATTGACTACCTTCCAATAAAGATGTGTTTGGCCCCCTAACTGCTGGCTACTGTGTATCAATCTGCAAACATCAAACAGATACAACTGGCTTTCAAGCAAGGGAAACATTTACCTTTACCTTTACTAAACTTCTGCTGTTGTGACAGGCCTTTTAGTATTAATATTAAATAGTTAGCTTTTCAAAATGAATTCTCTTTGGGACAAAATAATGTTAATTGATAATATGGTATTCTCTTTTCACCATTGTTCCTTAAACTTACAACTCCTGGGAAAGCAGAAGTGGGGTGGCCTATTTTGCTTTTCCACATAGCAGCAAATGGCGCTGCTCCCAATTATCAAGTCAAAGTAATAATAGCAAGTTAAAATATTCAGGGACATAAGGGTGCAATTCCCTCAAGCACTTTTGCTTCCTTCTGGCAATCTAAACACAATAAAACATATGAAATGTGCAACCTTTTCTTGACACTTAAGTATGTTATACCGGGATGATTGTCTCATTCTTTCCAATGGTAGGGGATGATGTTGGGACCCAAGCTTGTGAAGTAACCATGACTGGAAGAGTGCTGGTGATTTGAGGAGACTTAATATTGCAAGAGCACTACTCATACTTTGGAATGAGAAATGTCTGGTGCACAACAACAGAAAACAAAACCACCTATTTTGGCTTATTATACAAGAAGGAGGAAGAATGAAATGGCACTGTGGGCTGCATCCGGCACACAGGCTGCAGGTTGAGAATCCCTGCTTTAAGGCTTCCTTCATTGAGTCAATCTGTTTTTTTAGTTCAGGCCTCCTTGCCTCCCCCTGTCTTCTTCTTTCTGCACTATGATCATTTCCATTGAATCTTGCCATGGTATGCTCAAAGTATGGTACCCTCAACTGAGTTATATTCACTTTCAGGCTTGAGAGTTCAGGTTTTATTTGTTCTAGGATCCACTTACTTGTTTTCTGGGTGGTTTCTCATTTTCATAAAGCCCTTCTCCAACACTACATTTTGAATGGCTCATCCCCCCCCCCCCCATCCCAACCCCTTAACTTTCACTTCTTTGTACAGTAATTGAGAATACCATAGTATGGATTATCCTAATTTTGTTCTCCAGCAACACACCTTTACTCTTAGGGATTTTTCCAAGTGTCTTCATAGGTGACCTTTCAGGTCTCATTTATCTTCTGATTTCTTACCTGTAGTCAAGCACATCCATTTCTTTTAGAACAATCCGTAGCTTTTCATTATCTGTCTAGTCAAAGGTTTTTCTGTAAGCCTTATTTCTTTGGAAATTTTTTGGAATGTTTTGGTAGCCAACATGGATTTGCAATCTGTGTTGTGCTGGCTCACAGGGATACAGGGACTCATCCAGGTGTGCCCCAATGACTGGCACCCCCCAGAGGCAGGCAGAGGTAATGGGAATGTATGGGATTTCTCCCCCAACCTCCCCAATAGGAGCCCCCATCACTTCCTGTCCACTGCCC
The DNA here is from genome assembly GCA_035047345.1 of Bradypodion ventrale. Classification (NCBI taxonomy): domain Eukaryota; kingdom Metazoa; phylum Chordata; class Lepidosauria; order Squamata; family Chamaeleonidae; genus Bradypodion; species Bradypodion ventrale. The sequence continues at coordinate 68,453,114 of JAWDJE010000006.1, read as the reverse complement.
TCCCAAGGTGCCCAGCACACCCCTGTCTCCACGCATCACCCTTTTGTGAATCCACCTTGAACATCTGATGTTTCTTGCTCCAGCTATGGTTAAAGTCTTGCAAAATCATGAGCATGACTTTTCTTGCTTGGTAAAGTCATGCAATTGTTATATAATGTTCTTTGGTGTCTCTTATCTTCAGGATTAGAATATACTGAATGTTTCTAGCCTGTGAAGTATTGTTTTCTTTTTTTATATATTTGTTGGCATATTCTTGTCAGGATTCTGTATGTACCATCAAGATAAAACTAACATATTTTATATGTTAAATATTTGCATTGAAATCTCATCCACTAATTTTATTGGGATATTGGAATATTCTTTTGTGGTAGAATAGGACATCTATATTCATTAGAATTGTTATTCAGTTGCACAGTCGATTCCGAACCTTCGTGACCCCATGGACCTCCGCATGCCAGGCACCCCTATCCTCCACCATCCTCCTCAGCCCTCCCAGCTTTGTGTGTTCATTAGAATATAGATTTAATATCTAATTAAAATCTATAATATTTAAAATAGATTAAATTCTCCTAACTGTAGAAATCCAGTGGTGGTCTTGACATACAGAACGCCATATTAATGTTAGAATCAGTGTGATAAACCAGATTGAGTCACCAGCAATTTCTGTGATGTGGATGTTAGAAGCAGAGAAATGTGGAACTATAGATGCATAAGCAACTACAGCTTGACCTTTAAACAATGCAGGGATTAGGAGTGTCAACCCTCCCTTTGAAAATCTGTGTTGATTTGAGTTAATCTGAAACCCCAATACTGGTTGCCTCAGTAGGCCACCATTTCTTCGGCTTTCTTGTGGTTGGGTATCAGATATACAGCATCTGTGTCCTCCTGCTGCTGCTGGCACTTCTTCTGTTCACTCTCTTGCCCGCCCGCCCCAGCAATGGCATTTCCAGTAGCTAGCCAGGGCTCTCTGAGCCTCACTAGCAAATGAAGCACTGTGAGAAGGGGAAATCCTTAATGCTTTCCCTGAAATTCCTAGATGATTGATATTTTGATGCAGTGATAATCTAGCTTTTTGGGGGTGGGTGGGGGGGTGGGAGTATGTAAGTGGATCTATTCCGTCTGAATTCATGTTATTTGAGGGTCGACTGTACGTGCCTATATGGGGTAAAGGAAAGGATTTATAGGATTCTCCAGTGTATTCTCTCTCAACCTGTCTAATCCATTGCGTCTTTGCCTACAAACATCTTCTTCCACGTCTAGGTCAGATGTAAAACTGCCAAAATGAAGCCACCTTGTGGTGATTTCATTCCTCTGTTCCTTTCACCTGACCTAGTGTGAGAAAGATTAGCTGGTGGCTGTTGCCTGGGGTATGCCCAATTGTGGTTCAAAAATACCACAATCTTTGTGGAGGCTCTTTCTGTGTACCTACAGACTGATATTGATTGGTCTGACTTCACTCTTAGTCAGTTTTGGTCATGTAGCCATAGCCAGTAGACAACATCCATGGCATAACAGATTAATTTCCCTAATAAACAGTGGCCAAAATCCTGTTATTTAGCTTAACAAATTTCACTAGAGTAGTCCTATTGAATCAATTGAGATGAATTGAGCGAGCTCCTTTATGAGTTCTATTGATTCAACTGCAAATAATTTTAGTGTAATAAATCACAGTGAGAATAGACCCATTTAAATCAATGAGTCTTAAGGAAGGCAGTGACTCAACAAATCTCCATTGATTCAATGGTCCCACCCTGTCAGTCTTGACAGCTTTAAGAAAGGATTAGACAAGTTCATGGAGGACAAGGGTATCAATGGCTATAATTATGGATACCTAAGGAGAACCGCCGGGTTGGAGAGATAGGCAGGATATCTTTTAATACCATTTCCAGGGAATCCTAAGCAGGTGAAGGCATCTGCTTGGGAATACCCTGAAACAAATGGTGAGCCACTGTGTGAGACAGAATGCTGGACTGGATGGGCTGTGGCCTGTTCCAGCAAGGCTGTTCTTATGTTCTTATGTACCCTAGTGCAATTTATTACATTAAGCAACAATTATTCATCACTTAAGACTCTCTTTGATATGGATTTCAGGGTGGAATTCCTTTCAGTCATTCAGCAGTGGGGTTACTTTTCACCATTTGCCATGATTAAAGAAATTACTATAGCTTCCAAATGCTAGCTTTAGAAATGTAAACTGCCCCAATGGGCAGTATAAATGTGCATTACATAAATAAATAAATAATAGTTCAGCTCCCTGGCTGATTTAAACAAATCTTGAAGCCACTTTGATGGAAAACTAGAGATTATGAATGCGAGCTATTTACACATTTATGGTCCCTCACACAATACTGCCTCCATATGGTTACTTAATTGTGCATTTTGAACCGCAAATTACTTAGGAGGACAGATTCCTCTTTTTGATGCAGATGCAGAACTAATGCCAGATGCATTAATTCAGACAGAGAACAGAAGAGCTGTTAAGAATTTGCTACTCAGAATATATTTCATGTTAATATAAAATGTGCAACTGGCATAGTGAGTGGCCTACTTGAGCTAAGACTATTCTGACTTTAACAAAAGATATTCCATATTAGATTGGGTCCCAGCCCAATGAAAATTGAAACAGATGTTCCCATTGAAATAGTGGATACTTGAGTTAATTCAAACCAATTTCAATCTATCTGTGTTAAGTATTACTATCTCTGAATCAACCCATTATTATTTATTTTTTCCAGAAATCATTCACTATGGAGACTTTTTCACCTGCTTTGCAGTTACCGATCTGAACAAGTACAGATCATAAGGTTTTGATCTGTTTCATGAGAATAAAACTTTTAAAACCTTTTACAATGTAACAAAACATTGTTAAATTGCTCTTCCTGGTGTCAGGTTGTCAAGTATTTTTTAAAGAGGACCACAAGTCTTCTAATTATTACTTTTACAACTATGGAAATCCAAGTACACGGAATAATCATAGTATTATTACATTGAATCTGGTATAAGCAAAACTCTTCTTCTTCTGCCATATCTGAATCCGAATATAGGCAATCATCATGGTGATGAGCCATGAAGACTGTCCTGAAAATATAATACAGTGGCCTTTCATATGCTTTCTGCATCGCAGCATGACCCCCATGCCACTGATCCAGTTCTGCGAGTCACTTTCTGGTCCTGAGCCCTTTTGGCACGCAAAGTCCTCCTCAGCCCCAGGCCAGTATTGATGAAGCTGCTACTCTCCATCAAGATGGATTCAAGTGGGATTTAATCCACTTGGGAACCATCACCCTTCCCAGTGGACTTCAACACTCAAGGCCGTTAGTCCTCAGGGTGGTCAGGTTAGTTAACTGCCTTCTGACCCTTGGCGTTGAGTTGCTGGCAGTATGGTCTACTCTATTACCAAAGCAGGGTAACCTGGCCAGACTGGCAAGCAAAATTAGCAATATGCAATTCTCTCTCAACAACAAGGGCGTGATCCAACTACAATAAGAATTTTTGAGCAAAGCTTGAAAAAGCCATATTTAACATAGACATTCCTAGTCAGTGCGGTTACACTGCGATTCTGGGTGTAGTTTTTAAAAAAGTAACTATTCCAGGCTCTGTTTTTAAGCTCCAATCATTAAACACATGAAACTTTTTTTTTTACTTTTTCAGAAGTCAAAAATTTTGTTGTAAGTGCAGCAGGACTTCCTGTTCCTTTTTACTCCTTCCGCCACCTCTGCTCATCATTGCAAAACACTGGAACAGAATGTACTTTTTAAAAAAGTAACCATCAACAGAGTGACTTTTTGAGTTGAATTTGCCATGGCATTCTACTCCTTAGCAGGAAGAATGTTTTATTTCAGCACATGTCTTAGTATTGCAATGTCTATCATCCTTTCAAAGCTAGGCGGATAAGAAGAGTCTGAGTTCATGCTGTTCAGAGGGAGTAATAGGACTATTCACATTTCAAGGAGATGCTCTCCAATCACTGCATAAAAGGAGAGAATGTTTAAGAAGAAAATGACACTTCCAAAAGACTAGAGGGCTTTTTATTTGTTTGCTTTTTAAATGCACATCCAAATTAAAAAAGTCAAAGCAAGAGCTTGCTAGCCATGAACCCTCTAGTGAACCACACAGACAGTTTAAATTAATCTAATTGTGTAATAAACATAATTGTGTAATAAACATTTCGAGCAAGGGAAACCTTTACCTTTAATAAACATACAAAGGAAATTCTAAGTAGATTGGTTATCAATGGATGGAGATAAAAACTAGGCATAAAAGTGTTCTTTTTTAGCATAGAAGTTAAAATAGGAAATTCTCCCAATACCATTATTATATTTACATATACTGTACTGTACTTAGTGTAATTCATTATGACCCTGTTCACATTAATTTAACCAAAAGGGAATAGCAAAGCACTGCCAAACAGGGAGTGTATGCATACCCATCTGAAATTTTTAGATATACTGGATGTACAGAATGCATGCAATCCAGTAGTAAACTACTACTAAAGTAGGCCCCACTGATTCATTAGGCCTACTCTAGTTGCAACTTACTAGTGGGTGTTAGCTACTGTGTTACATTGGTATGTACTATGCACATTAATGTATGCTTCTAATTTACTACTATGTACATTTGTCCCCACGGAAAAATGACTGTGGAGCTTCTTGGGCATCTGATTTATACCCGCAGGACAAGATGTTATAATGGTAAGTAAAGGTCACCCTTGCTCGAAAGCCAGTCATATCCAACTCTAGGGTTCAGTGTTCATCTCTGTTTCATAGCCAAAGTGCCAGCGCTGTCTGCATTTGCAGACATTTCTGTGGTCATGTGGCAGGCATGACTAGACACCAGAGTGCACAGAACGCTGTTTATCTTCCCACCAAAGTGGTCCCTATATATCTACTTGCAATTTCTTCCTTTCGAGCTGCTAGGTTGGCAGGAACTGGGACAAAGACGGGAGCTCACTCCGTCACACAGTACTCGGGTATTGAACTGCTAATGAGAAGAGATTAAAATGAACAGAGAGAAGAAAGTTTGACTTACTGATAGAAAACATCTGTCCACCCTGTAGCACCACATTTTAAACAAATCATGTTTCCCTGTCAGCTTTCTTTACTGTCCAGCTTTCACATACATACATACATACATACATACATACATACATACATACATACATACATACATGGTGTTCAAGAATACAATAGTGTGAATGATCTTGGTCTTGGTCTCCAGTGAAACATCCTTACACTTGATGATATTTTCCCTATCTCACTTTCTTCATTTTTGATTTTAAAGTTATGTATTCTTCTGTAGTGATGATTTTTGTTTCTTTAATGTTCAGCTACAATCATGCTTTGGCACTTACTTCTTCATTTATGATACCAATATATGATAAATAAAGTATCGTGCTGGAGGAAAGTGTCACAGATACCCAGGATTGCAAGAAAAACAAACAGATGGGTCCTGGAGCAAATGAAGCCTGAATTATATCTGGAGGCAAAAATGATGAAGCTGATGCTGGGCACATCATGAGAAGACAAGACTCTCTGAAAAGATGGTAAAACTGGGAAAGGATGAAGGCTTCAGGTAAAGATGAATAGAAAAATATGAGATGGAGTTACTCCCTAAAGCAGGGGTGCCCAAACTACACCCCTAAACTACTGGCCCCTGCCACCAGTTCATCCAGCCTGTGAAGCCCTCATCGCTCTCGGAAGCGGAAGTAAAACGTGCCCATACGGGCACGTTTTACTTCTACTTCTGGGAGCAACGAGGGCTTTGCGGGCCGGATGAATTGGTATCAGGGGCCAGATCCAGCCCCCAGGCCATAGTGACCAGCACCCTGAACCATGTGACCAGCGTACAGACCAAAAAATTTGGGCACCCCTACCCTAAAGAAACCTGAGGTTCAAGTCTGCAAGAGCTGAGCAGGAGTGTTGAAACAGGGTTGCCATGAGTTGGGGACAAAATGAAGAAACAGCTAGCTTTCAAAACTTTCTTTTGAAACTCAAAGTTCCTATTTGGCCAGGGGGAACATAATAGAAAAAAAAAAAGGCAAGCTCCCATCAGACAACTGGGGTTAAAATTTAGTTTGCCAACTAGGTCAACTGAAGGCAAAATAAAGTCAAATTGATAGTGACTGTGGTGGCTTAGTGGTTAAGAGGCTGAACTTGAAGACTGGAAGGTTGGAGTTTGATACCTGAGTACTGCATGACGGAGTGAGCACCTGTCTCAGTTCCAGCTCCTGCCAAACTAGCAGCTCGAAAGCAAGAAATTGCAAGTTGATAAATAGGGACTACTTCAGTGGGAAGGTAAACAGCGTTCCATGCACTGTTTCATGCCTACCACATGTCCATGAAAACGCCTGCAAATGCAGACAGCGCTGGCTTTTTGGCTATAAACAGAGATGAGCACTGAACCCTGGAGTAGGATACAACTAGCTTTTAGGCAAGGGTGAACTTTACCTTTATCTAGTGTATGTAAACAAATATTTTCTCTAGTTTACAATCCTGCTTAGCTGATGCTAAGAGTCCATGTTGTCTTTTGGATGACATTGATGACCATTAAGGGTATCTTCTACAGTTCAGATTTTTTTTTTAGAAAAATGGAATGTATTCCTCAAAACAATACAAATGGAAGAGCAGGTATATATTTTTTTATTAGACCTCCCAAAAATAATAATCAAACAGCTAGCTTTCAACATTAATCTCACACTGTGTACTATTATTTCATGTATAAATCAAAAAGAATTATAAATATTGGTCCAAAGTTTTAAGGGCAAATGACTATGCCAAATCTGCTTCTTAAATTGAGTTTAAACCCAAACTGCAAATGGCTTTCGGGGTGTGGTTATAAACTCTACCCCAAGCAGCATTTGGCAGGAATTTTCTTCCCAGCTCTTCAAACAAGGAACCATCAAATAATCTGCATTTACCTTGCCCCCCCCTCCCCCATTTGCCTTCTTTTGAAACTCATTTCCTATTTGGCTGGGCAAAAGATAACACAGAAATGTGGCAAAGCTCCAATCAGAAACTGGAGAAAATATCTGGTTACATCTCCTAGGTAACGCTATTGATTTGTCTTTTATTTCACTTCATTTGGCATCTTCTACTGGGTAAACAAAACATAAGTATAAATTAAACTAATGAAAAAGCAATAATCACAGGTGATGGTAGACAACAAACAAAATCAAGATGAAGAGCAAATGAACCCGACTCCATTGCAATTAGCTGGGGTGTAAGTGCTGACAAACATGTATGTGTGAACTAGAAGTAGGTCAAGAAAAAAAGATCTGTCAGATCTTTAATTTCCCCTTAAATTGTTGATATGTTAGAGAGTGACAAGACACCCACCCCCTAGCCGCCTATGCAAACCCAAGCATGCTGTGCCCTACACAACAATGCTTTCAGAAAAGAAATCACCCAAAATACAGGAATTATCTGCCTGGATGATGATTCTTTGATTCTTCTCCCTGCCTTCAGCAGCTCAGGGGAATGAATTATCTTAGTTATTAAAACACTGAAAGAATGCTATGCAATAAAATATAGTGCACATTCAATGGAAAATAAGGATAGATGTAACAAAGTCCATTGCCTCCTGTTATGAAAGCAAATATCTCTTCTCAAAGGCTTTATATCTTTATAGAAACACAATGAACAGTTTTCATTTCATATAGAATCTGTCTCAAACCTCTGTGCAACTGAAGTAGTTGGGTGAAACAGCTGAAGGAATTCACTTAAACTCCTCTGGCTCTTTTGTGTTGCTTACTTACTAAACCAGAGCCTCCAGGTTCATATTGGCTTCAGATACACAAAACAACTATTCCCACTGGTGTGGCATTCTTTCTTTCTTTCTTTTTGTGGGGAGGGCTTCCAGTAACCATGGATATTGTTCTTTGGTAAACTTTGCAATAATCTTATCACTTTGGACATGCCAAACACCACTTTAACAAAGAACTGTGATGTTTACAAAAAACTTACCATAATCTAACTGTTGGCATTAGGAGATAAATAGTTCTGGTCTGGATAACATGGAAATTGTTAGAGATACAAATAGTATGTAGTGAAGCCATTATATTATAGACTTATTATTAATGCATCGAACAACACCTAATATGAGACAGTAGCTAAACAGACATAACTAACAAAAATAATACCTGTAACGACGCGCTAACAACACCTCTATGTAGTAATTGATGTAGGGTGGAAGCGTTAAGCAAACTGCAAAAATACAAGCTAGATATAGTTCTAAGGTGGGGACATGTGAAATGGATACCAATGATTAGCAATTAGGTAATAATAGGGGAAAAAATTCTTAAAGATTCTTTTAAAGAGGCAACAACAAGGAAAAGAAGAGAAGAGACCACTTCGAAATTTAAAGAAATTTAAGGAAATTTAAAGAAAAGCCGAATAATCCTGTTCTGTATTTAAACCTGTGGGGTGCAAAGTAGAAAAACGGTGAATGTAAAAGGCTTCACGTTGTAACAAGAAACGTTCTCTGTTGATGGAGTGGAATTTACACGGTGAAAATGATTCCAATACAGCAGCCTTTAAATCTGTTGGAGCATGCTTCTTGTCAACATAATGGGAGACAAGCGGTGCTGTAAGAACCTTGTTACGAATACGTGAAATGTGTTCTCCGAGTCTTGTTTTGAGTGGTCTCTTATTAGGTGTTGTTCGATGCATTTTACTGTTTGTTTATTTATATATTTATATGCTTTATTCTTTCGTGTTTATTACTGTCACTTCGGGTTTCGATTTTCTTACAGATCTTGACAAAGAGTTCAAAATATTCTCTACCGGAGGAATATTGACCTGTAACTGCTCTTCCTCGTACCTGTTTAGTGACATTTGTTTAGCCCTTCTGGCTGTTATATTGCATTTGCTTCATGTATGTTTGGAACCGGACTACCAGACTCTTCATGGATTTTGGACATGGACTTTGAATAGCGCCTTTAGCCATCACGCTACCCTTCTACGTCGATACAGCCCATCTGGCCGTAATCATCAGTTTTCGTAGTCACCTCGTCCCTCCCTGTATGCTTGGATGTTACATAGCCCTCCCGGCTGTTATTGCATTTCCTATACTTGGCCTTTCGTCCACTCTGCTTACGCATACACGGACCACCATGCGATCCATGCTTTGAACCAGCTTTAAAACTTGTTACTGCTTTACGGACATTTTTACCTTATTATTAGGCTTCACCCTGCTGACATACCAGCTTTTTTGGACATATTATCGTCTTAGTCTCTCCCACTCTCGTGGGTTGTCTCGTGGTGTTTGCCTATTTAGATTGTATCTCCACTGTTTGTCTGGTTCCTGAGTATTCTTTTACTTGCCTTTTCACTTATTAAACACATATTTTGTAATATTTTCGCTCTTTTGGGGTGTTTTCTCTCCTCACCTTATTATTTTGAAGGTCATTAAATTCAGGACTTTAACCTCTGAAGAACACTCCCCACTGACACCTTTTGTTAAAAATAGAGCTCTTGTAGGTTTATGAGTCACAGAATGTTTCACAGAATGATTTAGAAGTTTTGATCTGCTGATGTGGGGATCCACTTTAAGCTGTGAATGTGTAAGTGTTTGTACAATGGTATATGAAATTGTTATCTGCACCACAGAAAAAACATTTGTTGTTGTTTACTCCATCTAGGAGGTTTTCCTACTCTGGGCAGCTAACAAGACGAAACTAACATATTAAAAACACATTTTAAAAATATGAAAAGCCCTATTGATGGCAGAGAGAGACAGAATGGAATACCTAACACAGAGCCATTGTCAAAACATTCTCAAAGACCTCTTTAAAAAGAAACGATTTCAGCTGCTTTTTAAATATAGACAGGGATGGGACCTGGCAAAGTTCAACTGGGAGTCAGTTCCTCCTGCCTATCATATGGGATCTACAGTAACAGCAGGGAGAACTGGAAAACAGTTGCTTGAACTTCTTCCTCTGATGTAGCAATTTCCTATGTCAAAGAGAACCGTTTGCATTTTCTTCATTAGCAACACAATTTCGTGTCAGAAATTATTCTGGGTTGAAAAGATTTTTGCTGGAGAAAGATTCAAGTGTATGTTTTCCAGCTTCAAAATCAAGAGGCAAGTGTTGAGTTGGGGCTGCAGTGGCTCAGAAGCTCGCCTTGTTAGCTGGAAGGCCAGCAAGTCAGCAGTTGAGACCCGGGTACTGCATGACGGTTTGAGCATCCGTCTCTGTCCCAGCTCCTGCCAACCTAGCACTTTGAAAGCAAGAAATTGCAAGTAGATAAATAACTATTTCAGTGGGAAATAGAAAATTGGGGACCCCTGGGTAAGCTTTGGTTAAAGTCAGAGTTTACCTTGATTTTGAGTGTAAAATCCAATATAAAATTGAGAAGGATGCCTAGTTAACACATCCAAAGTGATATGAATAAGATATTTGTTTTTCAAGATCAGCTCAGTCTTCGAAATCCACTGGTAGGTAGGTATTACTGCCAAAACCGCCTTCCATTCTTCCAAGATTGGTAAAATGAGTACCCAGCATGGCTTGGGGGCAAAATGCTAATTACCTTGTAAGAGGCAAGTATGGGGAGTGTGATCTCTGGGAGGTATATAAGTGTAATTGATATTGATATTGCTGGAATTTCAATGTGAGATTTGATGGTCTAGTCCAGTGATGGCAAATCTTGGTACTCCAGGTGTTCTTCGACTTCAATTACCAGAAGCCCAAGTTAACACTCCTGACCCCTTTACTGCGGAGGAAACGTTTGCAGAAGCAGACAGCACCGGCTCTTTGGCTATGAAACATAGATGAGCACTGAACCCTAGAGTCGGATACGACTGGCTTTCGAGCAAGGGTGACTGTTGAGTCTGGTGCTTAAGAAGTATTCTGACCAGCAGGATTGGGTCAAACACAAGTGATTTATTATTCAGCTCAGAGATACCGGACTAGGGAACATGTACAAGGTGGCCAGCTTATATACAGTGAGAATGGCAGTTACACAGGTTGATACATTTTGGCGGGCTTCCGGGGAAGTGGGAAGTTTGTACTGATGAATCAGCTATTTTGATGATAGTTTGAAAATGGCGCCTTTACAATAGGCACGCTATTCCGCCGTAGACTTTACAATGCTAATAGCAGTTTTGATAAATGACACTTGTACACAACCTTTCTTCCCCCCCCAGCAAGAACCCACTCTCCCAACCTTTTTGGTGGACCACAGGTCTGTCTAGGGCACCCGAAATTTACAGGACTTAGGAAAGGGGTCACTGGTCATCCAGGAGCTCTGGGCCTCTGGGTCGACTCACTGGACTGCCTAGGCATGCTAGGTCTTTGAGGTGGTTCTCCAAGAACTGGAATTGCTTCTGCAGCTGTACCCATAGAGCGAGGGACTATCTCTACCACAGACTCGGCAGCAGTCAGTTTTGGGGCACTTTCCGGGGAGGGTGATCCCTGTACAGAATCGCTTGGCAGTGGCTGAGTGAACAACTCTTCCTCCAGATTGAAATCTGGGAGACCATTTCCATTTAATGAAAGATCTGGCTCTAGAGGCTGGTGAGCCTCTGTCTCTGTAGTGGCATTGTGCCCCGGAACCCAGGGATACATTTGATCTGCGTGTCTCCTCAAAATTAAGCCGTTGTCCATAAGGACTTTGTATGACACTGGCCCTGTTTGCTCCAAGACCTCACCTCCCAACCAAGCGGAACCCGGTGCATAGCTGTGGCAATGGACAGCCAGCCCAACCTGGAAATTTTTAGTATTACTAACATCTAGGTTGAGACCTTTGTCTTCAACATGAAGTGGGTCTAAATGGTCAAGGACCGTAGACAATAATGTCTTCATTAAAAGGTCCGAGGGTGATTAGCCCGAAGCTAGGGGAGTGGCCCTGTAAGCTAGCAGATACTGACAAAGCTGCAATTCTAAATTACTTGGAATATACTGGGTGCCGCATTGACACCAAATTGCAATATTTTAACCTTAAACTCGCCCTTGTGTGTGGTAATAGTCTGACATAAAGCAGATTCAGGAGTGACAGGCAACTGCTGGTATGCCTGTACCAAGTCCAGTTTGGCAAAACAGTGTCCTCCGTGAAGTTTAATCAGTAGGTGACTCACAACTGGCACCGGATAAGAATTTGGGTGTATCACTTTATTAATAGTACTAATAGTAATCTGCACAGATGCGGATGTCCCCGTTGGACTTTATAGCAGTGATGATAGGAATTTCCTATGGAGCTGAGTCCACTGGCTCCAAGATGCCTGGCACAATCAGTTTGTCAAGTTCGGCCTCGATACAGTCCTTGAGCACAAAAGGCACCTGATGGGGCTTCAGCCTGATGGGCCGAACAGATGGGTCAAGTTCAAAGTGAACAGGAGCCCACTTGAATGTACCCAGTCCCGGGTGAAATACATCTGGGTAACGATCACAAGTTGACTGAATGGGATCAGCCTCAACCTTACTAATCCCCGTAAAAGTAATACCCTGGGGCCCAAACCATTGTGTACCCAAAAGATTGTTCTTACCTGCCTTGACCACGACAAGGGGCAACCTGGCCGACAGGGACTTAAAACGCACATGAAAAGTGCCAACGCCAAGTACAGGGATGTGGCGACCCTGCACATCACTTAACTTGACCTTAAGAGCCCACAACCTTGGGCGGTTGGCTGGAGGAAGCTGGAGAAATTCCTTCTGTGTAATGATTGAAAAAGAAGATCCTGAGTTGATTTCCATCTGGAATGGACAACCCTGCAGGCAGACGTCAATGATGAATTTGTCAGAAACCGCATGAACTCTGGAACTGGAGCCATGACTGGCAAAGACCTTGGAAATGAGATGCTCCTTTCCTCGATGAGCTTTGTCCCTGGAAGGCACCTCGGCACGCTGGTGGCACACTCTGGCAATGTGCCCCTTCTTCCCATTCAGCGGATTTGAAGGGGCATTGGGTGTGGAGGTGTCTGCTCCTGCAACCCTGGCATGGCACAACGGTGCCCTTGGACCGGTTGAAACTTCTACGACATAGGCCATGAGTCCCGTCTGGAGGTGTTGAATGGCCTAAATGAAGTAGGAACGGCGGCAGCCATTGTTATCCCTTCTTCATCACCAATTTTAAGTCTGGCGCTTAAGAAGTATTCTGACCAGCAGGATTGGGTCAAACACAGCTCAGAGATACCAGACTGGGGAACATGTACAAGGTGGCCAGCTTATATGCAGTGAGAATGGCAGTTACACAGGTTGATACATTTCGACGCGTGTCCGGGGAAGCAGGAAGTTTGTACTGACGAAACAGCTATTTTGACAGTAGTTTGAAATGGGCGCCTTTGCAAAAGGCGTGCTATTCCATTGTAGACTTTACTACTGCTAATAGTGGTTTTGATAAATAATGCTTGGACACAACAGTGACCTTTACCTTTACCTTTACAAAGACTTGCTACTTATTGTTGCTCTCTGTGCAGTGCTTCTGTGTGGCTCCCCTGCTCTGAGGAGCAGGCTTGCACTCCTCCTTCGGCTAGGAACTCTCTGTCTGAGGCCTATGCTTCCGGTAGGAGAGACTGCCCACTTCCTCAGTTTTGGTCAGTCCCTCTTTTGGGTCCAGCTGGGAACACACTCCCCTCATCTCAAAGGTTTCGAGATGATGTTCCATCCCTCTCTGTCTCTGCTGCTTCTGCCACTTCTGGCGGCTGGAGTGGCGGCAGTGGCAGGAGCGATGGTGGTGGAAGCAAGGGCAGCAGGCCATATGAAATGGTGCCACAGGTCAGATATGGCCTGTTGGCCTTAGGTAGAGAACCCTTAGCATAGATGAACAATTTTGTAATATCAGGAACCGGTTGTTCATTTGTATATATATTATACAGTGTTGGGAACAATACACTTCCTTGGGGCAGTCCATTCTTGTGCAATCTCCTTCTGCTGTTCTTTCCATTCATCTTCAGATAGAATCTCCAGTTCTGAAGGAAGCTGTCAATGACTCTAGTAAGCTTGTTATCTTTGGTAAGATTATTTATTTTATGGAGCAAAATCCTATGATTGACAGTATCGTACACTGCAGTTAGGTCAAAGAAAGGCTCTCATGTAATTAGCTTTCTTTCAAAGCCATCCTCAATGTGATGCATAAGGTGAGTATTGTACTGTTAACTGTATACGAGGTGCCTATATGCCATCTATTCATTTACAGTAGCATCTGGCTGAGGGAATTGTTTAATTACTCAGTTCCCTTTTCAATCTCTGAAAAGTACTTTATTTAGATGAGTGTTGACATCAAAGGTGTAAAATTAAGAAATAAATGCTGCTGAAACAATTCCCTAGGTAATTAATCTCCTAACGAGCTTATACAAACTGTGTGTTTCTATATATAGAACTAGCAGGGGTACCCAGCCGCGCCCGGGTTGGACCCAATCCTGGGTGAGGAGAGTCCTGTGTCAGGTGCCCCCGCCCCATTTCCTGTCCTGAAGGCAGTCTGCTTGTCCAGAGGCCCCTGTTGCCACAGCAACAGCAGGCCCTTCTCCCCCAGGCCTGGCAGCAAAGCCGCAGCCGCCACCAGCTTGTCCGGGTGTTTTTTTTTAAGGAGGGGGTGGCAGCTTTTCCTTCCCTCCTCCTCTTTCCCCATTCTTCCTGTGTTTCCTTCCTCTCCCATCCTCCCCATTTTCATTTTCTTCCCCTTCTCCCTCTCCAAGGGCCCGGTGGAGCCAATACTGGTGGCATGGTAAGGCTGTATAGGTTTTGGCATTTCGCTCAGGATTGGTAGGGCCCTTGCCACAACGGTTCCATGCCCCTTGGCCCCCATTGCTGTGCTGGACACAGCAGCCACCTGTGGCGGCCTTGCTGCTGAGACCGCCTATGGCGGCCTTGCTACTGCGGCCCTGCACATTCTGGCCATGGGCACTGCTGTGTTTCTCAACTGTGCTATGCTTTGTGGGTGGCAATTGATCTTTGTGCATGTGTCACCAGCACCCTGCCTCTCTCGCTCTCGGCCGGGCCTCCCTGATTGGCTGTGTTGCACTGCAGTGTCTGCTGGGAGTTGTAGTTTTTATGTTTTGTTGTATTTGTGGGGCACAGGCCCCACCCTTGGCCTCGAGACCCTCGCAGTGCTGACCTCAGTTGCGAAAGGTACATGTGTGCCAAGTATCATGGGATTTACTCTCGGGGTGTGGAAACATATTCGGCATACGTATGGCCACACCTCTTCCTTATAGATATAGATAGGTGCTTTTCATACAAAACATTAAAGAGTTTTGAGGTTGAGGCAAGTATGGGGAGTTGGCTTCATACAAAACTGGGAGAATTTGAGTAAAGATCGATAATACTGTGTTGCGACCTGCCTGCCCAAGCAGTAAAAGTAACGAGATGCGGAGACTCGAACCAGGATGAGATGGCTGCATCTTTATTCTTTTCCGCTAGTATTTATCATAAAACCTGGCTATATGCTGAATCAGCAATCCTACTGTTCTAACAAAGGAACGACAGTTACACAATGAATCTCTGTCATATTACACTGACGTATTTTAGATAAGAATGCCTGGCTTTAGCTGGCCAAGGAGTTAGTACAGAAGGTACAAAAAAGAGATACATATGTTCAGGGTATGAGCTCTGGGGAGAAAGCTTTAGTGAGGCTCCATATTAGGGGCTGAAATTCTTTCATACAATGGTCAAAGACCCATTGTAATGAATCAAGTTCAGCTAGGCAGTGTCCTTGAGTATTGTTACTTACTCCCAGTTTTCTAGGAGTTTCCAGCAATGTCAGATGGCATTACTGCCCCCACCTTTGGGAACTTGTTAGTGCTAAATAACCATAATTATAAATTTAAGGCGATCATGGAGTCTAACTAATAAATCATTACTACACAAATCAATACATCACCACTACAATACTAGGTCAGAAGCCAGACAGATTTGGCTAACAAACAGATTCTGTCTGTGGGCCATGCTCAGAGAAATGAAGTAGGATCCCACAGAGTGTTGTGATGGTGAAATGTGCTTTTTTTCTGTGGTTGCTGATCTAATGAACAGTGGCTAGCTGTAGCCACAGATTAAGAGGCTTGCTGCTTGAATAGTTTGCATGTCGCTGCCAGTCTAGTCCCTCCTTAGGAAAGGGCAGCTAAAGTTAAGCAGCAGCAAAACACAGCTAAAATGCTGGCAAGATGTGTGTGGAAGAAACTGCTGTGAGAGACAAACAGGCAAACAGATGGAGCTAGCTTAGGGGCAGGCAGCTTCACCGACTGAAATCAGATGCAAAGAAGTACAGGAATTTGTTTTGTGTGCTAGAACTGAACAGTGGTTGCAGTCCAATGCTAGCTACTCCCCAGTGTCTTTTGCTTGTTGTATAATTGAGAGTGTTGTGCTGGATGGGAGAGAATATTATTTTGTTGCTGCGGTTGACAAATAATTCTGACACTGAAGTCTTCACTGATCTGCTGCAAGTCATCCACAGATCTACCAGAAAAATGGATGTTACTGTCTAGAACTACTAAGCTAGCTTGCAATTTACACAATACGGAGGGTTTAAATGCAATGTCTATTTACTGATTGATTTGATTTGCACACTATTTTTTGTCTCAAAACTAGGACCCAAGGCATTTCACACTATAGTTAACAAACAGGTACATTTTTTAAAAAATAAAGCATAATTAAATCAATTTTACTATTCAAATGGGGAAAGCAGTACTGTACTTTGGAAACCAGCTCTACATAGAAACAGGCACTTCTGGAAAGCATCATTCTGAAGGTCCTTAGAGAGAAGGCTTGGTGAGAAAGATGACTAGGGAGATTTCTACTTTCTTCCCCTCATCCTTCTCCCCCACCCCCCCACCCCCGTAATTGTCCAAGAAATAAAGAGAGCAGAGGAGCTGGCAGTCCTGCTACCTCTGCCCCTAATATAATGTGGTTGGATGCACAAAGGTGGAAATGAAGTTGGAATGACCCTTAAGAACCTGGAGGATGGTGGGTGAGCGATGGATTTGCTATTCTCCATGCTCCATTGACTTAGGTACCTGACACACCCAGGCTAATAAATGGGCATGGCCTTAAGAATTGTACATTTCTTTGGTTCCTCTTAATGAGAGAAACTGCTCAGGCGGGTTATATCTTCTGAACATTATTACGTGATAGGGAATCCTCTTTGAAAGAGAACTGAACTACTGAAGAATGGCAACTTTAACAGCTTACATGGGACTGCAGTGGCTCAGTGGTTAAGAAGCCTGCTTTGTTAGCTGGAAGGCTGGCAAGTCGGCAGTTTGAGAATCAGGTACTGCTTGACAGAATGTGCCCATCTCTGTTCCAGCTTCTGCCAAACTAGCTGTTTGAAAGCAAAAAATTGTAAGTAGATAAATAGGGACCACTTCGGTGGGAAAAGATCTTGGGAATATGAAAGGATCCTCATTCAGGTGTCCCTTGAGCGGAGTTTCTCCAGCAAACATTCTTTCAACCCTGAATAATATCTGACACGAAATTATTGTAACAGCTCACATAAAACTTTTGACTGAGGTCTCCTCATAGTCATCACAAAGGGAAAAATAAGGAACAAATAAAATGTGTGATCTACAAAGGACAGGTGATAGAAAATAGAAAAATAAAGTGAAATCACTATAGATTTTTCTATCTGTTCTTTATCTTTATCAGCAGTAAAGACATACAGTATTTGTACAATATAATTGATGTGCATAGATTTTCCTTTTACCTAGATAAGCATAACCCATGTGAATAACAAACAGTATAATATGAATCTAATAGTACAAGTGACAATATCTATTTTTACTATGACTGAAACTCCATAACAGTACTGTACTCTGCATCATTATTGTCCAAATAAACCAGAGGGTGCTCAGGATCTATCTGTAGATGGCTGGCCTTGGTCAAGAGACTTCTTTTACTTAACTGATTTGAATGACTTTCTCTTTCATTTTTTAAAACACATAATGGAATTTGCTGCTTTATACACACTCCATGCAATCCACATTCTTAACCCATCTTTCAACTTGGAGATTCTTAGCACTTCTAGCAAAATAAAGACTGGGACTCTTTTCTTTCAAAGAGGCACAGGGCAAGTATAGATGGCCCACCAGGAGGCCTGGAGGTGACCTCCCTCACAGTAACAATTTTCTATTGCCTTCCACATCTTGGTGCTGTGGCTAATTGTGAAGGCTACCATCAAAGTCATGGTTTCTCATGTCCTCTGACATTACTGTTCCTTGAAATGAGTTAGAGGTTTAGAACAGTGATGGGCACCAAAAACTTTTACTACCACACTGTGGGTAGAGCCTACTTTGTGGGCGTGGCCATGTGACTGGGTAGGTGATCTAGTCATGCCTGCCACATGGCCATGAAAATGTGACATAGACAGCACTGGCTTTTGGGCTGTAAATGGAGATGAGCACTACACCCTAGTCAGATACGACTGGCTTTTGAGCAAGGGCAACCTTTACCTTTACTAATCACTTTCAACTAAACAGGGCAAATTTCACAGCAAATTTGAATACCAGTCAGGGATCTTCTGTTATTAGGTAAAGGTAAAGGTTGCCCTTGCTCGAAAGCCACTCGTATCCAACTCTAGGGTTCAGGGCTCATCTCTGTTTATAGCCAAAGAGCCAGTCCTATTTTCCATGGTCATGTGGCAGGCATGACTAGACATCAGAGTGCATGGAACACTGTTTACCTTCCCACCGAAGTGGCCCTATTTATCTACTTGCAATTTCTTGCTTTCAAACAGCTAGGTTGGCAGGAGCTGGGACTGAGATGGGAGCTCATTCCATTGTGCAGTACTTGGGTCTCAAACTGCTGAGGATCTTAACCTCCTCAACATCACTTGGAGGACCCTGAATAGGCTGAGGGTCAGAGTCCCTAAATGCAAGACCAACAAGCTCAAGTGGGGGCTGCTGGTGGTCAACAACACACGGTATGAATGTGGAGAGATACGTAATCCATTAGTTCATTGGCTGGTCTGCTGACGACTGCCAGAAACATGCACTGATGAGGACTTAAGTTTGGGCAATGACAAAGCCAAGAAAGTGGCTTCATTTTGGCAGTCTGGGTTTGATCTGGACATGAAAGAAGAACAAGGACTTACTGGCGTCTGCCGAGGACTCAACCTGGGCAGTGGAGCCAGCGGTTGTCCCAGCGGGAGCAGGAGGTCCCGGCGTGGCCGCCCCAGCCTCAGTCCTCCTGGCTGAAGGAAATTTTGAGGGGCATGGGTTGTGTTTGCAGCTGCCACTTCAGTCACCGCCTCCACCTCTGTCACCTCCAGGCTGGTTGGGACACCTGTTGGAGCGCTCCCCTGCCACCACAGGATGCTCCCTGCTGCACTCAGCTCACCAGTGCCAAAAAAAACCTCGGCTTGGCTTGGCTTTTTGCAGTTCATGTGGAGATCTGCCTCAGTGCATGATTGCTGAGCTCTGCAACCGCGCATGCCTGAGAGCACGGGGAGGGGCCTCCTTGCACTCTTGTGCTGAGGAAGAGTGCACTGAGGCAAATTGAATGCACCAAGCCAAGCCAAGCCGAGGTTTTTTTTTGGAGCTCTGGAGACACACATGCACACAGGGGCTAGTGGGCGTGGCCACCAGAAATTTCTGCTACTGGTACACCCGATTAGGGGCATTCCAGCTGATGCCCAACATTGGTTTAGAAGTAATTTAGTTCCCCAAGACTCCAAAGGCTCATGGTGAATCTCCCCTGCCCCAGGGACTCAGGGTTGTGCTGGGCACCTTGGGAGGGTGGTGGACAGGAAGTGACGGGGGCGCCTATTGGGGGGGTATTGGGTGAGAAATCCCATACATTCCCATTACCTCTGCCTGCCTATGGGGGGCACCAGTTGCTGGGGTGCACTGGGATGAGTCATTGTATCCCTATGGGCCAGCACACCACTGCAGGGACTGGGTTAATGAACTACAACCCAATACTTGGTGTGGCTGAGGCACATAGCGATGCTACTAATGTGTCTGACTCCTGTGGTGAAATCCCAATACTAAAAAAAAAATTACTTCTGCCCCAACAGCACAGCTTGCAATGTTTGCCTTTTGTTGACACCCCACCCAACATTTTTAGCACTACTCTTAATACAGCTTTATATGCCTCATTTACATAGGTTGTTGCCATGATTAAATAGACGTGCTGTGGCACTGAAAATACCTACTTATAAATAACCCCATTGACTTCAGTAAGGGCTGCTAATGAACAATTAGTTCCACAATTGCAGCTATAATCAGGTAAATTATCTGCACACATAGTGATTAGTATTGCTTACTATACTATGCAATTAGCCAACACATTCTGAGTGAGTGCTTGTTCTTATGATCTTTTTTGTTTTGAGATGATTAATCCTCATTGATTATCCCTGATTAACAACCTCCCCTGGGCTTGTTTCTTACACATCCAAGGAACCTGGAACTGTGTGTGGTCAATGACTTTTTGATAGTAACAGATGGCACCATGGGTGGGTGGAATATACAACAAATAACTGCTGCAATGCACTAAATATTGCCAAAGTTCAAGCTTTCATTTTGAAAAAGAGATTTATTAGCATGTTGTCACTGTACCTCACCCTTCTTTTGCACCTATGATGAGAGCAGCAGCAAGGCCAACCTGAATTAGTGTGTGGCAGGAAACTCTATGGTGTTGTGTCAACTCTGATGAGGTCAGCAACACTTTTTATGTCTCGCATAAGATTGTACAACATATTGTAAGGGTTTTGGTCTTCATTTTAAGAAATGCTGCTGCACATTAAAGTCCTTTAAGACTGCTGAGGCAATACTTTTCTTCAATTAATCAAGTGAAACTAAACTGAAGGCTTCACACAATACTTAATGTAATGTTATATCATCTAGCGATGCCTTTCCTCAAAGTCAAGGTCTTTCTACCCCATTTAAATCAGCAGGAATTCATTTCACGTTATTTAAAAGCATTGTGCTTAAATGCTTTATTATACTGTATATTCCCCACAGCAATAGTATTATTGCCCCTTCACTAGTCAGTATATGGGACCCCCTATAGTACTTCATTTTTTCACACTAACAGAATGAATTGTAATTGAGTTTTATTGTTAAAAAGAAAGTGCACATACATATACACTTTTGATGTGCAATAATTTGGCAAGAAAAGCATCAACAGAGATCTGCAGTCTAAGTTTCTTTGCAGGCGCACCCCCCCAATAACGGACACAGACAACATTGAAAGTGGATAACAGCATCGGGCCACATTTATTGATTCAATGCCCTAGTCCGAATTATAAATTTGTATTGGTAAAACGACCAATCATAATTCATAAGGCAAGCAGGCCGAAGTAACACTGGTAAGGTACCACCCCAAAATTGCCAACGGCAATTGGTTACAATGTATCAATTTGTATCAATTTGTTTGTTGACAACAAACAAATTGTTGACCGTAGTCAATAACTAACTCATGACCCCACCCTCTGACGCGTATCCGTGAAATCACAGGGGTGATGCATGCTGGTTAGCAATCGTCATCACCCCGTCGCCTGGTTCGTCGTTGACCGGACAACGTTTAACTAATTTATTCCTGTCTAGTGTTGTCCAGTCAATTGCGAACCTGCCGGATACCTGTGGGTCATACTGTTTACCTTACCAGTGTTACCCGCCAATGTGACCAAAGTCAACGTTAGGAACATAGAAAGACCCCTATATCAAACCATAGCAACAGTGTGGGATGGGCAAAAAAGCCAGGACCCGGAAGCCAATATGGGTCCCAGCCAAAAATTCCCACCCGGCCCCGAAGCGACCAAAATATCACACTGTTAACTAGGGAGGGGGTGGAGGGGAAAAAACTTCTCCGCTCCGTCGCTGAGGTAAAATGGCAGCTCGGCTGCCTCGTGGCCACCCCTTTTATCAGGGAGCTGGCCACGCCCCTAACTACCCGGATTCTCTGTCCTGTGGGGGGGGGCCGCAAAGGGCGCGGCGGCCATTTTGGCGCCGCGCTTGCATTGCAGGCGCACCCCCCCAATAACGGACACAGACAACATTGAAAGTGGATAACAGCATCGGGCCACATTTATTGATTCAATGCCCTAGTCCGAATTATAAATTTGTATTGGTAAAACGACCAATCATAATTCATAAGGCAAGCAGGCCGAAGTAACACTGGTAAGGTACCACCCCAAAATTGCCAACGGCAATTGGTTACAATGTATCAATTTGTATCAATTTGTTTGTTGACAACAAACAAATTGTTGACCGTAGTCAATAACTAACTCATGACCCCACCCTCTGACGCGTATCCGTGAAATCACAGGGGTGATGCATGCTGGTTAGCAATCGTCATCACCCCGTCGCCTGGTTCGTCGTTGACCGGACAACGTTTAACTAATTTATTCCTGTCTAGTGTTGTCCAGTCAATTGCGAACCTGCCGGATACCTGTGGGTCATACTGTTTACCTTACCAGTGCTACCCGCCACACGGAGGGGCTTCAAAGAAGACCTGACGCCCCCACCCAGACCGTCAGCTCGGTCGACAGGCCTGCTCGCCAATCACCCAACAGGAGGTCCATACCTCCTCGCGACAGGTGGACCCCATCCCTTGCATACAAGTCATAATTTTGTAGGTTAATATCGGGGTGATGACTGACCCGTCCCCAAGCCCCGTTGGCAAGAAACCGCGCCACCACCCCGTTGACCGTGCGCCTAGCGCGGTCAAGGGCCAGGAGGTGAACGCCCCCTCTATAAGAAAGGCGCGGGATAATGTCCAACCAAACCAGGGTTGTGGCAGGCCAGACATAATGCAAGTAGGCGAGGTCCCCGCAATTCGCATGCTTGAGCGATAAGCCGGTGACCTGGCCCAAATCAGTGCCCCCCAGGTGGATGATGAGAATGACAGGCGGGTCAGCACTCAGGCCAGAAAAAAGGAAAGGCCGCAGCTCCCGCCATAACATCCCTGGCTTACCATGCCATGTGAGACTGGCGTGTTCACCCAGTCCCAGTCGGGGTCCCCACTCTGTCGCCGCAGCGTAACGCGCTGCCCTGTGCACATAGCTGTGGCCCACCAGCCATACTGTCACCGGTGTAATACAACACCCAGGGTCTGTAAGAAAATTGAGAAAAATTGAGAAAAAGACGGTAAGGTGACTGGATTGGTACTCATGGCGGGAGTGGGCGCACATAAAACTGAAAACATTGCGAGCCCCACCTCCCCATGCTGCGTATGTCAGCCCCAGAGTACCCAAAAGCAGCTGCTGTAGCGGCTGCACCAATACGGAATGAATGTGTGCCAAAACGGGCACCTGGTAGGCCCACCCTGGTGAGGGCTCTGGCTGTCACCTTCCAAAACTGAAATTTAGTAAGGGGAGACCCATCTTGGTGACAGAAAAACGGGCCGTGGTGCCTGCCACGCAGTGCCAGGAATTCCTGTAGGGCACCAACCGGACAGATGTCTGCCAAAGAACACCGTAGCAGTCTTACACCACTGCCTACGCCATGCTGATCTGTCTTAGAGGAGCGTATCCTCAACTGGGCCCAGTCTTTGGCAACATAGACATCCTCGAGTTCCAGTGCCCTACACCTGCATCCGCCTTATACAGCATCTCAAGCTCGCTGTCGCGGAGCGCTCCAAAAAAAAGGCCACCATTGTAGCCGCATGAAGTGGGCTGCCTCATTTCCAAAACAGAGGCCAGGCCAGCCCCGGGCCAATTGGGTAAAAAAAAAAAAAACCCTGGGAAAATCTTGCATCCGCCTTACTCAGCATCTCAAGCTCGCCGATGCGGAGGGCTCCAAAAAGGCCACCGTTGTAGCTGCATAAAGTGGGCTGCCTCATTTATCAAAACTGAGGCCAGGCCAGCCCCGGGCCAATTGGGTAAAAACCCTGGGAAACTCTTGCATCCGCCTTACTCAGCATCTCAAGCTCGCCGACGCGGAGGGCTCCAAAAAGGCCACCGTTGTAGCCGCATGAAGTGGGCTGCCTCATCTATCAAAACAGAGGCCAGGCCAGCCCCGGGCCAACTGGGTCATAAACCCCCTGGGTAAATGGGGTGGCGGTCGCCCAGGAAACGCCCGGGCACGCGCACCCACCCCTCCCAACATGTCTCACCCGGAAGTCATTGGTGCTGTCCACACGACCTCCCACTTTGGCCCTAAAAGCCAACCCGACAGCTGAGATGCTATGGTGCGTGGTGCAAGGCCCTGGGGATACAGGTAAATCGTGAACCGCAGAACATGGGCTACTGGAAAAGGCCAGGTTCCTGGCAGTCAGAATCGGGTACATAATACTCTAAGGAACTAAATGCGTGGTGATACGCCTTACTCATGCATGGCGCTAGTGACAGGCCAATCGCCCGGTTCACCTCTCCTTGCCAACGGTCCATCTCACATCCGGGAGTGGCGAGGGAAATTCCTCCGCATCCGGGGGCCGAGGCACGGAACCGGGAGATCTGCAGGCGGGACAAAGCAGCAGCAATATCATTATCAACCCTTGGGACATGCCTGGCCCTGAAGGGAACGTTGAGGCACAGGTTGCATAACACAAACCAACTAACTAGCTCCATAACCCCGGGCGATTTGGAATTCTGTGCAGTGACGATGCGGAAAACAGCCGCGTTGCCATGCCAAAGTTGCACAACCGAGTTGGCCCACCCCTAGCCCCATAGCATCAAAGCACCCAGGATAGGGAAACATTCCAGATACGTGAGACCCTGCAGGCGACCCTTGCCTGCCCAGGATAGTGGCCACCCACCATAGGCCCACTTCCAATTGAAGTACATCCCAGAAACCCAGGAATCCTGAGGCATCGGACTGCGTCTAAAAGCAAGGGGGAGCCAGGAAATCAGACCCCAAAATGACACCCCGCTGAACTACCTCTGGATCTATGGCCAGACAAGCACGTCTGCCCCAATACCCCGGGTAAATCTGAGCCTGTGGTGGGGCCTGGATAATCCCGCCATAGCGTCGCACCAGCGCAGAGCAAATGCCCTGCCCGGTGCGAAGACCCTGCCAGCGAAACTGGGGTGACCATGTAGCACCAGAGTTCCCTCAGTGATGCCATGCACTCTGCCAGCTAGACCGCGACAAGGGCCACTAGCCTTGACACCTTATCCCGCTGCAACCTAGAATCCTGCGCTATCGTGTTGCTCTCCACCCCAGGAATACTAGCTGTGGAGATGGGCCCTCGGTCTTTTCGGGCGCTAAAGGGACACCAAGTTCCTCCATTAGCGTCTGAAATGTGTTGAGGAGACGTGTGTACGTGTCCCAGCCCCGTTCAGCCCCGAATAAAACCATCCAGGGAATGGGCTACAGACCGGGACCCTGACCTGCGGACAAAAGCGCAATCTAGTAAAATGGTGAAACGCTCGAATACCGAGCCCCAATGGAATAGTCAAAAGGCATGGCATCATTGAAATAATATGCTCCCCGGGACGGGGGTGCAGGGACAGTGCCACGACCCTGCCCGCATAGACCATTTTGTCAAAGCTGGCAGCGGCCACCTCCTCCCTCGCCTTAAGGGATAAAAGATTGGGGGAGCCCTTAGGTGAACTAGATCCATCTGCGGCAGTCTTGCAAGCCCCCTGTCTGCCCCACCCTCTGCCCCGCATCCTTCTATGCCTGGGACAGGCAGAGGCCGCATGGGGGCCAACACAGGTGGGACATCCCTGTCTGTATATACAAGTCCTCCCATTAGAGGAGCCATTGGACAAGAAAGTCCAGCACGGCAGGCGGGCTGGAACCCCCCGCCCCGCCCCATGGCAGGTGACCTATGCTGGGGCTGCCCGCTGAACCGCATGCCCACAATGGTATATCTCCCCGGGCACAGGGCGCTTGGGCGTAAAGTACAAAAGCCGCAGGCTCTGGCCTGGCTCATCCCGCCTAATCCCCAGGGTGTGGGGGAATCCGCCTAGGCATTCCTTGTCACAAGCCAACCACGCTGGGCCCGGAAAGTAAACCATCGCCCGGTAGATGTTGTCCAACTACAGGACCATCGGAATTGCCAGATCCGGCCGGGCCCTAAGGTACACCGCCATGCATATGATGCAGGCCGGCGACCATTTGGCCCACATACTTGGTGGCTTGCGACAACGTGCCTGCCACTATCCTTTTCATTCCGCCCCTCCATCTCTCCTTGGTGGGCACCTCGTTTAGGAGTGAGAAGATATCCACATACTCCCCCCGCCAAATTTACTCCCTGGCGGCCTGTGCCAAGTGGTCACTAGCAGTAAGGAATAGGAGCTTAGACCAACCCGGCCACCCCAAACATGCCCCTCAGGGTAGGGAACACCCCCCCACCACGGGGCCCCGGGGATGTGTGTGGATGTACTCGCTTACACCGTATACTCACATGCTGCACCCCCGCGGGCCGCCCCCACCGGGGGTTCCGGCCCACTGGGGGCGTCGGAGCTCACGACCGACATAGAGCTCATCACCGGGGCTTGACCCGCACCTGGCTGCTGGCTGGGGAGCTGCGAGGCAGTGGCCGAAACCGCGCCACGCGCCTGCAGCAGCTCAACCCTCCCTGTCGGCTGTTGTCCTCCTGCCGACAGCGCCTCGAAAGGAACCCCAAAAGGGGGGGGCCCGCCTGACTGGCCCGAGCCAACGACGCTTCAAGGGCCACAAGGCGAGCCAGTAAGGCTTCCACGGTGACCTGGGGCCAAGGGCCGGCCGGCCCGCACGGTCCAGACGCGGGTACAGGTCCCTGTACCCCAGGACCCGAATATGGCCATTGGCCAATACCGAAGCCCGGCAGGGTCGGTGGAGAAACCTGCCAAGGCAGGGGGCCGCACCACCCCCCAAGGCTAGAGGGCCCCGGGGGAGGCGGCGACCCAAGAGCAGCAGGCCCAACCTGGTGGGCAGATGCAGGAGCGGTGTCCACCGCTCGCGGGCCGCGGGCCGGATCCCCTACCGCGCCTGCACTCTGTTCGCCCGCTCCGGGCCAAGGGGCAATAGACCCCATTCCGCCGATCCCGGCAGGGGCAAAGGCGGCTGCTGAGGAGGCGGCACCGCGGTCCTCCGACCTGGGTTGCGCCTCCTAACAGCGCGAGCCGCACTCGAAGCTGCCTTCTTCTTCGAAGGCATCTCCACCGGAGTAAAGGGAAGCCAAAAAGGAAAAAATCGCCACCAAAGGCTTCCTGGTAAGTTAAAGAGCGACGGAGACACAGGGGAAAAAACTTCTCCGCTCCGTCGCTGAGGTAAAATGGCAGCTCGGCTGCCTCGTGGCCACCCCTTTTATCAGGGAGCTGGCCACGCCCCTAACTACCCGGATTCTCTGTCCTGTGGGGGGGGCCCCGCAAAGGGCGCGGCGGCCATTTTGGCGCCGCGCTTGCATTCTAAGCATCATGAGGGCATTACTAAGCTTATAGTCATAAGCAAGTAACTTGTTAAGGTCCTGCGGAGCAAAATTTCCCTGCAGTAATTTGTGAGGGTGCTTCTTGTACTAGTGCAGCCACTGTGAAAGTGATGAGCAAGCTTTCCCCCAAAAGAGAACACCACTTGTGCAATGGGAAAACTTGCTAAGTGACATGATCTTATGTTACTGTGGTGGGCAGGACATTCTGTGCAGAGAGAGAGAGAAAAAGAAAAATCTTGGTGACTAGGCTTTGTTGCACTGTTCCCGAAGGCTGTGCAGTTTTCCTTCCCTTTGCCCATGGAGAGCAGAGAGGGTGTAAAATGAAAAGAATCGAAAGGGAGGGTATATATGGTTCATCCTCCCTCACAAGACAAGAGTTGAAGGTATATTTGTGTGCACGCATGTGGTTCATTTTCCCTTTTCTGCATCAGTTCAGGAATTCACATGTCTGAACTGATTCAAGTGGATCCACTTTTTGAAAAAGTAGAAGCCCCAGAGGCACAACAGAAAAACTATGGATTTGAAAGAGGAGGAACTCAGGGCTGATTTGCATCACATAGCCAAAAGAAGAATCAACCTATCCAAAAACATACTATTTGCTGTATTTTCTCTCAGCTTTGAGAAGGACAAGATGTTCTGCTACAAACATCTACACACGCAAAAGCAACAAAATCTTCAATTCACCTTTTCCCTGGAATACTTATCTATGTTTCAAAAATTTTAAAACATGTACTCAGTGACTGGTGACATTATTGTGATATACATATGGATAGGTTTGAATGCTCAGATCCCATCTAAGGCTCTTGGCTAGAAGCCTAGTAAGAAATTATTTAGCACTGGGAATTATTTCTGAGTATGACGTAAAGACCTTTGTGGACGTAAAGACATTTGTGTAGTACATACATGAAATTTGTTCAAGAAATTCCTCTGCTAAGTATCATCTTGGAATCTGTACAAAACTATAACACGGGGTCCTCAATCTTTTTAAGCCGGGGGCTGGTTAACGCTCCCTCAGACTTGGCAGGCCAGATTGGTAGTCCTGCTCCCACCACTACCGGTGGAGGGGGAAGTGGTGGGGGCTTGGGGTGGTCTCAACAGCAGCAGCAGCAGCAGCAGTGGTGGGACCACCCTGAGCTCCCACCACTCCCTCTGCCAGCAGTGGGGGGGGGAACCAACCCAAGCCCCCAATTGTTGTAAGCAGTGTGTGTGTGGGAGTGCTGGGGGCTGGGGTGGTCCCCCCACTGCTGGCAAAGGGAGTGGTGGGGGCTTGGGGTGGTCCCAGCTTGGCATGTCCCCACCCCCACTACTCCCTCTGCCACCCCTAGACCCCAGCACTCACACACACACTGCTTCCCTGGCCTACCCTTGGCTGTGTCCGTCTGCCGGAAAAGTCGCTCTTGACCAGAGTGGCTCCTGGGAAAAAACATGGGCATCCACATGTGTGTGCTGCTTTCACTTTCACCGCTGCCACCTCAGTCCTCCTCCCCTCTGCTTGGCTTGGTATGTCCCTAACAGCGCTCCATAGCAGGGTGGATGTTGTAAGCCTTCTTACAACATCTGCCCTGTTATGGAGCACAGTTAGCGACATGCCAAGCCAAGCGGAGGGGACAAGGATTGAGGAGGCAGTGGCAGCGGTGGAAGTGGTGGCTGGAGTGAAGGCATGGGCTGATTGGAATGGTGCTGTGGGCTAGATTTGGCCCATGGGCTGTAGGTTGAGGATCCCTGCTATAACACAACACAAAAAGGCATGACATATCTCTGCAATTGAAAAAGAAAGTGAATATACTAATGAGTTTTCAACTACAGTTTCTTGTGGGTTAAGTGCAACATCTAAATAAGTCCCATTAGCTTAGTTTGACTAACTATACTCATTTATGTCTACAGCAAACAATGGATTTAGCCTTCTACTAGCATTATATAATTTCAAATTTCTGAAAACACATTGTGTCAATTGTGTAATTTACTATCTTATTTTTAAGGGTAATGAGATATGGAGCAAATAAGAAATAAAAATCCAAACATAAAAATCTACTGTTAAATACATACCCATGCATTCAAATCCCTGGTGTGTCTTGTCATATGGCAGTTTGGGTTTACTGTGTGGAATGGATGAAATGCCATTCGACAAAAGCATGAGGACAAGCAGTAAAATTGAAGGAGTTGACTTCCAATGCATTCTCATTCTGAAGAAATTGGGGGGGGGGGGATAAAAAAGTTTTTTATAATTCACAGAAGTCAGATTACAACTCTGCTCAAATGAGTCCCTTCCAGAGGTGGTAGAGTACCCTGGCAATAGATCCATAGGCTCCATCTTGGTTTTGTCACTTGCAGCCCCAACTGTCCCTTCTCCTGCACTGCCAGCAGGTTGAGGTTTTGGCACTAATCCTCAGACCTGCCAGATGGGAGCTCTGCTGACTTCATTGTGCCCTTGGGAGTCCAGATCCAGAGAGGTGGATGGGAAGAATGAGTCTCAGTCCAGGACACAGCCCTTTCAGGGAGTGCTGGTAAAGATGGGTAACAGGAACCATACTCTGGGGTGCTGCCTCTCCCCATGGGGCCTCCTTTGATGTGCCCACTACCATGTGTGTATCTGGTACCTTAGCTGCATCGCAGTAGGTGCCGGCACTCCTGTTGGACAGTGAGGGATCCTTCAGCTGGGATAACACTGGGTCAGGTGGGGATGGAGCCCCAGGTATCTGACAGCTTTCATAGTCAGAGGAGGTGGCTCTGTTTTTGTCCTCTTTCCTTCCCTGCAGTTCTGCAGAGATGCAGGAAGTAGGCTACCAGTCCTTTGCTGCCTCTGCCCATTTCTCTTCCTCATCTGACAAACTTAATTAATTGAACCTCTGAAAGCTCACCCTTGATCCCTGTTGGCACACCCTCCTCTAGCTGCCCTGCATCACTTGGCCACCCTTCGTCTACTTGCAATAGTGCCTTCCCCTTGGCTAGGAGCTCGCCATCTACCTGCCTGCCTTGGGCTTGTGGGGTGCGGGTGCACAGAGCAACCCCATCCCAAGGGGTTTGGCTTGATTTTTATCCTAGACTTGAAAGATGTAGGAAACCATTGGAACAGGACACTTGTCACCAGTCACATGCCTGGGCTGTCTTGATGTTACGCCACTTTTGTTTTTGCAGTTTCAGTCATCCAAGAGGTCCCGATGGGCTGTCACTTATGGTTAGTGACAAGCTTGATGAGTTAAAAACAGAACACGTGTACCTCAGTTGCTAAAGAGGGAAACTGAATGACCAACTCTGACTGGGTCTAGTCAGTATAGCTAATGGTGTGGGCACACCACAGCCACCATCCTCATGAAGTGGCTGCCAAAAGAAGATTTGTTTTTAAAGGAAAAGGGAATGAAAAGAAGTCTACTTTCAACCCTTTACATTTGGCCATTGGGGGTCTTCTTTCATTTGGCTACCTGGGGTTTACACGGTTTATGCACATGCAAGCCAGTGCCTATTTACAGCATAAATTTACAGTTTTCCTTAAGGTGAATTCAATGCAATTTCCTTCTGGTAGAGATGCATAGGATCACACTATTAATTAACTTCAAAAACAGTATGTTAAACATGGGAAGTCTTCTGCTCAGAAACAATTGGCTCATAGATCCATTTTATAGCTTTTGAAAACAAAATTAGTTTGTTCCTTAAGGAACAGACACAGTGGTGGTGGGGGGAGGGAATAATATAATTTTGTAATTACTGTTGTTACATAATATCATCACACTGAGCAAAATTGTTTAGAAGTTTATTTGAGCATTCAAAGCATGCTCCCTACATTACTTTAATAATAGGTGCAACAACCTTAAATTTGAATCAGGTCAGTCAATATGATTGATCACCTTTTCCAGACAGAATGTGGACATAAGGCTTAGGGTAGTCATAATCAGACATTTTTAATTTCTGTACTTAATAGTCACGTGTGGAGGTTTTGCTGTTTGTAATACAGTAAAACCCCTACCTATGAAAAAGGTCTGTTCCGTAGGCTTTTGCTTAAATTGGTTTTTTATGTAACTCGAAACAAACCCATAGGAAAAATTATTTTTTTACATAACTCAAAGCAAACCCATAGGAAAAATGAAATTTTTATGTAAATCGAAGCAAACCCATAGGGAAATGATTTTTACGTAACTCAAAGCAAACCAATAGGAAAAAGAATCTTTATGTAACTCAAAGCAAGCCCATAGGAAATTGTGTAAATTGGGACATGGTTTTAGCACAAAATCATTATGTAAGACAAATTTTACGTAACTTCCATCTTCTTGCATTGTGTGTTAAGTAAATTGATGTGTTATATTCAGTTAAAATTATTCCATGTAGTAACGTCTCTGTGTAGGGGACTGCAGTGGCTCAAGTGGTTAAGACGCTGACTGGGAGGCGGAAGGTCAGCAGTTCGATTCCTGAGTACTGCAGGACGGAATGAGCTCCCGTCTTTGTCCCAGCTCCTGCCAACCTAGCAGGACCACGGAAATGTCTACAGAAGCAGACAGTGCTGGCTCTTCGGCTTTGAAACAGAGATGAGCCCTGAACCCTAGAGTCAGATACGACTGGCTTTCGAGCAAGGGAAACCAATGTCTCTGTGTGGCAAACCATTTTTTGTGCTGCATTGGAACACAGAGCGCAGCCAGTTTCCCCAGAGCTAAACTGTTTTGTCCAGAAAATGACTCGACTAGAACAGCAAACGACAGAATGGCTCTCCAGATGAAGAGAGTCACTTGCAACAGCCCTCAGTGAGGATGTTATTTTCTTGTGCACTGGACCTCAAGCAAAGCACAAGGCAGAACGGGACCATAATGAATCCTTAGAGCAGGAGTGCCCAAACCTTTTGGGCCATGAGCTGATCATGTGGTTCAGTGGGCTAGTCATGTGGTTCAGGGGGCCAGTCATGTGGTTCCTCCCACTGAAAGTGGAAGTAAAACACACCTTGCAATCTGTTTTGCAACAGGATGAGATAGATTTGTAGGCTGTCATTTTCTCTGCTTAAACCAGGGGTGCTCAAACTATGGCCCGTGGGCCAGATCCAGCCCCTGGCACCAATTCATCCAGCCTGTGCCACTCTTGCTACTCCTGGAAGTGGAAGTAAAATGTGCCCATGGGCTGTAGTTTGAGCACCCCTGCCTTAGAGTCACTCCTTGTTCTTCATTGCAAGTGGCCTAATTTTATACTCACAGAAATACTTCTTGGACATCATGGTTTTTAACCTTTCATATCTTACATACAAACACTTGCTTTATCAACAATATTGTTGGAAGTGAAGAGATAACAAAAACACAATACTGTTAGTAAGTAATCTTAAAGCACAGAGAAAACAAGGGGAAAATGTAGTAAGATTATTTTAGAAGAGCTCTGCTCCTCAGGAGAAAATGCTGCTCATTTCCATGAAGTTATTATCCTCCCCTGCCACTTAACAGACACATTTGTATGCAGTATACTAGCCATAGGATCTAAAACTGCCTGTCACAGCATCAGTAGTAGTAGCAGCAGCAATAACAGTAGTTGCGAGAAGCAACTTCACAGCAGTTGTAGCCTCTCACTGTAGCAACTGGCAAAAAACAACAGGTGACCCTCTTTACAGGCACACACCAAATACAGCTTTCCTCAGAAACTCAAAACCTAAAGCAAGCCCCAAACTAGTTAACACGCAAAGCACAAAATGAAACAAATGCTGTATTCCTTACCAGTGAATTCTGAAGCCTTGTCTTCTGAATAGAAAAGCAACAAAAAATGCCTCTTGAGGACAGGATTCACTTGCAGATTCAGGTTTTTGTCTTGGTCTTCCTCTTCCTCTTTTTTTTAAAAAACAAGTCTGGTAAGATCAATATGAGGGTGGGGCTAAGATCATAGGTTACTATTTTCTCATAAATGTAGTTCCACTGAAACTGAAACATGAGGGAAGACAAGAAGTCTACTGTTCATATCATACCCGTCAAGTGCGGCTCTGGAAAATATGGGAACTGCTCCGGCCCAGGTGTGCATGCGCAGCAACAATTCCTTTGCGCATGCACAGAACCCCTTTGCGCATGTGCAGAACTGCCTCTGATGGGTGTGCATGCTCAGTAACCCCTTTCCCCGCCGTGCAAAATACAGGATGGCGGTGGGAAAGGGGAGGGACGAACGCTGAAATACAGGAAATCCCGGCCAATATGGGATACTTGACAGGTATGGTTCATATTATCAACTACTAGCAGTTTTTGCCAGGCAATGGCGGGCAGGCTTATTTTTGTATGTTGGTGGTTGGGGTGGTTTTGGGGGGTACATACACACACAACACAACCACACACACACACGCACATGTACGGCCCTCACCTGGAGGGGAGGGGGCTCCCTTCTTCTGTCAGACAAGAAGGCCTGAACAGGGCGCCAGCTTTGGCTGTCGCCTGGCAGGGAAGGCATGCACTTTCTCCATCTCTCTCTCTCTTCCTCTCTCTCTTCCACCCCCTCTCTCCCCCTCTCTCTTTCTCGCATGCACTTTCCCCATCTCTGTCTCTTTTACCCCCTTCTTTCTCTCTCTTCCCCCCACTTTCTCTCTCTCTTTCCCCCCTCCTCCTCTCCCTCTCTCCCTCTCCCCCCACTCTCTATCTCTCTCTCTTCCACCTCCTCCTCTCTCCCCCCCTCTCTCTTCCCTTTCCTTTCTCTCTCTTCCCCTCCCCGTCGGGGAAGGTGCCTGGAGTGCTCCTCTCCCGAGGCCGGTGCCAGCCTTTTATCGCCGGAGCCGCAGGGAGATGAGGTGCTCCTCCTCCTTCCTGCAACTCCACCGAAGCTGCTGCGAGGCCAGTGCCGGCCTCGCTTGCCGGGGCCACGGAAAGATGAGGGGCTCCCTCTCCTTCCCGCAATCCTGCTGAAGCTACGGCGAGGCCGATGCCGGCCTCACTCGCCAGGATCACAGGGATGGCTTCCCTCCAGGAGATGAAGTGTATTCCTGAGGGAAGTGGTTGCAGCACTTCAGCATTTTTTTTCCACGCGCGTGCCAGCTTTCCCAGTGTTCTCCGCGCTCATGCCCTTCAGCCTGATTGGCTGAGGGGTGTTGCAGCGCAGAGGATGCCGGGCCTTGTAGGTTTTTTTGTTCATCTTTGTGGGGTGGTTGCCCCACTCTCAGCGACCGGACCATTGCAGCGATGCTCGCAGGGTCTAAAGGTAAGTATGGGCAGCTCAGTATGGGATGGTTGGGCCAGGTGTGGACATGCATGCCAGACACGTACCATGCAAGGCCCTTCTTATAGGTTAAGATATGTACAAAATATATGCAGTTTGGCTGATTCACAGCCTACCTTAACTTTAAACCTAAAAGATGAATTGTCGGTGGCGGCGGCAGTGGCTGCTACTCATGTTCAAGTACAGTACAATAAAACCCCTACTTACGAACAAACTCCATTCCGTAGGCTTTTGCTTAAATCAGTTTTTTATGTAACTCCAAGCAAACCCATAGGAAAAATTATTTTTTTACGTAAATCGAAGCAAATCCATAGGAAAAATTAAATGTTTATGTAAATCGAAGCAAACCCATAGGGAAATGATTTTTTATGTAACTCAAAGCAAACCGATAGGAAAAAGAATATTTATGTAACTCAAAGCAAACCCATAGGAAATTGTGTAAATCGGGACATGGTGTTAAGCACAAAATCATTATGTAAGTCGAATTTTATGTAACTCAAGGCATATGTAAGTCAGGGTTTTACTGTATACATTTTTTCTTGAAAGTCATTTTCACAATTGATGGATGTGTCTCTGGTGACTCAATTCTTAGAAAGATGACCATCACACATCTGCTACCAATGTGCAGGTCCGAACTAGAGGCTTCAGTTTCACCTGAAACCTGCCTTCACCATCCTTATGCCATCACCCTTGGACTTTGAAAGAAGAGTGACAGACAGGAAAAATGCAATTGGTGGGAATTTGTTTAAGGTGGATTCCAGCTTTCCATGAAGCAACCCACACACTATGATCATGGAGCTATCTCCTGTGGCATGTATGAAATGAGACATGCAGGATTTGACACCAGGACTGTTATGGACTGCCGCAGCCTTCAAGATATTGACAAGGTGCGTCTTCACAGCCAGTCCATCTGGCATGGGCTCTTCTGCCTCCATTACCATTGGGAATCAAAATAGTGAAGTGGTTCCTCCTCTGTTCATTTTGCTGTTGGGCCCAATATGATGGTTTCCAGTGGGATTTCCTCCACTGAGGGGGGCCATCACCCCACCTAAAGGTGCTCATCTGCTCATAGCTGTTGGCCCCTTTAGGGAGTCAGGTTATTTAACACCACTCAACACTCAGTGTTTAGTTGCTGACTGTATGGTCTACTCCTTTACCATAGCAGGATGTCCGGCCAGACATGAAGAGGTTACTACATTGCATAGTACAGTTCCTGAACCATTTTCTTATTTATTTATACACATACAGGCACATTGTTGAAATCCTGTTGCCAGAAGATAAAACGTGTAAGGCTGATGATGTCAACAGTAGTGATAATTACTAGAAATTAAACATTTCCAAACACACACCTTAAGGTGCTCAGGTTTCCTTGGGATCCTTTCAATCAGGATTCAGGCCCGGGTATGGTATGGAGACGGCATTGGTCGCACTGATGGATGATCTCTGGCGGGAGCGGGATGGAGGTTATCCATCCGTCCTTGCTCTTCTTGACCTCTCAGCGGCTTTCCATACCGTCGACCACGGTATCCTTCTGGAACGGCTCAAAGGACTGGGGATCCAGGGCACTGTGTTGTCCTGGTTTTCCTCTTTTCTGGAGGGCCGTACCCAGTCGGTGTGGTTGGAGAGTGAGAGGTACAGCCCTAGGCTTCTCAAGTATGGGGTACCTCAGGGTTTGGTGCTCTTTTCTTTCCTATTTAACATCTACATGAAGCCACTGGGTGAGATCATTTGTTCCCATGGGGTGCGGTACCTTCAGTACGCGGATGACACTCAGTTGTACATCTCAGCCCATGGGGACCCCAGTGATGCCATTGAAATCCTATCCGGATGCATGGAGGCTGTTGGGGTCTGGATGGGGGCAAATGGGCTTCGGCTGAATCCCAGCAAGACAGAGTGGCTATGGATAAGGGGGCCCGCGTTATCCAGGGAGCTACCATCTTTGGTACTGGATGGGGCTGTTTTGCCCCAGACAGACCTGGTGCACAATCTGGGGGTCCTTCTGGACTCGCGGCTGCTGCTAGAAGAACAGGTAGCGGCTGTGGCCAGGAGGGCTTTTGCCCAACTTTGGGTGATTCGCCAGTTGCGCACGCTCCTGGATTGGGACTCCTTGCTTATGGTCACTCATGCTCTGGTCACTTCCCGACTAGATTACTGTAATGCGCTCTACATGGGGGTGCCCTTGACGACCATTCGGAGGCTGCAGCTGGTCCAGAATGCGGCAGCCCGGGTGGTGATGGGGTGCGGATGATATGCCCACACCTCACTGCTACTTCAGGAGCTGCACTGGTTACCAGTTTGTCTCTGGGTGCAATTCCAGGTGCTGGTTTTGACCTTTAGAGCCCTATATGGCAATGGGCCAGGATACCTTAGAGACCGCATCGTCCCAAGAGTGTCTGCCTGTCCAACCAGAGCGGACCGGAGGGGCTCTCTGATGGTGCCATCAACTAGGGGTGCACATCTATCCAGCACCCAAAGGAGGGCCTTCTCCGTGTCTGCACCAACCCTCTGGAACCTCCTGCCAACAGAACTAAGACTTGAAAGAGAATTGCTGCCCTTCAGGAAAGGATTGAAGACCTGGCTGGCAGGGCAGGTGTGGGGCCCTAATGGGAACATGGGCCCTTGCCTGCTGGCTTATATAAACAACTAAGAACTCTCTCTTCTTTTTTAAAGTGGATGGGATGGATGGGTCTTTTAAAGTGGGTGGGATATGGGTTTTTTAAAGTGTTTCTATCTGTTTTAGAACTTGTTGTAATGCCGCCCTGAGTTGGGTTCTACCTGAGTGGGCGGCATATATAAATATGACGAATAAATAAATAAATAAATAAATAAATAAATAAATAAATAAATAAGATGGGGAAGTGTAACACTCTGTGGTTCTAAGGGGCTCTCACTCTCTCTCCCCTCCCTCTATAAAACAGTACAGTGGAACCTCATACAACAATTGCCCCATATAGCAACGAAAACACATAACAATTAGGTTTTGTGGGGAAATGGTGTCCCACATAACAATTTTCCCTATGTAAAAAATTGTACAACAATTTTTCAATGGGAAAAACCACTTAGCGAAAAAAAATGTTGTACAATGCATCCCATAGGGAAAATTGCTATACGATGCATGTATCATATAGCAATTGTTTTGTACAACAACGAGCCCCGTGGAATGGATTAAAATCATTGTATGAGGTACCACTGTACTTGAAAACCAAACTTTACAAACAGTTTTATACTGCATATGTATACATAGAGGGACTGCAGTGGCTTAGTGGTTAAGATGCTGAACTTCATGACTGGAAGGTTGTCAGGTTGTCAGTTTGAGACCCGAGTGCTGCACACAGCCCCTTCCAAAGATTTCCCAACCCATTGGGTAGAACTAAGTAGTCCAAAGGTGTTATAGAAGCATTTGGAAGATGCAGGGCAGATGGAGTGTTTAATTTCTAAAAACTGCCATACCTAGGAAGATTTATTGTTTGCAATTTTCAGAAGTTAGATAATTCCCCTCTATCTTGGAGCTCTCATTGACTTCCCCAGGACAAAAGGGATCCCATGGGATCTTCAGTGAGAAACGGAAATTTTTAACTTATGTTTCTTTTGGGTTTGTTGTCTGAGTGTGTATGTTCTGCAGCTAATGTCATCATCAGTCTATACATGGTGTAAGTTGTGCAACAGTATTCCAACCACAGGAAGAACTATTTTACCTTTTTGGTCCTCAAAAGTGCTGCCAAAGCAACTTTGAAAACTGAAGACTACAAGTGCTGTCATCTTTGAAAAGAGCCTGGTACATGGCCGACTAGTGTACTAGTTAGTTCTTCCTCTATTTGCCAAGACATTAGAACATGTCAGAGCTGGGAAATTCGACATGCCAGTTCTAAAGCCCACAATTTCACCAAGATGTTGGTAGGTGGTAGGGACCATTCCTGTGAAACTACCCATCGAGGAGCTGTGGTGGGCTTCAACAATTTTTAATACCACACTTTGGCCGTAGTATGGCGGGAAAGCCCTGCGTTGTTCCCAAAATAGGACTACTTTATTTCAAAACTTGGATGGGTGGGGCCAGCCAGAATTTCTGCTACCGGTTCTGGTGAAATGGTGTGAACCTGCTGATACCCACCACTGGCTTTAGGTAATTGCTTTCAGCTGACTACAGTATAATGAACGGAGAGAATTCTACATTCCCACCTCTTGCTCCAGCTTCGGTAAATCAGAATGCCTGTGAAAACCACAGTGCCTTCACCATCTGATCCCACCACAAAAGACCAGGCTGATTGTTAGTACTTTAGCAAATGCATAGTCCTTGACTATATTTAAAGATAATGTTGCTGTCCACATTTTATATTTGGATTACAAACAGAACAAGCAACCGTGAAAAATTGATGTCTCTTCTGCGCACAGCAGTCAGCCAGGTATTCAAAATTCAAGATGACATCGATGTACTTAGTTTAGTGATCCATTTTTCTTCTTTCTCTCGGCTGCACCTTTGTTAAGGAAGTAGCACACTATGATGCCATGATTTCCTTTAATCTGTTACGAAACTGTTATGTATGATAACTGTGTAGTAACTGTCAAAACTATTCAAACTGCCATGTTCCCGTGCTTTCTAGCTGTCAAACAGCGTCCGTTTGACAGCTACGAAATCTCACCAGACAGCGTAGTCTCGCGAGATTTCAGGAGGCGCGCAATTCAAATTCTGACAGGCGCGGAATGTATCTCTTGTATGCAAATAAGGGGTTTGAAATGTGTGCACACCTTGTCAGCCAATTGGCATTGTGTATTATTGTTACTGTAACTGTTTGTATTGTCTGTAAGTCTGAGTTTTGCCCCATCCAAACTGTGTTCAAACCCCACCAATAAAGAGCTGTATTTCACTTCTGAATGTGATTCGTCATATTTCCTTGAACACCAAATTGGTGACGAGGATGGGATGGCATCCCCACAAGGCAACAACATTGGCCCCTTCAACCCGGCACATCCAGACAAATGGGAGGTCTATGAACGCCAGTTTTGCCATGCTATGGCGTCCCAGAAGATCACCGATGAAGACCAGAAGCAATCCTGTTTCCTCGCACAGTGCGGATCTGAGATGCTTGAGCTGGCCATCCACCTCATTCTTCCTTGGGACATGGATGAGGTGCCACTCGCTGAGATACTGTCAGCACTGAGGAAGCACCTGCAGCCGGAGGTCTCGATCTTCCCGGCCAGGGTGGCCTTTCATTGAAGGGAGCAGTGCCCTGGTGAATCCATTGCTGAATATGTCGACGCACTTCGCCTTGCTGCTGGCTCTTGCAAGTGGGACAGCATCAAAGAAGCACTCTGAGACCGTCTGCTGGCCAGCATGAGGGATGAAGATGCTCAATGTTGCCTCATGACCAGGAAGACACTAACATTCAAAGGCGTGCTGGATGAGGCACTATCGTCTGCGGCTGCATGGTCTGGAGTGAAGCTTTTCCGGCATCGCCACTCCACTGCCAGTGCCACCAACTCGGTCGTGCAAGCCCATTGATGCTCATCTTCTTTATCATCAGCATCTCCTGGTTCCACCTCTTCCTCGGGGTCCAGCAATGAAGAGAGTGAGGTCCGAGTGGTTCAACACAAACACCGAGAGCACCGCGACGATCAGGAGAAGAAATCCTTCCAGTAGTGCAATGGCTGCGGGGCCCAGCATGACCGCAAGAAGTGCCCATTTCACACCGCAGAATGCCACAACTGCAGATGGAAGGGGCACATAGCCAAGGTATGCTGGCAGCAAAAGCGAAGACCTTCAGCGCCAGAGTTCAAGCATGGTCATCGCCGCGAATCGTCCATCACCAAGGTGTCATCCGTGCCAGAGCCGTGCCAAGTGGGCAGCATCAGCGAGCGGTTCTATGCCGACCTGAACTTTCAGGATGTCCCCTTCAGAATGGAGGTGGATTCAGGTATTACATTTTTTAAAATTCCACAGCGGGAGTTTGTGAGGATTCCCCCAGCCTCTCGGCCCAAGCTTAAATCTCTCAAGACTTCCCTCTGGGATGTGCAGGGTTGCCAGATTCTGGTCCTAGGGGTGGGTAACTTTTTGGTTCATTTCAAAAACATACGCACCACTTTGCCCTTGGTTGTAGTTAAACAGGGAACTAATAATCTGATTGGGACTCAGTGATTTAAGCCCCTGGGGATCCGGCTATCTGGCATTCATGCAATAGACTCTGACCCAATCCAGGACGTTTGTGCTGCACATCCTGAGGTATTCGAAAAGGGTTTAGGTTTATACAAAGGGCCCCGTTGACTTTGAACTTGACCTTGCCATCCAGACCATCTGGATGAAGCCGCACCAGGTGTCCTTTGCCCTCAAAAAGAAGATTGAAGCTGAGTTGGACAAACTGGTTGGGCAGGGCATCCTGGTGCCGGTGGACTCCACCGAGTGGGAGACACCAATTGTCACTGCTCTAAAAAGCAACGGGGAGGTCAGGATATGCGCGGACTATAAATGCACAATCAATAAAGCTATTCGCCCGAACGCATATCCTGTATCCGTGGTAAGCTACCTTCTTGCCTCCTTGCATGGAGGAAACTGCTTTGCGAAACTTGACCTTGCCCAGGCTTACCAACAGTTAACCGTAACTCCTGCCGCTGCCATAGCACGCGTAAGGGGGCATTTAAGGTGACCAGACTACAGTTTGGGGTGAATGCGGCCCCTGGAATATTTCAATCTCTTGTAGAACACATTCTTAAAGGGTTGCCCAGAGTCCTGCAATACTTTGACGATGTCCTGATCACCGCTAAGGACACCGTCGAACTAGCGGCCAGGCTCGATAGAGCACTGTCATGTTTTGAGCGGGCAGGTCTGTGTCTCCGGAAGGACAAGTGTGTGTTTTTGGCAAGGGGGGTGGAGTTCCTGGGGTACAGGATTACACCCCAAGGTATTATGCCCTCAGACTCCAAGGTGATAGCCATGCGGAATGCACCCAAGCCAAAATGTAAAGCCGAATTGCAATCATTAATAGGACTGTTAAATTTTTATCATGCTTTTCTCCATTGCAAAGCCTCAGTTGCTGAACCATTGCACCGGCTCCTTAAGAAAGACACTGTTTGGCACTGGGGCCATTGCCAGGAGAAAGCATTCCAAGACCTTAAAATACTTCTGTCTTCTGATGCAGTGTTGACACACTTCAATCCCAACAAACGGGTTGTTCGTGCGTGCGATACATCCCCTGTGGGAGTTGGGGCTGTGTTGTGCCATGTGTTAAATAACAGGAGGGAAGCCCCCGTAGCATTTTATTCTCCGTTCCCTCTCAAAGCCTGAGAAAAATTATGCTCAGACTGACAGAGAGGCGTTGGCAATCGTGGCGGGCACCAAGAAATTCCACAATTACCTCTACAGAAGGCCCTTTACCATCATAACTGACCAAAAGCCCCTCCTTGGAATCTTTGTTAATGGGAAGCCCACGCCGCAAATCCTGTCCCCACAGATGTTGCACTGGGCAGTCTTTTTAAATGCATACAATTTCACTCTAGTGCACAGGCCCGGCAAAGACATCAGCCACGCTGATGCCCTGTCACGTTCTCCACTTCCTGGGGTTGGGGAACCGAATTGCGAGATCGAAAACGATCACCAGGTCCTCATGATTGAGGCATTTGACTTGCCTCTGGTCATCCCCTCTGTCATAGCCAAAGCCATGGTCAAAGATGTGGCACTTGCTAAGGTCATTTCTTGGGTACAAAAAAGCCGAGGAATTCAAGACATTCCACCGCAAATGCTTGGAATTGTCTGTAGAATGGGGTTGCCTTCTGTGGGGCCAGCGGGTGTCATTCCTGTCACCCTCTGCCAGAAGGTTTTAAATCTACTTCATACGAGTCACCCGGGAATTGTATGTTCCAAAGCCCTTGCCCGTAGTTACTTTTGGTGGCCCCAACTGGACCGGGACATAGAACAGATGGTTGGCACTTGTGCCAGCTGTCAGTGCTCTCACCCGGAGCAATCCCACCTTCCCTCTTTGGAATGGGTGTCTGCCAGAGGTCCGTGGTCCAGGTTGTACATAGATTTTGCAGGTCTGTTTAGGGGAGCCCTATTTTTGTTGGTTGTGGATTCATTCTCCAAGTGGCTGGAAGTGATTAAAGTGCCAAATACCACCTCAGCCACAACAATAATGCACCTAAGGAGGCTGTTCGCTACGTTTGGACTCCCAGATGTGCTGGTGTCCGACAATGCATCCACGTTCACATCTGCAGAATTCCAATCCTTCATGGAAAGGAATGCGATTAGGTATATCACTGCCACCCCATTCCACCCTACCACCAATGGCCAGGTGGAGCAGCA
Organism: Bradypodion ventrale; assembly: GCA_035047345.1. Lineage (NCBI taxonomy): Eukaryota > Metazoa > Chordata > Lepidosauria > Squamata > Chamaeleonidae > Bradypodion > Bradypodion ventrale. The sequence goes on along the minus strand of JAWDJE010000006.1, from coordinate 68,410,455 downwards.
GGTGCGCACAACCAAGGACGTGCTTTGGTGCATGGGAGAAGGGGATTTGGAGCTCCAGTTATGTCAGTTCCTCTTTACTTATAGGCTCACCCCCTTGCCTCAGGGCTATCCCCTGTGGAATTGCTCCAGCGAAGGAAACTCTTATCCTTGCTGGACAGATTGGATCCCTCTAGGGTGGAGGACAAGGGCACAAATATAGCGATCCAACACCAGAAGGGTTTCTCGCCCGGGGACCCTGTTCATTGCTGCAATTATGCAGCTGGTAGTCCTACGTGGGTGCCTGGTTTTGTGATCGATCAAACTGGTCCAGTTTCTTACAAAATTGAAACAGCCACTTGTCTGATCTGGAGAAGGCACGCAGACCAGTTGAGACTCAGAATACTGGACCCACTGGATGAATACAGACACTCAATGTTAGGGTTGGCCCCCACCCGTTTAAACCCAGGGTGCAGAGGTAACAGTCGGCAACTACCTAACCTTGACCCAGAAGTGTGTTCTAAGGACCGATTTCAAGAGGAAATTGCGGAATGCTCCCCTACTCCAGCCACGAGTACCCCCACACTGTCCCAGCCTAGCACACTGGACTCCTCTATTAATGATGACCACTATTGTTTAGAGTCGCCCTCCACACTCAGTACACATAGGAGGGACCCTCAGTTGTCTTTGTCATCCCCAGCATTAGATTTTGGTTTTGAGTGATCCCCTGCTCCTCCATCTGACAAACAGGGCTTTGATTTGGGTTGTCAGTCCTCTCCCTCTAGTCCTACAAGCCCCTGAGCTGGCTCAACCAAGTGTCCAACCCAGAAGGGAAACTAGGCCACCATCCTGGTTAAAGGATTTTGTTTTTACCTAGGGGGGAGGAATGTTATGTATGATAACTGTGTAGTAACTGTCAAAACTATTCAAATCGCCATGTTCCCGTGCTTTCTAGCTGTCAAACAGCGTCCCTGTTTGACATCTATGAAATCTCGCCAGACAGCGTAGTCTCACGAGATTTTGGGAGGTGCACGATTTGAATTCTGACAGGTGCGCAATGTATCTCTTGTATGCAAATAAAGGGATTGAAATGTGTGCACACCTTGTTAGCCAATTGGCATTGTGTATTATTGTTACTGTAACTGTTTGTATCTATACCTATAAATCCAAGGGTAAACCATTGGAACTTGCTATACGTTTCTGCACCCATCCAACCTATCACGTACCGAGCCCGGCCTGCATGTTACTGCAGGGTTGCTGAAGGTGCCAGTGGGGCAAGAGCCCCTCGAACATGAAAAAAGGAAAAGAACTTCAATTCCCAACATCCTGTGTGCCGCGCCATGCCTCAGCCAATCAGGCTGACTTCTGACAGAGGTAATACAAAAGCAGTAGCCAGCTATCCTCAAGGAAGAGCACCCCTCCTTACGGATCGCTGCCTGCCGATCTCCAGTTAGGTAAGCCAGGCGATAAAGGAGACAGAGAGGAGAGAACCATTGTCAGGCAGATAGCTCTTCTCTGCCTCCTTTTCACCTGACCTACTTAATGAACCTTACTGGGGGAAGAGCCAGCTGATTGCCGGCTCCTCCTTTTCCCAACTGCTGCATCGAAACCAAAATGCGAAGCAGCAATGGGGAAAAGAGGAACCGACAGGCAGCCCGTTCTTCACGCAAAATTACACAACAACAACAAAATCAAACATTTACCCAAAACGCCAAACACCTAAATTAATAAAACACAAATAAATAAATAATTAAACAAACACATTAACCAACAGAACAATAAACAACAAAATCCACAAACAAAAACACCCAAAATACCATGAAAGCACAGAAAAAACACCTAACTACAACACGAAAATATCTAACTCAAACAACAAAAATACCACAAATTAAACAAATAAACACCAAAGAAATAACAAAAATAAACAACACCTGAAATAAACAAACCAATTACACACATCTAAAGCCAAACCAAAACTAAAAAGAACAAACAGAAACACTTCCCTGCCCACCACCACAAAAACAAAACAAAGAAAAATCCCAGAATAAATAAAACCAGAGAACTCACCAGGACGTCCTCTCTCCACGAGACCGGAACAGAAATGAAGAAACAAAGAAAGGCAACTTACCAGAAGAAACCCCACCTAGAGGCCAGGAGAGAAAAAACACTTGAAATGAAACCAAAAACAACAGCCACACCTGCAGGCCGGAATATTAAAAACAAGTCAAAAATACAACAGCCCCACCTAGCGGCCACAAGAGTAAAAACAAGTTAAAAAAACAATAAAACAAAAGTTTACACAAATAACAAACATATGTTAAATAAATAAAATAAAAATATTTATAGCATCCTCTGTTGATTTTTAACTCAAAAACAAAAACAAAAAACCAACAACCCAAAAAGCAAAACACAATTTATAACAGCCCGGCAATCCCGGGCAACCTATGCTAGTTGTATATAAGTCCAAATTTTGCCCCATCCAAACTGTGTTCAAACCCCACCAACAAAGAGCTGTATTTCACTTCTGAATGCGAGTCAGCAAACCCACACCAGAAAGTATCCTGCAGCACTTGGGTATACTTTTAAAAGGTGCACCCTAATTTGTAAGGCACTGTTTGAAACGTAAAGCTTTTGGAATATGAAGTGCTTACAAAAGGTTGTGCTCCCTTAGGACTGCTGTCTCTACCCTTGACTCTCTGTAATGCTGTATATTCTTCACATACTTTTAGATTCTCATGTGAGCTGTTTCCAGGTCATACAGGGAGAAGCCCAGGATGGAGGTGCAGTTTTGTGTGCAGTTCAGTACCCATGAGGGTGCCTGTGGGCTAAATATACAATTTGGTTTGGCCTTCTGTGGAGTACACCTCCCTCATCTCAGGACCATGCTTTGGCAGGTATAAGCTTCATATGTCTCCTCACTGACTTATGTAAAAAGCAAACAGATCTTAGTGACCTTTTAAAAAATGTTTGTCTTTGAAAACTTATAGGCTAGTAGCCGCTTCTAAGAGGATGAATGTTGGCACATTTCAAGCAAATGGGTGCCAAGGCATTATGCAAGGTAGCCTTTAAAAAACTATTTTTAAAAAACAAACCTTTAAAAATAATGAAAGAATGGGAATGCACAAGTAAATTTCAGTCAGGCATTGTGGACATTTTCTTTAGATTTTTTGCAAGGAGAACCTTTAAAATCAACATCTCTTTTCATACTTGGATGATGCATTTAGGCCAAGAAACATCCTGCCAAGTGTGTTAGCCTTCATGATAGGAAATTTGTCGGCTAAGATGTTATAAAACCAGGAAGGTGAGGGAAGGGAAGGGAAGAGAAGAGAATTGGAGGCTTGATCTTAAAGCTATGTAGTCTACATCACAAATAGGAATAAGGTTCTGCAGACTTCCAAATGTTGCCTAGAATGCGTGTATGTTTATAGGAGCTGGCTTGATAGTTCAGTGAGTGAGGCATCTGGCTGTGGAACCAGAGAATGGGAAGAAGAGCCAGCGTGGGTGATTTTGGGCAAGCTACACAGTCCCAGGATACCCCAGAAGAAGGAATTGGCAAACTATTTCTGAGTGCTATCTACCTAGAAAACCATGAAAAGAGTTGCAATAACCCAGAATCACACATTTGTTTGGTACACAAATGATATAATACGTGCCTGTAGATCAAGGGTGCCCAAACTTTTCAGGCCAGGGGCAGGTCACATGGTTCAGGGGGCTGGTCACAATGGCCCAAGGGCCGGATCTGGCCCCCAATGCCAATTCATCAAGCTCACAAAGCCATCATCACTCCCAGGAGTGACAAGGGCTTTGTGGGCCAGATGAATTGGCATTGGGGGCTGGGTCCGGCCCCTGGGCCATAGTTTGGGCACCCCTGCTGCAGATAATAGCGACTGCTTTCATCATTTGGCTTGTTAAATTGGTAGAAAAGGAGCACAGGAAGAGGGGTATGGTGCCATTGATTGATGGAGGACAAAAAACTGCAAGTGACCATCTGGTTGCATCTCAAACAACCTTGTGAGGAGGAAACATTCTGTACAATACAATAAGATCCTGATGACAAGACAGGAAGAAGTGAGGGAACATCATCATCTACAATCTACTCAATGCTAGAACAACATGATTGCTGATGCAATAACAGAGTTTTTAATAGGGGTTGTAGAAAAGGGACACAGAAGGAATAATGGTATGAGGCATTAACCTTATCCAGTGTTTATTTTTAGATACAGTAGCACATAATAACCATAATGAAACATAATTCAGCACTCCATTTATGAAAGGATAAAAATGTGTGGATAGTTCAGTGAGTTACATGCCTGGCTGTAGAGCCAGAGGTTGGAAGTTCGATTCCCCAGTGTTCCTCATAGTAGAACACATTGTGTAGCCTTTAGCAAGCTGTGCAGTCTCAGAGCACCCCCAGAAGAGAATGGTAAACCACCTATGTATACTTACTCCTTAGGAAGTCTTGGAAAAAGTCACAATATGTCAGAATTGACTTGATGGTGCGTAAATAGAAAAATACACATGGGTCCTTCATATCTAGGCTACCAATTGAGCATTAAAATCTCAGCTCATCTTCTATGTCTGAAAGAAGACCTTGCTCTCCCAAATCAACGTACATCATAAAGAGATAAATATTATGTCTAATAATATATAAAAATAAAGCTTTTCTCATAAGCTTAAAGCATAGACTAGTTAAAATGTATCAGTCCTGCTCACCAATCAAACAGCACATATATTTTGTGTTCAGAAATCTCAGCTAAGCACACAGATATCTCATATAAAACAAACCACAGAAATGGCAAACTCAATTTCTCTTTCATTTATCCTGCAGAAGGCAAGACTGTGAAATCAATGGAAAATGATGTAAACAAGAAAGTTAGGTTAGGATAGGCATTTATCTTTAAAGCTTCCTTTGGTTTAATATAAAAAGTTTTCATGAAGTCTTTGGCTTTACAGTTCCTGCTGGAATCATTAAATCATGTCACACTGTACCTCTGCTCTCACGCACTGCAGGAAGGCTGACTGGTTGACTGACTAGCATTCTCATTACTACCCTTCCTGTGGTCCTTTTCTGCCAATTTAACAAGCCAATTCAATTAGAATATAAATAGTATTTCTGACAAATGTACTTGTTGTGAGAGTACATGCTGTGAAATAATTTTATCAATCTATATGCTTTTAAAAATACTTTAAAAATATTTCACTGAACAATTACACACACATTGCATTTTGTATCTTCAAAAGTATTATTGGTGCAAGGCATATTAAAATGGAGCCAAATAAAATATCCCCATCTCTTTTTTGCTTCAAATCACTTTATCCTCATCTGTATGCTCTGGGCTTCTAAGAAGCACACTTTTTAATTCAAAGGGATCTATGCTTGGGAAAATCATGAAAAGGCTGTATTTAACAACCATAACAACAACAACAGCAACACACTGCTATAGTTGTTATTCTCCTTTCTCTTTTGAAATCCCAACCATTATAGGTTTCATATTCATTGTAGGTGGATAAACAGACACAATGTCCAGCCATTTGAGATGATGATGCAGAACAGGAGTTCTCAACTTTTTTAAGCCAGGGGCTGGGTCATGCTCCCTCAGACAGCTTCAGGGGCCAGGTGGCCATTTTGCCCTTCCTCCACCACATGGCACTTCCTGGTGTGATGGAGGCAGTGGGGGCCCACATGAAATGGTGCCACGGGCCACAGGTTGAGAATCCCTGTTGTAGAAGATCTAGGCTTAGGCAGTTTGTTGTTGCATTTTTCCTTTTGTGTCCAGATCAATTTGATTATATTAAACTACCAAAAATGAGGCCACCTTCTTGGCTTTGTTATTGGGCAAAATTAAATCATTATTGGTACATGTTTCTGGTACTAGTCGACAGACCAGCAGGTGAGTCAGGCTCTGTGTCTCTCCCCATTCACACAGCATGTATTGTCTGTCAGATACTCCCACTTGAGCAAGTTGGACTTACATTTACACACTCTGACCCACATCCTATTCAGGGTCCTCCAAGTCACATAGGGGAGGTCGAGTTCCTCAGCCATATCCTCCCTTAATGTTATTCCTTGTTCACTGAGCATCTTCTGCCTCCACCTTCTAATTTGCTTTTGCATACCTTCAAGAATGTTTGTTCTTGCCATAAAGCTTTTCCTGGATCTGAGTTGGTGGACTTGGGGCTCATATCAGAGGATCTTCAGAGTTTGTTGTTGTTATGTGCTGTCAAGTCACCTTCAACTTATGGCAATCTTTACCTTTATGAATTAATGAAGAAAAGACCTCCAAAATGCCTTAACAACCTTATTCAACTCCTGCTAATTCAGAAGAAACCTTTGTGCGTACAGAGAGTTCTGCCTTGATTCACTCTAGGATTCACTTGTTTAGCTGCCTGGCATTTTGGGTAAACTGTATACTGTCATGGTATACACAAAGCTCTTCTCTAGCACCATATTTCAAAGGAATCATCCCTCCTGTCAACGTCAGCTTTTACATCTGGACATAGCAGTCAGAAATATAGTGATGTGGCTTTAGCCTCCAGTCATATGTCCTTACACTTTATGATCTTTTCTCTTCCACTGATGCTCTCCCAAGTCTAATAGCATTTCTGGGCTATACCTGTATATTACAAATGCCTTTGTTATAACACCACTTGCTTGCATGGGGAATTAGTGCTATTGTCCTACAGCTACTGCACCTCTTGGTGTCACCTTTCTTGGAAATGTGAGTATATATCGAACATTTCTATTCTTTCGGCCATTGTTTCATTTTTCGTATTTGTTGGCATATTCTTGTTAGAATTTAACAGATTCAGTCTATGTAGCTTGGAATAGTTCTAGCAGTATCTCATTTGCTCCTGGTAATTACTTTCTTCCAAGTACTTTGGGAGTAGCTTTCACAACACTTTACAAATTGCATATTCTTCATGATAGAAGTCCTTTTCAAAGAATCCAGCCATCCTTGTGTCTCTTCTATATAGTTTTCAGTATGTTGTTTCTACCTTCTCTTTATTTTTCTTATCCTTTCAGCATCTCTAATCTTAGTTTTGGGATCCAATATAGTGTAGTAGTGGATAGAGTGATAGACCATTGAAACTCACTGGGAGCAGTGGGGCTTGTAAAGTATCTCACTTATCTTGAAAGCCCCATTAAGGTCATTATATGTCAGTTCTGACTTGAGGTCATATAATTAATTAATTATGTTAACTAATTAACTAATCTTTGTATAAATAGATTTCTTAGAAGAAACTTGTTGTTTTCCTCTTTGTTGTTCTCTTCTATTCTTTTACACTGATCATTGTAATTGTTCTCTTCTTGTGGGTTGCCTGCGGGAATAATTGGCCAAACCTTTCCCCAGGGATTCACTCGACCTTCAACAGATCCACAACAGATCCACGGCCCTGAAGGGAGAACCTGCAACCCATGAAGAGCAACACCTTTTGACATGCTTCACGGCCATGGGCAAACCAGGCCACTTGAAGTTCCAAACAGCTAGCAACATTTCTAGCAACTTGGGATGTAAAGCACATATTTGGCATTCCGTACAATCCCCAGGGACAAGCCATTGTTGAACGGGTGAACCGGACGCTAAAGTCCTACATCGAAAAACAAACAGAAAGGGAGGAGATTGTCCCCCTGAAAAGCCAGGGTCAGGCACAGCAATGCCTTCACAAAGTTTTATTCACTTATAACCACCTCAATATTTTTGCTGACTGCACCCCACAGGAGAAGCATTTCCGACAGCAGGAAATCCTCCCACGATCCATCGTTCGCTTCAGAGTGCCGCCAGACCCCTCCTGGAGAGGTTATCAGGCACCCCTGATAACATGGGGGAGAGGGTATGCATCGATTATGTCCCCCACAGGACCCATCTGGATTCCTAGTCATTGCATGAAACCGCATTTCGAGCAGCATGACGTGGAACCGAGCGATCTCGGACCCCTGCCCAAGATGGAGGGAGTGAGCCTGACAAGAGGACCCAGGTAGAGCAGATGACCCCAGCCAAGACCAGACCACAGAGTGACCTGGGGGATGGTCAAGACCTTGTGTGATGACGCCTTGTCCATCCTGAGGGAGCAAAACACTGAGCCTACCCTGCAAAACATGGTGGCCGCAGTGCTAGCTCAAATCACCTACAATTCCCTGATGGTCATCTTGATCCTTTCCTTGCTGATGGGGAGAGGGGTTCAAGCTTCTTATTGGGACTTGACATCTGGCGAAGACTTAACCGCCAGACTCCAGTACAACATTTGGGAGAAATTAGCCGGACTTGTCAACCAATTGGACTTTTGCTTGCAACAAACCACCGACACTTCTTCTTTATTAAGTACATGCCTGATCCCGGTGTGCCGCGCTCCATGAGAGCAGGCTGTGGACACTGAATGGATGTGCGCGTTTGTGTACCACCACCGGATCACATATGCGACTTACACAAACTGGGGCACTCAGGTAACAAAGACTTTGCCAGCTGATACAGTCACCCTTTACACACCTTGGGTGGCCATCAGCCCAAGCACGCCCTGTGCCAAGATGATGGGCTGCTCCACAGCCAAAGGCCCACACCACTGTTGCCTGAGTCCCAGGAAAGAGACTTGGAAATGTGCCCAACCAGAGACAGTTATGTGTATGCTCATATTATTTTGCCTACATGATGGTTTTTCACTTGTAACCAATGGACTTGGAAATACATACCCGCTAATGTGTCTGACTCATACTGCTGTGTGAGTTGCTTAGCCCTGGTACTCCCCAAAAGGGAGATGGCCACCCCAAACCCGGACATCCCATGACCTGCACGGCCCATACAAGCGGTCCAGCTAGATGAAACATGTGACAGTGATATCACCCTACTTAGCAAGGCAGAGTTTGTGTCCCTAGCAGTCAGCCTTATAGGGGTGCCCGGACTAGCAGCAGGTAATGCATGCAGGATCAGCAAGCTAGCATGCATGCTAGCAAAAGCCATCAATCACACTTCATCAGCCATTGCCCTACTAAACCGAGAGCAAGCTGAATTGAGACTCGTGGTTTTAGACAACCGCGCAGCAATTGACTATTTGCTGCTTTTACACCATTTGGGCTGCGAATCTGTCCAGAACATGTGTTGCTTTAACATCACGGACAATTCTCGCAAGGTCCAGAGTCAAATCACCGAACTTGACACCATAGTTAAACACATCAAGGAACTGGGGTTGGTGGGATGAACTTTGGTCCTTGGTACCATGGGGTTGGTTGCAGACAGTGCTTAAAGCTATCGCTGGCGTCATGGTAGTGGGAATCATGTTTTGCTGCTTTGCGCAGTACATTCCTTCACTCTTGTCAATGTGTACCTCATGGCGGAGACCCCAGGAAATAGTTACACCCAAGCAGATCATGCCTTACATCTACCGTGCCCTCAGCCAGGCTGATTTATTCCCTGCGGGAATAATTGGCCAAACCTTTCCTCAGGAGTTCGTTCGGCCTTCGACAGATCCGGGGATCAACCAAGCTTGGCAGGAAAGGCAATTGGGATGCGGGCTAGTTAGCTAGTTTGGGGGGTGAATCATAAAGCCTTGGCTGATGGCTACAGTAGAAACGGGGTAAAAACCAGGATGATGACTCTAGTAGAAAGACACAATCCTCAGCTGCTGGCTACAGATTAAGCTGGGCAAACAAGCCGAGCCAGACAGCAGACAAAGCTAGACACCGGGAGTCAATACACATAAGGCTCTGAGATAGGGCAGGAACAATGGGCTTCTCCAGCCCAAACTTTAATTAGTTGCGGGCTGTCCATTAACCACAGGGCAATGTCCAAGAGCAGGTATTGTCCTGACCACCGGAAAATGCCATGTATGCAAGCCTTCTGTATTAGGGGGTCATGCACATCCTACGCACGTATCACCCCAAGACAGGGTAATAAATACGAATCCCCGACGTCGTTCGGGGCTGGACTTTACTGCACGATTGTCTCGCGTGTCTTCCTTGCAGCCAGCCAGCCATTCCTACATTCCTACATTCCAACACTTCTCTTGATCAAAAATTGTATTCAAGATGTTGACCCTATGTCTGTTTCCTTTTACTTTTGCTTCTTGCTGGTTCTTAACCATTGTAAGTTTCTTCAATCACCTATCTAGACTTTTCTTTTGATTTACATATTTTTTTTTGGGGGGGGGGGGGTTTGCATTCTTCCCTGATATTTTTGCTCATCTCAATCCACAGTTCTTTTGGTTCATGGTCAATTGAATTTAGTAATGCAAATCTATTCTTTACATGGACTTTATATTAATCAGAAATGTGGTTTAAATTATGTTTCAGCACTAATATTCTTTTAGTGCTATTTTTCATCTTTACTGTAATTTTTGGTATCAATATCATGGTCATTAGCCCAATCTGTTGTTAGTCTTATTTTGGAAGAAGAATATCTCTCTACTACTTCCAGTTATGCAATGAATCTGATTTCTATATTGGCCATCTGGTGATGTCCACATGTACAGTCATCTGTTCAATTTCCTGAGGTATGCATTTGCAATAAACAGATTGTTGTTTATTCATTTATTAAATTTACATGGCATTTTTACTACTAAATTTTAAAATAATTTTCTAGAAAGCAAAATGTAAGTTAATTAACTACCATATTAGGTTCCTTATTTGCTAGCAGCCTGATACTTTAGTGCAGGAGTTCTCAACCTTTTGAAGCCAAGGGTCAGGTCACGCTCTCTCAGGCAGCATCGGGGGTCGGATGGCCATTTTGCCCTTCACCACATGGCACATCCTGGTGTGGTGGAGGCAGTTGGGGGGGCACATAAAATGGTGCCGCCAGGCCACAGGTTGAGAATCCCTGCCTTAGTGTTTATTTCTCAAAGAATATAAAGGTAGCTGAGAGTTCAAATAGACTTTATATTAGAGATGTAGCTAGGATCCATTGGGTTTCAAAACTGATGTCCTCTATGTTTACTGTAAAATAAGGGAAGGTCTACTAGCTATATCTTTAAACCATTGCCTAGTTTAATTCTTAAAAGCAAGAGAAACTAAGGAAACCTAAATTTAAAGAAAGACAGAGAAAGCTTATTTCCTTGTGTTTCCAAGTAGCAAACATTTGCTGTAAATATACAGGTACATCATAATGTTGCAGATAACATTTTAAGCTTTCCACTGTGATGAAAAATTCATTATTCATACATCGATATCAGTCTGCTTCTTTAATCCCAGACATACAGTTAAATTTGGCAACTGAATGACATAAATGCAGAAGTCTCTTGAGATTAATGAAATGTGTAACTTTTATCTAAAACCTATCATAAGAACAGCCTTGCTGGAACAGGCCACATGTCATCTAGTCCAGCATTCTGTCTCACACAGTGGCTCACCATTTGCTTCAGGGTATTATTCCCAAGAAGATGCCTTCACCTGCTTAGGATTCCCTGGAAATGGCATTGAGAGATATCCTGCCTATCTCTCTAACCTGGAGGTTGTTCTTAGGTATCCATAATCATACCCATTGATACCCTTGTCCTCCATGAACTTGTCTAATTTTTTCTTGAAGCTGTCAAGACTGACAGCTGTCACCACTTCTTCTGGCAGGGAGTTCCATAGACCCGTGATCCTCTGGGTGAAAAGGTACTTTCTCTTATTTGTTTGAGAATTAGTACCCAAAAGTTTCATGGAGTGCCCCTTAGTTCTAGTGTTGTGCAATAGGGAAAACAGATTTTCCTTATCTACTTTGTCCACACCGTGCATGATTTTATAAACTTCAATCAGATCACCTCTTAGATGCCGTCGTTCAAGAGTGAAAAGGCCCAACCGATGCAGCCTCAGATGGTAAGGAAGGTTTTCCAGTCCCCTAATCATTCTGGTTGCCATCCTCTGCACTTTTTCCAGCTCCATAATATCCTTCTGGAGGTATGGCAATGAGAACTGTACACAGTATTCCAGATGGGGCCTCACCATAGATTTATAAAGAGGCAAAATGACATTTGCTGACTTATTTTCTATACCCTTCCTAATGATCCCTAGCATTGAGTTTGCTTTATTTCACTGTTGAGGCACACTGGGTTGACACCTTCATTGAGCTGTCCACCAGGACACCAAGGTCCCTATCCTGGTTTGTCGCAGAGAGTTCAAACCCCATCAGTTTATAAATGTAATTGGGGTTTTTTGCCCCAATGTGCATCACTCTTAACTTACTAGTGTTGAAGCTCATTTGCCACTGTTTTGCCCACTCCCCCAGTGTCAAGAGATCCCTCTGGAGCTCCTCACAATCTCTCACAGTTTTCACTACCCTGTATAATTTAGTGTCGTCAGCAAATTTGGCTACCTTGCTATTTACTCCTACTTCTAGATCATTGTGAAGAGGTTGAAAAGCAGGGGTCCCAGTACTGACCCTTGGGGGACCCAACTCTTTACTTTCCTTTAATTGGAGAAGTATCCATTTAGTGCTACCCTCTGTTTCCTGTCCCTTAGCCAGTTGCTGATCCAGGACAAGACCTGTCCCTTTATTCCATGACTGGTAAGTTTGTTCAAGAGCCTTTGGTGTGGGACCTTGTCAAAAGCCTTCTGAAAGTCCAGATAAACAATGTCAACTGGATCCCCCTTATCCACATGCTTGTTGACACTCTCAAAAAATTCCAACAGATTAGTGAGGCATGATTTGCCCTTGCAAAAGCCATGTTGGCTCTCCTTTAGCAGCTCCTTCTCTTCTATGTGCCTATTAATTCTATCTTTTAGGATGGTTTCCATCACTTTACCTGGGACATATGTCAAACTGACTGGTCGGTAATTTCCTGGATCACCCCTGCATCCTTTTTTGAAAATTGGTGTTACATTCGCTACCTTACAGTCATCAGGCACAAAGCCTGATGTGAGTGAAAGATTATATATTTTGGCTAGGAGATCAGCAATTTCATCTTTAAGTTCCCTGAGAACTCGTGGATGGATGCCATCTGTTCTTGGCGATTTGTTAGCATTTAGTTTAACAAGACATGCAAGGACCTCCTCCCTTGTTATTTCTATCTGGCTTAATTCTTCGGTTTCCCTCCCTACGAAGATAGGCTCTGTTTTGGGCATGTGGTCTCTGTCTTCTTCAGTGAATACTGAAGCAAAGAATTCATTGAGTCTCTCTGCAATCTCTGTTTCCTCTTTAATAACCCCTCGCCTTCCATTGTCGTCTAATGGTCCAATGGCTTTCCTAGTTGGTTTCTTACTTCTAATGTACTTAAAGAAGTCTTTGTTATTTCTCTGAGTGTTTTTAGCTATACACTCCTCAAAGTCTTGCTTTGCTTTCCTGCTTGTTGCCTTGCATTTGTTCTGCCAGAATTTATGTTTCTGCCTGCTGTCCTCATTCGGACAAGCCTTCCATTTCTTGTTTACTGATTACAGTTTATTTGGAGTTTCTATGCTTCAAGGGGTACATACTCCAAACATTTCTTAATCCACTGACACTAAGTAAATAAGATCCAGAAGTCTGTAAACCAAAATTGATTGCAATTTCCCAAACTTAAGGCTTCTCACTTTGATAATGCCCTGATTGCAACACAAGAAGCAAAAGAGAAAGGATTGAATCCACTTGCTTCCTTTCCTTCTTCTTAATATGGAACTTTTGAGACTAGTGTGTCTGACCTGTCTAGAAGGCAGGGGCAACCAAGGATCCATGACCGGTACTATGTGCAAAAAAACACCTCCATTTGAACTAGGTAATTCAGATGGCAGATCTGGAAATTAAAGAATGCAAAGTATGATCAGATGGTTAGATAAAGAAGCATCTCTAATTTTTCTGATCAGAGTTTTTTCTTTGCAATAGCAACTAACCATAGTCATATGAGGAAAGAAATTTTTGCAGTGAAATGGGGGTGATAGTACATTTATCTCCTCACAATCTGAAAACCTCCTACGGTGTCTGAGTTAATTCTCAAAGTTTAACACCTGTTTTTCCCCTCCTTTTATCCTATGTTACAATTGCTCACACAAAACTGCCATGTACAAAAAGGAATTTCAGAGATAGAATTGAGAGGGAGTAAGCTACGAGATATATTCCAGTGTATGTTAGAGGCTTAATAAACTGAATGTATTAATAAGCAGTTTTTCACTATGGTCTTAAATACAGACAAAAACAATATTTTCTTTGGCAAAATTCTGACTTCAACACAACCGGGTTTTTTGCTATGATAAAAACTCACAGCTTCAGCACTTCAAAGACAAAATCTTAACTATTGTTGACTAGCTGAGAGTCACTTTTCAGTTTTCTTTGTTCCTTCCTGAATGTGACTGTGTGACTGTGTGGATCATGAGAAACTGTTCTGTAAGAACTGGGTGTGTCTTCACAATTGATTGCCCTGATGTATATGTATTGTTGGGTCTGGCCAGGTTATCCTGCTATGGTAATAGAGTAGACCATACTGCTAGTGAACTCAACGTCGAGTGTCAGGCGGTGGTGGTTAACTAACCTGACAACCCTGTGGACGTACGGCCTTGGTGAAGTTCACAGGGAAGGGTGATGGTCCCCAAGTGGATTAAATCTCTCTTGAATCCATCTTGATGGAGGGCAGCAGCTTCATCAATAGTGGCCTGGGGCTGAGGAGGACTTTGCGTGCCTAAAGGGCTCAGGACCAGAAAGTGACTCGCAGAACTGGATCAGTGGTATGGTTGTCATGCTGTGATGTGGAAGGCAGATGAAAGGCCACTGCATTATATTCTCAGGACAGTCTTAATGGCTAATTGCCATGATGATCACTGATATTCGGATTCAGATATGGGAGAAGAAGAAGTATTGTGCATAAGAAGCTACCATTAGGAGAGAATATCAGAATGGTCAGACAAAAGTGCACTTATCAATCTGTATGCAAAACATACAGAATGCTAGACTAAATTCAGATAAAGGAAGTGTAAAAACTGGTGGGGAAAAAACATCAAGCCTGGAAGCAAAAATGATGACGTTGTAACTGTTCTACTTTGGATAAATCATGAGAAGGCAAAAATTCCTAGGAAAAACAGTAATGTTGGGAAAGGTTAAGGCAGCAGGACAAAGAGGAGGATGAAATATGAGGAAAATTGATGCACAAAAGGAAGCCACAGCCTTGATTACGTAGATTGATCAATGAAAGAAAGGATTAAAGAAAAACTCACTGTCCCAATTAAAAATATCGATTCTGTCCATTATGCAACAATATGCACCAGACCCAACAATACGTGCACAGAACAGTTCTTTTATTATGGACAAATTTGTCCTCACATCTATTTTTATTTCCTGACCAAATACTACTTACCTAGAACAACTGAATTAATGGTAGAATGCATTTCCTTCCCTCTTTAAGAAGCTGGGGATTCTCAGCATTTTTAAGCTGCTTACAATTCCAGTTTAAGGTACTTCTGATATGCCAAACAACATCCACACGACATAAATCCTTTCCTTTGGCAATTTTAGCAAAGTGGATCAAGACATGCAGAACGATAGTCCACTTTGGTGGGGTCGGGGTAGAGAGGGAAACTCAAGGCACACTGCACACACTCTTGAGGGTAACCTAGATTCAGTGTGACACACTTTTGTTGCAATAGCAGATAAAAATTGCAAAGGATTTTTAAAAATTCCTCAAGTTATTTAACTCTCATTTAATTAATGTTAGATATTCCTCCTGGACTCGCATTAAAACATTTAATTAAAGGATGGAAAGTGAGACATTCTTCTGCCTCCCCCTCCTTCTTGGCCAGTGTGAAACTGTAATGCACAAAGCTTGTACAGATGACAGATGTGCCAATACTAGCCTTTCTTTTTCACCCTTACCCTATTTGAATATAATCTATTTGATTAGAATAAGAGAAGGTCTGGTGCAGGCCTTGGATGGCTACTTTTAGAATAGATTAATAATAATCATGTAGGAATGGCTTAGCCTTCACCCCCAAAGTATTCCTAGCTCACCCCAAGAATTGCCCTCATCCCATAAGCCTTCAGTCCCTGACAGGAGAAAGGCCAGGTCACGCAGGCCATGCAACCTGGCAGTTGTGCCCGAAGGCATGACTCCAAACCTCCAGACATCTCCTGGACCCCGCTGATAAGCACATCCCAAGCGCAAGCCCCTTATCAAGATCTACAGGGCTGCTTCCCTAGTCACAAACTCCCGGCCTATCTGTCCCACCAGACCATCTTTTCCACCCCATCCCACGACCTCTAGCTTAACCTTGCTTCCTGGTAGCCCTCTGACACGCAGGTCTGCTTTTCTCTGACCAAACTGCTCATTGTTCCCTCCTTCCTTTAGCCTGTAAACGGATGCACGGTGGTTCTTAGAATCACGCGATCCAAGGTTTCTAGGCAGCCAATAAAGGAGGCCACTTAGCATTCCTAGGTGTCGTCTCACTTGGACCCTGATCCGTGTGTGCGCGCATTATTTCATACCTGCCAGTGGCCACGATCCCTACATAATTATTCTTTCAAAGCCCCAAAAGTAATCAGTTACCATGATAGCTGACATTTTTAACTCCTTGTTTCCATCTTCCCAAAGTAAGAAAAAATATTTACAACATCCAATAATACCTGAAGGCTATAAGCTATTGACCTGCACACAAAGAATGTGCTCTTTCTGTCTGCTCCATCACCTAAATTCGAAGCATGTGATGTCCTTGTGTTCCCTTCCACACCCATGTAACTATACAAGTAATTGAAAAGTGACAGTTGCATAGCAAAAAGAGTGAAATTATCTCTTAATGAATTACAACTGTAGTGTAAATTTGAAACACCTTAAATATGTTTTTAAAATAGTATTAATTACAAAGAACTAGTTATTTATGTCTAGTTACTTTCAAGGTCTTATATACTAATATAGCATATGTTTATAAATGTTTGTGGGCTCAATCCCAGACACCTTCAGTTTGAAGAAATTCAATGTAACAGAGTTGCAAAAGCACCTTGTTTAAGAGCTTTGAGAACTAATTTCAGCATACTAATAGCAATGAACTAGATAGACTAATGCTATAGTACAGGGGGTTCACAGCCAAAGGCCTATGGGCTGGATCTGGCCCCTGGCACCATTTCATGTGGCCCCACCCGTCCAAGAGCATTTGAGAAACAATATGGTCATCCTTTGAAGCTGTTGGGACAAAACGGCTGCCCTAGTGTGCAGGCAGAGCAAAATGGCTGTCCTGCCCTCAAAGCTCACTGAGAGAGTGTGACCTGGTCTCTGGCTTGAAAAGGTTGGGAACCCCTGCTATAGTATAACCTGTTCCAGGTTTAAACCTGGTACTTTTTGGATATGTTAAACTATAATTCCCATCATCAAGCATGAGCTAACACTGATTACTAGGAATATGCATGGTGAAAATTTTCATATTCCATTTGTTTTGGGTTATTTCACAAGTAACTTTTATTTGTTGTATTCCGGTCCTTTTGCTTAACAAAAAAGGAAACATTTCTTCGGAGTTCTTTCATCTATCATTTTGTTTTCTGGCCCTCTAAAAGCTAAATAAAAGTACAAATCACAGAAGCAAGGCAACAGAGAATCAATCTGCCTCCATTATTTAATCAGTATTTGGGTCACTCTAAAAATGAGGTATTATAAAAATTATTTTTAAGCATCAGTCCTCAAATTACAAGTACTTGCACAAAATTTCTTGCAGTGATAAGATCAGATCAATAATGAGGCTAGGCCAGTGGTGGCCAACCTTGGCACTCCAGGTGTTCTTGGACTTCAATTACCAGAAGCCCAAATCAGTACACCTGTTGATCAGGGCTTCTGGGAATTGAAGTCCAAGAACATATGGAGTGCCAAGGTTGGCCATCACTGGACTAGGCTATAACTTCTCTTTTGTATTTTCTTTATTTTTATTGTGACTGTTTTACTGTCTGTAAATGGTTTTATGTGCTAAGCTTTCTGTTGGTCAAGGGCTGCAATAAAGTTGAAGGTGAGCTAGGTCTCTGTTCATAAGAGATACCCAATGTGGTTATCCTAAGATTGAGGAGGCCCGAGTCTGAATCCCGACTTAGCTATGGAAACACACTGGGAGTGTGGAACAGGTAAAAACACTTCTTAAATAGTTCAGTTATTTTGAAGGCTGTATTAGGATTCCTATAAGTCACTTCTGACTGTACATAACATAACTATCCACAAAGAGCTTATAGTCAAGCAACTACAATGGGGGAGGTGAAAAAAAGGACAGGCCACAAAGGACATGAATGTCAACAGGTTCAGTTGCACATTGTGATGGACAATGTCATTGTTGTCCAGTTCTAGAAGGAGATAGGTGAAGAAAGGAAAGAGTCAGAAGGGTTCTGAAAAACTTATTCATTGTTAGTAGAAGTCGGCAACCAGATCAGAGACAGTCTATGTCTATCACATTGCCCTCTTCTGCAAGTAATACCTGCTTTACTTATTGTTGGAGACTTATTATTGGCTCTGTGAAACAAAGCGGCGATAGATGGGGGGAAAAAAAGGGGGGGGGGAGAGAATTACTGAAAATAAGTTGGAGGAAGGAAGGAGAAGTATTGGCCCACCACAGTCTGGGAAGATAGCAGCAGGTAGCAGCAGAAACCTTTTAAATCTAATTGCTAGAGATGCAGGAGTCCTTCCCACACCAAACTGTAGCCAAGTTGCCCAGAGCAACAAAGAAGGAAGATTCCACACATACTACTCTGGATGATACCCCGTTAGAGGCATACCTGTCAAGCTGCGGTTTTCAAAATCCGGGAGCCGGGCACGGATGCGCAGTAAGTTTCCAGGTGCCGGGCAGGAAAGGCATTACTATGCATGTGCGGCCTTCAGAAGTAGCGGTGCACATGCACAGTAACCCCTGAGCACATGTGCAGTAACCCCTTTCCTGGCTGGTCAAATTACAGGATGGCCGCGGGAAGGAGCATGACGGGAGAGGTGAAATGCAGGATTTCCAGGCCAATCCGGGATACTTGACAGGTATGGTTAGAGGGCCTGGATGTATGCTGAGGTAAGACAAAGGCATGGGGAATGTTTGGAGTATACTTCCCTCATGAACACTAAACACAGATGCTGAAAAATGCTAGTGTTAGACAGAACAGGGATCACACTGGTGAGCCCATTTCCCCTCAGCTCCACACAAAATGAGGCTGATTTTCCTATTTGGTATTGAGGCTGTGATAAACACGTTCAGCAAAAAATGGCCAAACGGAGAAAAGGATACAAACACAATGTACCGTTTGTGTATGCCCAAAAATGATGAAGATAATAATAAACGAATCTTCTTATAAGGTCTTTGTATTCTTAATGTTATTTTTATTTTGCAAACTCTTGTATATTAACTTGTAATGTCATCAAACAGAAACCAAACTCAGATACTTCTCTGCACAAAAAGTCTTCAAGTTCCTTTTGTAATCTTGACAATAGTAACCAAATTCAAATATGTTCTCTTCAACTTCTTCACTATGTCCTTTGTAACAATATGAAACAATGATTCATTCCTCTATTACACTTTCTATCTCTCGTCCAAAACAGCTCATAAACTCGTATTCAGTTGGGAAGTCAAACTCCCATATATATTGGCCCCAAACTCCCGATGTCTATCCGGTTAATTAGACATTTCATTCAATAAATTTCATCAGGGGAGTTTTTGCAATATCTGAAAGGTTACAAAACACATGTCTGTTACAATATTATATGTTCAAACCAGCTGCAAGCCCCCATGCTCATTATCCAGTCCAAGCTTACCACTCTTGTGTTTCGCGTCCTCTCTGTCTCTTCTGTAATTTCTCTATGGTTGCTAAGGATGTTGCATACCATTAGAGTCCTATCTCTTAAATACAACTTGCTGCCTGCTCCTGACTGAATCTGCAAGCTCACATTACCACCTGTGTACTGACTGTTTTACTTACAAGGAGCACCATGGTTCTGATTCCTGTGTACTTACAAAAAGCAGGTTAAATCAGTTTCATAGTTTAAACCCTTAGGATGCATGGTTCCTAGTCTATGAATATGAATATAGTATGCCTCCTTTCCTATCTCTTAAATACAACTTGCTGCCTGCTCCTGACTGGTGGCAATGTGAGCTTGCAGATTCAGTCAGGAGCAGGCAGCAAGTTGTATTTAAGAGATAGGAAAGGAGGCATACTATATTCATATTCATAGACTAGGAACCATGCATCCTAAGGGTTTAAACTATGAAACTGATTTAACCTGCTTTTTGTAAGTACACAGGAATCAGAACCATGGTGCTCCTTGTAAGTAAAACAGTCAGTACACAGGTGGTAATGTGAGCTTGCAGATTCAGTCAGGAGCAGGCAGCAAGTTGTATTTAAGAGATAGGACTCTAATGGTATGCAACATCCTTAGCAACCATAGAGAAATTACAGAAGAGACAGAGAGGACGCGAAACACAAGAGTGGTAAGCTTGGGTAAGCTTGGACTGGATTATGAGCATGGGGGCTTGCAGCTGGTTTGAACATATAATATTGTAACAGACATGTGTTTTGTAACCTTTCAGATATTGCAAAAACTCCCCTGATGAAATTTATTGAATGAAATGTCTAATTAACCGGATAGACGTCGGGAGTTTGGGGCCAATATATATGGAAGTTTGACTTTCCAACTGAATACGAGTTTATGAGCTGTTTTGGACGAGAGATAGAAAGTGTAATAGAGGAATGAATCATTGTTTCATATTGTTACAAAGGACATAGTGAAGAAGTTGAAGAGAACATATTTGAATTTGGTTACTATTGTCAAGATTACAAAAGGAACTTGAAGACTTTTTGTGCAGAGAAGTATCTGAGTTTGGTTTCTGTTTGATGACATTACAAGTTAATATACAAGAGTTTGCAAAATAAAAATAACATTAAGAATACAAAGACCTTATAAGAAGATTCGTTTATTATTATCTTCATCATTTTTGGGCATACACAAACGGTACATTGTGTTTGTGATAAACACGTTGGCATCTCAGTTGTGGACTCCTCATCCAAACACCTGACATCTACACTTGGAGGTATTTGTTGCCATCTAGCCATCAAGTCTAAATCAAAATAGTCTGCATAGTTTTATATATAACTAGCATAGTTTGTACAGGTGTTTTATTAATTTAGGTGTTTGGTGTTTTGGGTAAATGTTTGGTTTTGTTGTTGTTGTGTATTTTTGTGTGAAGAACGGGCTGCCTGTCACTTCCTCTTTTCCCCATTGCTGCTTTTGAATTTTGGTTTCGATGCAGCAATGGGGAAAAGGAGGAGCCGGCAGTCAGCTGGCTCTTCCCCCGGTAAGGTTCATTAGGTAGGTCGGGTGAAAAAGGAGGCAGAGAAGAGCTATCTGCCTGACGATGGTTCTCTCCTCTGTCTCCTTTTTCTCCTGGCTTACCTAACCGGAGATCAGCAGGCAGCGATCCGTAACGGGTGGTGCTCTTCCTTGCGGATAGCTGGCTGCTGCTTTTGTATTACCTCTGTCGGAAGTATAAAGGCAGCAGCCAGTCATCTGCCAGGGAGGGTGCTTCCCCTGATGAACTGCTGCCTGCTGGTGGTATTTTTCTCCACCCCAGCTCAACTGACCTTGAGGCCGGCGGTGGTCTCGCCGTGTCTTCGGCTGGGTAGCATGGAGGAAATGGAGTCCCACTTCTCCCCGTTGCTCCGGGAAAGAAGGCTGGTGGTGGTCTCACCATGGTTTTTTGTGGGCGTTTGTTTTGTGAGGCTGTGGGGCGCTGAGTCCGCCTGCTGTGGACTTGTGTTCCCGTTGCATTTTTAAATTTTATTTTTTGCGCGCCGGCTTTCTCAGCGTTCTCTGTGCTCATGACACGTAGGATGCTGGGACTTTGAGTTTTGCCTTTTTTGTTTGCGTTTGTGCGGCATTTTTTTTTCTGCGGCTCGATTTTATTTGGCCGCGCCGCGTTTCCCAATTTTCTTTTTGCTTGCACCTCTCAGCCTGACATTGGGAATTGAAGTGATTTCCCTTTTTTCGTGTTCGTGGGGCTCTTGCCCCACTGGCATCTTCGGCAACCCTGCAGTAACCTGCAGGCCTGGTTCGGGCGAGTGCAGGAGGCTCGGTACATGATAGGATGGACGGGTGCAGAAACGTATAGCAAGTTCCAACGGTTAACCCTTGGATTTATAGGTATAGATAGGCACGTGCTTCTGTATCTAACAGAAAACAAGTACAGTATGTGCTGACTTTATATTTGTGTGTGACAGTCCTTTTTATCTACATAGACTATTTCAGCTGCAATGTCTACATCTATTTAGTTTAACAAACAAATATTAACATTTTCCATGTAATTTACTATGTTATAAGTACTGTATGTGCTGATCTTGTCAATATTTTACAGCTCCTGAGTAAATAAAAAGTGCTTGTTTCGTAATTAAATTTATTTGAAACCTAATTTACTAAATTAAGTTCATGCTATTTCTTTGGCAAGTATAAATAAAATGTGATCCTTTTTGCCATTTGGGGAATGAAATTGTCATTTGGACAACATGTTAGAAAGTGAAAGAAGCAAACACAAAATTCAGGATAGCCTGTTTGTAGCCTGAGATAAAGATTAAGGTAAACAGTTTAGGAAAACAATGAGTTTGAGGAAAAGATTTTGACAGTCACGATCCTTTTTCCATAAATTACTTCATGGTAAGGTTCTGCTATATAACATTCTCCTCCCTTCTCTCCAAGTGAGGTGTGTGTGCTTAAATTGAAGGGAGTGTTTATGTACAGACTTTGGTAAGTCTGCTGTACACATCATTTCACAGTTCCTTTTGAATGCTTTCCCACATAGCTTTCTCTATGGCTGTGAGCTGGACAGTGAACTCTTTCCACACCCTCAGAAAGAAACAAAAAACAAACATAGCCTTTTGGCAAATAATTCAGCAGATTAATTTCTTCATTGGAAGTGGCACCAGCTAAGCCATTTGCTTGCAAACCAGACAAGAGGGAAACCACCGGCATTCTCTAGCTTTTCCCTTCCAGCCTTCAGAAGGGCTGCTGATGTTCCCTTCCCTCAGTTTACAAGTAGGGCAGACCCTGCTAGTCTGCCTTCCAGCTTTTCCTTTTAGGGAGCTCCACCTTTGCCTAAGTTGCATCAGGCAGGGACTGGGAACACAACCTAATTGCCTCAGGCAGGCAAAAAATACTTAAAGGGAAAGCCAGTCAAGTGAGAACAAGGGCAGGTCGAGGATTTCTCTAAAGGGAGCACCTAGGAACAATCTGGAACAATCCCCAATGTGGGATGCCCACATTAGTTAGATATTAAATCTCTCCCAAGAGGTGTGCCCAATGCCCACAGACTAGGAAGCCAGTCCCCAAGTTACTTGGGGCTGTTCTCAGCAGGAGAGGAAATTGGGAAACAAACGGATAGGCTAGGAATAAACAAAAGCTCAGGCTAAGGGCAAATAGAGTTAGACAGGCATACAGGGGCAAACAAGGGCCAAGATTAGGTGCCCGGGGTCAATCCTCATAGGCCCCGAGATTAGGGCAGGAACAATGGGTCTCGCCAGCCCAAGGCAATTAAGTGTGGGTTTTCCATTAACCTCAGGGTAGCCTCAGAGTAGCCTCCCAGACACGGGTTTCATGAGAATGCCATGCATGCAAGCCTTCTGTACAGGGGATGGCACAATTGTCTTAGACACATGTCTTGCCCCTAGGCAGGGAATAAATACCTTCTCCCTACTCCGGTCGGGGCTGGACTTCGCCACACAGCTGCCTCCCGCGTCTCATTGCAACAACTGGTGACCCCGACATGATCGGAAGTCAGTGAAGGCAGACCCAAAGACCCACAGCAAGGAACCGCCGCCGTGATACCCAAGGGACATCATCTTGTGCACCCGCCCTGCCTTACTACCTCCGGCACGCCAGTCATCCTGTGGATGCAACTTCAGGGACCCTTTCAGGTAGTATGGGGGCTTCTTCATCCGTTAGACAGCAAGCTCACATTGGGGAGCTCAAAGGCTTGGCCAGGCAGCACAAGATAGAGTTAGGGAAGAGAGAGCTAGCGGACTTAGTGGCGTACATGGGGGAACACTGCTTGTTCTACCCAGAGGCAGGCACGATGGATCCAGAGGTATGCGAAAGGGTAGGAAGGTGCTTGCAGAAGGAACCTCAAGCCCCCCTAAAATCATAGGGGCTTGGGGCAAGTGTCGGCAAGTAATTACGGCCATGAGTCCAGCCTGGGTAGAGACCGAGAACCCCCCAGCCTATTCAGAACCCTCAGCCCCACTGCGTCTCTACCCAACCATCAAATTCAAGCATGGGGGCTTGGAGGACTCCCCTACCATGGCTACTGCAAGGGCCACGGGTGTGGGTGGAAGCCTAGGAAGCACAGGCGCTTCCAGGGCTGTCAAGAGTCCTTTCCAATAGATGGTAGAGGCAGAACTATGCAAGGGGGAATTGTCGGCAGCAGAACCGGCCGAACTTCAGCTGTTATGTCCAGTCTGCATAGAGGCGGGTGCACTTTCAGGCGAACAGACTGCCGTCTACATGCCCATTCCATACAAGTTGCTTGCGGAGATCCGCAAAGCCATTACGGACACAGGGCTTCAGAGCAGGTTTACTAGGGGCACAATACTACAGCTGTGGGAATCCATGACGCTCATTCCTCACAACTGGAAAGTGACGATGAGGATGCTGCTGAACCCCAGCCAGTACCTATTGTGGGAGAGCGAGTACAGACTAGAGGCGGAGGCTAGGGCTGCCCGGATGGGAGGCACAGTAATTCCCAACCAAATATATGGATCAGGGCTGTTCGACACCATCCAGGCGCAGTACGTCCTGCCAGCCGCCATGCTCCAATTGGCTTCAGAGGTTGCCTTCAAGGCATTTCTCAAGGTGCCCGCCACTGGCAAGGGCGCCAAAAATTACATGATCATCAAACAGGGAGCACAAGAGCCCTACATGGACTTTATCAACTGGCTAGAAGAGGCAATCAGTAGGCAGATAGATAACCTGGAGTCTCAGGAAGAGCTTATAATGAAGCTGGCAAAAGACAATGCCAATCTAGACTGCCACAAAATACTTCAGGCAATGGGCCACAGAACCGATTTGATGCTCACTGACATGATCCGAGCTTGCGCGGACATCGGGACAGACTCCTATAAAATGGGGCTGTTAGCGGCAGCCATGCAAAGAGGGAATAGACCCAAGGGAGATTGCTTCTGCTTCAGGAAAATGGGGCATCTCGCCAGGGAGTGTAGATCGAAGCAAGGCAGCAAGGGAGGGGGCGGCCCTTCGGGGGGCCACCTGGCCAAACCCTCCACCAAATGCCCAAGGTGCCACAATGGCTATCATTGGGCCAGCCAGTACCAGGCTTCAGGAAACCGGACCGTGGGCGTGTGTCTTGCCCCAGTCCAAACAGAGGCAATCCCTGCTCTGGAAGCCCCAGAGGAGACAACCCAATAATCACCCCCAACATTTCCGAGGCACAGGCAGAAACCAAGGGCAGTTCAGGGTTAGACCTAGTGTGCCACCCTTGGCTACGGGGATAGACGAGGGTATTGCATGTTCCCATATTAAATCTGTACATCATAAAGACAGGGACCATGTTCACCAGAGCACTAGGCGTAGATTCAGACAGGGGGATGAAAATCATAGAGTGGGTGTATTTACCCAACACCACATCCAAGAATATCGTTTCCTCCCTCAAGAGTTGGTAGCCACAGTGATTCATAAAGGGCGACTAAGAGCAAGGGACATTTCAGGATATGACTTAGCCAAGATAGTTGTACCATTCAATAAAGAGCAAATGCAGCAGTTGATGCAGTTGGGAGACACCTTACCCATAGCATTAGAAGGGTTCACAGGAAACCTGGCATTCCACTTGCCTAAGGACCCCAGACTTGTTTCACTTCAGACCCAGACCATCAGATTACAGGGCATGTTGTCCATGATCCCCATTCAGGAGGCCAGGATGGTATTCACCGATGGGGGAAGAGTATGGAGTTCTCACTTGGCAAGAAGGGGCAATCTGGAAAACGCTGCTGACACTTCCGCAGAATTCAGCACAGAGAGCGGAATTGGCAGCAGTAAACCTCACTTTAAAGACATTCTCTAGGGAGCCACTAAACATTATTTCAGACAGTCAATATGTTAGGGACTAGGTTCACAACCTACCGGGAGCCTACATCACTCCCGCCATTGACAAGAATCTTTTGAGCCTATTTTTGACCATGCAATTTCACCTGCGGCATCACAGGGAGCCCCTGTATGTAGCCCACATTAGGAGTCACCAGGATTTTCCTGGTTCCATCTCAGGGGGAAACAGCAGAGCCGATGCGGCCGCTGGGAAGTCCACCAGAAATTGGTAATGGGCGTCTTCACGACCCCCATACAAAGTCATGCATTTTTTCATCAGAATGCCAAGGCGTTGGCACAGCAATTTAACCTCCCACTGTCACAGGCACAGGGAATCATGCGCTCCTGCCCACAGTGCATGGTGGTGCCGGGGGAGCCCTAATGGGGGATCAACCCACGAGGGACAGGATCTAACCAGATTTGGCAAATGGATGTCACGCACGTCCAGAGTTTGGGAGATGGCAGTATATGCATGTCTCCATTGACACCTATTCGCAATTTGCCTTGGCTACAGCTCAGAAAGGAGAAAATGCCACTCATGTTGAAGTCCATCTTTTAACCTTTTTTTGTGGTCATGAGCAAGCCCGACCTCATAAAAACCGACAATGGGCCGGACTATAGCTCCAAACAATTGGCATCACTTCTAGCAATTTGGGATGTAAAGCACACATTCGGGATTCCATACAACCCTCAAGGACAAGCAATTGTCAAACGGGTAAACCGGACGTTAAAGTCCTACATTGAGAAACAAACAAGGGAGGAGATAGTCACCCCCAAAAAATCAGGGCCAGGCGCAACAATGCCTGCACAAAGTATTATTCACATACAATTGTCTCAACATTTTTTCGGACTGCACTCCTCAGGAGAAGCATTTCAGACGGCAGGAGGCCCTCCCGTGCCCTATGGTTTGCTTCAGGGTACCACCAGATCCCTCCTGGAGGGGTCCGGCACCGCTGATAACATGGGGAGAGGGCACGCATTGATTATGTCTCCTGCAGGTCCAGTCTGGGTACCGAGTCATTGCATGAAGCTGCATTTCGAGCAGCATGGCTTGGGCCAGAGAGACACAGAACCCCCTGCCCAAGATGGAAGGAGTGAGCCTGATGACGGAACGGCGATGGAGCAGATGACCCAGAGCGAGACCAGTACCGAGAGTGACCTGGGGGATGGTCAAGACCCTGTGTGATGGCGCTTTGTCCATTCTGAGGGAGCAGAACACTGAGCCCACCTCACAAAACATGGTGGCTGCGGTGTTAGCCCAAATCACCTACAATTCACTGATGATTGTCATGATCTTCCTTTTGCTTGTGGGGGGAGGAGTCCAGGCATCTAGTGGGGATCTGACAGCTAGAATGCAGTATAATATTTGGGAGAAATTAGCCGGACTTGTCAACCAATCTGACTTTTGCCTGCAACAAACCATGGACACTGCATCTCTGTTGAGTACCTGCCTGATTCAAGTGTGCCGAGTGCCAGGAGAACAGGTTGGGGACACTGAATGGTTGCGTTCATTCCGCCACCGTCACAAGATCACTTATGGGACTTATGCAAACTGGGGTACTCAGGTGACGAAGACTCTGCCGGCCAATGCACTCACCCTTTACACACCTCGGGTGGCCATCAGCCAAAACACCACTTGTGCCAGAATGGTGGGCTGCTCCACAGCCAAAGACCCACACCACCGTTGCCTGAACCTAGGGAAAGAGACTTGGAAATATGCCAAACCAGAGACAATTAGTTATGTGTATGACCACATCATTCTGCCCCTGGGATGGTTCTTTACGTGCAATCAAAGGACATGGAACTATATACAGGTGGCACCTGTGGATGCTGTCCCCTCCCCCCTGGTCCTGTCTGGCCAGGGGTCAGAAGAGGGACGCTCGCAAGTATGGGGGAGGGAAGCTGCCATCACCTGAGCCCTTCCCCAGTCCGGCATTGGCCGCGGGGAAGTGGGAGCTTTTGGGTGCTACCGCTGGAGGGGGGGTAGAATGGGGCTTGTGTTTTTGAAATTAATTGTATGGGATTTTTTCTTGTAATGTGTTAATTTTCAATCTGTTTTTGTAATTGTGTAATTATATCGGTGATTCTGTATTTATATGTGTTGTAAACCGCTTTGAGTGGCACTTGTGCTAGGAAAGCGGGATAGAAATTAAAACTTATTATTATTATTTATACCAGCCAATTTGTCAGACTCATACTGTTGTGTGAGCCACCTGACATTGGTGCTCCTGGGGAGGGATATGGTGACCCAAAAGCCAGAACGGCTTAAGCAGAGAGCGGTCCAGCTAGATGAGACATACGATAGTGATATCTCCCTGCTCAGCAAGGCAGAGTATGTTTCCCTGGCCGTCAGCTTGGTGGGGGTTAACGGTCAGCAACATGCGCCAAATCAGCCAACTAGCATGCGCGTTAGCCAAAGCAATTAATCTCACTTCATCAGCCATTGCAATGTTAAACCAGGAGCAGGCTGAACTTAGACATGCGGTTTTAGACAACCATGCAGCTATTGATTATCTGCTGCTGTTACACCATTTGGGTTGCGAGTCGGTCTGCGACATGTGTTGCTTCAACCTGACAGACAACTCTTGCAAGGTCCAGAGCTGAATAGCCGAACTAGACACCTTAGTCAAAAACATCAAAGAGGACACAAATTGGGCTTGGTGGAATGCATTGTGGTCTCGGGTGCCCTGGGGGTGGATGCAAACAGCGCTCCAGACCATAGCTATAATCATAGTTGTTGGGATTACACTTTGCTGCTTCGTGCAGTGCATCCCATTGCTCATATCAATGTGTACCTCATGGTGGAAGCCCAAAGAGAAATTGACGCCCAAGCAGATCATGTCTTACATCTATCAAGCCCTCAGCCAAGCTGATTTAAACAGTAAAAAAGGGGGACATGTGGGATACCCACATTAAGTAGATGTTAAATCTCTCCCGAGGGGTGCGCCCGATGTCCACAGACTCGGAAGCCCGTCCCGAAGTTACTTGGGGCCGTGCTCGGCAGGAGAGGAAATTGGGGAACAAATGGATAGGCTAGGAATAAACAAAAGCTCAGGCTAAAGGCAGGCAGACAGGGGCAAACAAGGGCCAAGATGAGGTGCCCGGGGTCAATCCACATAGGCCCCTAGATTAGGGCCTGAGGCAACTAAGTGCGGGTTTTCCATTAACCTCGGTGTAGCCTCAGAGTAGCCTCCCAGACACGGGTTTCATGAGAATGCCATGCACGCAAGCCTTCTGTACAGGGGATGGCATGATTGTCTTAGACACGTGTCTTGCCCCTAGGCAGGGAATAAATACCTTCTCCTGACTCCGATTGGGGCTGGTCTTCACCACACGGCTGCCTCCCGCGTCTCATTGCAACACCCCACAGAGGGGGGGAAGGCAGGTCAAGTGTGAAACAAGAGGCACTGGTCACAAGACGCAGCAGTGGCTGGTGGCAGCAGCAGCAGGGCTGCAGAGCAATTCTACCTACTGCACCTCTGCAATATTGCCCCTTTGGAGCAGACAAATGCACAAGCTTTTTCAGAGGCTACTGATCATGCTAGGCTAGGGTGGTGGTGGTTCTGGATATTTTAATTTTTAAAAGTAACTAGATCCCCCCCCCCCCCCTACACACACATCACACCTCCTTCTCCATGATTCACAAACCCTCTAAGACAGGGGTGTCCAAACTACAGCCTGTTGGCTGGATCCGGGCCCCGACACCAATTCATCTGGTCCATGATGCCTCCGCTGCTCCCAGAAGTGGATGGGGGAGGTGTCTGCTAATGTGCAAGCACATCTGGAACCAATTCTGGGAATGGCACAGAGGCATTTGCACATGTGCGGGGACGTCTGGAACCGCTTCCGGGAGCAGCGCGGATGCATTTGTGCATGCACGGGGATGTCCGGAACCACTTCCAGGAGTGGCACAGATACATTTGTGCATGTGCAAACACATCTGTTCCACTCCTGGAAGTGTTTCCAGACATGCATGCTCAAGTGTGTCCACTTCTGGGTGTGTGGTCAGGCTCACTCAGCTGCTCCGGGGGCATGGTCAGGCCCCTGGTGTAAAAATTTTGGGCACTCATACTCTAAGATGTTCCAAGCAAGATGTTCCAAGCAAGATGTTCCAAGCAAGATGTTCAGAGTCAATCTCTGAAATCTTTATTATTCAGAGAGTGGCCAAACCTAGAGCCGTTTAATAGATTGTGGTGAGCTCAACACTTAACATAAATCCTATGGCTTCAGTGGGCCAACTCTAGTTGGGACTCTGTTGTGTCCAAGCGTTATTTATGAAAATCACTATTAGCACCGTAAAATCTACAGTGGAATAGAGCGCCCTTTGCAAAGGCGCCAATTTCAAATTACTGTCAAAATAGCTGATTCGTCAGTACAAACTTCCCGCTTCTCCAGAAGCCTGCCGAAATGTATCCACCTGTGTAACTGCCATTCTCACTGAATATAAGCTGGCCACATGTTCCCCAGTCCGGTTTCCTGAGCTAAATAATAAATCACTTGTGTTTGACCCAATCCTGATGGTCAGAATACTTCTTAAGCGCCGGACTCAACAGACTCTCAGCTAGACTTGGGCCACTGTGCTAAATGATTGCTTTATTAGTCATGGGTTTTACTTGTGCCAGCTCTCCTATGCACCCAAACACATGTAGCTGCAAATACACTCAGCTGATTTAATTGGATATCATTTATGTTTAGGCCCAGGTTGACTCTGTGAGGGAAGGCAACCCATGGATGACAATTTAAGCAGGTCCAGGAGCCAATATTCTGCCCCAGGGGTCATCAAATGGTCTATGTGAATCATGAAAAAGGAAAGATAGGGAATTGACTGGAATTCTATATCTGAAAAATTGATTTGTGTGTGTGTGTTAAATGCTGCAAGGAAGCCCTGTGACATAACCATTTTCTTAATGGAGGAATCTGATGGGGACAGATCCAGAGAAAGATCCAGAGTGTCTATGGGGCTGAACTTTACCCACCTGTTTTACCTATTTTGACTCCTGCTTTAGCTACCTTCCCCCTCTGCATATAGGAGAAATCATCTGGTTAAAATTAGGAAATATCAGGAAATGGGGCTTTAAATTTCATCAAGGTTCTCTACCTTTCCCGTTGTATTCTGAACACTGATGTAACATGTTCAGAAATGAAGAGCTCTTGGAAAAATAGATCTCAGGGGTGATTTGTGCACCATTCTCTGCTATTGGGACAAAGAGTTCAGTTATGTACATACATCTACATCAGTGTTTCCCAATCTTTGATTTTTGGACTTCAGTTCCCAGAAGCCTAGGTCAATTCTCCAAAGCACTGATCATTCATTTTTTTGTTTGTTTGTTTATTTATTTATTACTTGCATTTCTACCACTACCACCCCTTTGCCAAGGCGACTCTGGGTGGCTTACACATAAAACAAATAAAAAACTTTACAAAAACATTTAAAAGCATTAAAAGTAGATTTGTTTAAAATTAAAAAAATTAAAATACCCTCAATTGAATACAAGATTACAGAAGTTGACAGCCCTCACAAGATTACAGAAGCTGACAGCCTGGGCAATACTTAAACAAGCCAGCCCAGGATGGCTATCTCCCCAGCCTCCCCCACACCCGCTGTACATCCACGTCTTAAGGCTCTTGCGAAAGGATAAAAGCTCCACCTGGAGACAAAGTTCAGTTGGCAGGAGGTTTCACAGGGCTGGAGAAGACACAGAGAAGGCCCTCCTTCTCGTACTAGAGAGGTGAGCATCTCTAGAAGATGGAACTATCAGAGAGCCCCTCCTGTTTGCTCTAGTGGGATGGGCAGATGTCCTTGAAATGGTCAGATGTAAAAGTTACTTCTGGAGTAGCTCCTAGAATACAATAATCTCCTACTGGACATTTCAAGCAAGTGCCCCCTACCAGTGGTGTACTGCTCCAGCTTCCCACCGGATCCCGGGAACAGGTAGCGGAAATTCCCCCAGGCCACGCCCACTTGGCCAGCCATGCCCACCTCCCTACCCCAGGCCATGGTGTGGCCGGCCAAGTGGACATGGCCCACAGAGTTAGCCATGCCCACAGAGTTAGCAATACCCAGTGTGGGGGTAGTAAATTTTGTTGAAGTGCATCACTGCCCACTACCAATATGAAATTATTTACTATTACGGGCTAAAGAAATGCATTACAGAGTCTTTACCTAGGACAGTATTTTGTTATTAAAATCCTGCTGTCTTCTAGAGGTATATAACATGTTAAAAATATATTAAGGTGAGTGTGAATTATATATACAACTCTTTGTCTCTTGTGCAGCATTTCATATGATGTAACTTGAGTACTCATCAGGTGAAAAGCAGGAACAGAGCAGATTTTGGTTTCTTTTCCCAGAAGGCAGGTGATGTGCAGTACAAAGTATCCAATTTCCTGACACGGTAGTCATTTAATATCCTGGATCACATAATAAATCATTCATTCCTATTCATTTTGTCATTCCACATCTGTTTAATCATTCTGAATGGCATAGAAATTGCTTCCAAGGAAGAAAAATGTAATAGCTGTAGGAACATTTCAGAATGAAATTTCATGTTCATTTACTAGATGGATATCATTTTTGTCTAAGCAATGTACGCGCGCCGGTTGCAAATGCGGCCTGTGCGCGCTTTGCCGCACTTCCCCTGGAGGAACAGAAGACGAGGTTGGCGGGACTGGGGCATTGTCCGGAGTTGCCTTAAAAGGCTCTCCGATGCTCCCGGCCCCTGCTTCTGCAAATTCGGCCGGGCAAAGGGCACGTTTGGTCTCTAGCCCTGTTGAATTTCTTTCGAGCCATGAGTGCTTACAGTGGCAGCTCCGCTGCCTCCCTGGCTACCGATTCCAGCAGTCGACGAACTTCAGCTCGTGGGTTTAACCCTATATTGCCGGTTCACTTGACTTGCCTTTAGGCTCAGAGCCGCAGGGCCTTTGCTCCCTCACAGTCTAAGCGACCCAAGCCGACGTCTCATCTTGTCAGCTGCTCATTGGGGGTATGTCTCCTAAAAAGAGGCGCACAACTAAGCAGCCCACCTGGTCCTCGTGGCCCTCAGGGCCCACTCCTTCTACCTTTGCTGGGGCATCAAGGGCTGGCTCCTCAATGGGCTGCAGGCCTTTGCCTGAGGCCCTGCCATTGGACCCGTTAGCCCTTGTGGTGCGGATGGCCGCATTGGAGAAGGCGTCGGGGGCTGATCTGCTCCCGGCAACTCGCAGATTGGCTCGCGTGGTGGCCAGGGGGACTGCGAACCCTGAGGCCATTGATTGGCCCTCTCTCATTCCATAGGAAAAAAGTAGTGGGGCCAAACGGTGTAACAGTGGAAAGGAACGAAAAAACCATTTGTAAAAAGTAACTTTGCTAAAGGAAGTAATAAGGATACAGTCAATGAATGCAAAGAGGACAATTCAAGTCCTAATAACAGGTACAAAAAATTCCGTAAATTCAAAAATTGAAAGCAAAATGTCCCGAGAATCAGGTATACAATAAATGATAAAGCAAAATAATAACTCTCAGAAGAGGGAGGTCAGGGTCCAAAGGTAAAGTCTTCTAAACATATGCAAAAAATATGCAGAAAATATATAATATATTAGTATAAGGGACCATGAGTAAATGCTGAAGGTCCACAAAATACAACTTGTAGATAGATATGTAGAAATGAGGATATTTCCGAAGCTATCCGGTTTATTAGCTTTTCAGACTTGCTGTCTTTTATCAAGGAATCTACAAACAATTAATAAAAAATAATTATAGTATATATACAACAATGGCAGATAATAATATTACATGCAACAATGCTTACCAAATATGAGCTGCACTGTATATGGTATATTACAAGATAATATAAATTCAGAAACTAAACAGTTAAATTATATAATCTCTGTTAATTTGGAAGCATTTGGGGAGAAAATTACCAGTTCTTTGAGTAATAAGTCAAAAATAGCTTAGAAAGTAGCAATAATAAATTAAGAAAGCTTACCATATTTTTAGTAATTATTTCTACGCATCCATCGCCTCTCTACGAATGCTGTATAATGTGCATTGGGACGTTAATTAGGTCTGCTACCTCTAACGCTTATGTAGAGAAAATATTACTAACAGGTGTAGAATGGAAAACACCTGCGCGAGAAAGGTAAAAAGTAAAAAAGGACTACTAATACTTACAGACCTGGAAGCTCAAAGAAAGGAGGAGAGTTCAATTTCAGAATTAAGCCCCTGCAGAGCTAAAGTGTTAAAAAAATGAATATAGAAAGCTTCACACTGTAAAAGTTTTTTGCGTACATTAATTTTCTCATATTTAGAAGGACGAACCTGTTCCAGAACTACAAATTTGATATCTTCATCAGAATGACCCAATTCGACAAAATGCGGAGTAAGAGGTGCAGATAAATCATTAAGGCGAATTTTAGAACGATGTTTGGATATTCTGGTTTTTATAGGGCGAGAACTTTGTCCAATATATTGTTTGCGACAAGGGCATTCTATCATATTATCACTTTAGAACTATTACAATTGCTGAAATGTCTGATTTTAAAGGAGTTTTTGACCTGGCATATGTATCTCTTTAGTTTCCCAACTGTATCTGCATTGGATGCAGCTGTAGCAATGGAAATGTCCCGTAGCCAGAGGTGGTTCATTAGAGCAACGTGCTGTATGATCTGATTTAGAAATAATATTTCCAAGTGTTTTAGTTTTCCTAAATCCAATTGTGGGCTTATCATGGCATCCTGGAAGTTCTTGAACTATGTGCCAAAACTTTTAAATAGTGCATTTAATTTTTAGTGCTAAAGGTGAGAACTCAAAAGAGGTGTAGATGGAGCCTCCGCTGACTCGATCCTTGCGTTTAAAGAGATTAGGTCTGGGTGTCTTTCTGATTTTGTCAAGGTTATAACTAACTATATGTTCAGGAAACCCTCTATGTATTAGAGTAGACCTAATCCTATTAGCAGTAGTGGCAAAGTCCTCATGTAAGGTAGAACTCCTTTTAGTATGTGCAAATAATCTGAAGGGAATATTGTTCTTAACATGCGGCGGGTGATGTGAATTGTAATTTAAATACGCACTTCTGTCAGAGGTTTTTTTTATGAGACTAACGCCCAATCGTCTATTGCTTGAGATATATACATTTACATCGAGAAAAGGGAGAGAGTGGTGGTCTGTCTGATGAGTAAACCTTAGATTCTCATCACATTGGTTGAGCCATGATGCAAAATCATTCGCAAAATCATCAATAGCTGGGTCCATGCTTGGGGGCATAAAAGTAGATTTAGGTTTAAAGGTACTTACAGTAGTTGATTCCATTCCTTTGAAAAATACCTTGTTTGAGTAGCCTAAAAAGTTTGAAAAAATCAACACGGGTGTTAAAAGAATGGTACATAGGGGTGGGTACAAAATTAAGTCCTAACGATAATAGCTCTATTTCTCTAGTCGTAAGTACTCTAGAAGACAAGTTTAATATCAGACTTTCTTTTTGTATCTCCGGCCCTTCCCCAAAAAAGGAGGATCAGAAGAAGTAGAGGATTAAGAAGGTAAACTGGATGGTGTTCTCTGGCGATCTCTGGTCTGTCATAGGTTATAGGATCTGGATGACTTGCCTTCATTGGAGCTGGTAGGTCTGTTGGAATCTGAAGACTCAAAGTCGGAGGTGGTGAGGGGATTCTTCCATGAAACCCGTCTTGGTCTGTTAATGTTTATATTTCCATTTATAAATCCGTTCATTAGAGTAATCATTTTGATCCCTAAGGAACTTTTTAGTTTTAAACTGCAGCAGGGCTGTCTGGAGAGAATCAATTTTAGATTGTAAATCATCTAGATTCTTGTCGTAATCAGTCTTCGACGAATCAGCCTAAAGGGACAATTCGATCTCATTAATCTCCTTCTGAAATTTATCCATTTCTTTTTGAGATTGGTCTATAATAGTAAAATAAGGTCAAAAGAGCAATGGTTGAGTATGGTAGTCCATCCATCAATAAATTCTTTATCAGTGGCAAAAAGAGTAGGGCCTTTGTGAATACGGAGACCTCTGGCAATGCGAGAAGCATGGTAGTAATCCCCCAAAAAAGATGCATGGTGTTTGAGCCTGATCTGTTTCTTCTTGAGGGATTCGAGTTTAGTAAATTGATTATAAAGATTGTTAGAGTCCGTCCTACACGAGGTAACATAACTTAAAATCCTATTACATTCATCATCGCTATAAGAAGAAGCTTTGTCTATCATAGACATGATGCCCAAAATCACTAGGAAAAAAGTAGTGGGGCCAAACAGTGTAACAGTGGAAAGGAGCGGAAAAACCATTTGTAAAAAGTAACTTTACTAAAGGAAGTAATAAGGGTACAGTCAACGAATGCAAATAGGACAATTCAAGTCCTAATAACAGGTACAAAAAATTCATAAATTCAAAAATTGAAAACTAAATGTCCCGAGAATCAGGTATACAATAAATGATAAAGCAAAATAATAACTCTCAGAAGAGGGAGGTCAGAGACCAAAGGTAAAGTCTTCTAAACATATGCAAAAATATGCAGAAAATATATAATATATTAGTATAAGGGACCATGAGTAAATGCTGAAGGTCCACGAAGTACAACTTGTAGATAGATATGTAGAAGTGAGGATATTTCCGAAGCTATCCGGTTTATTAGCTTTTCAGACTTGCTGTATTTAACAAGGAATCTACAAACAATTAATATAAAAAATATAGTATATATAGAACAATGGCAGATAATAATATTACATGCAACAATGCTTACCAAATATGAGCTGTACTGTATATGGTATATATACATTTACATCAAGAAAAGGGAGAGAGTGGTGTTCTGTCTGATGAGTAAACCTTAGATTCTCATCACATTGGTTGAGCCATGATGCAAAATCATTCGCAAAATCATGATGATCAATTACAAAAATTTAATCGTCGATATATCTTTTATATATAAGAATGTGCTGCAAAAATGGGTTAGACTGGTTATAAATGTACTTTTCTTCAAAACTAATCATGAAAATATTGGCAAGACTTGGCACGAAGGCCGTGCCCATTGCCACTCCTTTAGTCTGTATCTATCTCAAGCAATAGACGATTGGGCATTAGTCTCATAAAAAAAACCACCAACAGAAGTGCGTATTTAAATTACAATTCACATCACCCGCTGCATGTTAAGAACAATATTCCCTTCAGATTATTTGCACGTGCTAAAAGGAATTCTACCTTACATGAGGACTTTGCCACTACTGCAAATAGGATTAGGTCTACTCTAATACATAGAGGGTTTCCTGAACATATAGTTAGTTATAACCTTGACAAAATCAGAAAGACACCCAGACCTAATCACTTTAAACGCAAGGATCGAGTCAGGGGAGGCTCCATCTACACCTCTTTTGAGTTCTCACCTTTAGCACTAAAAATTAAACCCCTTCGAGTCCCCTCCTTTTCCTAATCTTAAGGTATCCCCCATTGGCCTTGTACCTAAGAAATCCTCGGGCGAATTCCATTTGATACACCATCTTTCGTACCCTGAGGTCTCCTCAGGGTTAATGATGTGATACCGGATGAGCTTTGCTCTGTTCGGTATACATCCTTTGACGAGGCCTTGAGGATGGTTTGTGCCTGCGGCCCGGGTGCGCTTTTGGCTAAGTTGGACATTAAGTCTGCCTTCCATCTTCTTCCAGTTCACCCGGACTATTTTGAGTTACCTGGCTTTAAATTTGAGGGACAGTATTTTGTCGACCGTGCCATGCCCTTTGGATGTTCCATATTGTGCTCGGCGTTTGAGTGCTTTAGCGGTTTCCTCCATTGGGTGTTGGTTCACAGGGCAGGGGTGGACACTGTGGCCTATTATTTAGACAATTTCCTGTTCAGAGGCCCCAGTGATTCCGGCTCTTGTGAGCTTCTCTTACGGCATTTTAAGGTCCTAATGGCAGAACTAGGCATCCCATTGTCCCCAGAGAAGACAGAGGGCCTGGCCATGTCTATCACATTTCTGGGAATTGAGCTTGATACTGTCTTCCAATTGTCTTGCCTGCCTAGGGACAAGGTGGACTGCATCACGGACAAGATTAGGCTTATGTTGGCCAAGCGCAAGGTCACTTTGCGGGAGCTGCAACAGTTTCATGGCCACCTTAACTTTTCCTGCCAGGTAATTTAGCCTGCCCACGCTTTTGCAAGGCGCATTTGTGACGCTATGGTTGGACTGACAAAAAAATTCCACCGCATCCGGATCTCCTGGGGTATGCGTGCTGACCTGTAAATTTGGCTTGCATTCCTTGAGGATTTTAATGGTGTTTCATTCTGGCAGTCGGAACTGCCCCTGTCTACCCAATTCCAGGTGCACTCAGATGCATCCGGATCCCTAAGTTGCCGGGCAGTGGTGTTGCGGCCTTTGGCCTAATAGCTGGCGTGACTCACCGCTCATCCGTGAAATGATGTTTCTTGAATTTTTCCCAATTTAGGGGCACTTTTTCTTTGGGGAGAACAATGGTCCAATTCCATGGTGACTTTTTGGTGTGACAATGCTGCAGTTGTCCAAATTGTCAACACGCAGATGTCCCAGTCACCTGCAGTGATGTCACTGGTTCGCCCATTTGTCCTTAGTGCCTTGACTCATAACATAGTGTGTAGGGCTCGCCACATACCAGGTGTTGATAATGAAATTGCTGATGCTTTGTCCTGCTTACAAATGTCGCGTTTCAGAGCATTGGCCCCCGAGTCACAGGAAATGCTCTCGGTTCTGTCGGATGAAATTTGGAACATTGGCAGGGTTAGGTAACACAAGCTATTAGTAATTCTCTTGCCCTGCGCACACATCGTGCTTACAGTTCTATCAATTCCGTTCACAGTACTGCCTGCCATAAACTTGGCCTTTGCCAGTCGATCATGTGTTACAGTTCTTGGTTTATCTACACTATTTGGGTTTGTCCCCCATACTATCAAGTCCCGTTTATCGGCGCTGTCCTTTGTGACCAAGGCCAACAGTTACCCAGGTACCATCAGAGATTTCAGGGTATGCAGGGTCCTTGAGGGCTGGTCCAGGGAGCGTGGCCCACGGCCCGACTCCCAGCATCCCATATCACCAGATGTTCTGCTGTGTTTGGCAGTGGTGGGACCCTCACGGTGTTGTGATGCCTTTGAAGCTCTCCTTTTTCATGCTGCCACTACCATTGCATTCTTCGGAGCCCTCCGGATCAGCGAACTTGTCAGGTTGTCCAAATTTGATCAGACCAGCAAAGCTTTGGAGTACTCCAAGGCCGCCATCAGGGGGGGACAAGGGAGACTGCCATCCCGGGCCCAGAGCTGGCAGGGGCTCGATGGCGCTATGTTAATTTTTTTAAAGTAACTGAAGATTAATTAAATAAGTATTTCCTGATATAGTTTGGATATAGTTTGGACTTTTTACCTATAGGATATAGCTCTTTATGCTACAATACTATTTCATCTTGAAAGGATTTGAGAGACTCTATCTCACTTTTTTGGTTTATTCTATTTTTGAAGAATTCAAGGAAGGAGAAACCTTTTAGTGTTAAAAACTGTTTAATAGATTTCACATTTGCATATTAAAAGATTGGATATTGTGACATTTTCTGAAGAAATTGCATTTTCATTATATCGACCATTTATTGATTTTGCCTCAGACGACTTTCCCTGTTTCCTCTGCATTTTCCATCTGGCCGGATTTCCCTTCTGTAATCAGAGATGAGCACTGAACTCTAAAATTGGATACAACTCCCCATCAATTTCTTTTGGGAAATTGTGTATTCCACCCGCCACCGCCACCCCAATGTGAGGAGAGAGAAAAAAGTGTGTGTGTGTGTGTGTGTGTGTGTGTGTGTGTGCCCAATAGGATTGCTCAGTATGGGGCCCAGAAATTTCTGATGGCAGCCCTGGAGTACTCAGATGTGGTTTTTTTCTTCATCCGCAGTGTGCATCACAGTTCGCAGCTCTAAAACTGACCAGTCGGGCTGCGGTGCCACTGTAGTCTTGCTTCCCTGTAGCAACTGCCCAATCTGCCCTGTGCACACCCTGACTGAATTCATGTCCCTCCATGGCCTCCGGCCTGGCCCCCTTTTTTGTCACCTTGACGGATCCCCTCTCACCAAGTTTCAATTTTGGAAGGTTACTGGCTCTGCTCTCTCCGCTGAGGGGTTGCAAGGTGTACGATATGATACCCATTCCTTTCGTATTGGTGCGGCATCTACCACTGCTGCCTTTGGATATTCGGATGCGGATATTCAATGTATGGGTCGTTGGGCTTCTGGGCATTTTCGCTCCTATATACACCCCCTGTTGAGTTGAATGCCTTGCTGGCCAAAATTTCTCTTCCTTTCTTGCAGGTCCTATTTCCCGGGATTTTCCTGCCCTAGTGTGGATTGTCGACCACAGCTTCATGTGGTGGGCTGCCCATTACATTGCTGCTTCTTATTGGGGCATTCACTTGGGTCTCCATCATGTGGCGTGGTTTTAGAGGCATGCATTGGCATAACCTGCTGGCCTTTGTTGCGGCCGCCCAGCGTTGTTCCCCACCGGACATCATTGTCATTCACCTGGGAGGTAACGATCTTGGCCAGGTCACGGGTCTTGATCTCGCCGTGACCTGGGCATGATGCACCAGCAGTGGCCACACGTTTGCTTCGTCTGGTCGTCCATCAACCCCAGGGCTGTGTTTCATGGGGGCGGTGACCCCCGGTGTCTTAACCGGGCTTGTAGAGCTGTCAACAGGTCCATGGCCCATTTTTTTACAGCTGGAAGGCATCGGTACCTTTGTCGAGCACTCTGGTATCTGCCTGGAGGAGCAGCACCTATTTTGGGGTGATGGTGTTCACCTTTCTCCTGCCGGCATGCACATGTTTGTTGCCGCTCTGCAGAACGAACTTGTGACCGAGTTGTCGGCCAAGGTGTGTGTGTGTGTGTGTGTGTGTGTGTGTGTGTGTGTCTGTGTGGAGTAAGGGTATTCTCCACGTGTGGCAGTTAGCACTGGTGAAGACACTCATCTGATCCCAAAACAGCTTGGGAGGTACGCACTTGATTGGTTAGGACAATGGTCAAGCAAGAGAGAACAGGGCTGACCAGTCAAGTGCTGACCAAGAAGCAGGGTCTTCCCAGCTAGACAGCTCGGAAGACTCTAATTGGCTGTTCTACCAGGTTGTCAGAGGTTAAACATAGAAAGACCTTAGGTATGGGATCAAAATATTAGGCCAAAAGGATAATAATAAGTTAACAACAATGGTTGTTATTAGTCAAAGTCAATTGTCCTCACCAGTGCTATTCCGGCCTTCCACAGAGTATCTAACCAGTTACGTTGACAAGAGTTTACAGTTTATAAAGTGGCCTGATTTTTCAACCAACAAACAAATGTCTCTGTCTCCTTACTCGGGGTGGTGGTGGGGTGGTCCGGCAATGGGATCCAACCCAGAGAGATATGTAAACAGCTCTACTTCTCATCCCTGAGGCCTTCAGGAACAAACTTACAAAACAGCTCAAAATAATTCTCCACTTTTGTAAACTAAAATTAATCTTCACTTGGCAAGATTAAGTCCAATACCATGACACATCATACTGGTAGCTTTCAGAAATATATTCGTGGGATAGATTTAGAGTAGCATTTTCTTAAATACAAGACAATAATCACACCACTTCCCCTTCCTCAAAAGGTCTGGGCAGAGCCTCTGTCAAAAACTATGCACCAGGTAACAGACATATCCATCTAGCAACATATTTCAGAGGTTCATCTTGTGAAAAGGAACCCTAAGCATTATTTTAATATACTGCAAGATTGATACTGAAACCTGCAAATACAGGCATTCTTTTTCACATTTTCTCTTCTTCTATATAAATGGCTGATGGCTTTTCCAAGACGCAGTAATAATCCTGTCTGCAACCACAGCCTAAAGGGAGAATATGTACATTCACCATGCCTACTAGGGAGAATAAGTACTTGTAGTCATCAATGCTTGGAAGGCTACTCTTGTGGATGACATCCCTAGAATCACCCACTAATCACTATTCTGGCTGATGGAGTCTAACAGCTGTAGTCCAAAAAGTAAAATTTCCAAGCACTGATTTTTATCCTCCTATTATTATCTACAGATTAGTGATGTCTATATCATGTTTTAAAGGGTGCAATCAGGCAGGTCTCTAGCCCACTGTTTGGTCTGCTATGGACATTTGTTGTTCAGTCAGACAGTTGATTCCGACCCTTTGTGACCCCACGGACCATTGTTCTCCAGGCACCTCTGTCCTCCACCATCCTCCTCTGTGCCCATTGTGTCTACAATACCATCTAGCTATCTCATCTTTGGATGCCCCCTTATTCTTTTGCCTCCATCTTTCCCAGCATCAAGGCTTTCTCAAGTGAATCCTCTCTTCTCATTTGATGTCCAAAGTACTTCAGCTTCATCTTTACTATTTGACCTTCCAATGAGCAGTCAGGGTTGATTTCTTCTAAGATTGACCTATTTGTTCTCCTCGCTGTTCTGGGGACTCTCAAAACTCTCCTCCAATACCACATTTCAAAGACTTCTATTCTTCTGCGCTCAGCTTTCTTAATGGTCCAGCTCTCACAACCATACATTACCACCAGGAATACCATTGCTTTGACTATGCAAATTTTTGTTTGCAAGCTGATGTCTCTGCTTTTCACTATATTCCCAGGTTCCTCATAGCTTGCCTCCCAAGAATCAGTCGCCTTTTTATTTCATGGCTGCAGTCCCCATCTGCAGTGATCTTAGATCCTAAGAAAGTAAAATCTGTCACTGCTTCTACATCTTCCCCATCTGTTTTCCAGGGCCTGATAGGGCTTGTTGGTTCAATCCTTGTGATTACTATCATGTGACATAATTTCTGGAACAAACCAAATTGTCCCCAGAGTTTTGCTACCTACACTTTACTTTCCCCTCTCAGGACCTTCTATTTTTTTGGGTGTGTGTGTGGTTAGGATGGCTCCATTTGGTCCATTTCCAGCTCACAGGGTCACTGGAAATGAACCAAAGAAAGCCTTTATTTTAATTTGCCAATATTTTGAAGGGAACCACTGCATGATATTGGCAAATTAAACATTACACAACTCTGTGGAGGGGACTGAAATTTTTTAAGAATGAGCATGTATTAGAGTTGCAAATATGCACCGCATCACTTTAAGAATGGCATTAGGTATAGGCATTGCAAATTAGGTATGTGCATTAGATAGGTATAATTAATACACATACCTAATGCTACTTTTTATTTCAGACTTAGGTTAAAGAAAAATACATCCTCTGTTCCTCCCTGGAGCTGAAAAAGTGTTAAATTTGCCAATATAATGAAATGGCTCTCTTATATTATCACTTCACAATATTGGCAATTTGACAGCAGGCTGCTGTGGACCAAATAGGATCAGTTGAAGTCTGTATGTCATTTGGATGCAGGTTTGTACCAAATGGCACACTGGACATCCTAGCAACTCTATTTAGCTCACTCCAGCCTGCTCCAATTGCTAGATGTAGACAAGACCTCACATACCTGTAGCCCTGCTGGCACAGTTAAACTGTTGTACTGCAACTAAAAGGTTGTGAGTTTGATCCTGGCCAGTGTTGGATTGGGGCCGTGAAGCGGCCGTTGGGTCCCGGAGGAGACTGGTCAAGTAACGACACGAGACAAGATGGAGCGAAGACCAGTGGTTTATTGAGGAAAATCATCATCATATATAGGAATTCAAGGCGGCGTGTGATAGAATCGTCATCTGACAGAAAATCACATCGCATGTTTACACGGGTTAATTGGGAACCTCTCCCGGGGAAGTTAATTAACTAAATTAAACACTGGCAGGGGAAGTCCATTGTTCCTAGCTTACCCAAGAGTAAACATGGCCACTGATGACGTTAGGGCTTGGGGTAATTCGCAGGTGCGATATTACCTATTACCTAACCGCTTAGTTAGACATTCAATTTCCTCCTGCTCGGACTGTTTGTCAGGTCAGATATGGGTGAATCAATCTTATGACTATTAATCCGCTCCCCAATTTCTGTCCCCTCGGAGCCCAAAGCTCGGAGCGTTCTCACAAGTCATGGCCTCTGTCAGGGACAGTATGCCAATTGTGCTCGCGGATCCCACACTCCCCCTTTACTTGTTTGATTGGACCTGACAGACAGCCCTGCGCAGGAGTGGCATCAGCTGGCGTGGGGTGATGACATTTCGGGGTTCCTTCCATGGGGGACATCTCGATATCAGTGAGGGAATACATTGCACAAAACAGCACACTGAGGTGCCCAGTATTATTACCCC
Source organism: Bradypodion ventrale (assembly GCA_035047345.1). Classification (NCBI taxonomy): domain Eukaryota; kingdom Metazoa; phylum Chordata; class Lepidosauria; order Squamata; family Chamaeleonidae; genus Bradypodion; species Bradypodion ventrale. The sequence continues at coordinate 68,366,302 of JAWDJE010000006.1, read as the reverse complement.
CACAATCACCTTGAATGTCGTCTGAAGCCAACCCCATGGGAACCACGACCATAACGAATCCCACCACCCCCACGTAGCATCCTCCTTGATGTTTTTGACCAAGGTGTGGAGGTCCGTTAGCTGACTCTGTACCTTATGCATGTTGTCTGTAAGATTAAAGCAACACATGCCGTGGACAGACTCGCAACCCAAATGATGTAGCAACAGGAGGTAATCGATAGCTGCTCGATTATCTAGTATGGCATGGTGAAGCTCCGTCTGCTCCTGGTTGAGCAGCGCTATCGCCGAGGAGATGTGGTTGATGGCTTTTGCCAGAGCACAAGCTAATTGACCAATTCTCCGAGCGTTGCCGACAGCTAAGCCTGGCACGCCAAGTATGCTGACTGCCAACGAGACGTACTCAGCTTTACTCAAAACCCTAATGTTGCTATCACATGAGCTGTCTAGCTGGGTGGTACGAGCGTGCCGTATGCGGGAAGGGACATTCGTGCTTGGTGCAACCATATCCCTAGTGGGGAGCAACAATGTCAAGCGACTGATACAACATGTGGAATCTGATACATTTGCGGGAATGTAATTCCAAGTATACTGATTGCATGTAAAGAACCATCCTGAAGGCAAGATAACATGAACATACATTGAGCTAATTGTCTCTGGGTTATCACAAGTCCAGTTGCCGCTGCCGGGGTCGAGGCAACGGCACTGAGGCCCGCCGGCCGCGGAGCAGCCGACCATTTGGGCACAAGTAGAGTTCAGGCTGACCGCCACTCGAGGAGTGTAGAGAGTGGCTGCATCAGCCGGCAAAACTTTGGTGACTTGAGTTCCCCACTGTGCGTACGTTGAGAAACAAGTCTTGTAAAACGGACCGAATATCCGCTTCACTAACCAGTCACCATTCCTGGTGTGCGTTTCTGGAGAATGACACACCGGGATGAGACATGTACTCAGGATTGAGGCAGAAGCGGTGGTCTGCCTCAGGCAAAAATCGGACTGGTTGACGAGAGTCGCCAACCTTTCCCAAATGTTGTAATGCATCCAGGCAGAGAGGTCTCCGCCTGGCATCAGGTGGTTGGTTTCCAGCGAAGCTGCCTGAACACCCCCCCGTAAGTAGGGAGAGGATCAGGATGATGGTGGCTGCCACGGAATTAGCGGTGATCAGGGAAAAAGCTGCAGCCAAGATGTTCTCCGGTGTCGGCTCCTTGTCCTCGCGCCGGACGGCGTCCACCGCCTCGTGGCAAAGGGTTTTGACCATCCCCCAGGTGATCGTCGGCGCTGTCATCTGCTGTCGCCGCTTCCTCCGCCTGGTTCCCCCCATCAGGGTGAGGTTCTTCATCTCCGGGATCAGGTTCGGAACAGCCTGAGTCCACGCCATGTGGCTCCAAGTGGGGTTTGATGCACCGGGCTGGAATCCAGATGACACCTGTAGGAGACATAATTGCGGCATACCCTCTTCCCCAGGTTACGAGTGGTGCCGGGCCCCTCCAAGAAGGATCCGGTGGCACTCGGTAACGCACCATCGGCCGCGGGAGAGCTTCCGAGTGGCAGAAGTGCTTCTCCTGTGGCGTGCAATTCGAAAAAACATTAAGGTGATTGTACGTGAACAACACCTTGTTCAGACAATGCTGTGCCTGACCCTGAGATTTGGGGAGGGCAGGTGGTTCCCCCCTTTCTGTTTGTTTGTCAATGTAGGACTTGAGTGTCCGATTGACCCGTTCCACAATCGCTTGTCCCTGCGGATTGTACGGAACACCAAAGGTGTGTTTAATGTCCCAGGTGGCCATGAAGTCGGCCAGTTGCCTGGAGCTGTAGGCCGGGCCGTTATCGGTTTTAACATGGCGTGGTTTGCCCATTGCTGCAAAACAAGAAAGGAGATGCTGCTCCACATGGGAAGCCGTATCTCCCTTCTGTGCCATTGCCCAAACGAATTGTGAAAAGGTATCAATGCAGACGTGCATGTACTGCCATCTGCCAAACTGCGGGACATGTGTGACATCCATTTGCCACACCTGATTGGCCTCTGTCCCTCATGGGTTAACCCCCCATGAGGGCCCCCCCATCACCCCTGCACAATGCTGACAAGAACGGACTATGCCTTGGGCTTGAGAAAGTGGCAGGTTAAACTGCCTTGCGAGTGCTTTGGCATTCTGGTGAAAGAATGCATGGCTTTGAATCGGAGTTGTGAAGACTCCCAAAACTGACCGTTGCTGAATTTCCTTTGCGGCCGCATCCGCTCTGCTATTGCCCGCAGAAATCGGACCAGGCAAGTCCTGGTGACTTCTGATGTGGGTGATATAGAGCGCTTCGGTGCGGTTTCGCAAGTGAAATTGAGCTGTGAGAAACAGACTCAGCAAATTTTTGTCTATCGCGGGAGTGATGTACACTCCCGGTAGACTGTGAAGCAAATTCCTAAAATACTGACTGTCAGTTATGATGTTGAGGCGTTCTTTGGCAAAGGTGCGCAAAGCGAGGTTCACCGCTGCCAACTCTGCCCGCTGCGTGGACTTCTGTGGAAGAGTTAGAAGCATGCGCCAAGCCTGGTCCTCTTGCCAAGTTAAAACACCATATGTACGACCCCCATCCGTGAAAACTGTTCTGGCCCCCTGAAGTGGAACCAGCGACATCAATTCACACAAACTGACTGTCTGCGTTTGAAGCGAGACGAGTCTGGGGTCTTTCGGCAAGTGGTATGCCAAGCATCCAGTGAATCCCTCCAAGGCAATTGGAAGCGAGTCACCGAGCTGCATCAGCTGCTGAACTTGCTCTTTTGTGAATGGGACCACGATTTTTGCTAAATCGTGCCCTGAGATGTCTCTTCCACTGTGGAGACTAGTTCCTGGGGGGGGGGGGGGGAAACGATGTTTCAGGAAGAGGTGTTTGGTAAGTACACCTATTCCACGATACTCGCCCCTCGCTCGGAGTCCACTCCCAGGGCTCCGGTGAACATGGATCCGGTCCGAACGATGTATAAGTTCAGGATCGGAGCATATGGCCCCTGAGTAATCCTGTCTACCCATCTCTGGCTGAGAACTTGGTTGACCTTCTCGAGAGTCAAGCGTGCCTCTCGAGGAATTTGTATCCGGTCTGCCGGCTGCTTACCTAACGTTAGCAGCGAGAAGAGAGGCTTTAGAGGATCCGTATCAGTCTGAAGTACGGTCTGGCCCAATTAATGTTTCCTAAAACCTGCTGTAACTCTGCCAGGGTGACTGAGTCCTTCAAATTGATCTGGGGCAAAACTGGTGCTGCGAAAGAACAGAGAAGCCGATGACCCAATTATGAAAACGGCTCGGTTCTCTGAACTTTTTGCAGGCGCACCCCCCAATAAAGGACTCAGACACCATTGAAAGTGGATAATGGCATTGGGCCACATTTATTGATTCATGCCCTAGTCCGAATTATAAATTTCTATTGGTAAAACGACCAATCATAATTCTTAAGGCAAGCAGGCCGAAGTAACACTGGTAAGGTACCACCCCAAAATTGCCAACGGCAATTGGTTACAATGTATCTATTTGTATCAATTTGTTTGTTGACAACAAACAAATTGTTGACCGTAGTCAATATCTAACTAATGACCCCACCCTCTGACGCATATCCGTGAAATCACGGGGTGATGCATGCTGTCTAGCTATTGCCATCACCCCGTCGCCTAGTTCGTCGTTGACCGGACAACGTTTAACTAATTTATTCCTCTCTAGTGTTGTCCAGTCAATTGCGAACCTGCCGGATACCTGTGGGTCATGACTGTTTACCTTACCAGTGCTACCCGCCACACGGAGGGGCTTCAAAGAAGGCCTGACGCCCCCCCCCAGACCGTCAGCTCGGTCAACAGGCCTGCTCGCCAATCACCCAACAGGAGGTCCATACCTCCTCGCGACAGATGGACCCCATCCCCTGCATACAAGTCATAATTTAGTAGGCTAATAGCGGGGTGACGACTGACCCTCCCCCAAGCCCTGTCGACAAGGAACCGCGCCACTGCCCTATTCACCATGCGTCTAGCGCGGTCAAGGGCCAGGAGGTCAACACCCCCTCTGTAGGAATGGTGCGGGACCATGTCCGACCAAACCAGGGTTGTGGCGGGCCAGACGTAATGCAGGTAGGCCAGGTCCTCGCAAATCGCATGCTTCAGCGATAAGCCGGTGACCTGGCCCAAATCATTGCCCCCCAGGTGTATGATGAGAATGTCAGGCGGGTCAGCATTCTGGCCTGAAAAAAGGAAAGGCAGCAGCTCCCGCCATAACATCCCGGGCTTACCATGCCATGTGAGACTTGCGTATGCACCCAGTCCCAGTCGGGGTCCCCACTCTGTCACCGCAGCGTAACGCGCTGCCCTGTGCACGTAGCTATGGCCCACCAGCCATACTGTCACCGGTGTAATACGACACCCAGGGTCTGTAAAGAAAAATGAGGAAAAGAAGGTAAGGTGACTAAATTGGTACTCACGGCGGAAGTGGGCGCACATAAAACTGAAAACATTGCGAACCCCACCTTCCCATGCTGCGTATGTCAGCCCCGGAGTACCCAAAAGCAGCTGTAGTTGAGGCCGCCCCTATACGGAACGAATGGGTGCCATAGCGGGCACCTGGGAGGCCCACACTGGCCAGGGCTTTGCCTGTCACCTTCCAAAATTGAAATTTAGTAAGGGGAGACCCATCTTGGTGACAGAAAAACGGGCCATGGTGCGTGCCACGCAGTGCAATAAACTCCTGTAGGGCACCAACCGGACAGATGTCTGCCAAAGAACACCGTAGCAGTCGTACACCACTGCCTACGCCATGCTGATCCGTCTTAGAGGAGCGTATCCTCAACTGAGCCCAGTCTTTGGCCACATAGACATCCTCGAGTTCCAGTGCCCTACGACTTGCATCCGCCTTAGACAGCATCACAAGCTCGCTGATGCGGAGCGCTCCAAAAAATGCCACCGTTGTGGCTGCATGAAAGAGGGCTGCCTCATACTTATCAAAACAGAGGCAAGGCCAGCCCCGGGCCAACTGGGTAAGAACCCCTGGGGAAATCGGGTGGCGGTCGTCCGGGCAACGCCCGCGCTCGCGCACCCACCCCTCCAAAACATGTCTCACACGGAAGTCAGAGGTGCTGTCCACATGACCTCCCATTTTGGCCATAAAAGCCAACGCTGAAAGCTTAGATGCTATGGTGCGAGGTGCAAGGCCCTGAGCATGCAGGTAAACCATGAACCACAGAACATGGGTTACCGGGATAGGCCAGGTTCCTGGCAGTTGAAATTGGGTACAGAATGCCCTGTAAGAATTAAATGCTTGGTGATACGCCTACGCGTGCGTGGCGCTAGTGACAGGCCAATCGCCCGGTTCACCTCTCCTTGCCAATGGTCCATATCTCTTCCGGGAGTGGCGAGGGAAATTCCTCCGCATCCGGGGCCAAGGCACGGAACCGGGAGATCTGCAGGCGGGACAAAGCGTCAGCAATATCATTATTAACCCCTGGGACATGCCTGGCCCTGAACAGGACGTTGAGGCGCAGGCTGCGCAACACAAACTGGCGCACTAGGTCCATAACCCTGGGCGATTTAGAAGTCTGTGCATTGACAATGTGGACAACAGCCGCGTTGTCACACCAGAAATGCACGACCGAGTTGGCCCATTCCTCGCCCCATAGCATCAAAGCACCCAGGATAGGGAAAAATTCCAGATATGTGAGATCGCGCAGGCGACCCGTGCCTGCCCAGGCCGGTGGCCACCCACCATAGGCCCACTTCCCATTGAAGTACATCCCATAACCCAGGGATCCCGAGGCATCAGACTGAATCTGAAAATTAGGGGAAGCCAGGAGGTCAAACCTCCAAAATGAGACCCCATTGAACTCCCTCAGGAACTGTAACCAGACAAGCATGTCTGCCCTGAGACCCCGGGTAAGCCTAACCCTATGGTGAGGCCTGGATAACCCTGCCATGGCGTCGCACAAGCGCCGGGCAAAAGCCCTGCCCGGTGCGACCACCCTGCAAGCGAAATTAAGGTGACCATGTAGCACCTGCAGTTCTCTCAGTGATGCCTTGCGCTCGGCCCGCAAGTCCGAGATAAGGGCCACTATCCTTGACACCTTATCCCGCGGTAACCTAGACGCCTGCGCTACCGTGTCAATCTCCACCCCCAGGAAGACTAGCTGGGTAGATGGGCCCTCGGTCTTTTCGGGCGCTAAAGGGACACCGAGTTCCTCCATTAGCGTCTGAAATGTGTTGAGGAGACGTGTACACGTGTCCCAGCCCCGTTCACCCCCGAATAAAAAGTCATCCAGGTAATGGGCTACAGACCGGGACCCTGACCTGCGGACGAAAGCCCACTCTAGGAAGGTACTGAAACGCTCGAAAGCCGAGCATGATATGGAACAGCCAAAAGGCATGGCCTTATCAAAGTAATATTCGCCCCGAAATTTGAAACCCAGCAACTCAAAGTCGCCCGGGTGCACTGGCAAGAGGCGAAAAGCCAACTTAATGTCGCACTTAGCCAACAGCGCACCCGGGCCACATGAGCGCACCATGCGCAGCGCATGGTCAAAAGATGTATACCTGACTGAGCAAAGGTCATCAGGGATAGCATCATTGACCGATCGGCCAGCTGGGTAGGACAAGTGATGAATAAGGCGAAACTCGCCTGGAGACTTCTTGGGAACCAAGCCCAGGGGCGATACCTTAAGATTGGGGAACGGGGGTGCAGGGAAAGGGCCAGCGACCCTGCCCGCATCTACCTCCTTATTAATGCTGGCAGCAGCCACCTCCTCCCTCCCCCTAAGGGACAAAAGGTTGGGGGCATCCTGAGGGGACCTATCACCCATGAAAGGGATACGGAACCCCTGCCTAAAGCCCTGAAGGAGATAATCCGCATCCTCCCCCTTCGGGTACGATGTGAGCCAACGCTCCAACATGTCCACATTAATTGGGGAGGGAGCCTTTCGGTGAACCAGCTCCATCTGTGGCAGTCTTGCCAGCCCACTGTCCGCCCCTCCCTCTGCCCCGCGTCCCTCCAGGCCTGGGACAGGCAGAGGCTGCGTGGGGGCCAGCACAGGTGGGACACTCATGCCTGTACTTGCAATTCTTCTTATTGCAGGAACCATTGGACGAGAAAGTCCAGCACAGCAGGCGGGCTGGAACCCCCTGCCCCGCCACCTGGCAGGGAACCTGTGCTGGGGCCGCTCGCTGGACCGCATGTCCACAATGGTATCTTTCCCCTGGCGCGGGGCGCGTGGGCGTCATGTACAGAAGCCAAAGCCTCTGGCATGGCTCATCCCACCTCATCTCGGGGTGCAGGGGAATCCGCATACGGAATTCCTCATCATAAGCCAACCACGACGGGCCCGGAAAATCAACCATCGCCCTATAGATGTTGTCCAAATACTGGACCATCGGAATTGCCAAATCCGGCCGGGCCCTCAGGTACACCGCCATGTAGATGAGGTAAGCCGGCAGCCAGTTGGCCCACGTACGTGGTGGCTTGCGACGACGTGCCTGCTCCTTATCCTTCTCATCCTGCCCCTCCCTCTCTTCCTTGGTGGGCTCCCTGTTTAGGAGTGAGAAGATATCCACATACGCCCCCCGCCATATTTTCTCTTTGGTGGCCTGTGCTAAGTGGTCACCCAGTGGTAAAGAATACCCCGCTGTCGGCAAGGCCGAGACAGGCACCGCAGAAACTGCGGGCATCTGAAAAGGGGCTTGAACTAGCCCAGCCACCCCCAAAACATTCCCCACAGGGTAGGAAACACCCCCCACCCCGGGGCCCTGGGTGGTAGTTGTCGTCTCCGGGTGGGGCGTCAGCGGCTGTACCGCCGCACCACCCACGTGAGGCCAAGGCCATTGGAAAGCTCCTCCCAACGTGGCCATGTGTGTAGGTGCACTAGTTTGGACCGCATACTCACATGCTGCACCCCCGCGGGCCGCCCCCACCGGGGGTTCCGGCCCACTGGGGGCGTCGGAGCTCACGACCGCCGTAGAGCTCATCGTCGGGGCCTGACCCGCACTGGCCTGTTGGTTGGGGAGCTGCGAGGCAGTGGCCGAGGTCGCGCCACGTGCCTCAAGCAGCTCGACCCATCCCGTCGCCTGCCGCTGCCCAGCAGACGACGCATCAAAGTGAACCCCAAGGCTGGCCCGAGCCAGGGACGCCTCAAGGGCCGCAACGCGGGCCAGTAAGGCCTCCACGCTGACATGGGGCCAAGGGCCGGCCGGCCCGCCTGCTACAGGCGTGGGTACAGGTCCCTGTACCCCGGGGCCCGAATAGGGCCATGGCCCCACACCCAGGCCTGGTAGGGCCGATGTAGGCACCTGCCAGGGAAGGGGATCACACCACCCCCCAAGGCTGGAAGGCCCCGGAGTGAGCTGCGCCCCTATTAAGGAAGGCCCAGCAGGATGGGAAGCACCAGGAGCGGCGTCCACCGCTTGCGGGCCGCGGGCCGCAGCCCTTACTGGACCCATGCTTGGGTCTCCCGCCTCCGGCCAAGGGGGAATAGACCCCATCCCACCGGTCCCGGTGGGTGCAGGCAAAGGCGGCTGCTGGGGAGGCGCAACCGCGGTCCTACGACCCGGATTGCGCCTCCGAACCGCGCGAGCCGCGCTCGCAGCCGCCTTCTTCTTCGAAGGCATCTCAGTCCAATCTATGGGAAGCCGAAAGAGAAAATTCGCAGCCAAAAGGCTTCCCAGTCAAGGCAAAAGCGACGGAGGCAAGAGGGGAAAAACTTCTCCGCTCCGTCGCTTCGCTAAACTGGCAGCGCGGCTGCCTCGTGGCCACCCCTTTTATAAGGGAGCTGGCCACGCCCCTAACTACCCGGATCCTTCGTCCTGTGGGGGGGGCCCCGCAAAGAGCACGGCGGCCATTTTGGCGCCGCGCTTGCACTCTGGGGCAATGAGTAACCCTTTTTCCCCCAGGGTGGCCTGGAAGTCCTTAAACATTTCGCTGCCGAATTGCGGCGCTGCGACCAAGATGTCATCCATGAAATGACACACTAAAGCTGTGGGGTGAAGGTTTCGAAACTTTGCCAGTGCGTTGTGAACATAAATTTGGCACAGGGTGGGTGAATTGAGCATCCCCTGTGGCAAATATTTTCACGCGTAACGCTGCGTGGGCTCTCTGTGGTTCACGACTGGCACTGTAAAGGCGAACCTTTCCCTGTCCCTAGGATCTAGGGGAATAGTATAAAAGCAATCCTTAAGGTCTACGACCAGGATCTCCCAACCCTCGGGGATCCTATTTGGATTCGGAATGCCGCATTGAAGCGGACCCATTGGCTGAATACATTTATTGATCTCTCTGAGATCGTGGAGGAGTCGCCACTTCCCCGACTTTTTCTTGATGACAAAAATGGGCGAATTTCAAGGACTGGTGGACTGCTCTATATGTCCTGCGTCTAGCTGTTCCTTAACCAGCTGTTTCAGGGTGACTAATTTCTCCCCTACTACCGGCCATTGTTCCACCCAGACAGGCGTGTTGGTAAGCCATTTAAATGGCAGAGCCATTACCTGAAGGTAAGAGTGGCACGGTATTGCTGCAAAATGTCTCGCCCCCAGAGGTTGACGTGCATGTCCAGAATGTGCGGTCGGATGACCGCTGTGCCGTCAGCCTCAGGGATCGTGACTTCCACCCACTCCTGGCTTCTAAACGCTTCTTGGATGCTGCCTACCCCCCACACATCAGAGACTGGCTCAATGGCCCACTCCCGCGGCCACTGACTTTGGCTGACCACGCTGACATCAGCTCCGGTGTCCAGCAGCCCAGTGAACGGTTTTTTATTCAAAAATACCTCTATAACTGGTCGCCGTTTCCATTCTATGTTGGTTTCCACTGTCGCTAAGACCTGGTATCCTTGCACTGCCTCACCTTCGCTCGAGCGGTCTTCCAACCCGGACTCTGAGCTGTCCCTGAGCCTTCCCTGGCTGTCTGCTGGTGAGTTACAAGGAACCATAATCAGTTGTGCTAACGTGTCTCCCTTGTGAATGGTCTGGGGTAGGTGCGTCCAGAGTTGAACTTGGAGAACACCCGAAAAATTGGAGTCAATGACTCCTGGAATTACAAGAATTCCTCGTGCTCCTGTGACACTACGAGGCAAAACTAAGCCTATGAAGCCTTTAGACAGGGGTCCCATGTACTGGGAATCAACCAGATAGACTGTGCCTGGCAAGTCGCATGTGACATCTGCCTGGCAAGTCAATTCTAGCCCTGTACTGCCTTTGGGGCTGGCTGGCGCCTTCGCAATGTCTGGAATGTGATTGGAATCTAATCTTGCTCTGGCTCTCCCAGAGTGAGGGAGGTCTCTGTTTGGACCGGGGCCAGAGACATGCCCGCGTTCCAGTTTCCCAAATTCGGACAGTTCTTGGCCCAGTGGAAGCCTTTATTGCACCTTGGACACGGGGTGGTTGCAGCCTTGGGACGGCCGGCGTGTTGGACGCTGCCCCTGGATCGGCATTCCCTAGCGAAATGACCAACCTTGCCACAAGTGTGACATGCTCCTTTGTTCTTGTTCTTGGGTTTCCTACCCCCTTGCACCGCCGCTGCGAACAGACCCATTTTGTAGGAGTCTGTGCCCACGTCGGCGCATGCCCTAATCATGTCTGTGAGTGTCAGGTAGGGACGATTGCCCAGTGACTGCAAGATCTTACGGCAGTCAAGATTGGTGTTGTCTTTAGCCAATTTCATCATGAGCTCTTGTTGGGCCTTCTCATTATCGATCTGTCTACTGATCGCTTCCTCTAATCTATTGACAAAGTCCATGTAGGACTCCTGGGCGCCCTGTTTGACTGCTGTGTAATTTTTGGCTGCTTTGCCAGCTGCAGGGACTTTTAGGTAAGCCTTGAAGGCTGTCTCAGCTGCGATATGGAGAGTGGCGATTGGCAGGGCGACTTGCGCATCAACGGATTCGAATGGACCTGAACCATATAGCTGGTCAGGGATTACCGCTCCGCCCATCCTGGCGGCCCTTGCCTGCGTTTCGAGACGATACTCGCTGTCCCATAGCAGATACTGGCTGGGGTTGAGCATCATTCGCATGACGGCTTTCCAGTAGAACGGAATGAGCATCATGGTTTTGCACACTTGCTGAAGCGTGCCCCTAGTAAATCGACTCTGAAGTCCTGTCTCTGTGATGGCCTTCCGTATAGGCATGAGCAGCTTGTACGGAACTGGCGAATGGACTGCTTGCTGCTGGCCCGTGAGGGCATCTACCTCTATGCGAAGTGGGCATAGCTGCCTAAGCTCAGCTAGATCTTATGCTGGCAATTCCCCCTTGCTGATTTCTGCCTCAGCCATGCGCTGAACCGCACTCTTGGTAGCTTGGGAACCCGAGGGAAAGCTCCCTACACTACCCTGTTTGAGCTGGAATGATGGATAGAGAGCCGCTGGGGCTGATGGCTCTAACTGCGCTGGGGGTTTCTGGGTCTCTATCCGGACTGGGTCTTCCTCTGCTAAGAGCTTCCTACATTTGCTCCATGTGCCAATTATGCTGTCTGGAGCTCTCGGTGCTTGCTGAATGCAGGCTCCTATCCTATCCCAAAGTTGGAGATCAAGCATACCCGCTTCTGGATAAAGCGAACAATTGCCCCCCAAGTACACTAAGAGTTCCGCTAACTTATCGCTGTGAATGCGTATTTCGTATACCCTGGCCAGGGCCTTGAATTCCATTAAGTGAATTCTCTGGTTAGAGGTCGGACGTTGCCGCTGAGGACAAGTCCCCATATTACCTGCCGGTCCTTCGAAGTTTTCCTCCTCGGGACGATTTCGACGCGTCCTTTTAGGTAACAGGTCTCAGCGTGACAAACCTCTGGGATGGAGCTCGGAGCGTGGACTGCTGCCACGGGCCCTCGGCGGCCTCTGCGCTGGAATCAGGGTTTCACAGCCTGCCCCTGAGCGGAACGCGTTTCCGCGATGCAAGCCGTAGGATGCCTTGTCGGAAGTGCCTCGCCGCGTAGCTGTCACTCAGGCCGGATGGCTTTCCGACCAGAGCTGCCGCGCTGTCCTCCGGGACGAGTCGGACACGGTTCTAGTGTAGAACCGGACCACGTAGATCGCTTACTCACGAGTAGAATCACGCCGCGGGTCACCAGATGTTGGATCGGGGCCGTGAAGCGTCTGTTGGGTCCCGGAGGAGACTGGTCAAGTAACGACACGAGACAAGATGGAGCAAAGACCAGTGGTTTATTGAGGAAAATCATCATCATATATAGGAATACCAGAAACAAGTTTACTTTTGTTTTATTGACTACACTAAGGCATTTGACTGTGTGGACCACAACAAGATGTGGCAAGTAATTAAAGAGATGGGAATTCCAGAGCACCTCATATGCCTCCTGAGAAATCTGTACATGAACCAAGAAGCAACAGTTAGGACAGAACATGGAATAACAGAGTGGTTTGGAATAGGAAAAGGAGTAAGACAAGGCTGCATTTTGTCACCATGCTTATTCAACCTATACACAGAGCACATAATGCGCAGTGCAGGGATGGAGGAATCACAATATGGGATTAAAATCGCTGGGAGAAACATCAACAATCTGAGATATGCAGACGATACCACCCTAATGGCAGAAAGTGAGGAAGACCTAAAGAATCTCTTGATTGGGCTGAAGGAGGAAAGTGCAAAAGCTGGCTTGAGACTCATTATCAAGAAAACCAAGATAATGGCAATAGGCCCAATCAGTTCCTGGAAAATAGACGGGGAAGAAGTAGAAGCAGTGATAGATTTTACTTTCTTAGGATCAAAGATCACTGCAGATGGGGATTGTAGCCATGAAATAAAAAGGCGACTGATTCTTGGGAGACAAGCGATGAGAAACCTGGGGAACATAGTGAAAAGCAGAGACATCACATTGCAAACAAAAATTAGAATAGTCAAAGCAATGGTTTTCCCAGTAGTAATGTATGGATGTGAGAGCTGGACAATTAGGAAGGCTGAACGTAGAAGAATAGATGCCTTTGAAATGTGGTGTTGGAGGAGGGTTTTGAGAGTCCCCTGGACAGCGAGGAGAACAAATAGGTCAATCTTAGAAGAAATTAACCCTGACTGCTCATTGGAAGGTCAAATAGTAAAGATGAAGCTAAAGAATTTTGGACATCAAATGAGAAGGGAGGATTCACTTGAGAAGGCATTGATGTTGGGAAAGGTGGAGGGCAAAAGAAGAAGGGGGAGGCCAAGGATGAGATGGCTAGATGGCATTGTAGACACAATGGGCACAGAGCTGGGAGGGCTGAAGGGGATGGTGGAGGACAGAGGCGCCTGGAGGAAAATGGTCCATGGGGTCGCAAAGGGTCGGAGTCGACTGTGCGACTGAACAACAACAAAATATAGGAATTCAAGGCGGCGTGTGATAGAATCGTCATCTGACAGAAAATCACATCGCATGTTTACACGGGTTAATTGGGAACCTCTCCCGGGGTAGTTAATTAACTAAATTAAACACTGGCAGGGGAAGTCCATTGTTCCTAGCTTACCCAAGAGTAAACATGGCCACTGTTGACGTTAGGGCTTGGGGTAATTCGCAGGTGCGATATTCCATTAAGTGAATTCTCTGGTTTTACCTATTACCTAACCGCTTAGTTAGACATTCAATTTCCTCCTGCTCAGACTGTTTGTCAGGTCAGATATGGGTGAATCAATCTTATGACTATTAATCCACTCCCCAATTTCTGTCCCCTCAGAGCCCAAAGCTCGGAGCGTTCTCACAAGTCATGGCCTCTGTCAGGGACAGTATGCCAATTGTGCTCGCGGATCCCACAGGCCAGGAATCAAGGTTGGCTCAGCCTTCCATCCTTCTGAGGTTGGTAAAATGAATACTGAGTGTGTTGGGAGCAAAATGCTAATTAACTTGTGAACCGCCCAGAGAGTACACTAAGTGCTATGGGGTGGTATATAAATTACTTTGCCTTACCTAATTAGCAAGATCAGTCCTCTTCACCTTTTGGCCATCTCTTCTTCTCCTGTTTGCAATAATAGACCTTCAGCTACAGGCATGATCAATTGTGGCTTGAAGCCTGCCCATTTTATACTATTCTATGCCACTGGAACAAACAACTCAAATAGAACTACATAGAAACAAGTTTTAATTTCTTTGAATCTGCAAGACATTCTGGCAAATAGAGTAACTCCACGCTTAAGCCTGAGATAATTAATGAAGACTAGAAATGCTGGGAAACAGTCCAAATCATGTTTTGTTGGTTTTTTTTTTAAAAAACACACACACCCAAAACCCTAGATAGCAGGTTTGCAAAACTAAATGTATAAGCCTGCTTGATCTCATAAAAGAGATGAAAATAGCTAAAATCCAGAGATAACAGAAAGTCTCCAAAGAGTTAGATCAGTTATTGACACCAATTTTTGACACATGCTGAGTCAAATATGAATAAAATATAAGATTTTGCAAATGGGAAAGGGAATGAAAAACAAGATGTATTTCTACAGGCTATGCTAATTTATACGGACAATGAAATCTTAAGCTGTATGTGTATCTTCATCTACAGTTTTTCCATCGGGTGTCAGGAAGAGATTGCTATCTCAAAGCCAATGGCAACAGTTACATAACCCAAACCAGTGGTGGGCATCAGCAGGTTTGCACCAGTTCACCAGAACTGGTAGCTGGCCCCGCCCATCCACCTTTTGAAATAAAGTAGTCCTAATTTGGGTGCAACCCAGGGCTTTCCCCCTGGCCATGCCCACCATACCACGCCCACAGTGTGGTAGTAAATTTTTTTAGAGCTCACCACTGACCCAAACTGCTTATTCTAAGGTTCTCAAAGTTGACTTTTGTCTTCTGAACAGTCTGTTGCCAAGCAGAGGCTGGCACCAGAGAAGCCAATAGCAGGCAGAAGGGCTGTGACATGTCTGCCTGGTAAAGCCTACCTGTACTTTTTGTTGTTGTTCAGTCGCATAGTCGAGTCCAACCCTTAGCGATCCCATGGACCGCCGCACGCTAGGCACCCCTGTCCTCCACCACCCTCCTCAACCCACCCAGTTTTGTGCCCACTGGGTCAACAATGCCATCTAGCCATCTCATTCTCTGCCACCCTCTCCTTCTTTTGCCCTCAACCTTTACCAACATCAAGGCTTTCTCAAGTGATTCCTCTCTTCTCATTTGATGAACAAACTACTTTAGCTTCATCTTCACAATTTGACCTTCCAAGGAGCAGTCAGGGTTGATTTCTTTTAAGATCAACCTATTGTATTTTCCGGCGTATAAGGCGACTGGGCGTATAAGATGACCCCCAACTTTTCTAGTTAAAATGTAGAGTTTGCAATATACTCACCGTATGACTACCCCTCTTCCAACGGGGGCGTCTTCGGTTACTCTGGGTTGAAAAGATTTTTGCTGGCGAAACTCCACTCAGGGGATGCCTGAATGAGGCTCCTTTCATGCCTTTGGGTATTGAAACCCAACCTTCCAGTCTCCAAGTTCAGCGCCTTAACCACTAACTTTTGTCCCCAACATGCTAGTTACATGTGCTCGCGTCATCCCCTTCCCCTTCACCGGCGGGAAAGGTAAAAGGAGCCCTGTCGGGCTTGGAGCCACCGCAAGAAGCACCTCTCCACCCCCTTCACCGGCGGGAAAGGTAAAAGGAGCCCCGTCAGGCTCGGAGATGCCGCGAGCCGCACTCCCCGCCCCTTTCACCGGTGGGGAAGGTAAAAGGAAGGTGTGGCTCGTGGCATCTCCGAGCCTGACGGGGCTCCTTTTACCTTCCCCACCGGTGAAGGGGGCGGGGAGGTGCACCTCGCGTCATCCACTCCCCCTTCACCGGCGGGAAAGGTAAAAGGAGCCCTGTCGGGCTCAAAGCCACCGCGAGCCGCACCTCTCTGGCCCCTTCACCGGCGGGAAAGGTAAAAGGAGCCCCATCAGGCTCAGAGATGCCGCGAGCTGCACTCCCCGCCCCTTTCACCGGTGGGGAAGGTAAAAGGAAGGTGCGGCTCGTGGCATCTCCAAGCCTGACGGGGCTCCTTTTACCTTCCCCACCGGTGAAGGGGGCGGGGAGGTGCACCTCGCGTCATCCACTCCCCCTTCACCGGCGGGAAAGGTAAAAGGAGCCCTGTCGGGCTCGGAGCCACCGCGAGCCGCACCTCTCCGCCCCCTTCACCGGCGGGAAAGGTAAAAGGAGCCCCGTCAGGCTCGGAGATGCCGCGAGCTGCACTCCCCGCCCCTTTCACTGGTGGGGAAGGTAAAAGGAAGGTGCGGCTCACGGCATCTCCAAGCCTGACGGGGCTCCTTTTACCTTCCCCGCCGGTGAAGGGGGCGGGGAGGTGCAGCTCGCGTCATCCACTCCCCCTTCACCGGCGGGAAAGGTAAAAGGAGCCCTGTCGGGCTCGGAGCCACCGCGAGCCGCACCTCTCCACCCCCTTCACCAGCGGGAAAGGTAAAAGGAGCCCCGTCAGGCTCGGAGATGCCGCGAGCCGCACTCCCCGCCCCTTTCACTGGTGGGGAAGGTAAAAGGAAGGTGCGGCTCACGGCATCTCCGAGCCTGACCGGGCTCCTTTTACCTTCCCCGCCGGTAAAGGGGGCGGGGAGGTGCAGCTCGCGTCATCCACTCCCCCTTCACCGGCGGGAAAGGTAAAAGGAGCCCTGTCGGGTTCGGTGCCACCGCGAGCCGCACCTCTCCGCCCCCTTCACCGGTGGGAAAGGTAAAAGGAGCCCTGTCAGACTCGGAGATGCCGCGAGCCGCACCTTCCTTTTACCTTCCCCACCGGTGAAAGGGGCGGGGAGTGCGGCTCACGGCATCTCCGAGCCTGACGGGGCTCCTTTTACCTTCCCCACCGGTGAAGGGGGTGGGGAGGTGCAGCTCGCGTCATCCACTCCCCCTTCACCGGTGGGAAAGGTAAAAGGAGCCCTGTCAGGTTCGGAGCCGCCGCGAGCCGCACCTCCCCGCCCCTTTCACCGGCGGGGATGGTAAAAGGAGCCCCGTTGGGCTCAGAGACACCACGAGCCGCACCTCCCCGCCCCCTTCACCGGCTCCTTTTACCTTCCCCGCCGGTGAAAGGGGCGGGGAGGCACAGCTCGCGGTGTCTCTGAGCCCGACAGGGCTCCTTTTACCTTCCCCGATGGTGAAGGGGGCTGGGAGGCATGGCTCGTGGATACCACCACCCCAGCCGGGGTTGGGGGAGTGAGGAGGAGGAGCAGCAGCTGACCGGCGGGGGGGGGGGGAGCCAGCCGCAGCCGCGAGGCTGAGGGTGGTGGTATCCGGGCGGCCCCTTGCTCCGGAGGCCTCACGCAGCGGCGGCGAATGGCTTTCTCCGCCGGGCGGCCCCTGGCTCCAGAGTACCCGGCGTATAAGATGACCCCCAACTTTGGCACAGATTTTTCAGGGTTAAAAAGTCATCTTATACGCCGGAAAATACGGTATTTGTTCTCTTTCTGTCCAGGATACTCTCAAAATTCTCTTCCAGCACCACATTTCAAATGCGTCTATTCTTCTGCGCTCAGATTTCTTTATTGTCCAGCTCTCACAATCATACATTACTACTGGAAATAACTTGACTATGCAGACTTTTGTTTGCAAGGTGATGTCCACTAGGACACCTGATTTCACAATTTCACAGAGCAGGATCGAGACACTGTTTCTGTGAAGAGGAAAGTTCCCTACAAAAGAAATTTAAAGATAAAGAGTTAAATAAGGTTGGTAGACCTATAGCAGAGAATTTCCCAGAAAGAGAAGAAGGAACATATTTGGGAACAAAAGAGACTAGCTACAATACAGGTGAAGACCAGTACTTAGACGTATTGCCATCTCTTGAAAAGCAACAGACTCTCACTTTAGAGGAGCGTGAAGAACAAGTGTTAAATCTTCAAGGTTTAATATGAGAACAATAGAAATGCAGTGCTGACTAAACTTTCCAAATCACACAGTGACAGTCCAGGTAAACAAGAAGTAATCCAAAATAAACCACAAGATCATGGAAGACAATATTCTTTTCAAGAAGAATCATTCAATGAATGATTGTTGGACAATGATTGTGGCATTCTCAAGCCACAATTGTCATGCCTGCCCTCCTTTCCTTGCTCATCACATGACTGTCACGGGCAGGAGCAAATCAGTGTATGCCATTTAATACCAAGTTGGCTTAAGAAAACTAACCAAACAATAGTCCTGCTTCCTGGTGTCACAGATCATTGTTTTGCATATATCACATTAATTGTTTAAGTCAGGAGTTCCCAAACTAAGGCCCGTGGGCCAGATCCATCCCACGGTGCCATTTCATGTGCCCCCATTCCTCCAAGGGCATTTGAAAAGCAAAATAGGCACCACTTTGAAGCTGTTGGGACAAAATGGTTAACCCATTGTGTAGGCAGGGCAAGATGGCTGTCTAGAACTCAAAACTGACTGAGAAAGTGTGACCCGTCCCCCGACTTAAAAAAGTGGGGAACCCCTGTTTTAAGTGCATAGAACATTACATTGATATCAGTAAGGGTTAGAGAGTTTACCTTTTGCAGATATTGCTTTTCAGACAACCATAGGGTGAACAGCCATAAAAAAGGATATGTATAGAACTTTACATATGGGATGCATGTAGGCAATAGTGAAGCAAATTCAAGTTCAAACAGACACCTTACGGTAGTTTTTCTTTTGTATTGTCACCATGGTAGTTTTGGAGCACTGACTGTAATAATGGACAGTCCAGCAGGTGTTATTCTTTAAAAATGTAAATCTCTAGTTGTGAAGGTGTCAAGTGCCAGGTTTCAGCCTTTCAGGAAGGTGTGTGTGTGTGTGTGGTGTGTGTGTGTGTGTGTGCCTTCAAGATGTTTAGTCCTTCCACCATGCAGGATAATGAGCCTGAAACTCCAATGATATTTTAATTTCCTTCTAGCTTTGTCACATGTTGTATAAATTCACATCTCTCATGCAGTGTTTCTGGGCTTATACCTTTGAAAATTATTTCTGGTGTATTGTTGGTGATGCTGTGTAGCTTCTTTAGCTTTTTGTGTGTGTGGTATGCCAAAATAATACCATCTCTTGGTTTTATGAAGGTTTTGGTACTAGTGAACTGTGAGCTCTTTCAAAATCTAGTTCTAGTTTAGCCAAACTATTTCATTAATAGTTGTAGTGTGTTTTCTTTGGAGTCTGATTCAGGAATCCCATAAGCCAAATCTTCTCCAAGTACCGTATTTTCCGGTGTATAAGACGACTGGGCGTATAAGACGACTGGGCGTATAAGACGACCCCCAACTTTTCCAGTTAAAATATAGAGTTTGGAATATACTTGCCGCATAAGACTACCTCTCTTCCAGTGCACACCAAATAAAAATTAACCCACACTCAACCCGAAGACGTGCAGCCCTCCGAGTCGAATGGGCAGGTTCTGGTGGAGAGCCAATCCACATTCACGTTCTCCTCCTCGAGGTACAGGAAGATGTGTGCAGCTTGCTTCCCCTTGCTTCATACTCCCCACACAGAGCAGGGACTCGGCCGCGGCACCCCCCACCATATGCGCCGGACATATGAAGCAAGGGGAAACAAGCTGCAGTTAAGTACCTGTCCTATAAGACGACCCCCGACTTTGGCACAGATTTTTCAGGGTTAAAAAGTAGTCTTATACGCCAGAAAATACAGTATTTTAAATTTAGTCTAAATGCATTAGTAAGAGCTGTGATATTGGTTCGGTTTTCCAAAACTAGACTAGCTGTTTGAGAGATTGACATCAATTTATCTGCTAAATGGAGACTGAAGTTTATATTGGTTTAATACTAGCTGACCAATCCTTTATGAGTTGCTCATTATGTTTTTTTATATGTGGTGTCATAGATCATCATGCTGTTGTAGTCCTTTCTTCCTTGTTTTGGTGCTTCTAGCTGCCATATTGCCAGTTTCGTCTTCTGACAGATCTGCAGCAAGTATTTTCTTTTAAATCCAAAATAGGAAGCCAGCTCCTTTTCTTTCAAGTCACCACTGCAGGTAACATTCCCTTGTGTTTTACTTTCACTTCTGTGAGCGACGAGGGCGGTGTTGGCCGGATGAATCACAGTAAATCCATTCGTGTGGATTAACGGGGGCTTGGGCTTCTGGGAATTCAAGTCCAAGAACATCTGGAGTGCCAAGGTTCGCCATCACGGGTCTAGTACAGTGATGTCACTGTTTGTTTTTCTCTCCTTTCATTAAACCCTAATGCTCTCCACCAGCATTTCATGCTGTAGCTCATAGATCTTTTGACAGCAGTACACATCCTTTACATACAATGATAATCCTCCTCTCTTCCTGTTTTGTTAATTCCTTTTGACTGAATTATAGCCTTTAATCTGAACATTTCAATCATAAATCTAAATCTCACTACATTTCAGTAATATCTATTAAATCTGCCTTCCTATGGTAAGAGCTCAAGCTCTTCTCATTTGCTTCCCATGTTCTGTCAACTGATGTAGTGACATCTGAAACCTGAAGTATTTTCTTTGCAGGCGCACCCCCCCAAACAAAGACTCAGACACCGGTATATGGATAAAGGCATCGGGCCACTTTTATTGAATAATGCCCTAGTCCGAATTATAACTTTCAATTGGTGTAATCATCCAATTGTAATTCTTTAAGGCAAGCAGGCCGCAGTAACACTGGTAAGGTTCCTCCCAAAATGCCAATGGCAATTGGCTACATGTAACTATTTGTATCAATTTGTTTGTTGACACAAACAAATTGTTGACCAGAGTCAATAAACTATCTACTGACCGCACCCTATGACGTGTATCCGTTAAATATCAAGGTGATGCAGGCTGTGAAGCTCCTGCCATCACCCCTTGCCTGGTTCGCCCTACACCGGCCAAACCTATTTCCCCTGTACCTGTCCACGTGTTGGCCAGTCAATTGCGAACCTGCCGGATACCTATGGGTCATAAATCTTTACCTTACCAGTGCTACCCGGCAAAAGTGACCAAAGTCAACTTACCCCTTTTCTCAAACACTAGCAACAGTGTGGGATGGGCAAATCAGCAAGAACCAAAGAGCCAATTGTAGGTTCAAGCCAAAAATTCCCACCCGGCCCTGAAGTGACCAAAAAATCACACTTTTCACTAGGGAGGGGGTGGAGGGGAAAACTTCTCCGCTCCGTCGCATTTCTAAAATGGCAGCTCGGCTGCCTCGTGGCTACCCCTTTTATAGAGGCGTGGCCACGCCCCCTAACTCACCCGGATGTCTGAGTCCGGGG
The DNA here is from genome assembly GCA_035047345.1 of Bradypodion ventrale. Lineage (NCBI taxonomy): Eukaryota > Metazoa > Chordata > Lepidosauria > Squamata > Chamaeleonidae > Bradypodion > Bradypodion ventrale. The sequence continues at coordinate 68,345,188 of JAWDJE010000006.1, read as the reverse complement.
GGGGGGGCTGCAAAGAGCGCGGAGGCCATTTTGGTGCCGCACTTTCATTGCAGGCGCACCCCCCAAAGAAAGACTCAGACACCGGTATATGGATAATGCAAGCGCGGCGCCAAAATGGCCGCCGCGCTCTTTGCGGCCCCCCCCCACCGGACTTGGACATCCGGGTAGTTAGGGGGGCGTGGCCAGCACCCTTTAAAAGGGGTGGCCACGAGGCAGCCGCGCTGCCATTTTGCGAAGCGACGGAGAGGAGAAGTTTTTCCCCACTTGCTACGTCGCTCTTCCCTTTAGCCGGGAAGCCTTTTTCGGCAGCAGTTTTTCTTCGCTCCTTTTCTTCGGCTTCCCTGCAATTCGCAGCAATGCCTTCCAAGAAGAAGGCGATGGGGAACGCGGTTCGTTCCTCGCGGAGGCGCCAGCCGGGTCGGAGGACCGCGACTGCGCCCCCTCAGCAGGCCCCCTTTCCGGGGGCGCCCACCGGGACCGGCAGGATGGGGGCGGTTGCGCCCTGGCCTGAGGCTGGGCAGCCTCAGCCTGGCCCTGCAGGGGATTCGGCCCCCGGCCCGCAATCAGCGGCCACCGGCTCAGGCCTGGCGCATGGCCAGGCTGGGCCTTCGGGCCTGGGCATTCAGCTTCCAGCGGTGGGCTTCCATCAAGGGGGTTGGCTGGCTTCCCTTCCCTGGCAGGGCATGCCCCCGGCCCCGCAGGGGCCGGTGGTTGGGGCATGGCCATATTCGGGCCCTGGGGTCCAGGGACCTGGCCCGGCACCAGCGACCGGTGGGCCGGCCGGCCCACCCATTAGTGTTGGGGGCTATGTAAACGTGGATGCCCTACTGGCCCGCGTAGCGGCCCTTGAGGCATCCTTAAGGGTAGTTAATCCATCCGGGGCACCGTTTGGTTTACAGGTCAACTCAGCGCTTGCCGGTCCTCGGCAGGCGGCCGACAGGGTCGAGCTGCCTGAGGCAAGTAGGTCGGCGTCAGCCGCGGCCTCGCAGCTCCCCACGCAGCTGATACCACCGGCAGGTAGTGGTCAGGTCCCGTCATCGAGCTCGGTTGCGGTCGCGAGCTCCGACGCCTGCAGTGGGCCGGAACCCCCGGTGGGGGCGGCCCACGGGGGTGCAACTTGTGAGTATGCGGTCCAATCTAGTGCACCTATGACACAACCCACAATGGGGGGAGGCTTGCAGTGGCCGTGGCCTCGCCTGGCTGGGGCGGCGGGTCAGCCGCTGCCGGCCCATCTGGGAACGGCTCCTCCACTCCAGGGCCCCTCTTGGGGCGGGGTACCCTGTCCCACGGGGAACTTACTGGGGGTGGCGGGGCTGGTGCAGGCTCCTTTCATGGTGCCCAGTACTGCCAATGTTCCGGTGTCGGCCTTGCCGACGGCAGGTTATTCGTTGCCCCTCGAGGACCACCTGGCCCAGGCCACCAAGGAAAAGATATGGCGGGGGGAGTACGTGGATATTTTCTCCCTCTTGAATAGGGAACCCACCAAAGAAGAGAGGGAGGGGCAGGATGAGAAGGACAAGGAGCAGTCTCGTCGATGTAAGCCGCCACGCACATGGGCCAACTGGTTACCCGCGTACCTTATATACATGGCGGTGTATCTCAGGGCCCGGCCTGACCTGGCAATTCCGATGGTCCAGTATTTGGACAACATATACCGGGCGATGGTTGATTTCCCTGGCCCGTCGTGGTTGGCTTACGACGAGGAATTCCGTATGAGAGTGCCCCTACACCCAGAGATGAGGTGGGATGAGCCCTGCCAGAAGCTGTGGCTTCTGTACATGACCCCCACGCGCCCGGCGCCAGGGGAGAGGTACCATTGTGGACATGCGGTCCAGCGAGCTGCTCCAGCCCAGGCACCCCGCCAGGTGGCGGGGCAGGGGGTTCCAGCCCGCCTGCTGTGTTGGAGCTTCTCGGCCAATGGTGCGTGTAACAGGAAGCAGTGCCGATACAGGCACGAGTGTCCCTCTTGTTCTGGCCCCCATGCCGCCTCCGCGTGTCCTAAGGCGGGCGGACTGCGGGGCAGAGGTAGAGGTGGACAGGGAGCCGGCAGAACTGCCGCAGAGGGAGCTGGTCAGGCGAAAGGCCCCCTCCCCAATTAATGTGGACATGTTGGAGCATTGGCTCACGATGTACCCGAGGAGGGCAGACGCAGCTTACCTGCTTGAGGGTTTCCAGCAGGGGTTTCACATTCCTTTCACGGGGGTCAGGTCCCCTCAAGATGCACCCAACCTGTTATCACTCAGGGGAAGGGAGGAGGTGGCTGCCATGAGCATTGCTAAGGAGGTTGCGGCTGGCAGGGTCGCCGGCCCTTTCCCTCTCCCGCCATTCCCCAACCTCAAGGTTTCCCCTTTGGGGTTGGTGCCCAAGAAGTCGCCGGGGGAGTTCCGTTTGATACACCACTTGTCTTACCCGGCTGGCCGTTCGGTCAACGATGCTATCCCTGACGACCTTTGTTCGGTCAGGTATACATCTTTTGACCAGACCCTGCGCATGGTGCGCTCATGTGGCCCGGGTGCACTACTCGCTAAGTGCGACATTAAGTCCGCGTTCCGTCTCCTGCCAGTGCACCCGGGCGACTTTGAGTTGCTGGGTTTCAAGTTCCGGGGTGAATTTTATTTTGACAAAGCCATGCCTTTTGGCTGCTCCATTTCATGCTCGGCATTTGAGCGCTTCAGCACCTTCCTCCAATGGGCCTTTGTTCGCAGGTCAGGGTCCCGGTCTGTAGCCCACTACCTTGATGATTTCTTATTCGGGGGTGAACGGGGCTGGGACACGTGCACACGTCTCCTTCACACATTTCAGACGCTAATGAAGGAACTTGGTGTCCCTTTAGCGCCCGAAAAGACCGAGGGCCCTTCCACCAAGCTCACATTCCTGGGGGTTGAGATTGACACGGTTGTGCAGGCATCCAGGTTACCTGTTGATAAGGTTTCACGGATCGTTGCACTCATTTTGGACTTGCTGGCAAAACGCAAGGTGTCCCTTCGGGAGCTTCAGGTGTTACATGGTCACCTCAATTTCGCTTGCAGGGTTGTCGCACCTGGCAGAGCATTTGCTCGACGTTTGTGCGACGCCATGACTGGCTTGGCCAGGCCCCACCACAGGGTCCGACTGAACAAGGGCATGAGGGACGATATGCTCATTTGGCTCCAGTTCCTGAGGGAATTCAATGGGGTGTCATTTTGGAGACCCGACCTTTTGGTTTCCCCTCGATTTCAGGTTCAGTCGGATGCATCAGGGTCCCTGGGTTATGGGATTTACTTCGAAGGGAAGTGGGCCTATGGCAGATGGCCGCCAGCCTGGTGGGGCACGGATCGCTTGCACGATCTCACGTACTTGGAATTTTTCCCCATTCTGGGAGCTTTGATGCTATGGGGCGAGGAGTGGGCCAATTCGGTCGTCCATTTCTGGTGTGACAATGCGGCAGTGGTCCACATTGTCAACTCACAGACGTCTAAATCTCCAAGGGTCATGGAACTGGTTCGCCAGTTTGTGTTGCGCAGCCTACGCCTCAATGTGCTTTTTAGGGCCAGACATGTTCCAGGTATTAATAACGATATTGCTGACGCTTTGTCCCGCCTGCAGATCCCCCGGTTCCGTGCCTTGGCCCCGGACGCAGAGGAATTTCCCTCGCCGCTCCCGGACGAGATATGGACGCTTGGCAGGGAGAGGTGAACTGGGCGATCAGCATGTCGCTCGCCCCCCGCACGCGTAAGGCGTATAACCATGCATTCATTTCATTCAGGGCCTTTTGTGCCCAATCACGGCTGCCTGAAAGTTGGCCCATCCCAGTGGCTCATGTCCTCCAATTTATGGTTTACTTACATGCCCAGGGCTTAGCCCCCCGCACCATAGCATCCAGGCTGTCAGCGCTGGCATTCATGGCCAAGGTGGGTGGTTTTGCTGACAGCACACAAGATTTTCGCATACGACATGTTTTGGAAGGGTGGGCGCGGGAACGTGGGCGCAGCCCGGACGACCGCCACCCTATTTCTCCAGGGGTACTTACCCACCTTGCACGGGGTTGGCATGACCTGTGTTTTGACAGGTATGAGGCAACCCTGTTTCACGCGGCTACTACGGTGGCCTTTTTTGGAGCGCTCCGCATCAGTGAGCTGGTGCTACTGTCTAAGGCGGATGCGAGTCGTAGGGCACTGGAACTCGAAGATGTCTATGTTTCCAATGATTGGGCTCAACTGAGGATACGTTCCTCTAAGGTTGATCAGCATGGTGTAGGCAGTGGTGTAAGACTGCTACGATGTTCCATGGCAGACATCTGTCCGGTTGGTGCCCTACAGGAGTTCCTGGCAATACGTGGTACGCACCCTGGCCCGTTTTTCTGTCACCAAGATGGGTCTCCCCTTACTAAATTTCAATTTTGGAAGGTGACCGGTAAGGCACTAGCCAGTGTTGGCCTCCCCGGGGCTCGTTATGGCACCCATTCATTTAGGATAGGGGCGGCTTCCACCGCGGCGGCGTTTGGGTACTCTGGGGCTGAAATATGCAACATGGGAAGGTGGGGATCACGGTGTTTTCAGTCGCATGTTCGTCCTCTTCAACAGTGAGTACCAGTTAAGTCACTGCCCTGTTTCCTTTTTTCCTTGACAGACCCTGGGTGTCGTCTTACACCGGTGACAGTATGGCTGGTGGGCCACAGCTATGTGCACAGGGCAGCACAGTTTGCTGCGGCGACAGAGTGGGGACCCCGACTGGGACTAGGTGCATCCGCAAGTCTCAGGTGGTATGGTAAGCGCGGAATGTTATGGCGGGAACTGTTGCCATTCCTTTTCTCCGTCAGGGATGCTGACGTCCTGATTATACACCTCGGGGGTAATGATTTGGGACAGGTCACGGGCTTATCGCTGAAGCATGCGATTTGCGGTGACCTGGCCTACCTGCATTATGTGTGGCCCGCCACAACCCTGCTTTGGTTGGACATGATACCGCGGCACACTTACAGGGGAGGGTTTAACCTCCGGGCCCTTGATCGGGCTCGGCGCTTGGTGAACAGGGCTATTGCCCGGTTCCTTCTCGACAAGGGTTGGGGGCGTGTCATACGACACCCCACCATCAGTCTCCAAAATTACGGGCTTTACACAGGGGATGGGGTCCATCTGTCGCCGGGAGGTATGAACCTCTTGTTGGGAGATTGGCGAGCAGGCCTGTTGACCGAGCTGACGGTCTGGGGGGGGGGCGGTGAGCCTTTATTGAAGCCTCCCCGTGTGGCGGGTAGCACTGGTAAGGTAAACATTTATGACCCACAGGTATCCGGCAGGTTCGCAATTGACTGGACAACACTAGACAGGCACAAGTTGGTTAACGTTGTCCGGTCAACGACGAACCAGGCAATGGGGTGATAGCATGAGCTGGGCAGCAGGCATCACCCCGTTATTTTACGGATACGCGTCAGAGGGTGGGGTCACTAGTTAGATTATTGACTACGGTCAACAATTTGTTTGTTGTCAACAAACAAATTGATACAAATGGATACATTGTAACCAATTGCCATTGGCAATTTTGGGTGGAACCTTACCAGTGTTACTTCGGCCTGCTTGCCTTAAGAATTATAATTGGTTGAATACCAATAGAAATTTATAACTTTCACCAGTGTCTGAGTCCTTTATTGGGGTGTGTGCCTGCAAAGGCATCGGGCCACTTTTATTTAATAATGCCCTAGTCCGAATTATAACTTTCAATTGGTGTAATCATCCAATTGTAATTCTTTAAGGCAAGCAGGCCGCAGTAACACTGGTAAGGTTCCTCCCAAAATGCCAATGGCAATTGGCTACATGTAACTATTTGTATCAATTTGTTTGTTGACACAAACAAATTGTTGACTGGAGTCAATAAACTATCTACTGACCCCACCCTATGACGTGTATCTGTTAAATATCAAGGTGATGCAGGCTGTGAAGCTCCTGCCATCACCCCTTGCCTGGTTCGCCCTTGACTGGCCAAACCTATTTCCCCTGTACCTGTCTACGTGTTGGCCAGTCAATTGCGAACCTGCCGGATACCTATGGGTCATAAATCTTTACCTTACCAGTGCTACCCGCCACACGGGGAGGTGTGCATTATGACTCACCGCCCCCCCCAGACCATCAGCTCGGTCACCAGGCTTGCTTGCATATCCTCAAGAAAGAGGTTCATACCTCTGGCTGACAAGTGGACCCCATCTCCTGCATAGAGATCATAATCCTGCAAGCCTATCCTAGGGTGCCGGATGGCTGTCCCCAAGCCCTTGTCTGCCAGGAACCGGGCAACAACCCTGTTCACCGAGCGGTGAGCGCGGTCAAGGGCACGGAGGTCAACGCCTCCTATGTAAGTATGTCGCGGCACCATGTCCGACCATAGCAGCCGCGTGGACGGCCATACGTAATGCAAATAGGCTAGGTCCCTGCAAATCGTGAACTTTAAAGAGAGGCCAGTGACCTGGGCAAGGTCATTGCCACCGAGATGCAGGATGAGGAAATCAGGCGGTCCAGCATCCCTGATGGAAAACAGGAATGGCAACAGTTCCCACCATTTCATACCGTGCTTACCATACCATCGCAAATGTGCGGTTGCACGTAGCCCGAGATGGGGTCTCCACTCTGTCGCCGCAGCATACTGCGCTGCCCAGTGCACGTAACTGCGGCCCACCAGCCATACTGCCACCGGTGTGTGGGGACACACAGGGTCTGTAAAAGAAGGAAAAAAGGAATAATGACATAACTGGTACTCATGCATGGAGGGGGCGTACGTACAGTGCAAAGCGCATGGATCCCCACCTACCCATCCTGCGTATATCAGCCTCAGAGTACCCAAACGCAGTAGAAGCGGCACCTATCCTAAATGAATGGGTGCCGTAACGAGCCCCAGGGAGGCCCACACTGGTAAGTGCCATGCCAGTCACCCTCAAAAACTGGAATTTAGTAAGGGGAGACCCATCCTGGTGGCAGAAAAATGGGCCAGGGTGCGTACCACGCACTGCCAAAAACTCATGTAGGGCACCAACCGGACAGATGTCTTCAATGGAACATCGTAGCAGTCTGACTCCACTGCCTATGCCTTGCTGATCAACCTTTGAGGACTGTATCCTCAACTGAGCCCACTCTTGTGTAACATAGACATCGTCGAGTTCCAGTGCCCTACGAGACGCATTCGCCTTAGACAGTGGTACCAACTCACTGATGCGGAGCGCTCCAAAGAAGGCTACAGTGGTAGCTGCGTGAAAAAGAGCCACCTCATACCTATCATAGCATAAGTTATGCCAGCCTCGTGCAAAGTGGGTAAGAACCTCTGGTGAAATCGGGTGACGTGTGTCCTGGCAGCGGCCACGTTCACGTGTCCACCCTTCCAAAACATGACGTATGCGGAAATCATTCACGCAGTCGGCGAAGCCCTGCACCTTGGCCATAAATGCCAGTGCCGAAAGCCTATAGTATAGTATAGTATAGTATAGTATAGTATAGTATAGTATAGTATAGTATAGTATAGTATAGTATAGTATAGTATAGTATAGTATAGAGGCTATAGTACGGGGGGCCAGCCCATGACCATGAAGATAAACCATGTATTGTAAAATCTGGTCCACAAGTATTGGCCACACTTCGGGTAACCGTAGTTGCCCACAAAAGGTTCTAAATTGTATGAAAGCATGTTGATACGCCTTACGCATGCGAGGTGCCAAAGACATGCCGATCGCCCGGTTCACCTCTCCTTGCCAAATGTCCAAATCTCAGCCGGGAGTGGTGAGGGGAATTCTTCTGCTTCTGGAGCCAAGGCTCGGAACCGGGAGATCTGCAGATGGGGTAAAGCATCAGCAATATCGTTATTAATGCCTGGTACATGTCTGGCCTTGAACAGCACATTAAGGCGTAGGCTTCTCAAGACAAATTGACGGACCAGTGCCATGACCCTAGGGGATTTGGACATCTGAGCGTTAACAATGTGCACCACTGCAGCATTGTCACACCAAAAATGGACCACTGAGTTGACCCACTTATCGCCCCATAGCATTAGTGCCCCCAAAATGGGGAAAAATTCCAGGCAAGTAAGATCGCGGAGACGATCCGTGCCCTGCCATGCGTGAGGCCATCGGCCATATGCCCACCGCCCCTCGAAATAAATCCCATAACCCAGAGAGCCGGAGGCATCCGACTGTACTTGAAATTTAGGGCAGACCATAAGGTCCGATCTCCAAAAAGAGACCCCGTTAAATTCCTGGAGGAATGTGAGCCAAACCGATAGGTCTGCCTGTATACCCCTGGTGAGCCGGACCCTGTGATGGCATTTTAATAGGCCAGCCATGGCATCACACAGACGCCTGGCGAAAGCTCTGCCCGGTGTGACCACCCTGCAGGCAAAGTTGAGGTGGCCGTGAAGTACCTGTAGCTCACGAAGGGACACATTACGTTTAGAAATCAGTGCCCGAATCGCCACAGAGATCCGAGCCACCTTGTCCATGGGTAACCTGGATGCCTGTGCGACAGTGTCAATTTCGATGCCTAAAAAGGTGAGCTTGGAGGCTGGGCCCTCGGTCTTTTCAGGCGCTAAGGGGACACCCAGTTCCCGCATAAGGGCCTGAAATGTAGTAAGGAGACGCGTACACGTGTCCGAGCCCTGTTCACCCCCGAACAAAAAGTCATCGAGGTAACGGGCTACAGACCAGGACCCTGACCTGCGAACAAAGGCCCATTGGAGGAAAGTGCTAAATCATTCGAATGCCAAACATGAAATAGAGCAGCCAAAAGGCATGGCCTTATCTACATAGAATTTCCCCCGAAAACGGAAACCCAACAGCTCAAAGTCCTCGGGGTGCACTGGCAGTAATCGGAATGCCGATTTGATATCACACTTTGCCAGGAGGGCCCCGGGACCACAGGCGCGTACCATCTGTAGGGCCTGATCAAACGACGTATACCTGACTGAGCAAAGGTCATCAGGAATAGCATCATTGACCGAGGAACCCACAGGGTAAGAAAGATGGTGGATTAGGCGAAATTCACCTGGGGTCTTTTTCGGGACTAGCCCCAGAGGAGAGACCTTCAAGTTAGGGAATGGTGGTTCAGTAAAGGTCCCTGCAACTCTCATAGCCTGCAACTCCTTAGCTATGCTTTGTGCAGAGACCTCCTCATTGCCCTTTAGAGAAAGTAAGTTCGGGGCGTCCTGCGGTCCCCGAACACCCCTAAATGGTATACGAAAGCCAAACTGTAAGCCTTCAAGCAGGTACCTCGCATCATCCCGTCTAGGATAAGTGGAAAGCCATTGTCCTAGCATGGGGTTATTAATTGGGGAGGGGGCCTTTTGCTCTGACCGCCCCCTGCCCACCCCTACCTCTGCCTTGTGACCCACCAGCCCGCGGGCATGCGGAAGCGGTGTGAGGGCCAGAGCAAGAGGGACACTCGTGCCGGAAACGACACTGACGCTTGTTGCACATGCCGCTAGCTGAGAAGCTCCAACACAGCAGGTGGGCTGGAACCCCCTGCCCCGCCGGCTGGCGGGGAACCTGCAACGCAGCCACCCGCTGCATGGCATGGCCACAATGGTACCTATCACCAGACGCCGGATGCGTGGGAGTCATATACAAGAGCCACAATTGCTGGCAGGGCTCCTCCCACCTCATCTCAGGATGTAGGGCCACCCTCATCCTAAATTCCTCATCGTAAGCCAACCACGACGGGCCAGGAAAATCAACCATCGCCCTATAAATATTGTCGAGGTATTGGACCATCGGAATGGCCAAATCAGGCCGGGCCCTCAGGTATACCGCCATATATATAAGATATGCCGGCAACCAATTGGCCCAGGTACACGGTGGCTTACGACGACGGGACAATTCCTTGTCCTGGTCATCCTGTCCCTCCCTCTCCTCCTTGGTGTGCTCACGATTCAGGAGGGAGAAAATATCAACGTACTCCGCTCGCCAAATCTTATCCCCCGTAGCCTGTGAATGATGATCACCCAGGGGCAAGGAATAACCAGCCGTTGGCAGAGCCGCCGTTGGCACCTGTTGGATGAAGGGTATGCGCAGCGGGCCCTGAATAGCCCCTGCGACGCATGGCATACCCCCGGGGGCGGACACCCCTGTCCTAACCGAGGGGCCATTTGGGAACCAGGAATTAACAGGGCAGTGTGGAAGCAACTGCCCAACCACAGTAACCTGGCGTGGCCATGGCCACTGTACCCAGCCAGTGTGACTGGACAGTGTCGGTGCACTAAACTGAACTGGATACTCACTAGTTGCACCCCCGTGAGCCGCCCCCACTGGGGGTTCCGGCCCACGGTGGGCGTCGGAGCTCGTGACAGGCATCGAGCTCTGGGGCCACACCTGACTGCTCCCCACCGGCAAATCCGAATGTGCGGGGAGCTGCGATGCACCAGCCTGGGCTGGCCTGATGGCCTCAAGCAGCTCGACCCTGTTGGCGGCCCGCTGGAGAGTCACGGCCGACGTGTCTGCCAGGACCGACGAAGGGGCCGTAATCGAAGCAGCAGCTAAACCCCCATCGGGAGGTGGTTGGGCAATGCCCAGTGATGCCTCTAACACCGAAATACGTGCAAGAAGCGCATCGACAGTCTCCGAGCCCCCAGTATAAGGCGGGCCGGATGGGCTGGACGGCCCTGTGGCCAATTGCTGGGCGGGAAACCTGAATGGGGATCCAGGGCCTGAGTAGGGCCATACCCAAAACTCCGGCCTGTGGGGGGCCGGAGGAATGGTGGGGCGGAAACCACCACCAAGTCCAAGTGGGCCACCCTGTCCTGAACCAAGAAAATGCCGTCCAGGGCAGGGATCCCCGAGGAGCCAGCCTGTGCCAGCCGAGCCTGGAGGTCTGTGCCGGGCTGACCAGTGGAAGCCTGCTCGGCCCCACTGTCAGCGGTGGGCAAGGCTGTCCCGCTGCCCAGCTGGGGGGGTGCAGCCCGAGTCCTCCGACCCGATGGCTGCCCCCCATTAGAGGGAGGGGTAGGGAAAGCCCTTCCCCTCGGCCGCGGCTTGACCGCCGGGGCCTTGCGCTTGGGAGCCATGGCTCCCGAAGAAGATACCGACGGATCCCTGGCTAGGGATCGGTTCCTGTGCCCTGAGTACCGCAGTAGTGAATAGGAGCGAAGTCTGTTCAAAGGCAAAGGTACAAAGGGCGAAGAGAGCAAGAAACGCGGCAGAGAAAACTTCTCCGCTCCGTCGCGTTTCTAAAATGGCAGCTCGGCTGCCTCGTGGCCACCTTTTATAGAGGCGTGGCCATGCCCCCTAACTCACCCGGATGTCTGAGTCCGGGTGGGGTGGGGGGCTGCAAAGAGCACGGTGGCCATTTTGGCCCCGCGCTTTCATTCTACTTCTTCATTATTGTCCCTTTCTTCCATTGGCATGTCATTGCCTAATTTGTGAAACCAAAGTATCCAAACCAAAGTACATAATCCAAGATTAATAGCCTTCAGAAACCTGTTATCTGAAGAAATAGGGAGCACAACAACTACAGTTTCAGTCATTCACAGCAATGGCATACAGCAGCATGTTTTGGTAGCAAGGTACAGTACTAGCTGGAGTAAACAGTTTGTTTTGAGCCTGAATTTTGAGCATCAGAAGCTTATGTTGTTGCTGAGCCTGCTGTTGCTAGGAGCTTTACCCAATGCTAAGGTGAACCATCTAGTTCTAGGCCACCCTGTGAGAAAAGCCTGACTCCCAGGAAGGCTTCTTGCTTCAGAAAAAGCACCAACCTGCCAGAACACCCTGGAGCCAAGCACTACTTCTCAGTGTCTTTAGTCAGGCCCTTGCCTTTTATCAGTATCATCATTTGACCTGGGAGGTTGGAAAGGAGTCCAGCTTCCTTGCCCCTATCTGGGGCAGCACTTATTCTGTATGGAGGTACTGTTTCTTGTACAGCTGAAGGCCCTGGATCCACAGCAACAGCTGGCTCTTCAGCACTCCTAAGATCAGGGGACAGGCAATACTAAACTGTTGATTGAAATGGCATGGGTCAAGAATAGCTTCAATATACAAGTCTGCTTGAATATATAGTGGCCTTGAATATCAGAGTTTAATAGATAACTTTGTAATTCAATAGGTCTTTAAAAATAATCTCACAAGATAATACATAATGGTAAACAATGCATAAATGTGAAATGCAGTAGTTCTTAAGGCACACTGTCTATTTCTATTATAATACAGGGCCTAGGTATTGAGGATACAGATCCAAGCAATAATTTGGTTAGGTAATTCAAACATACTACTGCTTTCTGATGAGTGGGCAATATCTGTACTCTGGATCCCATACTCTGCTCATTTTGTTTCTATCCAGGGACCAAACAATCTTCATTTCCGCAAAACTGAGGAAAAAATACAACGCATAGTTGTGATGCTCTAGGAATTTTACTTTGTTTCCCAAAGGTCATTAATGTCTACATGAAATCTAGTGTGGGGCAGTGAAAAAACTGAACTAACCTCTGATGGCAATGAGAGAGTGGATGTGATTGGCAAAACTATAATGAAAACCTGTTGAAAGGAATGTTGGCTGATTAAGACTTAGTCATTCAGGTTGTATTGGACTGGTTTGTGTACTTCTACCCTTTATCCTGAATCACCCACTCTTTCCCTTCAGTAGACTAACTGTGAGCTCTAGCATGTAGACAAAAATGGTAATCTCAAACAAAGCAAAATAATCCCCAAAGCAAAACAAAAAACCCAAAGAATAAAAACAACAAAAAGGTCAGTGTATAAACATCTGAGAAATAAAAGAAAGTGGTCCTGACTCTTGCCATGCTTTTCTTCAATTTATTATGAAATGTGAGTGGGCATGCCCATTTACAACAGAAACTGCAAATATCCACAGCTGAGCATAAAATATAAAGGGAGAAGCAGCTTCTAGTTGTGTCTCTGTTGACCAAAGGAGATAGGTATGGCTCAACCCTTCATTTCTAGTTAACTGATTGCAACATTGAGAGTAATTTGCCTTCCCCCACTTTATGTGCTTCAATTATATGCATGTCATTTATGGCTATTGACCTCCAATCATAACCTGATGGAACTTCTCTGCATGTAGAACATTATCTGGATTTGTGTTGGGCAAACATGGGGAAGCTGTAACCTTCCAGATGTTGCTGGATTATAGCTCCCATCATTCCTGACCAGTGGTCCAACATCAGCTGGTGATCCTTACGTTATGAGCACTCATACAGGTGAGTATACGTGGCAACCTTTTAGACTAGATGTAGTTATGGCCCAAATGTCTGGCCGGACATCCCGCTATGGTAATGGAGTAAGACTGTACAGCCAGCGACTCAACACCGAGTGTTGGGTGGTGGTAAATAACCTGACTCCCAAAAGGGGCCAATGGCTATGGGCAAATGAGCCCCTTTAGGTAGGGGTAATGGTCCCCTCGGTGAAGGAAATGCCATTGGAAACCATGAGATTTGGCCCAATGGCAAAATGAGTGGAGAAGGAACAATTTCACTACACTATTCTGATTCCCAATGGTCATGGAGGTGGAAGAAGCCATGCCAGATGGACTGGCTGTGAAGGCACACCTTGTTAATATCCTCAAGGCTGCGGCAGTCCATTGCAGTCCTGGTGTAAAATCCTGCATGTCTCATTTCATACGTGCCATAGGAGATGGCAGTCTGTGGGTCACTTCGTGAACGCTGCGATCCACCTTAAACAAATTCACGCCAGTGGCATTTTTCCTGTTCCAGGAAAAAATGTATACACTGGTAACTCGGATAAAGTCCGATTTGGATAAAGTCTGATTCAGATAAAGTTGCGATTTTCATGCACACGTGATGCATCGCATAAAGTTCAAAACCACTAAAAATGGACGTTATCTGAGGTATTTGGTATAGGAACCTTGGATAAAGTCCATTTTTGGACATTATCCGATGTATCACCCATTTGATCAGATAAAATCAAACTTGTGGAATGGAGTTTGGACTTTATCCGAGGTTCTACTGTACAAGTAACAGCCGATGATGGCAAGTTACGGTCCCTTTCCAAGAAAATGATCCTGTCATTTGTCATCAGAGACCACAATCCTGACAATCCTTTTCTTAAGGCTAATTGCAAGAACAAAATGTTTTGGTGCTCAGTACACAATTAGCTTGTCAATTCATTCCCCAACTATTCAAAACTCTCAAGAAATGGCAAAGAATATATTATTGTCTGAGGGAAAAAACACAAATTTCCACAAATAATCACAAATCCAATTTTATTCAACAACAATACTGATGGGAATGTTGGTGCATAATCCCCACCCCCCATCCAGATCAAACAGTTCAGGTACCATGTAGAATTTAAAACACAGATAATAATTAAAAAAGAGTACACACAATACAATTGTGTTCTTAAATATGTATTTGGCAAGAATTGTTCAAATATTTTGTACAAAACCAGTCTTCCCTTGCAAGGTTGTAAACCTCTTCATATTGCCATGAATCAAACTGAATACATTACATTTCAATAACTATGGCATCTGTCACTTTGTACACACACACACAAACAAATCAATCTCAGCCTTGATAAAGATGTCTTCCAGTTTTAGTGATATGTAATTACATGAAAGGGACGTAAGATAGCAAGTGGGTTTTATCCATTTATGTGAGATGCTTTCAGACGTGTCTATTAAAAAGTTAAAATATTTGCAGCAGAGACCTGTGAACTCATTATCTTAAGAAGTAGTCACTGGACAGAGCACAAATCGTTTTGGATAGATGCTGGTGTTAATAGAGAGCATGATAGTGTTGAATTATGACAACATCGATGAAGAAGCTGCAAGCAATTAATGATCTTCATTTCCCCTGAGGTCACCTGAAGCTGATTCCATGATCAGGAGATGGTGATGAAAAGACACCTCTTGCCATCCTCCATTTTCAACAGTTTTACTTCCATTATTTTCCCTAGTCAAATCACCAGTAATGCTGTATTTGGTCTGGTGCTTATGTACTTTAGCCACACTGTCCTTTTGTTTTGAAAGTGTGCTCCAATGTTTTAAAAACAAGGAATTTCTATTGAGGGGGAATTTCAAGTCCAGCTTGCCAAATAATGAGAAGTTAATGAAAGCAATGGTTTTTTTTTAAAAAAAAATAGCAATAGGGAAGATAATGGGAGACCAAAGAGTAAAAAGCAAAGGGAAATAAGTGTTTTGTAGGACCTTTGAAATGAAGTCCAATGTGCATATCTTGTTTTCTTCTTTAAAAAAAACCACGTCTCCAGTTATGGTACTTCCAGTTTAAATGCAACCACAATGGTGAGAGTAACTTTAGTTACAGTCATATACAAAGTCATAGTTGCTTGGTTCCTTTGGAATTGGTGGTGGAGCATCCGGGATCTGTATGTTCTCAAGGTCCAGGAGGCGCAGTTTTATCTCCATACTGAGTAGAGTGTCCAAATCATTGCGTGTCAGTTCACTCATCATATCCTTTCCAAGAAGAGCGTTTAGACCATCTGTCCACACACAATACTAGGGGGAGGAAGATGAAAGGAGGGAGAAACAGAGAGTAAGACAGATCAGCATTAATTTGGCTTTCACGAATGTATGCATCTGCAATGCCATGGCATCTCTAGTAGGTGTATGCCTTGCCATTTCAGTTACTGTGTGGATATATTATAAATGTTCAAGTTACATTAAGAACTGCTAGTTAAAAGAAAAATCTGCCTCATCTTGAATATGTTGTTACACAGCAGTTACTCATCCCAGGGCAGCTCCAGGGTTCACAGAAGTGGAGAGAAAGGGGTGGGGTGGGGTGGAGGAGCACCAATGACTTCTTTTTACAGTCTTAACTCTGAAAGGAAGCCATTACTTTGGGTATTTCCAAAGGAAGACAGTTGGATATTTAAAGGCTGGCCACCCCCAGATAGGGAAAGTATGCAAACTGAGGGATACTGAAGGTGTTTGTATCTGGTACCAGAACAAGGCCATATATGCTGGCCAACATTTGTGACATCAATGACAGCATTTCTAAGAGAAGGGTAGTCCCAGGAAAGAACATGAAATTCTGGTCCAAAAAATGTGGGATGCGTATGTTGATAGGGCCAGTCTTCTCCTTTGAAGATAGCAGCAGGAGACAATGGCCAATGGGTGCTCTTGGTCACCACCTGCCACTGCCACTATCTTTCATTGTTTTCAGTGGTAAGCAGCAGCACCACAAGAGATGATCAAGACACCAGAAGAACAGCTATTTCCTGGATTGCTTTTGGTGACAAGGACATATGTAAAAATACTGTTTTAAGAGAAGTAGTGGGCTGAAACAGAGTAATGCCACCACAAGGGTCTGAGTCCATGGAAAGCATTTGCAAATGATTTGGATACCCCCAAGATCAACACTACCACTCAACAGCCAGGACTGACATCCTGAAGAAAGCCTGCTTATGACAAACTGCTGTTTGCCCCCTAGTTTTAGTGGTTTCTTGTGGTTCAATGACTAATGGCTCTTCTTGCTTTGCCACTCATTTAAATCAGCACAGCACTGCTGTTACCATGGTCAATGATGCCTGATATGCCAAGGCACTAGGAAGCTAAAGAACAAGAACAGGAGTAATGTCACCGTGTCATCTTCTGTGATAAACAATCCACCTGACTGCCAGCATCTTCACCAGTCTGTCTACTTGCCAGCCCATCAGCTTCAGCCCTCTGTCTTGCTGGTCACTTAACCAGCACAGCACAGCTGTGCTGTTGCTGCAGTTGTGAATGCACAGCATGCCGGGCCACTATGAAAGACAAAAACCAGAATGGTGTCTAGATGCCACTCTTTGTATATCAACCAGCCCACCACTCTGCTGTCCTCAGGCCAAGTATTGCTTTGGCTAAACTTCATTATTTGCTTGAGTTTCTCTGTCCTGTATATTTGAAACAAACCAACTTAACCCCTTAAAGACATGCATGAAAAAGTGTATCCTTCGATGTTGCCATGCTATAGTGGCCCATGGAGGGAACCCTCACTAATGGTCAGGTCTTTCTCAATCCATGGCAAAATGCCATTCTTCTTCTTTCATGTCCTTATCAAACCCTGGACTGCCAAAATGAAGCCACTTTCTTCACTTTGTCTTTACCCAAACTTTAGTCCTCATGCCAAACTGCCATGCCCCCATGAGATGCAACTTCCTTTGCAAAGGGCATCTGCTCTTGATTTTGCCCCAAGTAAGCATCATCTGTTGCAAACATGCTACAGTATGCCTTGCACAAGGACTGTATACAGATCCCTGAGGGAAAGAAAAGGCCCCTTAATTGTAAGTATGCTGCCACAGACCAAGCATTGCAAGCAGCCAAGAAATGAACAAAAAGCTGGATGGAAGTTAGGAGACTTAAGTGGCCTTATTCATTGGATAAAATAACTCTGAACTGTGTTTCTCATACTTGACAACAAAGAAAAGTTATTTAATGTCCAGGATTGCTTTCTTTTACTATGAACTGGCTTCAACTTTGACTACATTCTTTATCATCAAAAGAAGTGTACAGCAAATATCTTAGGTCATCATGTTTACAAAGAAATAAAAATCTAAAATTGTGGTTCATCAAGACCTACATTATTTTCTCACATCCATTCCTTTTTTTAATTTTAATATTTTATTAAGTTTTTATTCAAAATTAATATACAACAATACATACACACAAAGAAAACACATGGAAAAACTAATAATAATAAAAATACATAACAAACCTCAACAACATTAGAAAGTACAAAAATATTGGTAGAGATACCTGTAAATCTTTAAAACTAGCTATACAATTGAAATATATTAGTTCATCTTTAACACTTTTATAGTTGTGTAATATTCATATATAATACTTTTTAATTGTTGCAATCTTATCCATCTATAATCAATCACTCAATAACTCTACCAATATTATAATAGTTATTACATTTTGTAGCAACAAATAATACCCAGGTGATATTTACATTTGTCAAGGAAGCTGAAAATATTTGTAATTATACATTTGATTTCCAGAAAGTTAATTGGTTGGTTGCTGGCGCACATTTGTTTCCTTTCTCTGTTGCATATTCTATAAAGGCTTTCCAAATTGCAAAAAAAATATTCTCTTTAACAATTTTTCTTTTTAAATTAATTTCCCAAGTTAATTTATCATTTAAGGCCATTGCCCACATCTCTTTATACCATTCCTTAATTACAGGAGCATTTTCGCCTTTCCATTTCTGAGCTATACACTGTCTTGCAGTAGATATTATGACTGAAACAAGATCTTTCCTATATATATATATCAAAATTTAAATCTTCTACGTCAGTTAACAATGCTATGCATGCCTTTAAATTGAACTTAACATCAATCATACCCTTTATTTCATTTTCAACTGCTGACCAGAATGGTTTTAACTCATTACAGTCCCACCCCATATGTGAGTAGGTACCTCTCTCATTTTTACATCTCCAGCATTTCGATTATTTTGATTTATCCATTTGATGCAGGCGAATTGGTGTTAAATACAATTTCCATAGCATTTTGAAATTATGCTCCTTAACCCTCACTGATAATGTCTTCATGATCCATTGTGGGTTGCCCAGGTCACTTATTGGACAGCTACCTTTCCCAATGGGTTTGTCGGGCTATGCAAACAAGCTCGAGACCAACCTGGTTTGACCGGAAAGGAAAGTGGGGATGGGCTAATAGTAATAAGGAGCAATAGTGACTCCATGTTTCCTTGGCTGGGGGCACTGAAAGCAGTAGGACAAATGTCATGAGGCAAGAGACCCAAAGTCTCGTAAATAGCACACGGTATCTGGCTCACGTCCGCGTATAGGGCTGAGCAGACACCAACCGCAGCTAGACTAAATAGCTATGCATAGGTGCACAGAGTCTTCTAGGACTGAGATAACACGGGAACAATGAGTCTCACCATAATCTGCTGATTAGTCTGCTTATGGCTAACCTGGGCACACAGGCTGGTAAGTGTAACCAAACCAGCCGAGTGCCATGTAGTAGCCTTCTGACACGGGGGTCTCACGCGGGCTGTGTGTGATGACTCCTAAATGTAGCTAATAAATACAGACCACCCCAGGGTATCGGGGCTGGCCTTTTCCATCATAGCCTCATCTCTCGCACCTTCCTTGAGTTCAGCACCTTGACTCCCACGGACCATTACAACAGATGGTGACCCTTGACGAGTCTACTCGGGAGTAGCGGAGCAGTTCTGATTGGAAAGCATCTCCGATGGGAACTCAGTATAGTCTCAATGGAGGCAGCGCGCTCACACACCGGCAAACCTCACGCATAGGAACGGATGCGTTCCAAAGCTGGGGAAAGCCGAGATCCAGAACGACCGAAGGCAGAGCAGCGGATGCGCGGCAACTGAGGCTGTGATCCCTGTCCATCAACCAAACCTGGGGGACATTGTCCTGTGCTTCACCCGCCCAGCCGTACCACCTAGACTCGTCCCGTGGAAGCATCAACTCGTAAGTTGTGTAAGGCATACAGGGAATTTCCCCACCGGGTGGTAATGGGGGCCAGCTTGGGGAGGCACTTGACCATCAGGCAAGAGACTCATTGCGGTGAGCTCGAAGCCCTGGCCAGACAACACCAGTACAGAATAAGCAGACAGCGTCTGACGGCACTGGTGAAGCATCTGGGGGAACATTATCTGTTCTACCCGGAAGCAGGAACATTAGAACCAGAAGTTTGGGATAGGATAGGATACTGCCTTAAACAGGAGCCCAGGGCACCTGACGATATCATAGCAACTTGGAGCGAGTGTAGACACTTAATTTCAGCGGCTAGTCCAGTCCGGACAGAGACCAACACACCAACATGGAACCATCAGCCCCAACGCGTCTCTGTCCGATCATCCACTTTAGGCATGGGGGCATGGGGGACGCTCCTCCAGCGGCAACTGCAGAAGCTGCGGGAGGGGGCAGAAACTCAGGAAGCGCAGGTGCTTCCCGGGCAGCAAAAAGTCTTTTTCAGTTGATGGTAGAGGAGGAAACACGCAAGGGAGAGATAACAGCCAATGAGTTGGTCACGCTTCAGCAATTATGTCCAGTTCGTTTAGAGATGGGCGATCAAATGGCAGTGTACATGCCAATTCCATACAAATTGCTTGCGGAAGTCCACAAAGCCATCACAGAGACAGGACTTCAAAGCAGATTCACAAAGGGCACATTCCAGCAGCTCTGTGAAGCCACCTCACTCATTCCTCACGACTGGAAAGTCGTCATGCGGATGATGTTGAGCCCCAGTCAGTACCTCTTATGGGACAGCGAGTACAGGCTGGAAGCACAGGCTAGAGCAGCTAAGATGGGCGGAGCAGTAATTCCTGAGCAGCTATATGGCTCGGGACAATTCAAGACTATTCAAGCATAGTCTCTCCTGCCAACAGCCACACTTCAGCTGGCTTCTGAGACTGCTTTCAAATCATACCTCAAGGTTCCAGCTTCCAGCAAGGGAGCTAAACATTACACCTCCATCAAACAGGGTGCGCAAGAGCCCTACATGGATTTCATCAATAGGCTAGAAGAAGCAATTAGTAGGCAGGTAGACAACCAGGAGGCACAGGAGGATCTTATGATGAAACTGGCAAAAGACAATGACAATCTCGACTGTTGCAAAGTTTTGCAGACAATGGGTCATCGTCCTGATTTGATGCTCACGGACATGATCAGAGCTTGCGCTGACGTTGGGACAGACTCTTACAAAATGGGTCTGTTAGCAGTGGCAGTGCAAAGGGGAAAACCACCCAAGGGAGCTTGTCACCGGTGCGACAAGATAGGGCACTATGCAAAAAAATAGGTCAAAGCAGCCCCAAAACAAGGGAGGCGGCCGATCCACGGGCCGTCCACCTGAACCAACCCCCCAGTGTCCGAGGTGCTACAACAGCTTCCATTGGGCATGTCATTGCCCCAATTCGGGAAACCGAGTAGCGGGTGTGTCCCTAGCCCCAGTTCAAATGGGGACAGCGCCTGCCCTGGCAGCCCCAGGGCAGGGATCCCAGTAGCCACATCCAGTCTGACACCCAGCATTTCCAAGGCACAGGCAGAAACCAAGGGCACTGCAGGACTAGATTTAGTGTGCCAGGAGGATGTCACTTGTGACCTGCCAGGCGCAGTCTATCTGGTCAACTCCCTTTATGAGGGACCCCTGCCTCATAACATCGTGGGAATAATCTTGCTTTGGAGCAGTGCTGGGAAAAAGAGAATCTTTGTTATCCCGGGAGTCATCGACTCCGATTACACCAAGATCCAGCTTTAGACACAGTTACACCAGACAATTAGCAGAGGAGACTCAGTAGTGCAATTTATCATGGTTCCGTATCATCTGCCAGGTGGGGGCAAGGAGGTTGTCAGAGGAGATGCAGGATTCGGGTCGACAGACCGCCCCAGAGAGGAAGGGGCAGTAGAAGGATTCCAGATCATAGCGACAGTGGAGCAGAACATAGAATGGAAACAGCGACCAGTCATTAAGGTATTTTTGAATAAAAGACCTTGTGATGGACTGCTTGACACAGGAGCAGATGTTAGTGTAATCAGCAAGGACTTGTGGCCCCAGAGTGAGCCATTGAGCCAGTTTCAGATGTGTGGGGAGTAGGAGATGTTCAGGAAGCTTATAGGAGCCGTGACTGGGTAGAGGTCACTATTCCAGAGGCAGATGGCATCGTGGTCATCCAGCCACACATTTTGAACGTGCCTGTCAATCTCTGGAGTAGGGACATTCTGCAGCAGTATCGTGCAACCCTAACATTTGGGTAATGGCCCTACCGCTCAAATGGTTAACCGATGAGCCGGTATGGATAGACCAATGGCCAATAGTTGGAGAAAAAGTAGTAGCTTTAAAGCAGCTTGTTAAAGAGCCGTGGAACTCTCCAGTCTGTGGAACTCTCCAGTCTTTGTCATCAAGAAGAAGTCAAGCAAATGGAGACTTCTTCAACGCATGGGACCACTTCAGTGCAGCATTCCCAATCCGAACATGATCCCCAAAGGGTGGGAGATCCTAGTCGTAGACTTGAAAGACTGTTTTTACACCATCCCTTTAGATCCTAGGGACAGGGAGAGGTTTGTCTTTACGGTGCCAGTTGTCAACCATAGGGAACCAACCCAAAGGTTTGCGTGGAAATTTTTGCCACTTGGGCATGGTTAACTCGCCCACTCTGTGCCAAATTTATGTCCACGACGCACTGGAAAGGTTCCGAAACCTGCACCCCAAAGTTTTAGTTTGCCATTTCATGGATAACATTTTGATTGCAGCACCAAAATTGGGCAGTGGCACATTCTGTGACCTCCAGAGCACTCTGGGGGAAAAAGGATTGGTCATTGCACCAGAAAAAGTTCAGAGAACCGAACCCTATTTGTATTTGGGTCATCGGCTTCTCAGATCTTATGCAGCACCAGTGCTGCCTAGGGTCCAAAGCAGGGATTCCATTACGTTAGTGGAACTCCAACAAGTTCTAGGTAACATCAATTGGGCACGTTTGTATTTCAGATTAGATACAGAGCTTTTAAAACTGCTCTTCTCGCTGCTTACACTAGGGAAGCAGCCAGCCGATCGCATATGCATTCCGCAAGAGGCAAAAATAACTCTTCAAGAGGTAAACTGTGTTCTTAGCCACAGATGGGTAGATAGAATCAGCGAGGCGCCAGACGCTCAAGTCCTGAATCTGTACGTAGTCAGAACTGGGACTATGTTCACCGGAGCGCTAGGAATAGATTCCGATGGGGGTGTGTGTGAAAATAGTGGAATGGGTGTACCTACCAAGCACCCCATCCTGCAACGTCATTCCTCCTCAGGAGCTGGTAGTGACAGTAATCTACAGAGGGAGGCTGAGAGCAAGGGACATTTCTGGACATGATTTAGCCAAGATAGTGGTGCCATTCACCAAAGATCAGATAGAACAACTCATGCAGTTAGGAGACTCTCTCCTGATTGCATTGGAAGGTTTTACAGGGAATTTAGAATACCATCTACCAAAAGACCCCAGATTTGTTTCGCTACAGACGTGGACAGTTGAATTGGAGGGAATGTTGTCCTTGATCCCACTTAAAGGAGCAAAAACAGCATTCACAGATGGGGGAAAGGCATATGGTATTCTCACATGGCTCGAGGGGCAGGCTTGGAGGACGCTATTGACACTTCCGCAGAGGTCCGCACAGAGAACGGAGCTGGCGGCAGCAAATCTAGCTTTAAGAACATTTGCCCAGCAGCCACTGAACATTATTACGGATAGTCAGTATGTAAGGAATTTGATTCACAGTCTACCAGGAGCTTACATCACTCCTCCAATAGACAAAAACTTGTTAAGTTTGTTCTTGACCATGCAGTTTCATTTGTGCAACCACAGGGAAAAGCTCTATGTCACCCACATTAGAAGTCACCAGGATTTACCTGGTCCCATCTCTGAAGGCAACAGTAGAACCGACGCGGCTGCAAAGGAAGCGCAGCAGAAGTTAGTTTCGGGAGTTTTCTCGACCCTGATCCAAAGCCACGCATTCTTCCACCAGAATGCGAAGGCACTGGCGAGGCAGTTCAATCTGCCATTGTCACAAGCCCAGGGAATAGTCCGTTCCTGCCAGCAATGTGCAGGAGCACCTGGGGGGCCATTATGGGGGGTTAACCCAAAAGGGACTGGAGCCAACCAACTGTAGCAGATGGACGTGACACACATTCCACAATTTGGGAGATGGCAGTTCATGCACGTCTCTATCAACACTTTCTCGCAGTTCGTTTGGGCTACGGCTCAGAAAGGCGAATCTGCAACTCATGTAGAGCAACATCTCTTGGCATGTTTCGTGACCATGGGTAAACCCGACCGCTTGAAAACTGATAATTCACCAGCCTATAGCTCCAGACAACTAGCCACTTTCTTGGCCGTCTGGAACATCAGGCACATCTTCGGCGTACCGTATAACCCCCAAGGACAAGCCATTATCTCCAGAGGCTTTTCCAATTTAAAGTTTATCTATTGTATCATTAATCTCTTTGATGGTAATTTTACTTTCCATATACTCCATATGTTCCTGACTTATCGTCTTTTTTGACCATTTTCTTAGATAATTATCTAATTTGTCTCTATTTTCTTTTCAGAATATAGTCTTTGAAAAAATTCTTTTACAATTTCAATTTTCTGTTCAGTTTTATTATATCTATTTCCATCCTTACCTACCGATACATCCATTCCTGGCATATGAGTGTGTGTATGGAATCAGTCTTTGTTTTGTTAAAAGGGAAGCAGATACAAACCCAGGTTAAGTAATACATAATACAAATTCCAAGTCTGATACCAATATTATACTATGTATTCTACATTCTCAAGCCTATGTATCATCCACTTGTGGTATCTTGCCCTCCCCTCCCCTTCTTAATAGTTAGAATTATGTCAATTTAGTATCTTTAAAAAGCTACATTTTGGATGCTAGATTTAGCTATAAAGATTCTCTCAAATTTTCTTGAATAAATAGAAAATGAATCAATGTTGGGGTACACAGAAAGAGCCTACTTGAAGATTTTTACCAGGGTACACCACAATTGGGTTTACTCCGGTAACGGCAACCTTGTGTGGCTGGCTAATCTTTCTCACACTAGGTCAGATAAAAGAAACTGCATAATGAACTCACCAAAAGGTGCCTTCATTTTGGCAATTTCACATTTGGCCTACACATGGAAGAAGAAGAAGTCCTTATGGATTCCGCAAACAACAGTCATATCCTATTTAGTCAACCACTTGAATTTAGTAATAAAAGCCAACTACGCAATTGTGAACAAAAGAGTTTGGATGGCATTGTCTAAAAATAAAGATTTTAGTCACATTTGTCTGTGTCCTAGTTTACAAGTGGAAATTGAATAAACCATAACAGTCTTTTTATCATATAAAGGTTTCTCTCGGATTTCATGCCAAAGGATAGATTTTGAATTTAGCTGGATGTGTGCTATAAAATAGCACTCTGTTTAAAAAATAGCTAGAGCTCAGAAAATGCAGTCTAGATTTTTTATAAAAGAAAAATAGAAGAACCATTATGTAAACATCACAAGAAGAGAGAAAGAAACAAAATTGAGTAGAATTTAGTGGATGGGTTAATGCAGGGGGCAGTATTTAGTTCTCATCACCAGATACCTATCCATTATTATGAACATAAAGCTGTGGTTTTAATTTATCCTATTAAATCTGCATGTTTCAATTTGTGTAGTTTCAGAATATAAATAGATTCTCGGGAAGACAAACTATTTGTACACTATGCTTTTGGCCATTCTGGCTGGTAACAGCAGTCAGATGTGGACTAGATGAATAGGTGGTGCAAGCAGTAAATGTCTCATTACAGGAAGGTGTGTTCCCAGTTCACAAGGTGGTGCTAGGGGACTCTACCTTAACATTTTGAATGTTGACTAATTTGACTTATTTAGACATCTAAATGAAACTACTGGAGTTTGTCATTTGGAGTTTGGGGCTTCAACACATGATCCCAAAGTTTCTCTCTGCTTGCCACCTTTTTTTGTGTGGAAGGCTCTCAAGGCCCTGAGCGACTGTCAGCAGATGATAATAGAGGAGCTGTGAACTAACAGATTGAAACTAAATCCAAATAGATGTTCTTTTTGCCAATAATGCTAACTTTGGAATTGGAAAGGACCATATGTTTGACAGAGAGCACACACTCTTCTTGAAAATACAGGATCCGAAGTTTGGAGGGAAACAATCAGAAGAGTCAGAAGAGTCTGCAGCGCAATCTCAAAGAAGACACTAGAAGATTTAATTTTGGATTTTTTTGGCTGTCATTGAGGTGCTTTATTTCAGCTGTGTAGTATTAAAATGGTGACTGTGAGCTGAAGGAGAATCATCCCACGCGCTGCTGATAAGAGAAGGTTGTCTGTTATCTCTGCTTCGAACCTTTGCACACGAGCTTCTGTTTTTCAAGTTTCAAGAGAGCACTAACTTTCCTTGCTAGTTTATAATATTTTTGATGTTCTTCTCTTCTTTATAAATCTTGGTTAAAGTGATTCCTTTTTATTTTTCTATTTTTAGTAGGTAGATACAATTTAATTTTCGTGTTTTAGTTATTTCTTCTTCATCTCTTCATGTTTAATTAAATTTGGGTATTGGGTAATAAGTAGTAAAAATAGTAGTGTGTATCACACAATATTATATTATAGTGTTGCAAATATTATATTATAGAGTTGCAAATATTATATTATAGAGTTTCAAATAGGATATTAGATAGGATAGAATAGGATAGAATAGGATAGGATTGAAATTTCAATACAATATTTTGTAACATTTAATACTAGATTACAAGTAACTTGAGAACATGGTATTTTGTTTCAATTTTGAATGATTCGAAGGGGTAAGCACTTAAGTCAGGATTTGGAAATAGACCCAGTCTGGGTTAGAAAAGGAAGATTAACAAGGACAGATAAAGAGGAAATGAGAAAATCACTGAAGGACAAGCTGGAAGAAATTAAGGAGCTGGAGAAATTAAGGAAGGAAATGGAAAGGCGAAAGGAAGAGCAGCAACAGCAAAGGCAGCTAGAGTTGGAAGAGCAGCAGCAAGGGCAACAGCAACAGACAGAAATGCAAAAGGGGTATATAAAGGAGGAGAGTAAAGCACTAGGGGCAATAAAAAAGAAACCAGCAGAGAAAATAATTGGAGACCAGAGTAAAAAAGGGACTCAGAGAAAAATGGATATAACACATGTTCAAGAGGAAACAGAGGATCAGTGTATACCAGATGCTAATGTAATGTCTAATGATAAGTTAAAACGGGCTAAAGACAATATTGAAGAAAGACTTGATAAGATGGAAAGGTACCTGCAAGATGGTTTTAAAACAATGGAAAATCAGGTTGAGGATTTGAAGAAGGAAGTTCAGGAGGAAAAAGAAAAAAAATAAAGAAAAAGAAATAAAATTGGACAATTATTAAAAAAGGATCGAAACTATAGAGGAAAGATTTAGAAAACAAAACATTATAATAAGAAATGTGTTGGAAAAAATGCCAGATAATATGAAAGTGAGAATTTTAGCTTGGCTGAATAGTTTAAATGTAGGTAGAGATTTTGGGTTCGAAGACATTTTGGAAATACATAGATTGGGAGCAAAGAAAAATAGAATGGGGAACAGAAATATATTATTGAAATTTGCAAATGTGGGTTTGAAAGAAAGAGTGATGATGCATGTTAAAAAGATGGGAACAACAGCATTAAAGATGGAAGTAACAAAATAGAATTGTATAAGGACATAGCAATAGAGGAAAGCATATGGCGAACGCAAATCAAACCCGTAACAAAAATGTTGAGAGGAAAGGAAATTGCATATGCATGGAAATTTTCTACACAGTTAATGGTAACATATCAGGGAAAGCATCATTTCATCAAAGAAGGTTCATATATATTAGATAATTTAGCTGAAGCAAAAATTATTGAAAAAGAAAGTTCAGAATGTACTGAGCTCAAAGAAGCACTGATAATTGCTGGTATTTACATAACTCATAATAAAGAAGAAGCCCATGGTGGTTGTTAACATGAACAATGTATTATTTTTACTTCTGTGAAGGAGCATATATGGCAAGGCACATGCAATGCTTGGTATGACCATTTATGGCACTCCCCCTCCCCTCCTTATCGAGGGCTACTTTTTCAACAAAAAGGTGGAGAGGGTGGAAAGATCAAGAAAATGTAATTTGCATCATTGTTCAGTGGCTCAAGTGGCTAAGACGCTGACTGGGAGGCGAAAGTTCAGGAGTTCGATTCCCAAGTACTATAGGATGGAATGAGCTCCCGTCTTTGTCCCAGCTCCTGCCAACCTAACAGTTCGAAAGCAAGAAATTGCAAGTAGATAAATAGGGACCACTTTGGTGGGAAGGTAACAGCATTCCATGCACTTTGGTGTCTAGTCGCCTGCCACATGACCACGGAAATGTCTGTAGAAGCAGACAGCGCTGGCTCTTCGGCTTTGAAACAGAGATGAGCACTGAACCCTAGAGTCGGATATGACTGGCTTTCGAGCAAACCTCTTTTTGTATTGTATGTGTGGGTGGGGGTATGTTATGTTAGTCAAGTTATGCACGTCAATTGGAGACTGAGACTGTCCTGTCTTAGTGGTAATTAAATAGTAATGAAAAGTATCAGAATATTAACATGGAATGTTAAAGGCACTGGTAACCAGATAAAAAGAAAAAGATTAGAATCTGCTATTAGGAAGAGTAAACCAGATGTGATATTTCTTCAGGAAACACATCAGAAGGCTGAGGATGTCAATAATTTATCGCTAGGTTGGATACAGTTATACGAGAAATCATTTGGATCCTCTAAAGCGAGAGGTGTGGCGATAATGTTCGCAGAAAGGCTAGGTTTTATAAAGTTAAAGACCATAGTAGATCCGGATGGTAGATATCTGATTGTAGCAGGGATGATTAATAATGAAGAAATAACATTTGTGAATGCTTACACACCCAATGAAAATCAGGAATTTTTTGGGGGAAAAGGTTTGGAAGATTTTGGAGAAGGACAAAACATCAAAGCTGGTAGTAGCAGGGGATTTCAAGTTATTAAGGGACAGTATTGATACCACAAATATGGCAAGGCATAAAGGAGATAGTAAAAAAGTTATGGATAATTGGATGAAATGCATGGGCCTTTGTGATGCCTTGAGGGTAATTAGAGGAGTAGAAAAGGTTTACTCGTACTTCTCAAATGTCCATAATACATATTCTAGGATTGATTACATATCAGTATTAGAAAATTTGGTTGGAAAGTTGGAAAATGTGGAGGTTGATATTATTAAAGAATTAGACCACGCTACAATAATTTTGGACTTAAATTTACAAGGTATGAAGCAAGAAAAAAGTGGCTGGAAATATGACCCTAAGTTATTTAATGATCAAAAAAGCAAAGAGGAGATAATTAAAAATTGGGAGCAGTATTGGATGCTAAATGATACTAACAATGTGGAGGACAGAGTACTATGGGACTCTATGAAATTTATATTCAGGGGAGAATGTATTAAATTATCATGCATCAAAAATAGACAACTTAAAGAAAGGCAAAAGAAGGATGAGGAAGTAATTAAATGGTTGCAGAAAGAACATGCTAGGACAAATGATAAAAGTATTTATGATAAACTACAAAAAAAGGTCGGAAGTAATAGGGAAGGATATTGAAAGAGTAAAAAGAAATTTAATATATCTACAAAGAGAATACTTTGAATATAGCAACAAAAGTTCTAGATTGTTGGCAAGAGCTGCTGAGAATAAAAAGGATAAAAGAGAAATAGGTGTTTTGTTAGATAAATTTGGCAAAAGATGCAATAAGGTAGAGAATAAAATTGAAATACCAGAGAAATTTTACCAGGGATTGTACTCGCAGAAGGTAACTGAAAAAGAGAAGTTAAAAGAATATCTTAAAAACTGGTCAAGAAATAAAATAAGTCAAGAGCATATGTTGCGAATGGAAGAAATGATAACAAGTAAGGAAATTAATGATGGCTATAGAATTGCTAGCAAACGTCATAAGGGAGGATAGAATGCTAGAAGGAATAGCTGGAAACAAAATTAATCTTTACGCGGATGACACTTTAGTAATAATAAAGAACCCTTATGCATCAATAGCCAGGATACAATGCCATTTAAACGATTTTCATGAGATAACAGGACTGAAAATAAATGGGGAGAAATCGGAGGCAATTCTTATTAACGTAGAAAAGGGAGAATAAAATAAGATAAAGGATAAGAATAAATTACAAATTAAGGATAATGTACAATATTTGGGAATAAACAACTCAAACAGGTATGATCAATTAAAAAACTAAATTACGATAAATTGGAAAAGGAGCTCAAGGAAAAATAAAGAGGTATAGAAATGTGTAGGGATGAAAGAAGAAAAAAAGAATATTTATGGGCAACTAAAACTAAATTGGTTTCAGGTTGCATTAGTAGATACTGTAAATGGAATAAAAAATATATAGCAGATGATAACTTAAATAGGAATACTATGAAATTTGAGGATTTAGTGTATAACTTAAGGAAAGGAGTCGTAGAGATCAAGGGGCTGTGAGCAAATTATATAAAATAATAAATCAGGTTGATAAAGCAATGGAAATATTAAAAGCAATATAGGAACAAGATTTAAACATAGCAATTACTGAAGAGAATTAGAAAAGGAGATGGAACAAAAGGATTACGAAAATGTTGTCAGTTGCAGTCAAGGAGCACAATTATAAAATACTCGTCAGCCCGTTTATACCAAATTGATAATACAAGATCAAGCATGTGTTGGAGATGTAAAAGTAAGACTGGCATGTACCTACACATGTGGTGGGAGTGCAATGAATTAAAATCTTTTTTTGGTTGAGTATTGAAAAAGAGATCCAGGAAATAATAGGAGTAGACGTAAAGCTGAAAGCGCAAAATATATTGTTAACTGACATGGGTAATATAGGAGAAGATAAGTATAAAAGAGATCCAATAGAGATTATGCTAACCACTGCAAGGCAGTGTATTGCATATAATTGGAAAAGTGGAATAGCCCCAAGTATTGAATAATGGTATAAAAGAATGTGGAAGATTGCTTTAAATGATAAATTGACATGGGAGTAAAAGATGAGAAAAGGAATAATAAAAGAGAGTGTAAATTTTATGAAATCTGGAAATCCTTCATAGAGTATACTTTAGTCAAAGGAAAGGGATGGCAACCAGTAGCCGATCAATTAAGATTTTGGAAATAGTATTATCAGTCTCCTTGACAAATGTAAATATCACAGGGTTTTATTTTCTTTCTTTTGTTATCATTATTGATGTTAATCACAGCAGCTTATTCTGCAACAATTATATACCATACGTTTTTCCCTCTTTTTATTATGATATAATTCTAAATTATATAGATAAGATAAGCTTAGATGTTATAGATAAAGAAGATTATGATTGTTAAATTTGTGGTGGTGGTAAGAGTAGAATAAGCAAATTTTGTGTATTGATAGGTACGTTTATTTGTTTAATGTTTAACTTGTATACTATATGTTTGTCAGCAATAAAATTAAATAAATGTAAAAAGAAAATACAGGATTATTGTTTGAAATCTTCTTAACTTAGCCTTGATTTTGGATCAATAAGTCTCAGCTTTAGCCAAGACTGCCTCTGCTAAATTAGTGCAGGTATACCAACAATGCCTATTCCTAGAAAGAGCAAATCTGACCAGTATGACACACACTTTAATTATATCATGCAATGCATATTACATAAGGTTATCTTGGAAGAGTATTTGGAACAACCATTGCTTTAGAGTGCAGCAGCTTCATTGCTAATATTATGCTGTATATAAGGAGCATGTAAATCTCTGGTGGAAATAGCTGTGTCAGCTTTCTATTTCTTTATCAGCATGTTGCAAAATTTTCTTGATGACCCTTAAAGATCAGGAAATCCTTGGGCCAGTGTTGTGTCCAAGTGTTATTTATTAAAATCGCATTGAGCGCCGTAAAGTCTACAGCGGAATAGCGCGCCTTTTGCAAAGGCACCAATTTCAAACTACTGTCAAAATAGCTGATTAGTCAGTACAAACTTCCTGCTTCTCCAGAAGCCCGCCGAAATGTATCCACCTGTGTAACTGCCATATAAGCTGGCCACCTTGTACGTGTTCCTTAATCTGGTTTCCTGAACTGATAATAAATCACTTGTGTTTGACACAATCCTGCTGCTCAGAATACTTCTTCAAGCGCCAGATTCAACAGCCAGAATACCTGAACAATTATTTTCTGTCTGCTTGTGTTTTCCCCTTAAGTCTCTTTTAATGTACCAACAACATCAGATATGTGCTTAGTTTTAGCATCTACATATGGCTTGTGAATTCCCTTCTGAGGGAAGATTGCCTCAATTCCTCATTGATGACTTTCCAGAACTTTCTTTTTTATGGGTGGTAGTGGTTGCTGTAGGATTTTAACCTATTGTTTTCAACCTCTCTCTTTCAATTTTTTAATAGGAAAGGATATTTTAATGGTCAAACTTTTGCTTTTAAAAATATTGTTGTCTTGAATTTTGAGAGGAAAGGCAAGGCATAAATATTTTTAAACTTGTCCAAATGTGGATTTTGGCCTTAAAGCCGGGAGTCATTATGGGCTAAATCCAGCTGTTAGTCTCAATTAGAATCCTGCTGAAATCAATGGAATGTACCTAGGTTTTGACTTACCAAAGCCCCATTGAATCAATGGGCCCACTAACAATTAGATTTAGCCCTAGACATATTTCTATTTCTTTCTTCCTTTTCTGTGTGAAAAAATACATTAACTTCAAGCCCAGATTACTTTTCTATGTTGCCAACTATAATTGATGGGTGGGACCTATTGAGAGTAGATGTGACAGCATAATTCTACAACAATAAATGAGCATCAGTTAAGCAGAATCTTGGGGATCTTTGAAAAACTTTACCTCTAGTTGTTTGTGTGTTTCATACAGTCATTATTTCCAGCAAATCATGATAATGTATTCCTGGTTGACTCTGATAGAATTACTTGAAGAAATTCAGCTTTACTTACTGTTTGTCAGCTAAAGGATTCAACCAACCTACAGGACAACAAGAATAAGTACCCCTTTTTCTTTGCTTAATTTTCTTAACATAAAAACAAATTTACCTCATGCTTGTCAGGAGCGATGAAATTTAGTTGTCCATTTGAATCAAACAATATAGAGAAAGCTAGTTCAAGCACCTCCTGAAAAGAAAGAATGAAAGTTATATTTCATGAAGTGAATTCTAGTCCATGAAATCCTACGCTAAGATAAATGTTTTGGTCTTTAAGGTTTTACAAGAGTTTAAGTTCTGCAGTGCAGTAAATAAAAAGATTGCTTTTCTTTTAGTTAATAA
Organism: Bradypodion ventrale; assembly: GCA_035047345.1. Classification (NCBI taxonomy): domain Eukaryota; kingdom Metazoa; phylum Chordata; class Lepidosauria; order Squamata; family Chamaeleonidae; genus Bradypodion; species Bradypodion ventrale. The sequence goes on along the minus strand of JAWDJE010000006.1, from coordinate 68,312,456 downwards.
ACACCCATAAAACAATCAAATGACCTTCCTGCAATATTCACCTCTACTAAAGAAGGATTGTAGACCAGAATTAAACCATGAGTTATAACCCTCAACTGTTTCTACAAATCACAGTCTAAACCAGGGGTTGCCAACCCTTCAGAGTTGGGGGCTGGGTCATGCTCCCTCAGACAGTTGAGTGGGTTGGACTGGTGGTCTCCCCACCATTTACAGCTGCTGTAAATGCATTTACGACAGCCATAAATGAGTCCATGGTCAATTGCGGCTGCTGGAGCAAGGGTGGGGGCCAGATCAGGCCTGTGGGCCATAGGTTTCCTACCCTAGTCTAAACTAACCAAAGATTCTTAAATGGATATAAAAAGTGTCTATAGTTTGTTAATAGGAATAATCACCTTCTCTTGATCATTCTCGATGAGGACAGGGAAATGGCATTGTGTGAACCCATTGGTACTTCCATGGGATAATAGCAATCTGTACTATACTAATACGAGTATCAGTAGGAGGGGCTTTACAGCCAATTGTGATTGTCTTTTCCCACTAATTTTATTGGTAATTTCTTTCCCCCATCTCTGGAATTTGAGGCAAGCCTCTACACCCATGATGGTGAACCTTGGCACTCCAGATGTTCTTGGACTTCAGTTCCCAGAAGCCCAAACCTCCGTGAATCCACAAGAATGGGTTTGCTGTGATTCATCTGGCTCGCACCGCCCTCATCACTCCTGGAAGCGGAAGTAAAACGCGCCCGTACTTCCGCTTCCAGGAACGACGAGGGTGGCGCAGGCCAGGTGAATTGCAGCAAACCCATTCGTGCAGATTCACGGGGGCTTGGGCTTCTGGGAATTGAAATCCAAGAACATCTGGAGTGCCAAGGTTCGCCATCACTGTCCTAGCCCTCCTCTTTTTTTGTTTGCTTCCATTGTTTCGTTGATAGTTTTCATTCTATCATGTACTGTGCTCCAATTATCAAGCATGGGAAGTTCTCTCCATGTGCTGGAGACTCCATTTCCTCTATTTTTCTACTGACTATACTATAGATAGTAGATGTAAGTAGAGATTTTTTCTACTTTAAATGCTTAAAGAGTATTTTAACATACAAAGGGCTAGTTGTGGACAGAGAGGGTCCATAGGTACAGAAATGATCTCTCCACATTTCTCTGTGCTGCTGTAGCTGTCATTTCTGTACCTCGTACTGTGCTAATCAAGAGTAATAATTCACCAAGAACTTGTTCATACAGTATTAAACTAAAGATTAGTGTTAGATGTGAACTAGGACATGATCTTAACATTCCATGAGAAAAATATCCTGACTAGGTCCCTACTTTATAGCACTTTAACAATATTGTAGCACGTAAAGAGATTGATGATTTAATATATTATAAATGCTACATTTGTTTATCTATGTTTTTAAATTTTTTTCTACAAAAGCTGACATCATAAATGTTGTAAAGGTTTCCCTTGCTTGAAAGCCAGTTGTATCTGTGTTCATCTCTTTTTCAAAGCCGAAGAGCCAGCGCTATCTGCTTCTGCAGATGTTTCTGTGGTCATGTGGCAGGCATGCCTAGACACCGGAGCACATGGAATGCTGTTTACCTTCCCACTGCAGTGGTCCCTATTTATCTACTTGCAATCTCTTGCTTTCGAACTGCTAGGTTGCCAGGAGATATTGTATTAGGGTGTTATTTCTTTGAAATCCACCTTGAGTACAGCTATGCTCTAGACTGGCAGTAGAGAAATATTGCAAATGAACGAACGAACGAACGAACGAATGAATATATATATAATATTTTTTTAAATAAGACAGAGGTTTTTTTATTTTTGGTGTCATATTTGTGCTTAATTTCCTGTACTGTTGTTTGTCTGTTTGGTTTTCCTTGTGGAGGTAGAAGCAGAATACATCATTACAGATGATAATAAAGCAGATTCTACCTCACAAGAGCTTGAGAGTCTTTATTGTCTCTAAAGGTTAGAGGTAAAGGTTTCCCTGCTTGGAAGCCAGTTGTATCCGACTCTAGGGTTCAGTACTCATCTCTGTTTCCAAGCCGAAGAGCCAGCGCTGTCTGCTTCTGCAGATGTTTCCGTGGTCATGTGGCAGGCATGACTAGACACCGGAGTGCATGGAACGCTGTTACCTTCCCATCAAAGTGGTCCCTATTTATCTATTTGCAGTCTCTTGCTTTCGAACTGCTGGGTTGGCAGGAGCTGGGACAAAGATGGGAGCCCATTCCGTCCTGCAGTACTCGGGAATTGAACTGCTGACCTTCCACCTCCCAGTCAGCGTCTTAGCCACTTGAGCCACTGCAGTCTCTACAGTGTAGTTAATCTATGGATTGCTCTGATTGTGGCTGATAAATCCCACAAGAAAATGAATGAACCTGATGCAATATTCATCTCTGCTAAAGAAGTCTAATTTATTTATTTATTTAATATACTTATACCCTGCCCATCTAGGAGATTTTCCTACTTTGGGCAGTTAATTTAGACTTTATTTCACCCCGGGCAAGCCCAGGGGAGTTCAAGGATACCACAAAGCTGCTGCTGAAATACTTGCTAAATGCAAGGAGCTATATACAAGGAGAGATGGTCTTGTGAAGCTGAACATGAGAAGAGGATTAGAAGTCTAATTTTGACTGTTATTAAAATGGCTATGTCTCTAAAATACAGTCAAGGAGAACTCTGCAGATTCACCACTATAGATTGTGGTTTTTACTAGACTGAACGATGGCGTCTAAGAGGTGACCTGATTGAAGTTTATAAAATCATGCACAATGTGGACAAAGTAGATAAAGAAAAACTGTTTCCCCTATCGCACAACACAAGAACTAGGGGGCACTCCATGAAACTTTTGGGTACTAGTTCTCAAACAAATAAGAGAAAGTACTTTTTCACCCAGAGGATCACAGGTCTATGGAACTCCCTGCTAGATGAAGTGGTGACAGCTGTCAGTCTTGACAGCTTTAAGAAAGGATTAGACAAGTTCATGGAGGACAAGGGTATCAGTGCCTATAATTATGTATACCTAAGAACAACCTCCGGGTTGGAGAGGTAGGCAGGATATCTCTCAATGCCATTTCCAGGGAATCCTAAGCAGGTGAAGGCATATGCTTGGGAATACCCTGAAGCAAATGGTGAGCCACTGTGTGTGACAGAATGCTGGACTGAACGGGCTGTAGCCTGTTCCAGCAAGGCTGTTCTTATGTGTCCATGCCCTATCAATTTGCTCAGAGCTAAGGCTACCATTTTTTCTCAGCTCTCATTTATTAAAAGTAATAGTCCCATCAAAGGGCCAAATTGATCTCCATTCTCACAAATCTGCCATCATTTATTTGTGCAGATCTGGTATGTCTTGCCCTCTTCCAGCTCTTGAAGTCTGTAAAGAGACATGTGCTTTTTTGCTTTTCTCTCTCTCTCTCTCTCACACACACACACACACACACACCCCTGGCTTGCTGGGCAATTATTATCTGTGTGTTGGTGGTTGGGGTGTTTTTTTGGGGGGAGGGCTCGCACCCCCCCAAAACCACCCCAACCACCTACTCACAGACAAACCTTCCCTCCCAGTCCCAACTTACCTGCACGCAGCCTCAGCTCAGCAGGTAGCCTCCGCCTTCCTCTCCTGTCTCCATCCTCTTTCTCCTGTCTCCTCCTTCACTCTATCTAATCTAACTCACTAACCCCCTCTGGTGCTCTAATCTAACTATCTGTCACTCTCTCTTTCTCTCTCACTCTGTCACTCTGTCTCTCTCTCTCACACACACTGCTTCTCTGTCTCTCTCTGTCTCTCTCTCTCACACACACACAACACTCTTGTCTTGCCAGGGATTTTTAATGTGTGTGTTGGTGGTTGGAGTGGTATTTTATGTGGGTGGTGGTGGTTGTGCACACCCAAAACCACCCCTAACCACCAACACACACATTAAAACTGCCCGGCTGGCCGGGCACAAATATGCTAGTAACATCTAAAAGGCATCAGGACTTATAAAGATAAAATTGTTAGTAGGACCATTTAGAATTAAAGTCAGTTCTGATAACTACAATTGAATAAGGTTGTGCCCTACCAAACTAAATGCATGGCATCCTGTTTACATTTGATATTGGACTTACTTACTGCTAAACGATCCAACTAGAACAGGGGTTCTCAACCTTTTTAAGCTGGGGGCTGGGTCATGCTCCCTCAGACAGTTGAGGGGCCGGACTGAGGGTCTCCCCTTGCTGATGCCACCAAAGGTGGCAGTGGTGACCACGCCAAGTGGTGACCACCCCCCCCCCCCCAAAAGCCCTCCATTCCCCTACACACTGCTCCCCTGACTACTGGCTTGGAGGAACTGCATGGTGTGGGTGAAGGAAACCCCCCACAGCCACTGGGAATGCATCTGTGGCTGCTGGAAACCCCCTGTGGCCACCAAGAATGCATCTGCAGCTGCCAAGAATTTCTCTGCAGCAGCTGAAAATACCTCCACGGCTTCTAGGAACCCCCCCCCCCCCCACAGCTGCTGAGAATGCATCAGCAGCAGCCAGAAATGCACCAGAAGTTGCTGGAAATGCATCCATGGCTGCCGACCCCTCCCCAGCAGCCACTGGGGATGTGTCTGCAGCCACCGGAAATGCATCTGTAGCCACCTGGAACACATCTGTGGCTGCCAGGAACGCATCTGCAGCTGCCGAAAACATGTCTGCAGCTGCCAGGAATGCATCCACAACCGGCAAGAATGCATCAGTAGCTGGCGGGAATGCTTCTGCAGCCGGTGGCAACATACCCGTGGTCGCTTCCACCGGTGGCAAAATTGGCAGCTGGTGCGAGGGCGCAGGCTGGATGATTTGGTGCTGTGGGATTTTGGTTGAGAATCCCTGCTCTAAAAGGATGAAATTTGTACACTAGCATATAGAATGATGATGAAATTGCCAGTAAGGATTTTCTGCCAAATCTATCTTTTGCTTGTGACAATAGCATTCTGTCACTTATGATCTGCTAATGTATAACATGAAGGCAACTGCTGAGCGTAATGATGGTCACAAGGAGGGGGAAATGTCCTTCAGAAGTTCTGTTTAGTGTAACTTGTGGCACATGTTAAGTCAAAGGTTTTCTATGCAGAAAGGCCTGCCAGGAGCTCGGATACAACCACAGAGCAATCATCAACTGGAACAGCTTGAAAGTTCTCTGTACATGTCAACGAAGGAAACCAGTATAAATGGGCAGACCTATAAAACTGTCTCTGTAGAATTCTTCATTTTTCCATCTGCATACCAGCTGCATGCAAGATTTTAAATGAAAAAAATCTGCAATGTTTTATGTGCCGTTTTCTATTGCATCCATTAACAGACACATTAACAGATGCATGGCACCAGTGGAAAGCATATTTGTGCATATTTTAGAAATGTATGCAATGCATATTTAGCTTATTCTTTCCCTTAGTGTCAACCTTGGCGACAAAGTATAGATAGCCAACTATAAATCGTGTTTGCCTCCATCTTCAGTTGAGGAGGTTCAGAACTGTGTAAACCTATTAGAAAGTCAGGGAAACAAATTTCTCACACATCGTTAGAAATCGGCCCACCTACACATTCTTTTACTTATGCAAGCTTTCTGCAGATTGCAGTGTTTTTGGTATTTCAAATCCTAATATCGCGACTTCTAGGGTTTGGTGGAGCAAAGGACTCCTTGCTCATGGTCACCAATGCTCTGGTGACTTCCAGACTAGATTATTGTAATGCGCTCTACATGGGGCTGCCCTTGACGACCATTTAGAGGCTGTAGCTGGTCCAGAATGCGGCTGCCCAGGTAGTGATGGGGTGTGGACTTTATGCCCGCGCCTTGCCACTACTTCGGGAGCTACACTGGTTGCCAGTTTGCCTCCGGGTGCAATTCAAGGTGCTGGTTTCGACCTTTAAAGCCCTATATGGTAGTGGGACAGGATACCTGAGAGACCGCATCACCCCAAGAGTGTCTGCCCATCCAAACAGAGCAGACCGGAGGGGCTCTCTAATTGTTCCATCAGCCAGAGGGGCTCACCTCTCTGGCACAAAGAGGAGGGCCTTCTCTGTGTCCACACCGGCCCTTTGGAACCTCCTGCCAATAGAGCTAAGATTACAGTCAGAATCGCTGCCCTTTAGAAAACGCTTGAAAACCTAGCTGGCAGGGCAAGCATGGGGTCCTAATGGATATACGGCCCCCGCCTGTTGGCTCACACCAAGATAATTTGTAATCAGGAGCCCTTTCTCTGTCTCTTTTTATGTAGAGAGTAGGGTGGGTAGCTGGGATAACTGGGTTTTTTTTAAATCTGTTTTTATATGTTTTATATGTTAGCCGCCCTGAGTCGGGTTCGCCTGAGTGGGCGGCATAGAAATTTGAAATTTAAATTAAAAAAATGTCTGAAATGAGTGGTTTTTCCTTATCTCTAGCTGTCATATGATATAAACTGAGATGATGTAATTGGAATCCATTGCTTTCTTTACAATCTTCATTTACCATAATAAGGATCAACATAATCAGGGGCAATCTCACATGATTTCGAACTTGATAGTTCACAGAGCTTGGCACCTATTGTATAGCTTTAGAAACAGAAGAACTGACCCATCCAGCTAGACTGCAAATTCCAAAGAAAGGTTATGGCCCAAGATCTTTCCTTTGGGGTTAATTCCCTCTCTTGTTCTTTGCATTTATAATGAAGCAACTGCATAGACCATTTATGTCTGGTTTTGTTACTTGTTGTCTCTTTTTCCTTGTGCTTTTGCAATATTTATGCACTACTATCCTCTTGGGACTCTAGGAGTATAATTCATTTTTATCAAGCACTAGTCCCCCCCCCCCATCTACAGGTAATGCAAGTGGTGAAGGAGCAGATCATGAGAGCACTTACCACAAAACCTTACTCTCTGCATCAATTCAAGAGTAAACTTCAGATGTTATTGCTCCCAGAAATTTCGACCAACACAGTCAAAGGCGAAGATTTCTGGAAGTTTTAGTCTAAGAACACATGGGACCCCAAGGTTGGGTACCACGGTTTTAAAGAGTAAAGGCAAAGGTCACCCTTGCTCGAAAGCCAGTCGTATCCAACTCTAGGGTATGGTGCTTATCTACATTTACAGCCAGAAAGCCAGCGCTGTCTGCATCTGCAGATATTTATGTGGTCATGTGGCAGACATGACTAGACACCAGAGTACACAGAAAGCTGTTACCTTCCCACCTGAACGGTACATATTTATCTACTTGCAATTTCTTGCTTCTGAATTGCTAGTTTAGCAGTTAAAGATTACATGTGCACAAATACACCTATGAAGCTCTGTGCCTACCAAAAGGTTTAATGCAGTAATAGGGGAAAGAGCAGGATCCTGATAAGTATCTAGCTGTAGTTACATTGTAAAAACCTTTTCTTCCAAAAAGACTTCAACTTCCATCAAAAAGACACTGAGAATACTGGTGGAGATAGTTAGGGCAGTAATGTCTGAATTACAGAAGAGACAATGTTGAGTTCAGCTCATTAGTTCACATATAGCTCAACAATCACTTTGAGACCTAGCATTGTACCAAATAACAACAGAAACACTCTTGTTCTGCTTCCCAAATATAAATAAATAAATGAATGAATAAAAATAGCCAGAAGTTAAAATATTAGGTTTGAAGATCTGGGAACATCAAATGTTTTTGAGTAAAATTAATTCAATTATTATTTCAGTGGAAAAAGTACAAAAATGGCTAGGATCCCATTATACTACCATTATACTTTCCATCCCTACTACATACTTTTTTTTATTTTTAAAGCATAAAAATGACATACAAATAATACAAAAAAATCATATACATATAAAAATTACGAACAATGCCCTTCACCCGGGGACATCAATTCTTATCTAATATAGTTACTTTAACCAGCTATGCATATTTCATAAGTCTTTTCCCCTATCTCCAAAAAATATGGTTCCTTCCAACAGATTTAAAAAGCCATTTCCTCTCTGCTGTTGCCACAAGTCTCCGAAAACAGTATCCTTCTGACAATGCCAGTTCAGTGCTAAGCATGTGTAGGTTGTGGTCATAGCAGGGGTGTGTTGTGTCCAAAGCCTAATTCTGTTTTAAAAAACAAACCGTGCCAAAGCGGAAGAGCAGACTTGCACCATTTCTAAATGCGCAAAATTCAAATGTATGTCAAAACAGGAAATGTTGAACTTTGTTTGTCCTCTGGAAGCCCACCTGAATGTATCTTGTTTTGTAACAGTCAAATCACGGTGTATATATAGAGGCCATTCCTATACATAGTCCCCAGTCTGAAGTATGAGCTGAATAAAGAATCACTGAGTTTAACCCGATCCTACTGGTTAGAGTACTTCTTGTTCCAGACTCAACAGGGTGACATCCCTTCTCTTGCATCTACCAATAGCTGCTTATAGTACCAAGCATATTTAAGCATACTTAAGCATACTTAAGCAGCACCATATGGTATCAGAGCTTGGAAAAATTCTTTTTTTTATTATAGCTTTTAGAGTCCCCCAGCAAGCCAGGCACCAAACTGAACTTTATAATACATTCCCCCTCTCTACTAAAGTCCAGTTTTAGCAAGAGCAATGGGATTGAATGAATCCATGGAGTCTATGGCTAAGGAGACCTATCCGGCCACACACCACCACCCACTACCCCTTAGGTGGGGGTGGAAGGGGTCACACATGCAGAGAATGATTTTTGAAAAATAATACTGTGTTTTCTACTCATGTATAGAATTTGAAATGGACTGAAGATTTGTTCAGTAAAGTATCTACCTATCTACTTATGTATAGATATTATTTCTTTTGGATTTATAAGATACTATTAAAATGTTGCCCTCTGCTTTAAGCCTCTGTGAAGGAACAAAATTTTAAAAAGAGAGAAGACATTAAAAATGAAACACACAAATTTGCTAAAACAGAATGAGCAAAGATACAGGTTTTCTCAAGAGCAAAGTTTGTAAATAAAATGTTATTGGATTTTGCTGACACTGATACCTTGTTTTGTTTAAGAGCTCCTTTCTCCTTCATGTGAGGGCAGTCTTTACCAGTCACAACGGCTTTTATATCAGCAACAGGAACTGAAAAAAAGAAAAATAAGACTGTAAGAAATAGTCTACATTGTGGCAGGGAAAACATACTATGCAAGGCAAAACTGACTTGCAATAATGGAATTCCTCTGATTGATCAATTTTCAGAGTCTGGTGCAAAAAACTGAACCAAAAAGTAAATGAGGAATCTCAAAGATCAAAAAAACTGATATAGATAAAAATGCCAGCTTCATTCTTTACTTTTCTAATAGGAACTAGAGTTTCAGAGCAGGTAAGAACCTTATGGTGTTTACCCCATGTAAGCAGTTGTAAGGCTGCAGCTCAAATGTCACCTCTTCCAAGCCTTTTCCTAGGAAACGTGACAATTGTAAAACTGTATGTGCATTATTTATTATGAAAACAGTTCCATCTTTCAAGAAGCTAATACTTACCTGGTTTGAAAAAAGAAAAGTAAAGGTTAGAAAGTTTAAATTACATTAGCTATTTTTCCCCTCAGGGATCCCAAATGACAATTACTAGCTATTTTTCATATAAGGCAACTCCTGAAGCAGATTTATACAGCCCCATCTTCCAGAAGATGCTTCTGTGATGACTACAGAAGTTATATACAAGTACATGTAAAAACATTTTCACAGATGAAAGCAGCAACAATCTATTGAGAAGTAAAATTCAACCACAAGAATTAATCTGTTCTTAATGCTATTGGGAGACAGCATGCTTCTTTTTGATATTTTAGCCAATACCAAAGGTACAGTATTGTACTTTCTGAAATGAGACTGAAAAGGAAAAGATTTTCCAAAAGATTTAGGACCACTTTTCTCTTTAATATCATGAGGGCTATAGAAACATAACAGATGAAGAACATGTTGCAAAAGCTGATTATATTACTATATAATTTAAATACCACACAATAATAGTATTTGGTGTATATACACACTACTTCTTTCATGTTCAAACTGCTTCCCATACTAAATCTCAGTTGTCTATACAACAATAGTCACGCCAATTACACTTCTACACCTCACCATAGCACTTAGAGCACTCTTTGGGTGATTCACAATGTAAATAGCATTTTTGCCTCCAACATGCTAAGTACTCATCTTACTGACCTCTGAAGGATGAAAGGTTGAGTCAACCTACCGCCCATCACAACTGAACTCACAACATCAGCAGTTTTGGCTGAAGTACTGCAACTTAACCACTGCTCCATGAGGGCTACAACTCAGTAAGACAGGTATTTATTATTTCTGTGTTCCAAATGAAAAGAAAGGGAGGAAAAGGCAGAGACATCTGCTTAATTAGAGCTACTTAGTGACCTGCCAAACTAGCAGTTCGAAAGCAAGACATTGCAAGTAGATACGGTAAATAGGGACCACTTCAGTGGGAAGGTAACAGCGTTCCATGCCTGCCACATGACCACGGAAACGTCTGCAGCAGCAGACAACGCTGTCTCTTCAGCTTTGAAACAGAGATGAGCACTGCACCCTAGAGTTGGATACGACTGACTTTCGAGCAACGGAAACCTTTACCTTTACCTTTAGTGACCCTGGGGCTAAGGCAGTGACTGGGAACATATGGCGAACCAGATATCATTGGACTGCAGTCCAACATCATCTTGAAGACACACTGTCCCTGCCCCTATTCCAAAGTAAGATAGAGCCACAGAATTTACAATTTACACATTTAGCCACTAAACTGCATCAACACTGAAATATGAGGAGCCAAAAAAAAAAAAGATTATGTATTTATCGCATTTACATCTTGACTTTCTGCCTCCCATAAACAGCACTCAAGGCAGCCAACATTGAAAAGACTAAAGCAACATTAAAATATAAACATAGATTAAAGTATCATTAAGCACTCAACTTTAGTTCCCCTGAACGAAAAACAAGCTAAAATCCCAAGGACCTATCTTTGTTTTAAAAAGGCTTTGCCTGACAGCAGAAGGATAGGGGGTGGTGGGCTAAGACAACCTCCCTTGGCAGCAAGATCCATCTAAATCATACCTGTCAAGTGCGGCTCCGTAAAATACGGGAACTGCTCCGGCCCAGGCACGCATGCGCAGCAACAACTCCTTTGTGCATGCGCAGAACCCTTTTGCGCATGCACAGAACCCCTTTGTGCATGCACACTGCTACCTCTGATGGGTGCACATGCGCAGTAAGCCCTTTCCCCACCATTCAAAATACAGGATGGTGGCGGGAAAGGGGAGCAAAGAGTGCTGAAATACGGGAAATCCCGGCCAATACGGGATACTTGACAGTATGATCTAAATAGCCTGTCAATATCAGAATTGCTCAAGCCATTTCTAAGAGGATGCAGGAAATAAAGCTTTCTCGGGGTTAATCCAACTGGTTGGTCAGTGCTGACAAAATAACTGCCAACACTTGTACTTTTCTGACCTGTTCACCCACTATCCTCATTTTCTGCAATTTAAAAGCAGAAGCTAGATGATGCAAAGTCCCTCTCAGCTTGTAGAAGCCCGCTGCAAACAGAAAGCAGATTAAAAATTGGAGATTCTTCTGGTTGGAGGAAGAGAGAAGGTTCCAAAGCATAGAGATTAAACAAACAAGTTGCCTAGTAACATCCAAGTGGCCTTCAACAATTTTCCAAATTTCTGCCTGTGAACTCTGTTGAGCAATCTGGTAGCCGTTTACAGTCAACAGGAGAAAGCAGATGACTTTCACAAAATTGGATTTCATTTCTATTTTCTGGATTGCCATATGATGCAAAATCAGGAAATGATACAGACTGCCCCAGCTATATCACAGTGCCTGATTGTGAAAACAAGTCATACAATGAACTGTAGCCCATCACAGCTTATAAGTCACTCTTCTTCTTGTTCTGCTGTATCCGAAACAGAATATTGGCGATCCTCATGGCGATTAGCCATGAAGACTGTCCTAAGATTATAAAGCAGTGGCCTTTCTTCTGCCTTCTGCATGACACCCTTTAGTGTATGAAAACCAAGACACAGGACACAGCCTCGGGCTGGGTTAACTCAGGTTTATTGCATCGTGGACAGAGGGAACATGAGGTAATGGCGGATCGATAGCTCTTTATATACAGTGGTAATACATTTGAACGTGGTGCCATTGTAGCCCATTGGCTACTGCCTGCGTGACGTCATTGCGAGTCACGCCCTTCTTGTCCAGGTGTAGGTAGTGGCGGGAAAGCTTCCCGCGCTGCTGCCTTTGATGAGATCGGACCAATAGAGCTTGGACGCTCGCTGCTGCCAGCTGGTGGACATTAGCTCGCGTCCTCATTCAGGGTTCATATGATACAGCTGAAGGTTACATTGTTGCTATAGGCAAGGTTCAGATACATTGTAATCCATGTGGAAGGTAAAACCCTTAGAACACAACATCCCTCCCCCCTAGGACGAGACAACGTCTCGAGCCCATGCTTCCAGACACTCCCCCTCCTAGGAGACAAAATCTCTCAGCCAAGATGGCTTGTTTCGAACACGCTGGGGTCTCGATGCGGGCTGCCTCTCCCCGGGTTTGCTACCTTCTCTTTGTCCCCTGGTTTCCTGTCCTGTAATTTGAGAGGGAGACTCGTTAGTGACTTGCCGCGGCTCTGCGGCGTTGTTGGGAGGTGTGCTCTTATTTAGGGAGGAACCGGGGGCACTGGGGGCTAACGAAAACCCCCTCTTCTCGCTTGGATGGGTGGGGGAACACTCCTGAAAACCCCCCCGGCTCGCTAAATCAAAATCTAAAGTCCATTCGGGGGCAGCGGTCGCGAACTCCTCTCCCCCTTCCCCGGCCTCTGACGGAACTGGTTTATCAAAAGGATATGAGTCGGGGCCGCTGCTTCTTCCTTCCCCCCTTGCTTGGGACTGTTGTCCGCTGCTGTCTCCCCCTTGGGTTACGCGGGTGGGGGAGAACCCTAACGCTGAATCTTGTTGGGGATCCTCACTGACTGGCCCACTGACTCGGTGCCTCAGTTGGTCTGCGTGTCTCCTCCAGAGGAGACCGGTGTGGGTTTCGACTCGGTACGACACTGGCCCCGTCTGTTCTACAACCGTCCCCGGCACCCAGGCTGGCCCCGCGCAGGCATAGTTCCTGCAATGGACAGGGTCGCCGGCGGCGAACCCTTTCGAGACTGCCAGCCCCACGTTTTTTCCCTTATCCTCAATTCTTGTGGGGTCCAGCCTGGACAGGAGTGTAGTCAGTTTCCGCCGCATCAATAGCTCTGCCGGCGAGTAACCTGACGCTAAGGGGGTCACCCTATACGCTAGTAAGAACTGACATACTTGGTGGTTCAGGTCCCCGGGGCCCATGCGCCGAAGCGCCTCCTTCGTTGTACGCACCAACCGTTCCACTTGGCCATTCGTGGCCGGGTGAAACGGCGCGGACGTGACATGCCGAATGGCATTCGCCTCCATGAATGCCCCGAACTCTGAGGAGGTGAAGCAACTCGCGTTATCGCTGACTAAAGTGTCGGGTAACCCGAACGTTGAAAAGACTCTCCGTAGTTGGTTAATTGTAGTGGTGGAGGATGTGCTCTTTACCGGAATGACCTCCAGCCACTTTGAGAATGCATCCACCACCAGGAGAAACATGGTTCCTCGGAAAGGGCCAGCGAAATCTACGTGCACTCTGGACCATGGCCCCCTTGCTGTGTCCCATTCCCTATGCGGAAGCCGGGCCGCCTCTGGTCGGGACCCCTGGCACGCCTCACAAGTGCCGACCATGTGCTCAATGTCCTCGTCCAGCTGTGGCCACCAAAAGTAACTGCGGGCCAGCGCTTTTGAGCGAACGATGCCCGAGTGGCTGACGTGCAGCAGTTTGAGAACCCTCGGCCGCATGGGTGTTGGGACCACCACCCGTTGGCCCCACAACAGGCACCCCCTTTCTAGGGACAACTCTAGCTTCTTCCGAAAGAATGGGTCGAATTCCTTGCTTGGGGACGATGCTGGCCACCCTTTCTGCACCCATGAGCTGACTTTCGCCAGCGTTCTGTCCTTGCCTGTCGCCCTGGCTATATCGGCTGGTACTATTGGGGGTTCGTCTAAAACCTCGATTAGCAACACCTGGCGGTCTCTTCCTATTCTGGCTTTTTGGTCGTCCGTCAAGGGCAAAGGGGATCTCGACAGCGCATCAGCATGGCTGATCTCCTTTCCAGGCCGGTACTCCAACTCGTGTTGGTACGCGTTAAGAAAAATGGCCCATCGCAACATTCTCGGGGACAGTATCTGCGGCGTGGGCTTGCCTGCCGTGAAAATTCCTAACAGGGGCTTGTGATCCGTCACGATTTTGAATGGGCGGCCATACAGAAAATCGTGAAACTTTTTGGTCCCCGCTACTATTGCCAATGCCTCCCTGTCGGTTTGCGCGTAATTTCGCTCTGCTTGGGACAGGGACCTTGAGTAAAACGCCACTGGGGCCTCCCGACCGTCATCCAACACGTGGCAAAGCACCGCCCCCCACCCCCACCGGTGATGCATCACAGACTAAGACCACCGGCCGTTTGGGGTCGAAGTGTGTAAGGATTGCGTCCGATGTTAAAAGTTGCTTAAGTTCGTTGAACGCCTTCTCGTGCTCGTCACCCCACATCCATGCCTCCTCCTTCTTAAGTAACCGATGAAGCGGTTCAGCCACGGAGGCTTTCCGCGGAAGGAATGTATGGTAGAAATTGAGGAGCCCCAGGAATGACTGAAGTTCGGTTTTGGATGTGGGGCGAGGGGCCTTCTTAATGGCTGCTACCTTGGATTTGGACGGCTTAATACCCTCAGGTGTGATCCGAAACCCTAAAAATTCGACCTCGGTTTCGAAAAAAACACATTTGTCCTTCCTCAGTCTCAGCCCCGCTTTCTCGAACACAGTTAGCACTTTATCCAATCTCTTTGCCAGTTCGGCCTCACTCCCCCCTGTTATCAATACGTCATCAAAATAAGGCAACACCCCCTCCAGCCCCTTCAGGAGGCGTTCCACAAGCGACTGAAAAAGGCCGGGTGCCGAGTTCACGCCGAACTGTAACCGCGACACCTGGAACGCTCCTTTATGTGTGACTATCGTTTGTGCCGCGGCCGTGGCGGGAGTTACGGGGAGTTGCTGATAGGCTTGTGCCAGATCGAGCTTAGCGAAACACTTTCCCCCATTTAGCCTGGCCAAAAGGTGGCTGACCACTGGCACCGGATATGCATTAGGGCGAATCGCCTTGTTAATTGTACACTTATAATCAGCGCAAATGCGCACCTCCCCGTTAGCCTTCAGTGCTGTTACGATTGGAGTTTCCCACTCCGCGGAATCAACAGGAATAAGAATCCCCTGGCCCACCAATTTGTCCAGTTCCGCCTCTATTTTGTCCTTTAGTGCGAAAGGCACCCTGCGCGGTTTGAGTCTTATCGGGCGGACCTCCGGGTCTAGGTCGAAGGCTACAGGGGGTCCCTTGAACTTTCCAAGTCCTTTTTCAAACACGGTGGGGTGCGCGTCACACACCGCTTGTATCGGATCCGCGCCCACGGCATGCACCCCCCCTATGAACAAACCCAAGGGCTGAAACCACTGCGTCCCTAGGAGGCTACAATTCCCCCCTTTGAGAACGACTAACGGGAGTTCTGCGGAATGTCTTTTATAGCGAACCCGAAATTTCCCGACCCCCAGCACTGGAATGCTGTTCCCTTGTACGTCTCGTAGCGTGGACCTCAGAGTCTTAAGTTTGGGCCGCGCTTGGGGGTCGATCTTCAAGAACTCTTTCTGGGGAATTATGGAATAATAGGACCCCGAGTCAATCTCCATCCTAACAGGGGCCCCTTGTACTATTACCTCAATGAAGTAATGGTTTTGTCCCGCGGACACGCTGAACACAGTGTCGTCCTCACTGCCGTCCGAGACGCGGCCCACGCCGTCCTGCTTCCTCGTGGGTCGGGCGCCATCTTGGGGTCTCGCTGGACGGTCCGGTCTGGCCGAACGGTCTTTCGACTGCCTCCGGCCCTCTTTCCGATTTCTGCATGCCCTGGCGATGTGCCCGCGCCGGCCACAGCTGTAACATTCGGCTTTCCTGAAAGGGCACTTCGCACGCTCGTGGGCCGCCCCGCAACCATCGCAGCGGCGCCCCCCTTTCCTGACTTTCTGTACCTCTTCGCCGTCGCTGCCATCTGTAGAGGACCTCGAGGTTCGTCGAGTCGTGTGCACCGGCTGTCCTGACTTGCCACGCACCGAGCTTTCCGCTTTGCTGGCCCTAGGACGCCACTCACGCCACTCGTGTATTTCGTCCACTCCCGCATTCGTGGACTCCGCGGATTCCGCGGTCTCTACGACCTCGGCCAACGTGGGTGGCGGCTCCCTGTTCATCAGGCGGCGCTGCACTTCCTTGTCCTTCAGGCCACACAGCACGACGTCCCTCATGATCATCTCCAGGTTGTCCCACTTGCAGGGAACGGCGGCTACCCTCAGGGCCTCCACGAACGCCTCTACCGACTCATCCGGCGCTTGGACTCGCCTCCAAAACGCACTCCTAGCAGGAAACATTGCCTTCGAGGGTTGGAAACGCTCACGCAGCAACTTCAGTATGTCGTCGGTTTTGAAGTCGTCCAACGTCTTCGGTTCGATCATGCCCACCAGCGTCCGCTTGGTCTCTACACCCAGCATTCGGGTGAGGATGGCCCTCTTCCTTTCCTCGTCGTCTTTGACTTTGAGTTCCACCAATGCCGCCTTGAAATCCATGTTAAAGATGGTCCAGTCTTGCGGCTTGGTAATATTGAACCCGCTCTGTGTCCTGGCACTTTGGGAATCCATGATCCCACCTTCGTCGCCAATTTAGTGTATGAAAACCAAGACACAGGACACAGCCTCGGGCTGGGTTAACTCAGGTTTATTGCATCGTGGACAGAGGGAACATGAGGTAATGGCGGATCGATAGCTCTTTATATACAGTGGTAATACATTTGAACGTGGTGCCATTGTAGCCCATTGGCTACTGCCTGCGTGACGTCATTGCGAGTCACGCCCTTCTTGTCCAGGTGTAGGTAGTGGCGGGAAAGCTTCCTGCGCTGCTGCCTTTGATGAGATCGGACCAATAGAGCTTGGACGCTCGCTGCTGCCAGCTGGTGGACATTAGCTCGCGTCCTCATTCAGGGTTCATATGATACAGCTGAAGGTTACATTGTTGCTATAGGCAAGGTTCAGATACATTGTAATCCATGTGGAAGGTAAAACCCTTAGAACACAACACACCCATACCACTGAACCAGTTCCGTGGTCCTGAGCACTTTTGGCACACAAAGTCCTCATCAGCCCCAGGCCAGTATTGATGAAGCTGTTGCCCACCAACAAGATGGATTCAAGTGGGATTTAATCCACTTGGGGACAATCACCCTTCCCTGTGGACTTTGGCACCCAAGGCCGTTAGTCCTCAGGGTTGTCAAGTTAGTTAACCTCCAACTGACACTCGGTGTTGAGTCGCTGGCAGTATGGTCTACTTCTGTGATGGCAAACCTTGGCACTCCTGGTGTTCTTTGACTTCAATTCCCAGAAGCCCAACTCTCTGTAGTGGGCCAGGATACCTAAGAGACCGCATCGCCCTAAGGATGTCTGTCTGTCCAACGAGAGCAGACTGGAGAGGCTCTCTGATTGTACCATCTGCTAGAGGGGCTCACCTCTCTAGCACAAGGAGGAGGGCCTTCTCAGTGTCCCCACCGGCCCTCTGGAACCTCCTGCCAACAGAGCTTCGTCTCCAGATGGAACTGCTGCCCTTCAGGAAAGAACTCAAAACCTGGCTGGCAGGCCAAGTATGGGGTGCAGGTGGAAGGGTTGCCTCCATGGGGTGGTTGGTTTAGTGGAAAACCTCCCGCTTCAGTACCTTTGGTCCCTGCACCCTTTTAAAGGGGGTGGGTGGTTTTAATTAGTTTTAACCATGTCATTTTTATATATGTAAACCACCCTGAGTCGGCCTCGGCTGAGTGGGCAGTGAAGAAATCTAACTAAAAAACAAACAACTAATCCATTTGGATTATACCAGAGCCTTAAAAAGAATAAAAGGAGGGAAAGCACATTAGTACTAAACCCCTCCCCCTCCCTATATATCCCTGACAAATTTGACATCCACTGTAGCCATAGGCTAGAATGGGGGGTAGCGGAGATGATGGAGCAAAAGACGAAGAGACCATTGTGGCACAGGCTTCTTAGGGCAGATGAACTTGTTTTGGAGACCCTTAAGGAATTTCTTGACTGTCAGGTCCCGAAATAACAGGGAGTGGATAGGGTGGTTCTGTTGGTGAGCGACTATTGCTGCCAGCGCAACCCTAATGGATGAGTGGGATTGCCCCGACTCAGCAAGGTGCAACAAATATAGAAGAACTGAGGAAACCGAGAACTCTGTAACAACTGGGCCTCCTTTGGAAACAAACTGGAGGAACAACTGGTATTTATAATGGTAAAGTCTATTAGTGGAGGATTTTCTGCTTGCAGACAGAACGTCAACTATGACGGGGTTATTCTCCAAGCGGTCAGGCGAAGCATTGGAAGGTCTGCATGCAGCACCTGGCTGGCATTCTGGTGTATCAGGTTCAGCATCTCTGGAAGTCAAAGGAAATCCATGGCCATGGACTTCAGAAGAGAAAACCATGGGGTGATGAGGATCAAGTGATGAGGGGAAAGGGGGGGGGAACAGGTACATCAGGGGCCCTCTCTAGCTTTGCATGAAGGCATCCCCCAGTGAGTAGGGTCCCATACCTGCTCTGGAGAAATACAGGGAGCACTTCTTGTTGCTGGCCGTTGCAAATAGGTGCACCATGGGAGTGCCCCACTTGCGGCACAATCTGAGGAGCTGCTGCTGATGTAGTTCCCATTTGTGCATGGAGTCCCACTGATGGCTGAGGTCATCTGCTAGGGAGTTCTCCTGACCCCTTATATAGATCGCCACCAGGAAAATCCGATGGGCAATGCACCATTCCCACAAGGCCATTGACATCTCCCAGAGTTTGCGGAACCTGGTGCCACCTTGCTGGTTCACGTATGCCGCAACCATAGTGTTTTCTGTGGACACCTGTACTATGGAACCTGAGATGGAGGGGGTGAACGCCTTGAGAGATTTCCGTATCGCAAGGAGCTTGAGCACATTGATGTGGAACTTCAATTCCTCCCTGGACCAGACGACGTGGACTCGGTGCAGTCTGCAATGGGCACCCCATCCCGCCCTGCTTGCATCTGAGGTGACTTACACCATGGGTGCGGGCCGTTGAAAGGGGAGTCCATGGTTGAGGTTGTGCGTCTTGGACCACCAGCAGATCTCATGGATAAGGGATTGAGCAGCTCTCAGCCTCTTTGATTGGTGATGCAGGTGTGGTTTGAAATTCTTGAGCAGCCAGGATTGGAGAGGCCGCATGCGCAAACATGCATGTTCAACCATTGTCATGGTGGAGGCCATGTACCCTAGAAGTCTCTGGGCAGTGAGGGCTAATACAGTGCGATGCAAGTGGAATTTGTGCACCAAATCTTCCGGATCCAATCCGGAGGTAAGTATGCCCGGGCAGTTCGTGAGTCCAGAATGGAGCCGATGCAGGGCACCGCTTGTGTTGGAATAAGGATGGACTTTTTGTAACTGACATTGAGACCCAGACAATCTAAGACACTGACCGTGAAACGCACTGCGGCCACTGCTTCAACGTGGGATGGGGCGACCAGGAGCCAATTGTCTATGTACAGGAATACGGCCACCCCCAGCACCTGAAGCTGGGTTGCCACCAAGGCACTTGGTGAACACACGAAGCGCGCTGGTAAGGCCAAAAGGAAGAGTTTTGAACTGGAATACTCGGGGCCCTAGAACAATGCGAAGGAAATGACGGTGGCTGTGTCGGATGGATATGTGAAAATATGCATCCCGTAGATCGATGACAGCAAACCAGTTATTCTTCTGAAGAAGAGACAAGATCCCTTGTAGGTTTACCATGCAGAATTTCTTTTTGGTTATGAACTTGTCCAGACTCTTTAAGTCGAGAATGGGGCGCAATTTGCCGTCCTTCTTTTCTACAGTAAAATATCGGGAGAAAAATCCTGTTGGATGGGCAGCCTGTGGAACTGGTTCTATTGCATCCTTGTCCAGTAAACTGTGAACTTCTTGTTCGAGAGCATGTGAAGGTGTGGTGACACGAACATATCCCATTGGGGGGGAATCTGTCAAATTCTATTAGATAATAACCATGCTCTATAATGGTAAGGACCCATTTGTCTGTAGTGACAGCGTTCACGCAGGTAAGTACAGTTGAAGAGAAGGAGCATTGGATTACGGAGGAAGAGGTGAAGACAAAGACAGAATAAGGTCAGTTATGGGGTTTTTGTTTCTTCTCCCAGCTTTTGGTCCCTTGTTGGTGATGAAAGGGATGATTGCTGGGCTGTTGATGAGAAGGAAATTGTTGCTTGTACCTTGAATTAGTCAAAGGTTGAGAATGAGAGTTGAATGATTGAAAAGGTTGAAAAGACCTAGGCTGGAAGCCTTGCTGTCATAAGAACATAAGAACAGGCGTGCTGGATCAGGCCACAGCCCATCCAGTCCAGCATTCTGTCTCACACAGTGGCTCACCATTTCCTTAAGGGTATTCCCAAGGAGATGCCTTCATCTGCTTAGGATTCCCTGGAAATGGCATTGAGAGAAATCCTGCCTATCTCTCCAACCCCGAGGTTGTCCTTAAGTATCCATAATTATACCCATTGATACCCTTGTCCTCCATGAACTTGTCTAATCCTTTCTTGAAGCTGACAAGACTGACAGCTGTCACCACTTCTTCTGGCAGGGAGTTCCATAGACCACTAATCCTCTGGGTGAAAAAGTACTTTCTCTTATTTGTTTGAGAACTAGTACCCAAAAGTTTCATCGAGTGTCCCTTAGTTCTAGTGTTGTGCGATAGGGAAAACAGTTTTTCCTTATCTACTTTGTCCACACCGTGCATGATTTTATAAACTTCAATCAGGTCACCTCTTAGATGCCGTCGTTCAAGAGTGAAAAGGCCCAACCGATGCAGCCTCAGATGGTAAGGAAGGTGTTCCAGTCCCCTAATCATTCTGGTTGCCCTCCTCTGTACTTTCTCCAACTCCATAATATCCTTCTGGAGGTATGGCGACCAGAACTGTACACAGTATTCCAGATGGGGCCTCACCATAGATTGATAAAGAGGCAAAATGACACTTGCTGACTTATTTTCTATACCCTTCCTAATGATCCCTAGCATTGAGTTTGCTTTTTTCACTGCTGAGGCACACTGGGTTGACACCTTCATTGAGTTGTCCACCAGGACACCAAGGTCCCTTTCCTGGTTTGTCACAGAGAGTTCAGACCCCATCAGTTTATAAATGTAATTGGGGTTTTTTGCCCCAACATGCATCACTCTGCACTTACTAATGTTGAAGCTCATTTGCCACTGTTTTGCCCACTCCCCAAGTGTCAAGAGATCCCTCTGTAGCTCCTCACAATCTCTCACAGTTTTCACTACCCTGTATAATTTAGTGTCGTCAGCAAATATGGCTACCTTGCTTTTTACTCCTACCTCTAGATCATTTATGAAGAGGTTGAAAAGCAGGGGTCCTAGTACTGAACCTTGGGGGACCCCACTCTTTACTTCCCTCCATGTCGTGGTTGGGATTGCTGATTAAAAACCAATCTCTTTGCAGTGTGCTTTTTCTTCTGGAGGTTCTCCATGATGTCATCTGTTCCAGAATTAAAGAGGCCCTCACCATCAAAAGGAAGGTCCTCTATAAGTCTCCTGGCATCGTCTGTCAAGCCTGCTGAATGTAGCCAGGAATATCTTCTGAGAACTACAGCCGTAGCCAGATCACTCGATGCAGCATCCATGGAGTGGCTGTCTGATCTGCTGCAAAGACAATAGAGAGCCTTCCTCCATCAGCGCTTTGGCTTCCAGTCTTGATTCCTCAGGGAACGAATCCAGAAGAGGCTCCACCTTATCCCAGAGATGAGCCTGGTATGCCCCCTTCTTAGCTTGATAATTAGCCACACGAATGGATAAAGAGGTAGCGGAAAATAAGCGTCGGCCCAAATGATCTAGCTTTTTGCCCTCCTTGGATGCTGGGGAGGCGAATTCACAGGACCCAGACTTCCGTTGAGCAGTCTCAACCACAATAGAGTTAGAAATGGGATTTTTAAAGAAGGAATCCTGATTCCTGATCAAGGACTTTATAATATCCCTCCATGCGTCTAGGTATGTTTTGCAAAGTAGAGGGTTTTGCCCAGATCTCCTTACCCAGCTCAATGAGTGATGGGAGCATTCAGACAGAAGTGGGGCGGAAAGCATCTTTGTGGAGTTGCTGAAAGACCTTGTCTGATCGTGGAGCTGGGGGCTGTTCAAATTCCAGATCTAGGGCCTGTGCCATCCTTGAAATCAGGCCTGAATAGGTGCTCGCATCCCCAGGGGGCTAGGACACTTGCGGCGTGTTCGGATCGGATCCGGGAGTGGCAGAGGCTGAAGAATCCGAGTCACTGCCTGGATCCAATGACATCTGGGAAAGGGAGCGCACTGGTGGCAGCTCCTTTCATTCCCTGCCTCGGGTTGTAGGGGCGTGGATGCTAGCCGCAGATGGAGCTGGGGAGGCTGACAGCCTGGAACGCCAAGCCTCACTCGCCACTGATGGGGCTGGAGAGGTTGACCGCCTAGAACGCGGAGGCCTGCCGGATCCATGGTGGTGTTCCGTATCTGCTCTAGCGACTGCCTCACACGGTCTAAGGGAGCTCCCCGACTCTCACTGCAAGGGATCCCTGGAGCTACTGCCATGAGCCGGTACAGAGACTGATCTTAGGCTAAGAGCTCTGGATCCGTGACGGTGGTAACAAGCCAGGTCATTGGTCATATATTCGTCGGGACAAAGGGGGCCCCATGGTATCCCCTCATAATAGTGGCCATGGCAGTCTCCATAATGGCCATTGCAAGCCCATTCACCCATCCTCAGTGGGGGGGGGGGGGTAGAAGCAAGGTGGACGCTGGCTATAGTGCTTCGGGCAGACATCAGACATGTCCGATCTGGGAGAGAGCAATTGGCAACTGGAGAGACGTGCTGGGCTCGGAGCAGCTGAGGAAGGGAAGGAGGATCGGGCACCTGAACAACCGAACCTCCATCCCCAGCATCGTCCCGGATGACAGATAGGGAGGCGTTGCTACCAGGCAGAGAATTGAACGAGGGTGGCTTGACCACAGCAGAGGGGTTAGACCCGAGGCAGACAAGGAGGCAGTCTCAACCCCTGATTTCTTGGGCTTTTTCACGGTGGAGTCAGAATGGTCCTTATGCTTTCTCTTTTTTGCTTCCTTCAGTGGCGGCACGGGCGCCATGGAAGGTTGCAGGCGCAACTGAGGAGGGCCAGCTACGTCCTCAGCCAGGATATTTTGCCGGAGGCTCCATAACGGATAAAGATCTCTCCCAAAGGTAAGATTGTAGTCTAGATTGTATGTTTTTTAGAGCTGGCTTGGAACATTTCCTACAATGAACACAGCTATCGGGCTGGTGACCTTCCCTCAAGCACTTGAGGCACTCGGAGTGGCCGTCAGAAAAAGGAATTTTCATGGAGCAAGAGGCCATAAAATGGTCAGAAAAGCATGGGAATAGAATCTGGCAAATGAATGGAGCTACAGGAGTAGCAGAAAAAAGAAGACTAAGGCGGGAAGGTCCGGTGCCAGGGATATATAGGGAGGGGGCGGGGCTTAGTACTAATGTGCCTTCCCTCCTTTTATTCCTTTTTAAGGCTCTGGTATAATCCGAATGGAGTCTCTTGCGCAAGCGCAGACCCACTTGTGGGGATTCACAGACTCCTCGAAGAAGAACACTAAAAATAAAACTGACAATAGAGAAGTTGCAACATCTCAAGTGCTGTACTTACGTTTATCTTGTAGCGAATCATGTGGAACCTCTCCTTGGGGACTCTCTTCCAAATCTCCATAATGCAAGACTTTATGGTTTGGTGAAAGTCGGCAATACCAAAATTTGTCTGGAAATTTTTAAAGAAGTTATTAAAAATTTTGATCTGTATTGTAGCAATAAGGAGACACTAATTCAGAAAGAAGCTCTGACTGCATCTGTTTTCTTTTTCTACATTTTAAATATGTTTGTCATGAGTTTCTTCTTGGTGATACTGTTTGTTTTGGGGCTCAAACGGCAAAAGGATACAAGGTCAATGCCAACCAATTCTCTTTTCAAAATGGAAAGATTTTTTCACACCATCTTGATTTAACACATAAACCATAGAACAGTGATGGCAAACCTTGGCACTCCAGATGTTCTGGAACTTCAATTCCCAGAAGCCTTGATCAGTAGGAGTGCGGACTAGAGCTTTTGGGAATTGAAGTCCAAGAACACCTGGAGTGCCAAGGTTTGCCATCACTGCATAGAACATGGATCTGTGAAACATGCAGTCTAGCTGCACCTGAACTATGTTTCTCCTTTCCTCCTTATGTGAAACAAGATCGGCTGACAATGACTCAAATTGCAGCATCTGCCTGGTGCTTTGTCTGAAACAAACCACCATTGCCATAGCTGAAGAAAATAATTGGAGATTTTGAAGTGTTTCCTCAGGGTTTGGACAAGCAAAATGAAATACGATGGTTTTTGGCAAGCACCAACTTCTCTTGTCAATTCACATCTCCACAAGAAATATGACAGGTGGCAAAAACCAGAGAAAATAGCTATGTGAAGCCTTCATGTGAAATGGCTTTTATATGGTTACCACAATGTGAAGGAAACATTTATCCATTAAGTGGGTTGATGTGCTAAAACAAAGACTGCAAGAAGATGTTTATTTCATAGGTTGTAGTAGATCCCTTTGGGTTAGGATAAACAGCCTTACAAATGTCCTCAAGGGAGATACCCTCCAGAAAGGCCATGGAGGTCGCGATGGACCTGGTGGAATGGGCCCTGACAGCAGCAGGTAGAGGCCAGTTGGTACGGAAAGTAAATAGTATGGCAAATCCATTTGGACAGTCTTCGTGAGGAGAGGAGTTGACCCTTCCATAAGCCACAAAGAGTCAGCAGGACGCACGGAAGTCAGCAGTCCTTCTGGTCTAGAATAGGAGTGCTCTGCGCACATCCAGAGAGTGGCAGGTCCTTTCCTCATTGGAGGATGGATGAGAGAAAAAGGCAGGTAAAGTAACCATTTGGGAGAGATGAAACTTGGTTACAACTTTAGGTAAGAATGTCAGATCAAGGTACAGGACTACACGGTCCTCAAAAAACTGCAAGAACGGAGGGTCGGAATGAAGAGCAGCAAGTTCCCCAGCCCGACGGGCAGAGGTAAGAGCCACTGAGAAGGCTGTCTTCCAAGAGAGTAGTTGTAGACTAGCAGTGGCCATAGGCTCAAATGGGAAGGCGTGTAAGAGTGCCCAAAATGGTAGGCAGTGACCATTGAGGAGGGGGTGTCCTCTGCGGTGGGAAAACGTTGTTGAGGCCACGAACAAAACACTTTACTATCTCATTCCTTAAGGCAGAATGGAGCGGCGAGCATGGGGGAGCATTGGAGACCACAGCTGCAAGATGCACCCTGATGGACGAATGAGAATGTCCAGATTCGGCCAAGTGGAGGAGGTAATCAAGGAGATCCTCGAGTGAGCCTGTGGCAACAGTCTTGTCCTTGGCCTGAAGGTCGCCAGTGAAATGTTTAAACTTGGCTGAATTATATCTAGACATGAACGGTTTGATGGCAGATTGCAAGATCCTGTTCAACCTTGGGTTATGAGCCAGGTCGTCAGATGTAAACTCTGGAGGTCCAGGTGCAAAATCTTGCCCTGCCCCATGTGGATGAGGTCTGGTCTGATGGGCAGAGACATCCACTTGGATGCAAGTTTCTTGAGTAGTGGAAACCACGGCTGCCTCGGCCAGGAAGGGGCAATGAGAATGGCCTGAGTCCTGTATCGCTGAAGACGTAGCAGTGTCCTCTATACCAGCAGAAGTGGGGGAAACAAATAAAAGAGATGACCCATCCATGGGACCATGAATGCATCCCCTGACGATTCTGGTCCCCACCCCGCTCTGGAGGAAAATCTGCGGAATTTGTTGTTGGTCGGAGATGTGAAGAGGTCCATGGTTGGGACGATCCAGCGGAGGCAGGGTTGATGAAACACAGATTTGTGAAGCTCGCACTCATGGCTAGAGGCAGACCTTCTGCTGAGGCTATCCGCCAATGTGTTGTGTACACCCTTGATGTGTACTCTGACTGGAAATACATGGTTCTGGAGGCACCACTCCCAGAGAAGGATGGACAGGTACAGCAGGGACCTGGAGCGCGTTCCCCCTTGCTTGTTCAAATAGGCCAGGGCTGCTGTGCTGTCGGACGCTACTTGAACAATGGATCTGGAGAACAGGGGTTTGAATGCCTTGAGAGACTTCCAGATCACTAGCAATTCAAGGAAGTTGATGTAGTGGGAATGTTCGGTGGCTGACCAAGCATCGTTGACATGAAGAGACCCCAGGTGCGCACCCCATCTGAAGGTTGCTCACATCCGTGGTGATGAGAAAGGAGGGTGAAGGACGATCGAAGAGCTTCTCAATGGCGACGAATGACGGATCCGTCCACCAGAGGAGCTGTTCCTTCAACTCCGGAGTTGGGCAGAGACGCATGATTGGGTCATCTTGCAGTGGATTGAAGGATGCCATCAACCAAGACTGGAGATATCTGAGCTTTAGCTTGGCATGGGGTATGACGGCCGTGGTGGAGGCCATCAGGCCCAAAAGCCTTTGGGCTTGGAGCGCAGTCACCGTCTGGTGAGTGTGAAAAATGGACACCATGTCCTTTATGTTTTAAAGTCTGGAGTCTGGTGGAAACAACCTGGTACGCACGGAATTGAGCGTGGCACCAATGAAGTCCACTTTCTGGGAAGGGTTGAGTTTGGATTTCTTGAGGTTCAACCTCAGGCTGAGACTCTTAATGAAGGCCATTACGAAGGCAATGTCTTTCTTTGCCTGTACCTGAGAAGAGGAACAGATCAACCAATCATCTATATATGAATAAACTGTGATCCCCTATAGGCTGTGACTGGGGCCATACATTTCGTGAACACCCATGGTGCAGAGGAGAGTCCGAACGGGAGACACATTTACTGGAAGATCTCCTCCCCCACGCAGAATCAGAGAAACTTTCGATGCGATCGTTGAATGGGGACATGAAAGTATGCATCTTTCAGGTCTATGGTGGTGAACTTTTGTTGATGAGGGGAAGGATTGACAGAAGGGTTACCATCCGAAACTTCTTCACCTGGATGTACCGATTGAAACAGCAGTCAAGAATTGGGCAAAGGCCTCTGACCTTCTTCTCCACGAGGAAGTAATGTGAATAAAAACCGTTGGCAGAGTCTATTAATGGCACCAGTTCAATCGTGCCTTTCTGAAGGAGGGAGAGCAGCTCTTCCTCTAGATGTGGGGACGGATCAGTGTGATGGATGCGTTTGAGTGGAGGACTCGTCTTGAGCTCCAATCTGTAGCCTCGGTGAAGTATTTGAAGGACCCAGCCGTCTGATGTTATGGAGCTCCAAACCATGAGGAAGTTTTGAATTGGAAGGTAGGGTAAATGGAGGGTGGGAGAGTCTATGGCCAGGGGCAGGTCAAACCTGTTGCTTCCGCCTCCGATCGGTGCGCTTGCCAGACTGTTGTTCTGCGGTTGGTAGCGTGATTGAGTATAGCTCTTCCTAGGTTTGTAGCACTGTTGCCGAGGCTGATCCGAAGAGTGGAATTGTTGGCGATGTTGCTGGTCCTGTTTCTGACCAAAGGGCTGTAACGAGCGCCTGCAGAAAAAGCCTGTACCACCCAACTGAAGTTTACTGGTGGTGGTAATGTCTCTGTGTAGCTCATTGAGTGTATTGTCCATTTTGGAAGCGAACAGTCCTTGGCCATCGAAGGGCATCTCTTTGATGAGCTTCTTAGTGTCATCGGCAAAGTCCATGGATCGGAGCCATGAATGGCGCCGGATCTGGATAGCTGCAGCAATGCTCTTGGCCTCAGAATCGCAGATGTGTCTTGAGGTCCTGATCTGTTGCTGCCCAAGGTGGATTCCTTCTTTACACAAGGTGTCCAATTCAGGACGAAGCTTGGCTGGCAGCTTCTCCATGCAGGCCTCCAGCTTCATCCAGAGTTTAATGTTATGACCTCCCATGGCAGCCAAATAATTAGCTGCTCAAAGTGACAATGAAGAATGCGTGTAGACGTGGCAGCCGAGGGCATCAAGCTTCTTGCCCTCTTTGGGAGCTGGAACCGGCACGCTGTTGATGGCGGTGCTGTGCTGGGAGGCATGGACCATGCGGGAGTTTGGTGGGGGTGCATATGAAAAAAGGCCCTGTCCTCCCTCAACAACTTGTAAATGCCGTCGGCCCTGGTGGAGACGGTATGAGCCAAAACTGGCTTCTTCCAAACCACTTTGGTCCTGCGAGCAACTGCCGGCAGGAAGGAGAAGTGGACAGGAAGGATCTTCTTGGTATCTGCCAGCCCTCATAACTCATCAATGAAAGGAGACGGTGGGGTTTCCGCCTTGGTATTAAGGATGGTACCCATCCAAGTAGCCCAGTCAAGGTGCACTGGTCCTCTGGTTGTGAGCGGTCCTTGTTTCCGATTTGATAATCGGGTGACTTGTCTGCATCCACCGGCGGGAGAGGCTCCTTATCTGAATCCGACTGGGCATCAGAGCCTTCCGACCTCTCTGAAACAGCGGGAGGTGGGTGGAAGGCCTCAGGGTCCGAGTCAGACCAGTACGGCCTGGCTGAGCTTGGAGTGTCCCTGGACACTGGTGAAGGTGGAGGGGAAGCATTCACAACTTGCTCCACACGACGCCTCTTTGAACCGGGCAGCCGAGTGGTGGCCTTCTGTTTCATTAGCTGCGCCTGCTGGCCCAACAAAGGCGGGTGCAAGGCGGGTGGATCGGTGACTGGGATGAGAGCCTGAACCTGGGTGGTGACCTGGGTGGTAATCTTCTTCGCCATAGCGTGGAAGAGCGGAGCCAACACATCGACCGGAACCAGGGCCTGGGAGGCTGAAGCCCCTGAGTCTTGAGAAAGAGGGTTAGGTCGCTGGGAGGGAGTCGGCGGTGTGTCCTGATGAGGCGGGAGATTCCGAGACTCTGCTGTGGACCCAAGCACCAGCGAGGACTGCGTAGACATAGCCGTAAGAAAAAATGGCTGATGCCGGAGAGGAGGGAGGCGAAGGTCTATTGGCCCTCGGAGTTGGAGGGAGAGAAGAGTGGTGCTTCTTTGACTTTTTCTTCTCCTCTTTTTTCTTCTTTTTCAGGAACAACTCAGCCATGGTAGGCTTACGGGCTGAGGAAGTCAAGGAAGAAGCAGGAGGCTGGGAGTCCTGATGGGATACCGATGGTTGTGGAGCCAGGGCGGTAGTCATGAGGCGAGCATGCAGCCTGTTCTTTCTGTTCTTTAGGGCTACTTTAGAAAACTTCTTGCAGGCCGGACAGGAGTGAATGGGATGATTCTCGCCCAGGCAGATAAGGCACTTATCGTGGCTGTCCGTATGTGGTATTTTGGAGCTGAAGGAAAGTCACCTCTTGAAAGCAACGATGGTGGTCATCCAATGGAGCACCGTGGAAAAGGGCGCGAAAAGCGGAGGAGGTCCAAGAGGAAGGCCCCTTGGGGTGAAAAATTTAGCCTTACTCTGGAGTAGAATAAATTTTTCTTCTGCTGAAGGGGAAAAATGTGGGTCAGAAAGGGAGCAACTCTTCCCTGCCTAGGAAACATTGTAGAAATAGCCTTCGAAATTCAAGATCAAAAATTGAAAACTCGCAAAAATTGGGGAGAGCTCTCAATTAGCTCCTGCTAGTGCAGCGTAAAAAAGAGAACTGTGGGTAGAGGTGCAAAATGGCTCCAAGGGCAGGTGGAGATGGTGGGCAGTCCTAACACTAAATCTTATCCAATCAGCTCTACAGCTCCGAGATGGCTTCCGCGCAAGCGTGAAACCCATAAGTGTAGATCCACAAACAACACGAAGGAGAAAGTTAGGTTGCACTTACCAGTGATAACTTCCGTTCTTCGAGTGTATAGTTTGTGAATACACACTATTGGGTTATGCGCCTCCGCAGAACATCGATCGGAGGCTTTAAAGCTGATTGGTCAAAAGTTTTGGCGGTAAGACCGCCCACCCTTAGGCGCCAGTTCACCATTTTACCTCAGTTCCATACTTAAGCAAAGCACAGGATAAACCAATTGATCTCATCCGTGCTGCTCAAGAGGGGAGGTAGGATGGGTAGTGTGGACTCCGTTGGGAAAGATGTGTCATTCGAGACACCACTCCCAGAGTTGTACTGCGAGATAAAGCAATGTCCCCCTTGCTTGTTCAGATAAGCAATCACATTGGTATTGTCTGACGCGATCTGGATCGCCTTGCCCGACAGTAACCTCTCGACAGACCGCATGGCCTTCCAAACAGCAAGCAACTCTAGATAGTTGATGTGGTGCACCGTCTTGTCCTGTGACCAGACATTGTTGACCATCAGAGTCCTGCAAGCAGCTCCCCATCCAAGGTTGCTTGTGTCGGTCAAAATCTGAAGGGCAGCTGCGGGGGTTAGAAATGTTTGTCTGTAGCTACATTGAGAGGCGTGATCCACCACACCAGCTGGTTCACCAGTTCCGGAGACGGAAACAACCGTTTGGACTGACTCTCTGTGAGAGGATCGAACTTGTGGAGGAGCCAAGACTGCAGGGATCGGAACTTCAGTTTGGCGTGAGGAACCACTGCTGTGGTCGACACCATTAAGCCCAGAAGTCTTTGAGCCTTTTTTGCTCGGATGAAGGGTTTTCTATGGAGGTCGCTCACCACTTGTGCAATGCCCTGCAAACGTTTCTACTGGGCATACACCCTGAGCGCGAGTGAGTCCAGAATTGCTCCAATGTATTCCACTCACTGTGAAGGATCCAACTTCAATTTGGTGAAGTTGATCCTGAGACCAAGACTATCCATGAGAGGAACAGTGTACTCCATGTCCTGAATGGCCGATGATCTGGTGGGGGAGACTATCAACCAGTCGTCAATGTACGGGAAGACCCTGATCCCCTTCTGGCAGAGGAAAGCAGCAACCGGAGCCATGCACTTGGTGAAGACTCGTGGTGCCATGGATAGACCGAACGGTAGACAACGGTACTGGTACACAGAGTCCCCTATCCTGAAGTGGAGAAACTGGCTGTGTTCCTTGATGATGCTGACATAGAAGTAAGCGTCCTTGAGGTCTATCACCGTAAACCAGTCCCATTTGTTGATGAGGGGAAGGACAGTTTGGAGTGTCACCATCGGAAACTTCCTGGTGTGGATGAACTTGTTCAGACAACGCAAGTCCAGAATAGGGCGGAGGTCTCCGTCTTTCTTCTGGACAATGAAGTATCTCGAGTAGAAACCATTGTTCCAATCGGTTGGTAGTACCCGTTCGATGGCCCCTTTGTAGAGAAGGGTAGCAACCTCTTCCTCCAGATGAAGAGGCAGGGTGGTCAAATGGAGTTTTCCTACCCGAGGTATCCAGTCGAACTCAATGGCGTAACCAGCGGACAAGATCTTCAAGACCCACTGGTCATTCGTGACATCGGACCACACCTCGAGGAAGTTCCAATGGGGAAGGTATGGTAGATGGAGTGAGAGAGTCTTGGTCGGAGGGAAGTCAAACGCGAGACTTTGATTTGCCGTCTGTGCATTTCCGTGGGGCTGAAAATGCTGCCTCCCATGTCGCCGCCTAGGGCGATAAAACCCAGTCTTAGAATGGTCAGCAGGTCCACCCTGTTGTTGCTGTTGCTGCGGGTTTCCGCAATAGCGGTTGGTGAATGGCTGAAACCTAGGCTTCGCAGGCTGAGTGGAAGTAGTAAGGCCCAAGAACTTAGCAGTCGAGTTGGTCTGCCGCAACTTGTTCAGAACTTTGTCTGTATCTTGGCCAAACATACCCTGACCATCAAACGGGAACTCCTCGATCAACTTCTTCATGGAGTCGTTGAGAGTGGTTCCCTGAAGCCAAGTATGTCACTGTAGGAGGATAGCAGAAGACATATCCTTGGCCGCATAGTCATTTATATGGCGGGCCGTCTGCATCTGTTGTTCTGCCAGAAAATCACCTTCATCGCATAGTGCGTCGAGTTCCTTCTGGAGGTCCACCAGTAATTTAGCGGCAAGAGTCTTGGCCCACTCCCAGAGATGTGACTGGTAGAGGCCCATAGTGGCTGAGTAGCTTGCGGCCCGGAGGAACAGCAAACCATTCGCTTAAAACTTACAGCCCACCGTGTCGAGCTTCTTTCACTCAGGCATTGATGGCACCTGGAAACCACTGACGGCTGTTTTGTGTTGGAAAGCTTTCACCACCAAGGAATTTGGTAGGGGATGAGCTTGTAAAAACTCCACATTCTCGTCCAAGACTTGGTACATCCCATCGAGCCTGGACGAAATGGAGTGGGATGAGATGGGCTTCTTCCATGTAGTCTTGGCAGAAGTCAGCATAGATGGAAGCATGTTAATGTGGATGGGACGAATGGACTTCCTATCCAATTTTGCCGTCATCTGGTCCTCCCCTCGAGTGGAGGCTGGTCAACCCGTATCTTGAGGGCGGCTCCCAAACGGATTAGCATGGCTGTGAGGGACTTCTGATCCTCACCTCTTGGTGGATTGACAGCACCAATGGCTTAGTCAGGCATCTTATCCACGTCCACATCCCCCTCCTCCTCCTCCGAAGATGAGCTGGAATCATCAGAGGACGAGGGGGGGACTCTGGAAGTCACATCGGGACCGCGCCAGTACGGCCTGGGCGGGTTGATGGACTGGGCGCTCATTGCTTCAATGTCTGGGCCATCCCAGTCCTGTCTGGCTGGGCCAGCAGAGCGACTGCTCAACCCTCAAGAGGGTGGCAGAGTGACAGCAAGGTCAGGATTCCCAGAGTGTGTGTGGGCCGGCACTGGATCCACAGGCACCACAGGAACGGTGGCCTTAAACTGTTCGGCAAAAGACTTTGCCATGACTTCAAACATGGTTTTGAAGAGGTCCATCTGGCTAGCAGAGACAGTAGCTGAAGGAACTGAAGGAGACGAAACGGTGGGAGGCGAAATGGTGGCCAAAATGGTGGCTGCGGTTGTGTGTCGGAGACACTGGAGCCTGCCGTGTCGTAGCATGACCCCTCTCACCAGATGGAGGCAACAGCGACAGACGCACGGGACGCGTAGTTGCACCTGCTCGATGGGACTTGTTTGGTGACTCAGATGAGTAGCAGCCACCCCAAACAGAGGGCCCAGGAGAAGGGCACCTCGCCACAGAAAAAGGTGGGCCGGGCCGGGGGGAAATCGGCAGACAAAGGGTGGAAGGCAAGGAACGCCGAACCTCACCCCTATGCTTCTTCTTTTTATCCCCATTCTTGTCCTTCTTCTTCTTCCTGTGTAGTAGAGTAGAAGAGGAAGCCTTAGGAGCCCTCTCAGGTGCCGGGTCACCAGCAGAGGTAGAGGCTGAAACAGCCGGAGTGGGAGCCAGGGCAAGCTCCATGAGGTGCACCTTAAGCTGGTTGCTTCTGCAAGACGCGTAAATTTTTTACAGTGAGTGCAAGATTGGCTCTGATGTGACTCCTCTAAACAAAAAAGGCACTCGCTATGCCTGTCAGAAGCTGGGAACTTCTTGTGGCAAGAAGTACACTGTTTTAAAGCCGCTGAGGCCATGAAAAAATTTATCCGAGGAAGAGTATTGGACCGGAGAAGATTCTAGAAAACACCCCGAAGGGCAAGCCTGCTGCCTCTCCCTTGAGGGGGGGGAAACGGCGACCTTTGCAAAAGGTGACTGAGTCCTTCAAGAAGAAACAGCACTGGGGTGGCAATCCTGTCTTAGGGACAAGATCACTGAGAAAAAATTGTAGTAGAAATAGGTCTTTTCTGAAGAATCGATGAGAAAAATTGAGGAAGCTCTCAACGATCATCCTGCTGCTGAGGCGGAAAGAAGAGAACTGAGGTAAAATGGCGAACTGGCGCCTAAGGGTGGGCGGTATGGTGGGCAGTCTTACTGCCAAAACCTTTGACCAATCAGCTTTAAAGCCTCCAATTGATGTTCTGCACAGGCGCATAACCCAATAGTGGGGATTCACAAACTATACGAAGGAGAACTTATGTTCAGTTTGAAAATAGGAAAGACAATATTAATGTTGCCACTCTCCAAACTAGTCTCTTCTGGAGCTAAAAGCTTGTCATGTTTTGTGTGGCTCAGTGGTTAAGAAGCTCGCCTTGTTAGCTGGAAGGCCAGCAAGTCGGCAGTTGAAGACCCAGGTAATGCATGACGGTTTGAGTGCCCGTTTCTGTCCCAGATCCTGCCAACCTAGCAGTTCAAAAGCAAGGAATTGCAAGTAGATAAATAGGGACCTCTTTGTTCGGAAAAGATCTTGGAGATATGAAAGGAGCCTCATTGAGGTGTCCCCTGAGCGGAATTTCTCCAGCAAAAATCATTTCAACCTAAAATAATTTCTGACTTCCCTACCATTGGTGCACCTTCTCCTGTTCCATCCCTCCATTTAGCAGTGACAGTGGTGGGAAGAAATATGGTACACCTCTGTCAAAACAAAGAAAAGCTTCAAGTTTGCTGTAATATCTAGACCCAGGCCCAGAACACACAGGAACAGCACCATTTCAGATCATGTAAGGCAGGGGTTCCCAACCTAAAACCCCCGGGCTCATCCCGGACCCCAGCACCATTTCATGTGCCCCCCCCCAAGGACATTCAAGAAACAAAATGACCACCCATTTGAGCTGTTGTGACAAAATGGCCACCCCCATTGTGCAGGCAAGGCAAAATCGCTGTCCGGCCCTCAAACCTGACTGAGAGAGCGTGAGTTGGACCGCAGCTTGAAAAGGTTGGGAACCCCTGTTGTAAGGTGTTGTTCTCCTTAGTTCTGAAAGCCTCCCTGACAATGCACACCTGTTACAAAACAGGGATGAAATAAACAGGCAGGAAAAACAATGCTGGATATTACCTTGCCGCCGTCGACTGTTGAGTTTCCTAAAGCACGTTCCCTCCACAAGGCGATTAAGACGTTGCTGTTTAATCAGTTCTAAAATTTCAGGCTGAATCTTCTCCTTTAGCTCCCTGGCAGAAATGGGGAAAGGGCCACAAATCAAAGAAACATAGGCTTAAATACATCTAGATAGATATTTTTAAAACAATACATCTAACCTCACACTGTGTACACAGCATCTTTCCATGTAGATCTGGAGTTTCAGCTGATCTGTTTATTTTAAGGAGCTGGTTCATAAGCCATGTACATACTCCCATCCCTGGGCCATGCTCTCACTCCTACACCCCATATGCCACATCCTTTTTCTTACAAAATGGCTTTCAAAGATTAAGAAGCCACTTGTGCCCTCCAGTGGTCCAAAATAAAAATTAAATGTTGACTGAAGAACCCCAGGAGTCCTGTCCCAGTCAAAATATGGCAAAATTGCCCCAACTCCCTTATAAGTCAACAGAGCTATGGTTTCATATTTTTTTTAAAAAAAGTTAAAATTAAATTAGTACTACAAATATTTTCTTCAAAGCAAACTCATTTTGTAAATAAACGAAAGGACAAGATGTTACAATGCATTTTTTAAAAACACACATGACAAAGCCCCGGATCTTTAACAAAAATATCAACCAATTTCAGAGAATATACATGCATATCTAGCATTCAAAGTCAAATTCATATTCTGTCACTGAGATGCATTCAATTTATCAGTGTATTGTTATACTTAGTTTTTTAAAGATAACCTGGAGATTCAGTTTCAAAATGAATAACTGAAAATCAAGAAATTACGAGTTTATAAGGGGAAAGAGCCACTAACTGAACAAAGTTCTGCTGCTAAAAATCTGCCATGGCGACCATCAAATTCTAGCTTGTTTAGGAATATGTGATTAAGAAAGAAAATTATAAAATAAATTGATAATCTGCCTCTCGACCCGCAGATACTAGTGCAAAAGGAATACAGAATTATAATATGTAAATAAGGGAACTGACTTTAACATAACTTTCCCCCTCTTTTGACTGCCCTCTGTCATCAGACATTACAGAAATTCACTGTTTCTACAGGGTACTTATGTGCTGAGCCTCTCCTGAAGGCTTTGTTTTGCCTGGTTCACTGATGGTGACATTTTGTTTTCTGTAAGGAACTGGGCAAGAGAGAAAAATCATAGCAAGAGGAGGAAAGTAAACAATGACAAAGGGTGAAAATGTCAAAGCATCATTTGCAGGTAAATAAATCAATGTGAGTCCTAGAGGGATGAGAGGAATTTATTGTTAGTGAACAGAAAGAGACCATCAGTGCATTTTTAGTAGATGCAACTGGCTGATGACTTTGTGGCTCTCAAGCCATGGTTCCAAACTGCTTAGACTTCCTGGGATTATTTTGTAAGAACTAACAAATGACATTCACACTTGTTAGACATTCTATGAAGAAAGCAGGGAGTGAAGAAAGATATTTGTGGAACACCTACAAAATTGGACGAGATTGGAAGTCTTCCTGGTTCATCCTCTCAGACTGGCGGATTTTCAAGATTTCTGCGTAGCTTAGATTTTGAAGTTTACTCTTGAACTGATCCAAAGAACTAGGCTTTGTAGTCAATGCTCTCATTATTTGCTCCTTCACCACTTGCATTACCTGTAGATGAAAACAAAAGTGTCTCAGTAATATCCAATCAGCCCTCTCTTTGGATACTCAGAATGTAAATTCATTCCAGGACCAACATTGCAACTACTCCTCAGAGTACCAAACTGTTAAAACTCAAATTTTGGTGTAGAGATCAGATGTGTGTGTGTGTGTGCACGCGTGCCCCCTCTTCCTTTCCATGCCACCCAGATAAACATATCTGTCACAAAGCTCACTGAACATTGAGTCCTCAATCTATACCTATAAAAAGAGGCCTTAACCATTGGGTTCGTTCAAAGGCTACCGCATCAGACCCAACCATTCCTGACCTAGCCTTCCACACTCACCGTAACCCCTGCCTTCTCAGCGCCACAGGGTTTTGGCCATCGCCAGTGGGGCAGCAGCCCCACGAACGCAACCCCCCCAAAAAAACTATGATTCCCATAGTCCTCTGCACTGCACAACCCCTCAGCCTGGGAAAGCGCGGCATGCCGACTTCAAAAAAACAAACAAACAAGCCGCCACAGAAACACCCGCAACCACAAAAAGGAAAGTGAGGAGAGGAAGAGGGAATAAAGGGGCAGCCCAGGACCAATGCTGCCCGCCTGCCCCACCACCTTGCCCCCTCAACAGTCCCTCTCTCCCACCCCACTTACCTTTTTAAGGTAGGTGTTTTTCCAAAGAAACACGGCCTTCTCCGCTGGAACACGTGGCGGTCTCTCCTCTGCTCCTGCTAGTGCTGAGGCCTCAACGCTGGCAGGATCAGAAAAGAGACTGGTGCACATCCCAGCGGAGAAGGCCACGCTGGGGAAAACATGCCAGCCAAAAAAATTTAAGGGGGAGGACAGGTCCCCATTCACCCGGGAAGGCAGGGCCGAAGGACCCGGCCACTGCCACCCATGAGTGACGGGGAATGCCGCTACTAAGCTTCCCAAAGCCTGGCCTTGCAGTCCAGGCTAAGGGAAAATCACCCCCCCCTCTGGCCGGCGCCAATTAAAAAAAAGCACCAGAAAGCAAAGACAGCGAACAGAGCCACGTTCGCTGTCTTTGCTTACTGGGAAAATACACCCTCTCCCCACGGCCACCGCCACCACAAGGATTCCCATGGTCTGGCCACCAAAGGCAGACCAGGGGAACCCCCTACCCCACTGCCACCGCAGCCAAATTTATCGCATCCAGGCCAGCAAGGCAAGGCCATGGTAAACCCTCCCAACACAACCCACCCACCCCCAACGCACACACACACAAAACCCACACCCAACCAACCAACAAACCCACCCACAACAACAACAAATTCAAACTTACCTAAACGGAGCCACCCTTACACATGTCCATCCTCCATGACTGCCTCTTCCATCTGAACATTAGTGAATGTATTCCACCAGAGGGAGCTAAAATTAACTAAATATAGCACCCTCTGGTGGACTACATTCACTAATTTTCACTCTCTCTCTCTCTCTTTCTCTCTCTCTGACACACACAGAGTGTTTCTATTTCTCTCTCTCTCACACACACACACACAAACACAAACACACACAAACACACACAGACAAACACACACAGACACAGACACACACACACGACACTACTCTCTAAAAAAATTTTTAATGAGTGTGTTGGTGGCTGAAAAGGTATTTTACGTAGGGGTGGTTGTTGTACAGAACCAAAACCACCTCAAACCACAACACACACACTAAAAATGCCCGGCAGGACTGGGCAAACTATGCTAGTATCATATAAGAACATAAGAACAGCCTTGCTAGAACAGGCCACCGCCCATCCAGTCCAGCATTCTGTCTCACACTGTGGCTCACCATTTGCTTCAGGGTATTCTCAAGCAGATGCCTTCACCTGTTTAGGATTCCCTGGAAATGGGATTGAGAGATATCCTGCCTATCTCTCCAACCTGGAGGTTGTCCTTATGTATCCATAAGTATAGCCATTGATACCCCTGTCCTCCATGAACTTGTCTAATCCTTTCTTAAAGCTGTCAAGACTGACAGCTGTCACGAACTCTTCTGGCAGGGAGTTCCATAGACCAGTGATCCTCTGGGTAAAAAAGTACTTTCTCTTATTTCTTTGAGAACCAGCACCCAAAGGTTTCATGGAGTGTCCCCTAGTTCTAGTGTTGTGCGATAGGGAAAACAGTTTTTCCTTATCAACTTTGCCCACACCGTGCATGATTTTATAAACTTCAATCAGGTCACCTCTTAGACGCCGTCATTCAAGAGGGAAGAGGCCCAACCGTTGCAACCACAGCTGGTAAAGAAGGTGTTCCAGTCCCCTAACCATTCTGGTTGCCCTCCTCTGCACTTTTTTCAGCTCCATAATAGCCTTCTGGATGTATGGCGACAGAACTGTATGCAGTATTCCAGATGGGGCCTCACCATAGATTTATAGAGGCAAAATGACACTTGCTGACTTATTTTATATACACTTCCTAATGATCCCTAGCATTGAGTTTGCTTTTTCTCACTGCTGAGGCACACTGGGTTGACACCTTCATTAAGCTGTCCACCAGGACACCAAGGCCCCTTTCCTGGTTTGTCGCAGAAAGTTCAGACCCCATCAGTTTGTAAATGCAATTAGATTTTTTTGTCCCAACGTGCATCCCTCTGCACTTACTAGTGTTGAAGCTCATTTGCCACTGGTTTTCCCACTCCCCCAGTGTCAAGAGATCCCTCTGGAGCTCCTCACAATCTCTCACAGTTTTCACTACCCTGTATAATTTAGTGTCGTCAGCAAATATGGCTACCTTGCTTTTTACTCCTACCTCTAGATCATTTATGAAGAGGTTGAAAAGCAGGGGTCCCAGTACTGAACCTTGGGGGACCCCACTCTTTACTTCCCGCCACTTAGAGAAGTGTCCATTTAGTGCTACCCTCTGTTTCCTGTCCCTTAGCCAGTTGCTGATCCAGGACAAGACCTGTCCCTTTATTCCATGACTGGTAAGTTTATTCAAGAGCCTTTGGTGCGGGACCTCATTATTTCTCATTATTTTACTGTGTGATGTTAGGAATGCTTAGCTAATTTACTGCTTTATGAAGTAATGCCAATTATTAGGTAGTTGCATACCCAGGTGTTAGTTTGATCTTTTTCACCCACTCACATTGACGCCACAGATTCAAGGACAGGAGTCTGGGAATCTGACAGATAGATTCATCTCAGAAGATAACGGAGATGGAACATTTAGATAAACAAAACATCACGTACCACACAGGTGCGAAGTTGCAGCTGGACGCCTTGATGTCCAGTCTGACTGTCTCTTAGATGACATAATAGGGAATTTTCACATTTTTGAAATGGTGGGTGTGAGGAAGAAAATGATATAAAAACCCAAGCCTTTTTCTCTTTAGAAGAGAGGGGGTCAGTGATCTCTAGCCCAATGAGATGCTGTCTGTTTTTCCTTTACTTTAGGTATTAGACAATGCCGGTCTAATATCCTATGGGGGGGGTCTCTTTGGCCCCATACTTAGTC
The DNA here is from genome assembly GCA_035047345.1 of Bradypodion ventrale. NCBI lineage: Eukaryota > Metazoa > Chordata > Lepidosauria > Squamata > Chamaeleonidae > Bradypodion > Bradypodion ventrale. The sequence continues at coordinate 68,272,423 of JAWDJE010000006.1, read as the reverse complement.
TATTTAGCTAGCTTAGCTATTCATGTTTGTTTTATGATTTGTATTTTGAAATGTCTATTTTATCCGCATATCAATCTACCTCTATTTTGTAACCAATAAAAGCTGCTTTATTTGAAGAAGATAGTAGTGGCTTATTTTGTTCTCCTCCAAGCCTTGAAAGAGGAGAATTCTAAGGATCCAGCAAACCCATAAATTGAAGGTTTTGTCAGGAAGGGCGCACTCTGGGAGGAGAGAAAAGAACGCCTCAATGAGTTTTGTTTTGAGAAGTCTTATCAGCCTGCCGGAATCTTCTCTGAACTGAGGTAATTATTTATCTTTCAAGAAAGCTGGATTCACAAAGTGCCATCGGGGAGGGAGGCAGCGAAAAGGGCAGTGTTTGGGTTAAAGAAGAACATTCTCATAAATCCCACATTGCTAGTTTTAATTATCAGCTATATCTGAATAAACAGAGGTACAGTGAATCTCAAAACGCTGTTTGTTACAGAGTCAATTAGCAAAAGAATCCTCTGTGAAGAGTAATTTTAACGTCTGCCCCGGCACTATAAATCTTTTAGACTGCTTTCTGTAGAATAGCACAGAGTAGTTTAGTCTGAAAGATTGGGAACTTCCCGACACCCCCTTATCCACATGCTTGTTGACACTGTCAAAAAATTCCAACAGATTAGTGAGGCATGATTTGCCCTTGCAAAAGCCATGTTGGCTCTCCTTTAGCAGCGCCTTCTCTTCTATGTGCCTATTAATTCTATCTTTTAGGATGGTTTCCATCACTTTACCTGGGACACATGTCAAACTGGCCAGTCGGTAATTTCCTGGATCACCCCTGGATCCTTTTTTGAAAATTGGTGTTACATTCGCTAGCTTCCAGTCATCAGGCACAAAGCCTGATTTGAGGGAAAGAATATATATTTTGGCTAGGAGATCAGCAATTTCATCTTTAAGTTCCCTGAGAACTCGTGGATGGATGCCATCTGTTCTTGGTGATTTGTTAGCATTTAGTTTAACAAGACATGCAAGGACCTCCTCCCTGGTTATTTCTATCTGTCTTAATTCTTTGGTTTCCCTCCCTATGAAGATAGGCTTTGTTTTGGGCATGTGGTCTCTGTCTTCTTCAGTGAATACTGAAGCAAAGAATTCATTGAATTCTCTGAGTGTTTTTTGCTATACGCTCCTCAAAGTCATGCTTTGCTTTCCTGATTACTGCCTTGCATTTGTTCTGCCAGAATTTATGTTTCTGCCTGCTGTCCTCATTCGGACAAGCTTTCCATCTTCTAAATGAGCTTTTCTTGCTTTTGATCACTTCCCGAACAGCTCCTGTAAGCCACATCGGAGTCCTCTTGGACCTGGCAGTGCCCTTTTTCCTTTTGGGTATGCATTCCAATTGGGCCTCTGTTATTGTTTTTGTAAACAGCCTCCATACCTCTTGGGAGTTTTTGGACTCTCTCAATTTTCCCTTTCAACTTATTTTTTACTAGTTTCCTCATCTTTGGGAAATTTCCTTTTTGAAACTTTTAGGTCTCTGTGTTATATTTTATCAGTGACGTGCGGTCTATGATCAAGTTAAACATACTGTAATTAAGTTGTGGTCACTGTTCCCTATTGGATCAGTCACATTAACATCTTGCACCAGATTACTCAAGATTACTCAGGATCAAGTCAAGGATTCTTGTACCTCTAGTTGGGTTTTCAACCATCTGCCCCAGGAAACAATCATTTTGCATATCTAGGAACTTTATCTCTTTATGATGTGCTGAACAACAGTTCACTCAGTCTATGTGAGGGTAATTGAAATCCCCCATTATAACCCAGCTTCCCTTCTTGTATGCCTCCTTTACAACATTCTCCAACTGCCTGTCTCCCTCAGGGGTTTGGGTTGGAGGCTGATAGTATATGCCTACTGTTAGACCATCCTTGTGGCCTGGTACTCTTACCCACAGAGTTTCTAATGGTGACTCCAGATCACCTAGATATTCCAATTCGTACGATTTTATTACTTCTTTGACATACAAGGCTACACCACCTCCCGTTTGCCCCTACCTATCCTTCATGTACAGTTTGTAGCCTGGGATAACTGTATCCATTCAGTGATGCCAATAATATCAATATTTTTAATCTATTGCTAAGTATTCCAGCTCCCCTATTTTGTTCCGGAGGCTTCTGGCATTTGTTTACAAGCATTTATATATGCTTTTCTGATACAGTCTTTTGAGTCCAGTTGCATTGTTAGACTGCCTCTTGTACCCTTCTGCTAGAGTGCTGGTGACTAGCTCCTCACTCTGCTCAGTAATTTTTGCATCCTCCTCACTACCCAATTACACACTTTCCCAAACCGGATGCTGCCCAGCTCCTGTTGACTTGCCCCCAGTTATCAGTTTAAAAGCTGCTCTGCAGCCTTTTTGATGTTGAGTGCCAGCAATCTGGTCCCATCATGGTTCAAGTGCAACCCATCCCTCCTGAACAGATTTGGCCTGTCCCAAAATGTTTCCCAGTTTCTGACAAATCTGAAGCCCTCCTCTCGACACTACCGCCTCATCCATGCATTGAGGCTTCTGAGCTCTGCCTGCCTGGTAGGTCCTGCACGAGGAACAGGCAGCACTTCTGAAAATGCTACCTTGGAAGTTTGAGACTTCAATCTTCTTCCTAACAACCTCAATTTGGCTTCCAGGACTGACCACTCCTCCTTCCAACATCATTGGTACCAACGTGTACCATGACCACTGGCTCCTTTCCAGTTCTCTCTAACAAGCTATTTAGCTTTCTCGTGATGTCTTCAACTTCTGCACCTGACAGGCAAGTCACCATACGGTTATCGTGTGCATCACAAATCCATCTCTCTGTATTTCTAATTACTGAATCACCTAGTACAAGGAGCCTCTCTCCTGCAGTCTGTTCATCTACATGCACCTCATCAACTATATTAAGGGAGAGGACTTTAGTTTGTTCCTGTTGTTTATCTTCTTGTATCTCGTCAAGTGTGATGAAGGAGAGATTCTCAGGTGGAACCAGTTGTTCTTCTGTGTGTTCCTCATCAGGTGTGATGAGGGAAAGAGCCTCAAATTGATTCTGTAATTTCAGACTCTCAGAGTGATCCCTTGCCCTTCTACTTCTTCGAGTCACATTCTTCCATTCATCTACCTCCTGAGTTAGTGAAATGACTTCTTACTCAGAACTGTGCCCTGTATCTTCTTTGTCCAGGATAGTCTGCTCCGCTCTGTCCAAGAACAGCTCAAGCTCCTTAATTTGTTGATGGTTAGATATGCGGGTCTCTAGCTGTTGGACCTTCTCTTCTAGTAGTGCAACCAGCTTGCATTTGCTGCAAGTGTAGTTCTCCATGTGCTTTGGCAAGATCACAAACATGGCACAAGTGTTGTAGATAACTACAGTTGCTCCCTCAGAATGCATCTTAACAAGTGCAGTATTCTGGGCCTCAAAAATTCACACATTTGCTACCTTTCTATCTAGTAAGAATATATTCTTCCCTTGTTTTTTTGTTTGAAATCTCACATGCCTCTAAAGCAACTCTACTCCAACTGCAAGCAGACCCAAAATTTACCAGTGTTCAGTTTGTTTGGGTTTCCTCAGTAGCAGCTCTGCTTAAGAGCACATGCAGAATCAAAAAGGCTGATGCTGAAAGAGTTCAGAGCTTTTAAAGGCTAGTGTGGCTCCGCCCCTCTGAGTCACAGTTCAGGGAAGGGCCTGGTGTGGTTCAGCCCCCTGCTTCCTGTTTCAGGAAGCTTCTAGCTGCTCCCTCTGTTTGAACAGATGTGGCTCTTAGTTTAAATCACCAATTTAAATTAGTGAAGGACTCTAAAGCATCTCTACTCCAACTGCAAGCACACCCAAAACTTACTAGTGCTCACTTCCTTTGTTTGGCTTTCCTCAGCAGCAGCTCTGCTTAAGAGCACCTGCAGAATCAAAAATAATCACACCTTGTCCTAGCCCTCATAAAAAAATCAGTGTGGCCTTGTTACTTAAGTGAGAAGCTCCCATTGCTGCTTTTAGCATACTGTCATATGCTAGCATACTGAGGATGATTCTGTGCTTGAAACCACCATTTGCATTCCTCTTTGGTAAACAGAGTTCAATGGGACAAGCTTTACCAAAAGCTCTGCGTACTAAACTGCAGCCTCGGCCAGGCTTGGCATAGAGCAGTGGAGCCCAGACTACAGCCCTGTGCCCAATTAGGCCCACACATCTCATTAATCCAGCCCAGGCTAAGAAGAGCCCTCTCTGGACCGGCCCCCCACCTGCCCCACTGCCTGACGTAGTAATACATCATCTACAGTGGCGGCAGCAGTGATCAGGATTCACTCCTGCTGGTCTGAGCAGCCTCCGCTCGGTCCCAGTGCTTCAGAAGCCTTTGGCAACTTGGATTGCCATATTTCAGAAATGTTCCGAGCCTTCTCCATTTCAAAATTCGCAGCTGGAAGGGTAAGGCATGCCGCGCTGATGTCAGCCATGGCGTGCCAAGGGACTCTCCCAGCACCACTGATTTGGAAATGAAGAAGGCTTGGAAAATTTCTGCAACATGGCGATCCACGTTGCCAAAGTCTTCTGAAGCGCTAGGACCAAGGGGAGGCTGCTTGGACCAGCAGGAGTGAAGCTCGAACGCCGCTGCTTACATTGAAACAGTCAGCAGCAGGAGCAGCCCACCTCTGGCCCCCACACCTGCGTGTTGGGGGTGGGACTGGCCCACAGGAAAAAAAAACTTTGGGCACCACTGGCATAGAGTATAGTAAATAATAATAAAATAATTGTATGCCATCAAATCAATTCTGACATGGTGGCCCTTTCCAGATGCTTCTAGGTAGAAAATACACTGAAATGGTCTGCCATTCCCTCCTTCTTGGGGGCACCCTGGGACAATGCAGCTTGCCCAAGACTAAGGATGGTGGCTCTTCTGGGATGCACAGTTAGGAATTGAGCTCCCACTTTGACTTCATAGTCAGAGAGTTAATCCATTGAACTATCCAGCCACCTAGACTCCACTAAGCAATGCATAACTGATAATAATTTTTTGTTTTAATTTATGCAGACTCCTGTTTAAAGCAAGGATAGTTTATCTTTTTCTAAAGAGCTCCTTTGTAAGCTACCCCCTTATAGTTCAGCTAAGGGATTTCTGTAGAATTTGCTTCAAAAATTTAATTTCCTAAAGCGGCAAAAACCTGAAGAGTAATGATAGTGGTGGTTCTTCTGTATCTCCTAGCTGAAATGGATTTTCTCCTTTTAAGGCATAAAATAAATCACTCTTTCTAATACCCACCTCCCAGAAATTCAGCAAATTTCTACTCCTCTGGTCTTTTTCTAGGCATGACTGAAAAGTCAGATCTCCAAGTTCTGATTGGAATGTCCTGACCATTTTAGAAACTTACACTACTGGGCAGAAGCAGAACTGGTATCAGATCAAGTACTCAGAGTGCAACAAACACTTTCTATAAGATACCTGCATATCTACTGAAGCAGCATCCCCTTCCCTTCCTGCAAAATAATGGTAACTGGCAATGCCACTGATCATCCTTGTCTAAGGCAAAGGGACTAGGTACAGACCAACAGAAGACTTTCTGTTCCTTTGCTCATTAGTTTTGGTCTCACCAGCTTCAACACTGCTATTAAACAAAAAAGCAGTAACATCGGCTTGAGCCTAGTGTCTGATCTACTACTAGTATTTATTTTCCACAACCTATAATTGGAAAATTTCCAAGGTTAGGTAAAGGTAAAGGTCGCCCTTGCTCGAAAGCCAGTCATATCTGATTCTAGGGTTTGGTGCGAATCTCCATTTACAGACAAAGAGCCAGTGCTGTCTGCATCTGCAGACATTTCCATGGACATGTAGTGGGCATGGAACGCTGTTACCTTCCCACCAAAGTGGTACCTATTTATCTACTTGCAATTTCTTGATTTTCCTAAGGTTGGCAGGAGTTGGAACAGATGATGGGAGCTCACTCCATCATGCAGTACTCGGGTCTCGAATTGCTGACCTACCGACCTTCCAGTCATCAAATTCAGTGTCTTAACCACTGAACCACCACAATCCTCCTTTCCAAGATTATAGCTATGTTAATCTGTATCAGTAAAACCAAAAAGGTATGTGGAGAACTGCCGTATAGTTTAAAAAGGTCCTATCAGATACAGCTGATTAGTCTTTGAGGTACACAAAACTCTGTGTTGTCTTCAAAGCTTATAAAAGTTACATTTTTACTACAACTGCCAACATCACTAAATCAGCATGACTAAAAAGAAATTGTGGTCCTAAAAGTGTCATCATGTTCTGATTGGAACACCTTGGCCATTTTAGAGATTCATACTTCTTGGCAGTACCGGTGTCAGGACAAGTACTTAGAATACCATAAATACATTCTTTTAGATACCTGGATATCTGCTGAAGTCTCATTACTTAACTCCATTATTCTTATACAATGGGGACTGGCAATGCTACTAGAAAGAAATGTAATGTTAATGTGGGGATGCAGGCACAAGACAGTGCAAACAGGAACAGTCAGCACAGGCTTGTTTTATTGTTCTCACTGTGCAAAGCTGCACTTGGATAACTGAGATCACAACACTACATGTTGTAAGGAAAAGATGGTATCCAAATGGTGTTTGCAGCTGTAACCTCAAAACCTGGCAGTATTGCTAAACTGTTTGTTTCCTTGCCTCAAAGCAGAAAAACAAGGCAAGAGGTGGCCTGAGCGATGAGTGTTTGGTTTAGCACAGGAAAGGCACACTCTTTCACTGCCAAGTGTTGACTACAACAACATTAAAGTCTTTTGAGTGGGATGTTATTCTTCCTCTGCCTTTCCCAGGCTCGCATACTCTCCATATAACAGTGTCTCCTTATGGAGATGACTTAACACACCTTCATTCAGTCAATTCATTTTGCATGGTGCCCCAAAAAGCAGACCTCCTACACCTATTTATTAAATGTTACATACATAAGAACAGCCTTGCTGGAACAGGCCACAGCCCATCCAGTCCAGCATTCTGTCTCACACAAATGCTCACCATCTGCTTCAGGGTATTCCCAAGCAGATGCCTTCACCTGCTAAGGATTCCCTGGAAATGGCAATGAGAGATATCCTGCCTATCTCTCCAACCCGTAGGTTGTCCTTAGGTATCCATAATTATAGCCATTGATATCCTTGTCCTCCATGAACTTGTCTAATCCTTTCTTAAAGCTGTCAAGAATGACAGATGTCACCACTTCTTCTTTCAGGGAGTTCCATAGACCAGTGATCCTCTAGGTGAAAAAGTACATGTATGATGGGAGGATACTGGTGTAGGAACTGGCAAACCATGCCAGTAAATTTATGCCAAGAGAACCCTATGGACTAGAACAAAAGGCAAAACAAAGGGGACAATTTAGATGAAATAGGATGCTTAACACACATAGGAAGGGGATGGACAGGAAAGTGGGAGGAGAAATACAGTGTTGTAAGGAACAATACTACATAGGGACATGGAATGTGAGATCGAAGAACTAGAGGTGGTAACAAATGAAATGGAAAGAATAAGCATTGCCATCTTGGGAATCAGCGAGCTAAAATGGACTGGGATGGGCAAGTTCAGCTCTGGAGACTATCACATCTACTATTGTAGACAAGAAAACCTCACAAAAAATGGAGTAGCCATAATTGTCAATAAAAGAGTGAGAAAAGCAGTAATGGGATACAACCTCAAAAATGATAGAATGATGTCAGTCAGAATACAAGGCAAACCTTTCAATATTACTGTGATCCAAATATATGCACCAACCACTAGTGCAGATGAAGCCACAGTTGTCCAGTTCTATGAGGACCTAGGGCACCTCATAGAACAGACACCAAGAAATGATGTACACATTATATTAGGAGATTGGAATGCCAAAGTAGGAAACCAACAAGTAAATGGAATAACAGGCAAGTTTGGTCTTGGAACACGAAATGAAGCAGGGCAAAGATTGATAGAGTTATGCCAGGATAATGCACTAGTCATAGCAAACACCCTCTTCCAGCAACACAAGAGGCTACTGTACACATGGACAACACCAGATCAGCAACATTGGAACCAGATTGACTACATACTTTACAGTCAAAGATGGAGAACCTCTATACAGGCAGCAAAAAACAAGACCTGGAGCAGACTATGGATCAGATCACAACGTACTGGTAGCAAAATTCAGACTCAGACTAAAGAAAATAGGGGAAACAACCAGGCCAGAAAGATATGAGCTAGACAATATCCCTAAAGAATACACGGTGGAGATGAGGAACAGGTTTAGTGGCTTTGACCTGATAGACAGAGTGCCAGAAGAATTATGGACAGAAATGTGGGATGACATACAGGAGGCAGCAAGGAAAACCATACCAAAAGGAAAGAAGCATAAGAAAGCAAAGTTGTTGTTGGATGAGGTTCTAAAGATAGCAGAGGAGACTTCCAGTTAAGATGGCAGGGTGAGAGGACACAAACATTTTTGCTCCATTCAATACCACGGGAAAGGTGGTTTGAATGAATTTATAAAGTATTAGGAGGACTAAGAGAGTGTGGGAGAGCTTGAGAACGAAATGAATCAAGCGAGCTCCTGAAGAGTTTGGTTAATTGTGTTGGAGTGTTGCAAAGTCAAAAGGCAAGAGGATCAAAATTGAAATTGAAAAGGTGAGCTCGGGCCAAGCATGGTTGATATCGTGGTCGAGACCGGTTGGCGGAGCGAATGCTGAGCTAACATCAAGTTGATATATTGGCTGGTAAGAGCTGACAGGAGCCGAACGGAGGAACGGTCCTCGGGGGGAGGAAAAATCCAGGCTGCAGCGAAACAGACAAGGCAGAGACGAGAAAGGAGGTTTCAAATGGGAGAGCAGAGGAGAAATCTCGAGCTTTGAGTGTTGAGCCTTAAGCTTTGGACAGAGAGAAAGAGAGGAAAGGCTGCACTGTGAAGAGGAATAGCTGAGCGGATCAGCGGTGCGCTAGCTGAGGGTGTGAGATAACTAGTAAAGTGTTGGAGTTCACAGCAAGAGGACCCGAGCTGCGCACCAGTGAAGATTTAATGCAGGCTATAATTCAAGAGTTGAACAAAGCTGTGTATAAAACCAAATCATATCAGGACATATCAAGTGTAAAAGTAAGAAGGTTCGAGAGGCGGCTTGGAGTAAAAGGATGTTGCTGTGAATAAGAACGTTTAAACACGCTGATTGCAGAGGACAGTTGTGAACGGAGGGGAGCTGGGGAAAGTGAGTAACCATTTTGAGTCATCCCGAGTCATCTGCGCAATTCTGTAAGCTTGAGAGCAGTTGTTGAATGGGGCACAAACAGAACTGGTAAAGGCATTGTTTTGAGGTATCAAGGTGTTAAGGTCTGTCATTTGAAGAAAAGCTTTTGCGTTGTGGCCAGAGGTTCAGGAGATGTCAACATTGCCTGGCTCCTCCCATGAGAGACACATTGAAGGGAGGGGGAGTTGGACTTAAAGACTTTTGGGAAACAGTGTCATTATTTAATATCCTTCCCAACCCTTGGAGAGCTACAGTAATTGCGATTTGGACATTATTCTGGAGAGGAGAGCATCAAGCAATTTAAGAAATAAATAACACAGAGAAGAGAGAGTTAGAGAGTTAGGTTGGGATGTAGTTCAATAGTTGTGATATATTTAGAGTGTGGGGTTGAAATGTATGTGAGTATCAGTTGGTCTTTTCCCAATCAAATTTTGTAACAACTGGGGGGTTGGGAGTAATTGTGAATTCAAGAGATAGCCACAATAAGAAAGACTCTACATGATAAAAAGTAATGGTGTATAAAATATAGAGTTAAGAAAGGGTGAAAAGAGGAAAAATCTTTCAAAAATAAAGGCAAAGTACGTGAATGAGCCAGCGTCATCTAAGGGATCCTAAATTAGCCTGGCCAAGGGAGTCAAGAGAGACTTCATCAGATAGGACCTTTAGACGCCTAGTACAAATGCAGGAGGAACAGGAACAGGAAAAAGAAAGGGAAATTGAGAAAGGGAAAGCAAAAGGTGGTAAAAGTAAAGATAAAGCAGGGAAAGATCAAGACATTCATACAGTAACAATGGATGCCCTAGGGAAAATAAATCAAAGAATGGATAGTTTGCAAAAACACTTCCAAAAAATTGAAGAAGATAGGAAAAAGGATCAACAAGAAGTATTACAGGGCCTACAAAGTATGAAAGACTTGTTTGCAGGTTTTAATAAAATGATGGAATCAAAAATTGAGGATATGGAGACTAAGATTAATAAATTTGAAGTAGAAATCAATATAGTAAAATAAATAAAGGATGAAGTTGAAGAGATTAAGGAAAACAATAGGGAACAAAAAATAAAGATGGAACAACAGGAAGAAACCAAATCATATCAGGACATATCCCTTATATAATTTGGAAAATGTAATGAGACAAAAAATTATTATTATTAAAAATTTTCGAGAGGAAAATCCGGATAATCTTAGGACAAGAGTTATTGATTGGCTGAAGGAGCTGAAAATAGATAAGGAGATAAGTGATGAGGAGGTCTATGCAGTGTTCAGAATAGGACAAGGAAGACAAAGTAAAATAACGAGACATATTTTGGTAAAGTTTGCAAGCATAGATGTTAAGGTAAGGGTTATGAGTCACATAAAGAAAATGGGAAATGACATATTAAAATATAAAGGAAAGAGTTTGTAGGTCTATCATGACATCTCCAAAGAGGAGAGGATGTGGAGAAGGAAAATAAAACCTATCACTGCTTTCTTGTTATCTAAAGGAATAAAATATTATTGGCAACCACCCCCAAAATTAAAGTTTTACTATGCAGGCAAGTTCTCAATGGTCAACAAACAGACTGACAGTTTAGATATACTAGAGTCATGTAAACTAATAAAAGAGGGCACAGCAGAATGGAAGAAGCTAAAGGAAGAACTAATAGGCACTGGATTCCACAGTCCTAAGTAATCTGTCCCATTGCTGAATTCAAACTTATGTAAGAGGAAACAATTTATTTTCCCTTTCCCTTTTCTTTTTTTCCTTTTCTACCTCTTCTTCACGATTGAATTTTAAGACGAAATAGAAAATCAAAGTGGTTTAAAGAGTTAATTAAACAGTGGAGAAAGTGGGTTAACATAATGAGAGGAAGATTACTAACACATAAGAATTTGAAACTCAAATAATCAAAATTAAGTAATGAATTAAAATGTTAAAGCGGTGGATTCCGAAGAGATGTTTTGTGTCACAGTCCCTCCCTTTAGTTATAAGGGAGGGACCACCCCACACACATCTTGGTAGTTTAACACCCCCGTACTTCAACACTTGAAGGTGGTTGTCAGACACGACAACAGGGGGGAGAAGTTTCAGATAAGCACAAAGAGGGAAGAGGAGGGATAATCGGCACCTAGGGTGTAGGGTTAAAGGGAAGGAAGGCACTAGAGGGTGTTAGACGAGAGTAACAAGGATAAAGCTAATCAGGAATAAATCAGTTAATTGAACAATAAAATGTTTAAAGCAATTAAAATAGTTTCTTGGAATGTCAATGGTACTGGTTCAATAATAAAGAGGAAGAGAGTTGAGAAAGCGTTGAATAGAGAGAAACCGGATATTATCTTCCTACAAGATACACACCAGAAGGCAAAAACAGTTAATAACCTTTACTTAAAGTGGATTGAAGTAAATGAAAAAGCATTTGGGTCATCAAAAGCCAGGGGAGCAGCTATCTTAATTTCAAAAAGAATAAATTTTCCCCTAACTAAAACAGTAAAAGATGAAGAAGGGAGACTATTGTTTGCGAAAGGAACAATAGGGGAGGAAGAAGTAACATTAGTAAATGTATATGTGCCAAATCAGGCCCAAGAGAAATATTTAGGGGAAATAAAGATGAGCATTCAAGAACAACAATCCAGGAATATGGTTATAGCGGGAGATTTCAATCTGACAGCCTCTCCTATAGATAAATCAACACACCCTCAGGACAGAAAATCAGGTGAAAAATCAGTATTAGAGCAATGGTATGAGGACATGGGAGTGAAGGATACTTGGAGGATCATGAAAGGAAAAGAGCACACATATTCCTTCTTCTCCCGAGCACATAAGACGTACTGTAGAATAGATTACGTTCTTGTATCAAGCAATATGATCGAAAAATTAAAAGACACATCAAAAGGGATATTCAAAGAAACCGACCATGCCATGGTAAAAGTGGAAGTACAGGTTGGGGAAGAAAAGTTTAAACCAATGAACATGGAGATTTGACAACTATTTAATAAAGAACAAGAAAATAGTAGAAAAGCTGAAAATAGTTACTAATAATACAATGATGAGGGGATTGATGAATGTGTAGAAAAAGTTAAAGAAGAATCTGGCCCTGAATATCTCTCCAATTTTGGAATTGGCAGACATGGCAAGTTTTCCGTTGAAAATAGATAAAGAAATAATAGAAATATTGGATAAAAATGAAGTTTTCCTGGTGAAAGACTGGTTACGGATCTGTGGAGATGAAAGTAGAAAGAAAACGCAATTCGAACAATTGAAAATGAATTGGTTTCAGATACTGAGGGTTAATAATTGGAATGGTGAATATTTGAGAGAATTTGATGTAGATAGAGAGACAATGGAATTTGAAGAATTGGTGTTAAAAATCAGAAAAGGTAATAGAAATATTAAGGGTTTAGTTAGCAAATTGTATAGTTTAATAAATAGGAAAGGTGATCCGCAGGAGGATTTGAAACAAAGGTGGGAACAGGATCTGAATATAAGGATAGAAAAAGATATATGGAAAAACAAATGGAAAAAGAGGATAATGAGAACTATGTCGGTTAGAATTAAAGAGCATAATTATAAAATGTTATGGAGGTGGTATCTGACACCAGTGAGGTTACATCAGATTGATAATAAAAAGGATAAGTTATGTTGGAGATGTAAAGACACAATAGGAACTTATGAACACATGTGGTGGGGTTGTAAGGTGATAAAGGATTTTTGGATAAGAATTGAAAAAGAGATTAGTGAAATAATGGGGAAAAAATCAAACTGGAGTCAGATACCACCATGTTAACAAATGTGGAACTTATTAATTCAAATAGGGATGAGAAAGAATTACTTGAAATAATGCTTACAACGGGCAGACAATGTATTGCAAGAAATTGGAAAAATGACATAATTATACAGACAGAGGAGTGGTATAAAGAAATGTGGAATTTAGCATTGAATGATAAATTAACATGGGAAATAAAAGAAAAAAGGGCATTATGAGAGAGAATAGATTTTGGAATATTTGGAAACTTTTTGTGGATCACTCACTTATGGATGTTGAATCTAACAGACTTGTACCTGAACAAAGAAGTTTCTGGATATAAAATGAGTCACTCTGAGTTCTCCAGGGCATTGTAAATAAGCACTGGGTGTGAATTAAGTATTATGTTGTTTTCATTTTTATGGAGTTGCAGCACAAAGAGTATTGAATTATATAAAAGTGTATATGATTTAGTAATGTTAGCAGTTATGTTTGTTAAATCTAAAGATACTTAAAATGTGTATTAGGATAGACTGTATTTTTCTTTCTTTTTTGGATGTTTAATTTTGTATTTTTATATGTACTGTTTTATATTTGCATTGTTTTAGATTTGTATTTGTTTTAACAAATTTTTTTAATAAAATTATTATATAAAAAAAGAAAAGCTGAAACATAAATGGGAAGAAAATTGGAAATTAAATGGCACATGGGATATAGAGTTTCAGGTATTATGGGATGCGATAAAAGCAACATTCAGGTGTGATTGCATTAAAGAATCCATAATACAAAACATGCAGCGGAAAAAGAGACAAAAAGAAATGGAGAATCAGATAAAAGTTTTGGAGATAGAACACGTTATTGAAATTACAGAACTTAAGAAGTGAATTACAGGTACAGGAGATAGAAAAGGTGAAGAGGGATCTAATTTTTCTAGATAGAGACAACTTCAAATATGGTAACAAAGATTGTAAGAGACTAGCTAAAGCAGCCCGTGATAAAAAGGACAGGAGAGAGATTAAGGTGCTCGTGGACAGAAACGGAAAACAAAATTTTAAGACAACAGAAAAAATGAAAATAGTCGAGGAATTTTATGAGAAGTTGTACATGGGAAAAAATAGACATGCAGGAACTCGAAAAGCAGTTAGATGATAGTACATCATTGAAATTACAAGAATTGTATAAGAATATAATGGAGGAAAAAATAACGGATAAGGAGATAGAAGCAGTTATAAATAAATTAAAAAATGGCAAATCTCCGGGGGAAGATGAGTACACCACGGAATTTTATAAATCATTCAAAGAGTTAGTAATTCCTAAATTTAACAGATTATATAATTATATACTAGTTGGAGGATTAATACCAGAGACAAGGACAAAATCATTAGTGGTGTTACTTCCCAAACCAAATAAAGACCCTGAGAAAATTGAATCATACCGACCAATTTCTCTGCTTAATCAGGACGCCAAGATCTTCTCAGCCATGATGTCTAACAGATTAAATAAATTTATCAGGAACTATTTGCATGTAAACCAAGCTGGTTTTTTAAGGAGGAGAAAAATGGAAGACCATATAACAAGAGTAATCAATGCAATAGAAGCCGGCAAAGAAAGATATAACAAGAGTAATCAATGCAATAGAAGCCGGCAAAGAAAGATAACATTAAATTATGCATCCTCACTTTGGACATCTACAAGGCCTTTGACTCTATACAATGGCAAACAATACATACAATGATTAAGAAGATGGGTTTTGGGGAAAAGTTTCAACATGCGATTGATCAATTATATAGCAAGGCCCAAGCTAAAATAAAAGTAAATGACGTGAACATGAAATCAGTGGAATTGAAAGCAGGGACAAGACAAAGCTGTCCACTTTCCCCCACCCTGTCTATCTTAGCTATGGAATTACTGGCAGAATCCATTAGAAAAGATCAATGTATACAGGGCATAGGAAATATAAAAATAAACATGTATGCATATGATACTTGTTAGTTCTAAAAAACGCTTAGAACTCGCTAATTAAAGTTCAAGATCATCTAGTAAAATTTGAAACATTAACGGGACTTAGAGTCAACTGGGGAAAAACAGAGACCATTGCATGCAATTATAATCAAAAGGAAAAGGAAGAAATTAATTTAATTTTAATTTAATAGTCATATTTATATATGCCGCCCACTCAGGCAGAACCCGACTCAGGGCGGCATTACAACAAGTTCTAAAAACACATAAAAACACTTTAAAAGCCCCATATCCCACCCACTTAAAAAAACCCCATATCCCACCCACCCATCCCACCCACTATAAAAAGAAGAAGAGAGAGTTCTTAATTCTTTACATAAGCCAGCAGGCGGGGACCGTGTTCTCATTCGGGCGCCACACCTGCCCTGCCAGCCAGGTCTTCAATCCTTTCCTGAAGGGCAGCAATTCTCTTTGAAGTCTTAGATCTGTTGGCAGGAGGTTCCAAAGAGTTGGTGCAGACACGGAGAAGGCCCTCCTTCGGGTGCTGGACAGATGTGCACCCCTAACTGATGGCACCATTAGAGAGCCCCTCCGGTCCGCTCTGGTTGGACGGGCAGACACTCTTGGGACGATGCGGTCTCTAAGGTATCCTGCCCCACTGCCATATAGGGCTTTAAAGGTCAAAACCAGCACCTTGAATTGCACCCGGAGACAAACTGGTAACCAGTGCAGCTCCCGAAGTAGCAGTGAGGCCTGGGCATATCTCCCACATCCCATCACCACCCGGGCTGCCGCATTCTGGACCAGCTGCAGCCTCCGAATGGTCGTCAAGGGCAGCCCCATGTAGAGCGCATTACAATAATCTAGTCGGGAAGTGACCAGAGCATGGGTGACCATAAGCAAGGAGCCCCGGTCCAGGAGTGTGTGCAACTGGCAAATCACCCGAAGTTGGGCAAAAGCCCTCCTGGCCACAGCCGCTACTTGTTCTTCTAGCAGCAGCCGCGAGTCCAGAAGGACCCTCAAGTTACGCACTGGGTCTGTCTGGGGCAAAACAGCCCCATCCAGTACCAAAGATGGTAACTCCCTGGATAACACGGGGCCCCTTATCCACAGCCACTCTGTCTTGCTGGGATTCAGCCGAAGCCCATTGGCCCCCATCTAGACCCCAATGGCCTCCAGGCATCTGGATAGGATTTCAACAGCATCACTGGGGTCCCCACAGGCCGCGATGTACAACTGAGTGTCATCCGCGTACTGATGGTACCGCACCCCGTGGGAACGAATGATCTCACCCAGTGGCTTCATGTAGATGTTAAATAGGAGAGGAGAGAGCACCGAACCCTGAAGCACCCTATACTTGAGGAGCCTAGGGCTGGACCTCTCACTCTCTAACCACACCGACTGGGTACGGCCCTCCAGAAAAGAGGAAAACCAAGACAACACAGTGCCCTGGATCCCCAATCCTTTGAGCCGTTCCAGAAGGATACCATGGTCGACGGTATTGAAGGCCACTGAGAGGTCAAGAAGAGCAAGGACGGATGGATAACCCCCGTCCCGCTCCCGCCAGAGATCATCCATCAGTGCGACCAATGCCGTCTCCGTAACATACCCGGGCCTGAATCCTGATTGAAAGGGGTCTAGATAATCCGCTTCCTCCAGGACACTCTGCAGCTGGAGCGCCACCGCCTTCTCCAAAACCTTACCCAGAAAGGGCAGGTTGGAAACCGGCCTGTATTTGTTAAGGACAGCTGGGTCAAGGGATATTTTCTTCAGGAGGGGGCGCACCAAAGCATGTTTTAGCGGTGCAGGAAATACCCCCTCCCGTAATGATGCATTTATTATCGCCCGAACCCAGCCACCTGTCACCACCTTGGAGGCTTTCACCAACCAGGTGGGACAGGGGTCCAAAGGACATGTAGTTAATTCCCGATATAAGATCAAAGTAAAGAATAGTCTGAGATATCTAGGTATACACGTGCAAAAAATAAATTTAAACAAAATAAAGCAAGAGATAAAGGTAACGATAAATAAACACAAAAAATTAAAAGTGTCTTGGTTCGCAAGAGTTAGTTTGGGAAAAATGAAAATTATGTCAAAATTGAACTTTATTCTATGCAGTTTACCAATTAAAATAAAAGACAAACAGATAAAAGAATGGCAACTAATGCTAGACACTTTCTGCAATACGGGTAAAAGAGCAAGGATACCAAAAACATCATGGTATCAGAAACAGGTGGAAGGGGGTTTGGGAATACCAAACATAAAAAAAATATTACCAAGCATTTCAATTAAGAAGAATAGTAAACAAATTAATTCAGAATATTGAGGAAGCAAGAGAAATGGATCAAGTAGAGTCTTCTGTAAAGTAGAGGAATGTAAGGTGAAATGGCCAGCCAAGAGCAGTAAATCTGCATAGCAATTAATTATGCAAAAGAACAATTCCACAGAGACACATTTAAATAACATGGGTTCTAGACAACGTTGTGTGGAGTATATCAGCTCAAACAGCCACATTTCACATTTCATTCAACACTTGTCTTCCCCGGCAAAATTACACACCTCAAGCACTTACCTATTTACAACTTTTCAACGATTCTGTCAGGTAGGAAATATATTTTAAAACACCCCTTGCAGATTTATTTCTTAAAATTTCTCAGAAAAACTTCCAAAGCACAAAATCCAAAAGCATATACAGTATTTGTTGTTTTTAGTGCAGACTAGGAACCAGAAACGTTCTTGGCACCCAAGTTCATTTTGGCACCCAAGTATCAGGAAGGCTGATCCAAGACACATTGCTGCCTGAGGTAGAACAACCAAAGCTGTCACCATCATCCTCCCTCACCAATCAAAGAGCACAGGAAAAATATCCATCCATGGCAGTAAAAATATACAAATAACCCATCAAATATCTGAAAATTAATGGCCCAAACATGACATTTAAAACTTGATGCAGGTGTCTAAGTGGGGTGTGTGTAGCATTGTTTTTATTCTCTTATAACATTAACTACAGTTGTAAAGACAGATTCATAGAACTGTGTGCCCTCTGTTCTGTAAGTAAAGCTGTGTATTAAATAATAAATTTAGTATCAGAAATTATTGTGCGTTGAAAGGATTTTTGCTGGAGAAACTCTGCTCAGGGGCTCCTTTCATGTCCCCAAGATCTGTCATGCAACACTCAGGTATCAAACCCCAACCTTCCAGTCTCCAAGCTCAGCATCTTAACCACTAAGCCACCGCAGTGTATTGTGTATCTTCTACTCTTGTTAGTGGGGCTTGTACAAAGAACCCGGCCCAATGAACTGTACTTATGTAGCATAAACCATCATGTGCTATCGACTTATGGCAATCCTCCTAGGGGTTTCTAGGTGTAAGGTACTAAGAACCATAGGTGTAAGGTACTAAGGACCATTCCAGAACCATGCAGCACTGACCAAGCCTACAGAGATTACAGTGCATGTAACTCATTAGCCACAGATTCTATAAGAGAGGGGTGGCCAAACTACGGCTGTGGGCTGGCCCTGGCCTGTGGCACCATTTCATGTGGTCCACTGCCACCCTAACCACTACTGGAAGCAGAAGCAGGCATGTTTACTACAGCCGTAAAATGCGCCCGTGCCACACATGCATAAATGCGCGCGCACCTGCCATAAATGCTGCCATAAATGCACCCGCAGCTGTAGGAAACACATTTACGACAGCCACGGACGTGTTTTATGGCAACGTTTATGGTGGGAGGAATCACGTGATCGGCCAGCTCAGCTGTCCAGGGTATGTGGTCAGGCCAGCAGTGTGAAAAGTTTGGGAACCCCTGCTATAAGAGATCTTGGTTGGCCCCGTTCCCAGGAGGCAAATTGGGAATTCCAATCCCTGGCCTTTGGCAGGACACAT
The DNA here is from genome assembly GCA_035047345.1 of Bradypodion ventrale. Lineage (NCBI taxonomy): Eukaryota > Metazoa > Chordata > Lepidosauria > Squamata > Chamaeleonidae > Bradypodion > Bradypodion ventrale. Next base: position 68,253,617 of record JAWDJE010000006.1, on the reverse strand, counting down.
GAAAATCCATCTCTTTCACTTCCAAGTGACCTTTTTTAAATTGGGGAGATAAAAGAATGGTGGGAGTGTATTCAACAATAAAAATGCTGCCCCACCCATAAGGCCTGAGGGAACATTATAGACAATTTCAAAAAAGTTCTAAATTGTGGGATGTGTGTGTGTGTGTGTGTGTGTGTGTGTGTGTGTGTGTGTGTGTGTGTGTGTGTGTGGAGAGGCTAGATGAAGTAGGGCACTGGGGAACTTCAGAAATATCTAACCCAGGAGTTCTCAACCTTTTAAATCCAGGGGCCGGGTCACGCTCCCTCAGACGGCTTCGGGGGCCAGATGGCCATTTTGCCTTTCCTCCACCACATGGCCCTTCCAGGTGTGGTGGAGGCGGGGGGATGAAATGGCACCGCGAGCCACAGGTTGAGAATCCCTGATGTAAGCACATTTAACCCAGTTATGTTCTAGAAGGTGGAATGACTTTTCTAGTACTGAACATGTCATTAGAGATATTAAGTACCAGAACAGTGCAAATGCAAATATATTTCTGGAGCATTTTGAAAGATAGTTTTTTGCATTAAGCAAAAATAGAATATGCTCTGGGGGAAAAAGAGGTCTGAGATCAGTGTCTCTACTAAAAGCCATTTATTATATGATATAATGCAAGGTTGAGAATGTCTAAAGTGAGAGAGAGAGAAAATCTTTTGGCAGACCCAGAGGAAGGTGGAGAGATAACATCAAAGAAATATTATAAGAACATCAAATAACACTGGTAGAGGCCTCTAAAGTGTCAGAACAAGAATCTTGTATCTCCCTCGACACTCAATGGTAAAAGAAGAAGCAAAAATGAAGAATCTTATTGCCAGCAGATGGACTATGCCTTGCCTTTACTTGCCTTGCCTTTACTGCAGTGGGAAAATCCTACATATGTGTTATTTGTAAAGAGATTCCAAATACTGTAGTGATACCTCAGACAACGTCCAAACTTGGTTCCACAAGTTTGGACTTTATACGGATTTGGACTTTGTATGAGGCATGCAAAATCCTAGCCGCGTGCCTCATACAACGTTCAAATCCTTGCTGCGATGCCTCGTACAACGTTGTTTCCATAGAGATACATTGTACTGTAACAGCACAGACTTCAGGGCAAAGTCAAGGAAACAGACAGGAAAGTGGCAGAACTTTAAGAAATCATTGTCTAAAGGCTAAAAACATTACAAAAACATGTCAAAACAACCCTGATTGTCCAAGAACCTGAAGAATTCTGCAAAAAGATGAGCCATTGGGGGGAAGGAGGTGGCTTTTCCATCAGCGCCGCCCCCCCTCACCCACCTAAGGCCTGGGTGGGCAGAAGAGGAGCCGTTGGGGGGAAAGAGGCGGCTTTTCCATCAGCGCCGCCCCCCCTCACCCACCTAAGGCCTGGGTGGGCAGAAGAGGAGCCGTTGGGGGGAAAGAGGCGGCTTTTCCATCAGCGCCGCCCCCCCTTCTCGCCCACCTAAGGCCTGGGTAGGCAGAAGAGGAGCCGTTGGGGGGAAAGAGGCGGCTTTTCCATCAGCGCCACCTCCCCTCGCCCACCTAAGGCCTGGGTGGGCAGAAGAGGAGCTGTTGGGGGGAAAGAGGTGGCTTTTCCATGAGCGCCACCCCCCTTCTCGCCCACCTAAGGCCTGGGTGGGCAGAAGAGGAGCCGTTGGGGGGAAAGAGGTGGCTTTTCCATCAGCGCCGGCCCCCCTCGCCCACCTAAGGCCTGGGTGGGCAGAAGAGGAGCAGGAAAGAGGCGGCTTTCCCATCTGGGCTGCCGCCCCCAGACTTTTGTCCACCTAAGGGTCTTCGCCACATCTCTCCTGGGCTCATTCCACCGGCCCAGGATGGGAGATGAGCGACAGCTGAGGCCGCCGGCAGTCCGTTCCCTCCTGGCCCCACCCGCCAGGAGGGCTTCAAAAGAGCGCAGGAGCAGCTGCAGCTGTGTAAGTGCCAGGTGTTCCCTGGCTTTGCTGTGGTTACGGACATTCAGCCTTTGGCTATGTTGCAGACTTTGGCAGCTGAAGACACTCTTAGGCTTGTTACGGTCATTGAGCTTGGGCTCCGACCTCCCGGCCCCCCCCCCCCTTGGATCTTTTTGCTTATTCTGATTTAACTTGTACTGTATGATTCCTGACTTTGTTTTTTCTTTGTTTTACTGTAATTGATATGTTGTATCATTGACATTTTGTATCTTATTTGTATATTGCTTTGTATTATTTGTATCCTATTTTGTATTGTTTAGCATTATTATTGTAAACCACTTCGAGTTCCCTTTTCGGGGAGTAAAGCGGTATAGAAATCTAAACAATAAATAAATAAATAAATAAAAAATCCCAGGAATTCTTCTAAAAATTCTGATGAAAAAATCCAAAAAAATCCAGAATCACATTCAAAACCACTCCTAAACACTCTTCGCCTCATGCAAAACCCACAAGAGCAATGCACGCATGTGTCCTGCCTTTTATACTGCCCAGGTAGGAAGAAAGAATGGCTAGACGGTGAAATCCAAGCAGTAGCAACAGCAAAAAATCCGTCTAAAACAATATATTGAATTCAACTCAAATTCCTTTACTTCAGGTGAATAAGAAAACCAAAGCTATCCAGTATACAGCTTTTCGCGACTGCTTCTTTGGGGTTTTCTACAATAACAATAATAATAAAATGTAATTAACTCACATTAAATCAGCTACACAACTCCTATACTATATACACAATATACACAATAGAGTTCTTAGATCTTGGGACAGTAATACAACATGCATATAAAAAGCATTCATATAAAAAGCATATGAAAAGTATAATATATAGTATTATCCAAGGTTTCTTACCTCAATTAAGTATTTCGTAAATATATGTATAATTATTTATTATAATTTTATTCATTTATATCGCGTCCAGCCTCTGGGTTTATTCTTGAGTGCCTGCGACGTTACTTAGAGCTACACAGTGACTAATCTATTACAGCTGTAGAGGTTCAAAATCAAGGTAAAGTTCTCTTAAAGAAACCGCATCTACTATCCGTTTACAGAAAGCAACTAAGATCTAAATCTTGATTCAAGCCATGAGGAGACATTGATTCAAACAGATGAATATAATAAGCTTCCCTACATAACAGAAGTTTATTCATATTAATCTTCTCATATCTTTTCAAGGATAATTTTTCCAAAGCTAGAAACTTAAAATCGTCTTCTGAATGATTCTTTTCTATGAAGTATGATACAAGGGGGGCTGAAATTATCTGACTTCGGATACGAGACCGGTGTTCAAGTACCCGTATTTTCAGAGGACGACCAGTTAAACCTATGTAATATTTCCCACAAGGACAGATGATGGCATAAATCACGTTACAGGAGTTGCAACTGGTGAAGCTGCGTAATTCATGAGTAACCTTTTTTCCTGGTATCGTAATCGATTTGGTTTCTAGTGCAAACCGGCAGGCAGCACACCCTGAACAACGGAAGTGTCCCCAAATAATGGGAGGTGGAGTGGAAACAGAGTGAGAGTCTGAGCTAACCAAAAAGTTGTGCAAAGTTTTTGTTCTCTGAAAGCCCAGAAGGGGCTTCTGTGCGCAACCAGGAATGTCTTCCACTACATGCCAATATTTCATCACAGCTTTTTTAATCTTAAGGGCCAGTGGTGAGTACTCAAAGGAGCAGTAAATTCTGGCGGGGGTGTCTTTAACACTCTGAGAAAGAAATTGCGCTCTAGGTGTTCAATTAACCTTATTAAACTGATGATCAATAACCTCTCGAGGGTAACCCTTGTCTACCAAAAACTTACTGATAGTAGCTGCTGAATTCCTAAAATCACACTCTTTAGTCGAATTCCTTTTCACTCTAGCCAAAAGGCTAAAAGGGATGTTAGTCTTCAAATGAGCTGGATAGAAGGATCAAAAATTCAAATAAGAATTTCGATCCGTAGGTTTCCTATATAGGCGCATGCCTAATTTGTTGTTAGATATATATACTGACACATCCAAAAAAGGTACGCTGACACTATCAGAGGTACCTTCAAATTTAAGATTAACATCTAATGAGTTGATCCAACCCGTGAATGCCGGAATGATGTCTACAGAATCCAGGATAAAAAATAAGTCATCTATGTAACGTTTATACATGATCATGTGCTTATGATATGGATATGTTGATCTACAATGTAAGTTCTTTCAAATTCGATCATGTATAAGTTGGCTATGGCCGGCGCGAGCACACTACCCATTGCAATGCCTTTAATTTGTAGGTAAAAATCCTGTTTATACCTGAAAAAGTTGTTCTCTAGAACTACATCCATAAGATCTAATAAGAAGTGGGTTGGTGGAAATAAGGATTTCCTAGTATCAAGAGTGTTCTCAATGACAGGTCTGATTTTCTCCACTGGAATATTTGTATACAGAGATTGTACATCTAAAGTCAGCAACCCTGCGCCTATTGGTACATTGATACCCTCCAGCTGGCTAATGAAATCTGAAGAATCTCTCACATAGGACGGCGTCTCCCTTGTGAATGGATTTACAAATGAATATACATATTTAGAGCTTCTTTCGAGCAAGGAACCCGTCCCGGCTACAATAGGTCTTCCTGGGATGAGGGGACTATGGCCAGATATCTTGTGAATCTTAGGCAGGGTGTAAAACACTGGCACCTTAGGATAAAGGTTATTTAGATATTGAAAGGTTTTCTCCGAGATAAAATTAAAGGCTAACCCTTCATACAAAACTGTTCTTAATATGGTAGCCACCCTAGGGGTAGGATCTGTAAGTAACCTTCTATAGAACTTATCATCCCTTAATTGCCTGTAAATTTCACTTTCATAGTCTGAGGTATTAAGATTAACAATCCCCCCTCCTTTATCAGCTGGTTTGATGGTGATGGATGGATCATTAGCCAAACTATCCAGTGCCTTCCTTTCTGAAAGATATATATTTCTATACAACCTTCCCTGCATCCGCTCAGATTTCAATATATCCTTAAGAACTAAGTTGTGAAAGACCTCAATGGCCGGACAATCTACTTGTGGTGTAAAGTTGGAAGTAGGTTTAAACAGTTCCCGAGACCCAGACTCCATTCCTTTAAAAAATACTTTGAGTTTAAGTAACCTTATGAGTTTAAACATGTCCACTCTCGTGGAGAAGGCTCTATACGGGGGTGTCGGCACATAATTCAGTCCCAAGGAAAGTACGCATACCTCTACAGGAGTAAGTATCTTAGAGGAAAAGTTAAAGATTATATCTTCTTCTTGCCGCGGCACGTGCGTTGCCCTAAAAAAGCAGCACTTGAACTAGAAGGTTTCGTTCTGTCCTTAGTGTGGTGTAACTCGTAAGTCGCCGGAGCCCTAGAATCCGCAGATGATGATCTGGCTTTGCTGTCTGATGATTCAAAACCAGAACTCATGATAGGTTTTTTCCAGGTGACACGTTTTTGTTGCCCCCTGTTATACAAGAACTGCCATCGATATATTTTAGATGTATTGTAGTTCATAATGTCCCTGTCAAATGTCTTAGTTTTAAAGTCGATTAAAGGAATTAGGCGATGTTGTATGAATCCGATGTTGTATGAAGCGGACTTTGTATGAGGTATTACTGTAACTGTATCATATTAAAAGCTTTGCAGAAACAGATTTTATTTGGCAGTGAAGATATAGAGAATGTAGACATGGCTACACAAAACTCTTATAAAGGTGTCCCACCCTATCCCAAATACTCCAGATTTTTTTGTACATAGGCCTTCTCATTATCTGTGCACCATAGATGAACCACTGGAAAGCTCTAAAAACAAGACCAATCCTTAGATGTATTTAGATGTACTAATTCTTTTCAAGAGACAGAAATTTGTGAAGTTACCCATGTCTTCAGTATTTTGTCTGAGCGTGTGAACAATTCCATTACTGTGCACTTCTTGCCCACAACAGATAACAACCTTTATCAAGTTGAAAGTCTACTTGATTTCCATCTCTATGATAAAGTTGTTCTTGCCTGCTTCACCACTATCCTCACAGTCAGTTTGAGACCATTGAGAACATTGAGAACTCTAGATGTTCTTGGACTGCAATTACCAGAAACCCAAGTCAGCACTCCTGTTGATCAGGGCTTCTGGGAATTGAAGTTCCAGAACACCTGAGGTGCCAAGGTTCTTCATCACTGCAATAGGTGCTTTGAAAGAACTTGCCCACCTTGTCTTCTTCTTTTGAAGCTATAAACGTAGGTGGGTGACCCATCCATAGGTCTTTTTTTAATGCCATCTTAGCTGAAGACTATTTCCAGATCTGCATCCCTTTACTGACTGTAACAAACAGTAGCATTGGGGTAGCTAGGTCAGCAGCAACCCATTTTCTCAGTTGTCAAGGCCAAAACCTAAACAGAGGGCAGACATTCTTGTGATATCACTAGAGAAGGCCCTCATTATGTCACAATGGCAAGGCAGGTAAGCATGCCTTGTCAGACCTGCCTCCACCATTCTAACATGCCTCCACCATTCTAACATATTGCTCTACATGCCTCCACCATTCTAACATATTGCTCTACTATTTCACTCGCATGTGCAACAGAAAGGAGCAAGAATTGTGGTGGTGGTGCCAATTTGAATTTATTTTTAATTTATTTGTAACATTTATAATCACCCGACTTACTGCTAGCACTCTTCAGGGCAGTTTCCAACGCAATAATAAACAGCAATGAACAGCAATATAAAAAACCAATAATGAATGGGTGGAAGGGGGTGGCCAAATTTCAAATTCATCTCATACAAACAAAACTCTCTCCTTTTCTAGTGCTGCTCATCCTGATACTGATTTCCCTGCCTGGAGATATAGAGAAGCACAGCTATTCCCCAAGACTCCAACTAGTGCCCTAAGACTTGACAACGTCATGGACAAATATTGTAGCAGAATATTTCACCACGGCCATAAATACCTCAATGTAGTCTTAGTGATTCTTCTATGATGGTTCCTCGTTAGTTTGTCATGCCTTGCAGGGCCTGATCTCTTTTTCTATACTGTACTTGAAACAAAATATCTCTTTAATATGCATCTTGCTGTAAAGTAATAGCTTTACTAAGTGTCCATTTCCACACAGAGAGAAAAACTATCTCTTCCTATTCTGCTTTTCTCCATTTGGTAGTCTTTCTCTTATGTTGGGGTGCCCAAACTACAGCCTATGGGCCGCATCTGGCCCCCGACACAAATTCATCTGGCTCACACCACCCTTGTTGCTCCAGCTTCTGGGAGCGACGAGGGAAGCATGGGCCGGATGCATTAGCACCAGGGAATGGATCCAGCCCATGGGCTGTAGTTTGGACACCCCTGGTTTAAGTAGAGAAATGGCAGCCCCCCCCAAAAAAATATTTATCTCATCCTGTTGCAAAAAAGATTGCAAGATGCGTTTTACTTCTGCTTCCGGTGGGAGGAACCACGTGACCAGCCCGCTGAACCACGTGACCGGTCTACTGAACCATGTGACTGGCCCACGGCCCAAAACGTTTGGGCACCCCTGCCCTATGTGATAGGACAGGTACTCTTAGTAAGTAAATACTGACAGCGCACCTGTTTCTTCCATGTAATGGAATTCTATAGGATTGTAAATTTGTATATATATGAGGTTCTGGATACCACCAGGAAACAATAGGGCATTTCTGATATTGGCTATGAGCTTTTCATTGAAATAAATAAAGTAGAAGTAGGCAGAGATAACCCTAGCTTTCCCTCATCTTTTTCTTCTTCAAGCAGAAAATAAAATAAAACAAAAAGGAATGGCAGGTCCTGGAAGCCTCCAAAGTCCCCCTTTTAAAATAGCTCACAACCCCGATCCACCCATCTACTGTTTAACACTCCCAAATATCCTATTTTCAAAAATGGAAGTAGATGTGTAATCATGTCTATTTTTATCAAGGATAGTTCTGGAAGCAGAAAATTGCCCCTGGAAAATTGCTAAAGTTGCCCATCCCTGACACAGAGGAATGAATGGACAATTAAGTTAAGACTAAAGGAGGAGGAGCTTCTGGAGATAAAATGCACTCCTTTGGGGAAGGCCCAGTGAGCTCCATACAATGCAAAGCATACTGCCCTCTATTCCAAGTTTCTATGAACACATAATGTATGAGGGGCCAACATTTGGATGTGGGGTTTCAGTGGTTCAGTGGTGGTGATAGGGATGCCCATTTCAAACAAGCAACTTTGAAGCCTTTTAAGAAATAATGAAGGCTTTTTTGGACCAACCTCTTTGTTTTCTCACTTGCAGCTGCATTTTGCTTCCTTCTTTTTTCTAATTTCAAAATATGAATAGTTATTATAAGCAAAACTAAAATTTAGATTATATTCCCAGGTTAATGGAAAGTGAAGCAATCCTTGTAAGCAAAATAATATATTGTCTGGAAGAAAACAGGCTGAAAAATGAACCATGTAGAACAGGGGTTCTCAACCTATGGCCCCAGGGGCCCATGACACCATTGCGGCCCATGACACCATTACATGTGGCCCTCCACTGCCTCTGCCACACCCGGAAGTGCCATGTGTGGCATGCAGGGCAAAATGGCCGTCTGGCTTCCGAAGCTGTCTGAGGGAGCATGACACAGCCCTTGGCTTGAAAAGGTTGAGAACCGCTGGTGTAGAACCTGCAGATTGGTAGCAAAGGCCAAAAGAGACATTCAAACATTTGATTACTTCTGTTTAAGAGGAGATTTAGTTGCCCATTGATTCAGCTTAATTTGACATTAATATATGACATTAATGAAGTCTTGAATCAATCCCTCCTGCTTCTTTTCCTGTCCATGTCAGAGTCATTTTTGCCTTGCTGAGGAACTGTGTGTTTTTTTAAAAATTACAGCTTGGAATCTTTTAGCTCTCTTATTCCCATCTGTTCCTTTGCTTGAACAAGTGTGTGTGTGGGGGATGATGATGATGCACAATTAGACTTCCCCCGGACATCAGCCATGATGTCAGCTATAAAGCTGCCTCTGGATGACTGTCAAAATTATGGGGGAATGCAGGTTTTCTGCCCAGCACAGCTGCCTCTCACCCTCTGCTTCATCCCTGGCAGGATCAACATAACACACTGTCCTCCAAATTCTGCAGACTTTTCTCCATGTTAGGAAGACACCAACAGTCCCTTCTTCACAAAATGGAAGGCACATTGCTAAATTGAATCCTGGGAAAGACATGCATGGAAACATCTTTTCAACATATTCCATATATACACAGCTTCTCAACTTAAATCACAACTGCATGAGGATGAGGTTGATTTTTATCCTCAACTATTCCCACTATACTGAGTCTCTCCCAAATGGAATCAGGCAATATCAAGAAAGAGGAAAGCAATGGAAACAGGTTGAGAATGGGGAGGACATAGGGAGGGGGGCAAAGATTTGATTTAATTTAATTTAATTTTCACGCTTATATACCGCTCACTCAAGCAAACCCGACTCAGGGCGGTTTACATAGCGGACAATAATACAAAATACAGTAACATAACATACAATAAATACAGCAAAAAATCAAGATGGGAGAAAGAAGAGATGGGACATGTAAGGGTGTGGTCACACCTGTTCTGCTTTGGATATATTAACTGCAACCCTTAGTAAAAGCAGAAAAGATTGTTCCAGGGCTACAACAACATTTCAACAGCATGTCAGTTGCAAGGATTCACATGATTGTCCTTATTTTTCTATCATGACCTTTCAGAAGTCTGAGGTGGTCTATACTTGAAGAACAGAGGAGGATTCAAAACCTGTCACTATGAATAGGGGCTTCATAGACTTACAAGAGAAAATAGACACCTTTTTTTTCAAATGTCAAAAACACATCCACAGTTCTACCCACACCATTTATAGCTTTTAGTGAATTGATCCTACAAGAAAGGTGATTACACTTTCACCTTGTTCAACACATATTAATCATTTTCTAAAACAAAGAAGATTTTAGTTCCGACAGTGGGAAGGGGAAAAATGCCAATCAAAAGGTGAGTCCAGCAGCAGGATGGGAAAAAAGGGAGGTGGAAGGGTGAGTATAATAATAATAATAATAATAATAATAATAATAATAATAATAATAATAATAATAATAATAATAATAATAATAATAATAATAATAATAATGATGATGATGATGTACTGTCAAGTCAAGCCTGACTTATGGTGACTCTTTCCAGGGTTTTCTAGGTAGAGAATACTCCTAAGTGGTTGACCAGCCCATTCTTCCGGCACTGTGGGACTGTGCAGCTTGCCCAAGGCCATACTGGTTGGCTTTTCTGGGATGCACTGTAGGGAATCCATCTCACAACTTCTGGCCCCATAGCTGTTTGCCTAACTCATTGAACTATCTAGCCAGCTGATGATAGAGATACCCACCCTAAATTTTAATCTTCCAAGAATCTTAAGGCCATTAAAGTAATTAATGTCACTTATTAATGTCAAATTAATCTGAATTAATATTTTCCTAATCCTACAAAATATAGGAACTCAATTATTTTGTTATTTCATGTAAGAATTTCCCCTACAATTAAGGAAGCAATCTAATCCCACAACACAAGGCTCCCGTGCAATAAATGGAACCCACTCATGGGACAATAAGGTATCACAAGCATTAAGAAGCCACATGTGAAGCAAGTATATTATGGCATTTCATTGACTGTGCATACAGACAATCAGCACTATGTGCAGCTGTCACACATGACATTTATAGGTCAACATGCTTCAAGTAGTCCTGGCAGACAAAGGAGCTGCAGAGGCATATTAACTCATCAATATGCAATGAAACACAGAGGAATTGTATTCTGGTTTGATAAAATTGGAATGAACATCACTGGGGCAGTCTTTCCTTTAGGCAGTGTGAAGTAGAGTGAGTGCTGCCTCAGGCAGCAGAGTTTCCACTGTCATGAAAAAAAGCAAATTGTTCATAAGAACAACCTTGCTAGAACAGGCCACAACCCATCCAGTCCAGCATTCTGTCTCACACAGTGGCTCACCATTTGCTTCAGGGTATTCCCAAGCAGATACCTTCACCTGCTTAGGATTCCCTGGAAATGGCATTGAGAGATATCCTGCCTATCTCTCCAACCCACAGGTTGTCCTTAGGTATCCATAATTATAGCTATTGATACCCTTGTCCTCCATGAACTTGTCTAATCCTTTCTTAAAGCTGTCAAGACTGACAGCTGTCACCACTTCTTCTGGCAGAGAGTTCCATAGACCAGTGATCCTCTGGGTGAAAAACTACTTTATCTTATTTGTTTGAGAACTAGCACCCAAAAGTTTCATGGAGTGTCCCCTAGTTCTAGTGTTGTGCGATAGGGAAAACAGTTTTTCCTTATCTACTTTGTCCACACTGTGCATGATTTCATAATCAATATTATTATAATTCTGTTTTAAAGTCAAGATGAGGGAAAGCTGTACATATATTGGAGGTCTTTTCTGCCTGGGTGCTGCAATAACTTTTTGCTTTAGGTAATGAGAGGAAGCAAAATTCTTCCTTCAAAATTATGTACTGTAATAGCTTAGTTGAGATGCAATGTTTACCCATTGTCTCTAAAATGTTCCTTGTGAGGAATCATTTGCAAATAATTTGGAGCCAGTTTTGTATCTTACAGTGGATTGCAAAGATATTAAAAAGGACACATTAAGAACAGCTTGTTGTCAAAACAACAGGCAACAAGTAGCATTGGTTAGTTATTGTTAAAAAAGAAAATGCAGCAACTAATAATATGTTCTCCCCACTCCCTTGTCTAATATATGAGTAGAGCAGTTAAAGAAAATGTTTACATGCTTTCTAAAAATGAATGTATTAGAACATAGGGACTTAGAATCTGTATGTTATGGGAGGTACCAGAACAGACATGGAAATTCTGCAACTATCAGCTAATACATTTATAATACAATGTTTTTTTAAAGTAGATCTCTTGGGCTTTGCTTATCAAATTAATAACAGACATAATTGATTAAGTGGGATACTAGAGGGCACGCTGAGCCTCCAGCTACTGCATCAATATTGGCTATTATTACAACTGACTAATCTCAGCTCATGAGAAAGATCTCTACAAGGACAGCTAGATTTATAAACCTAAATAAATTATTCTAGATGAAATTATCTCATCATAAAATGGAGTCCCTCAAAGTAGTAAACTGAATTAATCCAGTTTATGAAGTCAAAACCACTGTAACCACTGAAGCACAAGATAAACTGATTTGAAAATCATAACATCCAAAATGCAAAAAGAAAGCTGTATTTGACTGATCAACCGAACAGCATTTATCTATAAATTGGAGGTGGGTTTCTATTTCTTTATAACAAGGGTGCCCAAACTAGTCCATGAGCTGGATCCAGCCCCCGATGCCAATTCATCTGGCCCATGCCACCCTCATTTTGGATTTTAAAAGTATGTTTTACTTCCGCTCCTGGGAGCGATGAGGGTGACGTGGGCTGGATGAATTGGCATTGGGGGCCGGATCTGGCCCATGGGCCATAGTTTGGGCACCCCTGAGTCATGTGACCAGCCCATGGGCCAAAAGGTTTGGGCACCCCTGTTCTATAAAGATGTCTAGGAAATATGCTCCCCTTTGACCAGTGGGGCACGCCTTGGAAAGGTGTTTGCTAGCTGCAACAGGCAGCAGAGCTGGGAGGAAGTACAGCTCAGAATATGCAAAGCCAGGCCATCCTATTATTGCAGACAAATTGCCTCCATGTAATTTTGTCCCAACAAATGTCTGGATGGGCTGCCAGACAGCAGAAACATTTGTTTAACTGCAGTCTTTGGTAAATTAAACATTATTTCTTTTTGTTTCTGATAGATATGGTTCTCCTTCCATCCCTCTCTTCTTTATTGCAAAACATCAGCCACCCAGAGCTATTCTCCCCCCCCCCCCGCCCCCTTTCTCTGCAGAACAGTGGAGAATAGAATACAGATGAACATGTTAGACCTAACCAATCAATCTTGTTTTAATCATTTCCTTTTCCTACAGAGTTTCCTTCAGCAGTTTTTATTTTCTCGTTCCTGCCTGCTGTGGTACTGTTTCAGTTTGACTAGATTTGAAACTTTCTTAAACAAAACAAATTAGTATAATGTCTGTCTAAGACTTCCACAGCTGCTTTATGAAATTATTGGGTACTAATACAGCCAGAAAGACCCACTTGGAAGTAGAATTTGGTTTCTATCATGTTTTTTTTGTCTTAATCCACAATATGTAAATTTAATGTAAAGAAAAAAATGACCAATCCAGATGACCTAATTAATCAATTTTTTTAAAAAAAAATCTATGTGCATCATGACAATCAGTTTGGAACAGTCTTTACAGAGACTGAACCCAGTGATGGGCACCAAATTTTTTTACTACCACCCCGTGGGGCATGGCCTAACTGGTAGGCACGGCCTAACTGGTGGGTGTAGCCTAACTAGTGGGTGTGGCCTAACTGATGGGCACGGCCTAATCGGTCTTTAAGTTGCCACAACATTTTTTTGTTTACTCTCTGATATGCTTGCACAGAATAAAATGGCACCAATTCTAAAGTTTTATAATGTGCAAGCAGATCAGGACGTAAACAAAACAAAAACAGAAAAATGTTGTGGCACCTTAAAGACTCACTGCCACCCCACCCCCACCCTGGGAATTCCCTTTAGCCTCTGCTCCCCTCTACACACACACACACACACACACACGGGGGGGGGGGACAATATATTTTTAAAAGATGGAACATTTATTAAAATAATATGGCTATAATTTAAATCAATACAATGACCTTGTATCTTTAATACTGTGTACAATACATATTTCGGCTTTTATTTCTTCCAGCAGTTGTTAAATATGCTAATGGAAAAGTAAGCCTGTATAAATTCATAATTAAATCCATTGCTCTATGACAGGGATGGGCAGACTTTTTGACTCGAGGGCCATGTAATAGATGAAGTTGAAGAATGGAAGTGCTGGGTGATTAGCAAGAAATGATTAATGGTTTTTATTCTTTGGCTTCCTCTCTGCAAAATCTTAATAAGGGCTCCTCGCTGTACATCAGTTAACAAGTCAATAAACTGTGGCTCATTATACAGTCTTCAGAAGATTCAAAGAGAATTTAAAAATGAGAGACTCATCTCTGATCCAAACTAAATCAAAACATTTTAATCTTGGAGGTGTGTGTGTGTGTCACACACACACACACACACACACACACACACACACACACACACACACACACACACACACACACACACACACACACCGGGGGGGGGGAGGAAACAAAAAGACACACTTACCCAGAAAGCGACACGTCGGGGTGTTCCTTCCTCCCATGGGGGGCGGGCGGGCGAAGGAGTGCTCACGTGACATGCTTTGGTGTTTCCCTCCTCCTTTAGTCCTCCAGGACTAGCGAGTCCAGCCCTGCTGCTGCTTGCAGAGCGGCTGCTGCTGATGGAGGTGGTGGCGAGTGCGCGCCTGGTCCTGGAGGAAGAGGAGGGGGAGCTGACATCACACGCCACCCAGGAGAGCTCACCTGCACTCCCCGGCGCCCCCGGCACCACTCTTTGCTGCCTCTTTCTAGCAGCAGCAGCAACTTTCACAATGCCTGGATCTATTCCTGCAGGAAGAGAACTTCCTGTAGGATGTTTGTCTGGGCATTGCGAGAGGTGTCCAGGCAGGGCAACTCTCGCAATGCCCAGAGTCAGACAGACATCCTGCAGGAAGTTCTCTTCCTGCAGGAATAGGTCCAGCATTGCGAAGGTTGCTGCTGCTGCTAGAAGGAGGCAGCAAAGAGTGGCACCGGGGGTGCCGGGGAGTGCAGGTGAGCTCTCCTGGGTGGCACGTGATGTCAGCTCCCCCTCCTCTTCCCCCAGGGCCAGGCGCGCACTCGCCGCCACCTCCACCACCGTCCGAGCGGCACCTGCAGCCCCTCCGGAGGAGAATGAAGCGCCAAAACTGTCGGGTCGCCCACTCTCCCGGGAAGAGGTGGGTGGGGAGGGGAGGGGGCGTGGTCAGCCAAGTTTCCTACCGGTCCGCTTGGACCAGGGCGGACCGGCTGATGCCCGACACTGACTGAACCTAATGACTACAATCAGAAATTCAAACATTTTAATTTGAAATACAGTAGTACCTCGCATAACGAATGCATCACATAGCGAAAAACTCGTATAACGAAGTGTTCATTATGCAAGGGCGATGCCCCGCATAATGAAAAAATGTTCGTTATGCGGGCTTTTTGGAAACCAGGGTATATCTGCTCAATACAAACCCTGGTTAATGAACTTTTTTCCTCCGTTATGCGGGGTATCTCCCATAGGGAACCGCATAACAAGAAAAAAACACTGCATAGCGAAATGCTCTGTGGAACGGAATTTTTTCATTATGCGGGGTTCTACTGTATATGACTTTCAACACATTGATTTCCCTGAAACATGGCCACATGTTTGTGCTCTGGAGATTCTTGTATGAATGTCCATATGCTACTTGTGCTTTACTTTGGCACACCAATGCTGGGGAAATGTGGCTTAAAGAAAGTTAATTTTTCCAGTACCAATTTAAGTGCAGAAGCAATAAACATAAAAACTCACAACCACCTGTTTATTTTTCAGTGGAAGATACTGTAACTTTAAAGATTCCTATCACAAATCAGCAAAATTCACCCAAGTATAGAAAACTGCACATAGTTACAAACAACTGCTGTCTTGCAGCCAAAAGGTTGTGGGTTCAATCTTAATCAAGGTGGACTCAGACCTCCATCCTTCTGAGGTCAGTAAAATGAGTACCCAGCATGTTGGGAACAAATTGCTAATTAATGTGTGAACTGCCGGGAGAGTGCACTAAGTGCTATAGGGTGGTATATAAGTGTAATTGTTTTAGAAACAATGACTTCCATGCTTTAAACTCAAAACCAGAACACCCCACTAACAGTGCTGATCCTTATGAAATACCTTATGTGATGGAACAAAGTCTTTATCAGATCAGAATGGAACATAACCCCTAGGAATCTTTTTTGTTCTTTACATGGAACTTCTGAGCATAAATATAAAATATGATGCACAAAGACCAACAAAGCAAATCAAGTCCATAGATTACATTCTCACATATCATTCATACTTTAAAGACCCTCTAATTTAACAAAACATATTAATTAGGATTTTAAAATTGCTAAAGGGTCAATAACTAGTCATGTGATTGCTCCTACAATATGAGTTACTTTCACTTTGTTATGCTTACATTCCACTGTCCAAAATTGCATTCTGTGAAAATTGACTTACTGCATGGTGACATACTACCCTAATGGCAGAAAGTGAAAAATACCTAAAGAAGCTCTTGATTAGAGAGAAAGAAGAGAGTACAAAAGCTGGCCTGAGACTCAACATCAAAAAACCAAAGATAATGGCAATCGGCCCTATCACACCCTGGCAAATGGAAGGGGAAGAAATGGAAGCATTGACAGACTTCACCTTCTTAGGATTCAAGATCACTTCAGAGGGTGACTGCAGCCATGAAATAAAAAGACAATTAATTCTTGGGAGGCAAGCCATGAGAAACCTAGGGAACATAATAAAAAGTAGAGACATCACCCTGCCACCAAAGTCTGCATAGTCAAAGCAATGGTATTTCCAGTAGTAATGTATAGTTGCGAGAGCTGGACCATAAGGATGGCTGAGTGCAGAAGGATAGACGCCTTTGAACTGTGGTGCTGGAGGAGAATTCTGAGAGTACCCTGGACAGCAAGGAGAACAAATAAGTTGATCCTGAAGGAAATCAACCTTGACTGCTCCTTGGAAGGACAAATATTGAAGATGAAGCTCAAATACTTTGGACACCAAATGAGAAGAGAGGATTCACTCGAGAAAGCCTTGATGCTGGGAAAGATCGAAGGCAAAAGGAGATGCCAGAGGATAAGGTGGCCAGATGGAAATGTTGATGCAATGGGCATAGAGCTGGGCGGGCTACAGAGGATGGTGGAAGATTGGGGTGCCTGGTGTGCAGTAGTCCATGAGGTCACAAAGGGTTGGATTCGACTATGTGACTGAACAACAACATAGTGAATTGACTGTCAAATCAGAGTGTCTGTTCAAAGCCATTCAAAACACTTGCAAGGAACTGAGTTTAACTCAGTTTCTCAGATTATGTTAAAATGGAGTTTAGACACCAGGATATTTAACTCTATGTTTCAACAACCTGAAGGGAAACAAACCGCCACCTGTGAAATTTGCATCTGAAGTTGGTGAGATAAGAGAGACATTAACTAGAGAAAACAAAGAATTACTGTAGTAAGCCATTGCAATATTAGGACACTAGACATTCACATTTAAAAATAGCAAGAAGAAAATGTGGCTTCTTTGGAAGAAAACATACATGATTGATGAGACCAAAATTTGATAAACAGCTGTTATCAGCATTCTGAGAATGGAGGTATACTGAGAAAGTAGCAGTCGATATGCCAACATTCTGCCTTTAACTCATCTGTCAAACATGTGTACTGTCCTTTTAAAAAAGTAGCATGAAATTACTATTTTCCATTATGCATCTGACATTAAAATTAGAAAGAAATATTGTAGCTATTTATAGTTGCTTTTCCTTTTGAGCTGGAGAGAGAGTGGGAGAGAAAGCAAGCTTCACAAATTAGAAATAGTTACAGGGGGACAGTGTTAATTTCTGAAGTACAGAACACTGCCACCATCCCACAAGGAACATCCAAAAATAAAGACAGCTATATTGATCCAGACCAGGGGTGCCCAAACTTTTTGGGCCATGAGCCAGTCACTATGGCCCAGGGGCCGTATGTGGCCCTCAATGCCAATTCATCCAGCTCATGAAGCCCTCGTTGCTCCTGGAAGCGGAAGTAAAATGCGCCCATACGTTTTACTTACACGTCCAGAAGTGATGAGGGCTTTGCGGGCCAGATGAATTGGCATTGTATGTTTCAATACAATGCTCTGCCTAAATGTAAAAATGAGCATCTTTCTTTGTATGTCAAATGGGTTTCCTCCTCAAGTGCCAGCAATGAGTTACCTGACAGAAATGCAATTACTTTCTTCACAGAGACTGCAGTGGGCCGAGTGGCATTTCTGTTATCAAAGTGTCTAAAATCTGTAAGTCTAGAGAATACTTCACACACCCAGTCAAGGGCAGCAAACCTAAAAGGCCAAAACCTTGGGAAACATATTTCTTGCAAGAGACATGCAATGATTATTGCCTCCAATGAAGAGTTAGGTCATATCAAAATGTGCCAGACATAATACATTTTCTGAAGTCCCTCAATAAGCGGGTTTCTTAGCACTTTTTGAGATTTGCTTCATTTTGACGTCTTTGGCAGGAATACTGGCCTCACTTGTTCATGCACTCTATTGAACCCAAAACACTTTTCTTTAAAATGCTTTTTAAATACCCTTCTTTCATGTCCTGACCAGACCCTAGCCTGCCAAAACGAAGTCACTTTCTTCACTTTGTCATTGCCCAAACCCAAGTCCTCATTGGTGTATGTCTGGCAGCCAATGGCAGACCAGCAAATGGGCCGGACCATGTGTGTTGTTGTCCTCCAGCAGTCCCCACTTGAGCATGTTGGTCTTGCATTTAGGGGCTCCAACCCTCAGCCTAGCCAACAATTTAAAAAACATAATTTGGGTGGAATTTGAATGGAGATTGGTTACCTCCAAAATGGTGGAACTACTTCCATGCCCCATAGTGTGAAGCCCTCCAGAAGTGCTAAGTGACATATTTAGGCCTCTTGGGGACACCTGAGGCCCACAGACAATACTTTGTCCACTCCTGCTATAGCTGATCACTGTCACACAAGAAAAGGACAATGCTATTTGCAAAAATTATAAAGCAGGGGTTCCCAACCTAAGGCCCGTATCTGGACCATGGCACCATTTCATGTGGCCTCCCACCCCACCAAGGGCATTCTAGAAACAAAATGAATGCTCTTTGAAGCTGTTGGGATAAAATGGCCACCCCCGTTGTGCACACAGGGCAAAATGGCTATCCGCCTCTTGAAGCTGACTGAGAGAGCGTGTCCCGGCCACTGGCTTGAAAAGGTTGGGAACCCCTGCTATAAAGGATATGTCCTGTGCATAAGGTCAGCCCAGTCATCAGTTAAATTGAGCTCCCTGACCCAGGCCGTTAGTGCCAGGAATGGCAAACCATTCTCTCCATATTGCTCTGCAAACAACCTGGGTCCTCTCAGAGGAAGACACAGAGAAGTCAATGGTAAAATATGCTCCAAGATATAGGAGAACTCCAGCATCCCATTTAGCAATTATATGGAATGCATAGCAACTGGGAAAATGCATAGATTTCCAACCAAATGAGTTGTATCACACATTTGTAAAGTTTTACACTACTGATGTATATTTGTTTCCAGCCTGTGGTCAATGAACCATTGGTAGTCCGTGAGGTTACAGCAGGTGGCCAATTGGGAACTGTACTGACTGATCAATGAAGTTCTAATCTACAGAATGGAATGAAAGGCACAAACTAATCACAGACACACACAGAGCAGAAAAAAGCTACAAAGTAAAGGTGGATATTAGGTGTTAAACTGTCAGATTCAATCAGCATCAGAAAGATTCTTATAGATTATAAGAGCATGAGAGAGGATGGTGGTTTTTATCAAGTGCCCTGATTGGTGTGCATACTGACCATCCTAAAGTGATGGTCCAAAAATATTTCAGTGACTATTGTCATGATTAGTCCCTCCTTTCACAATATGTATCAGCAGATAGGAGAAACACATGAAGGAACCATGAAATTGACAGTACAGTGGACCCTCGATTAACGACGGGTTCAAATAGTGTCATTTCCACTTAACGACGCATCATCACTCGCCACGTGACTATCCGCACAACGACGAAAAACCGTTGATGTGCAAATTAACGACATTTTAACGTTGTTGTGCAGATAATGACAGTTTTTTGCCGCTAGATGGTGCAGCTGCCATTGAAAACCGCACAACGACGTTTCCCCTATAGCGACGCTACTTGGGGACCCATGCAACGTCGTTATGTGAGGGTCTACTGTATCCAATATGGAGCACAAAGAGCTTTGTATAGTTACTAGATGTGATTAGGTCAACTGGAAAAACCCTAAAAGCAAGAAGTCCCTCAAAGTAAAATATGGTTTTCTAGCAGAGGGTGAAGAGTAATGCATGTTGGGGCAAAAAACCCCAATTACATTTATAAACTGATGGGGTCTGAACTCTCTGCGACAAACCAGGAAAGGGACCTTGGTGTCCTGGTGGACAGCTCAATGAAGATGTCAACCCAGTGTGCCTCAGCAGTGAAAAAAGCAAACTCAATGTTAGGGATCATTAGGAAGGGTATAGAAAATAAGTCAGCAAGTGTCATTTTGCCTCTTTATAAATCTATGGTGAGGCCCCATCTGGAATACTGTGTACAGTTCTGGTCGCCATACCTCCAGAAGGATATTATGGAGTTGGAGAAAGTACAGAGGAGGGCAACCAGAATGATTAGGGGACTGGAACACCTTCCTTACCATCTGAGGCTGCAACGGTTGGGCCTTTTCACTCTTGAACGACGGCGTCTAAGAGGTGACCTGATTGAAGTTTATAAAATCATGCACGGTGTGGACAAAGTAGATAAGGAAAAACTGTTTTCCCTATCGCACAACACCAGAACTAGGGGATACTCGATGAAACTTTTGGGTACTAGTTCTCAAACAAATAAGAGAAAGTACTTTTTCACCCAGAGGATTACTGGTCTATGGAACTCCCTGCCAGAAGAAGTGGTGACAGCTGTCAGTCTTGACAGCTTTAAGAAAGGATTAGACAAGTTCATGGAGGACAAGGGTATCAATGGCTATAATTATGGATACTTAAGGACAACCTCGGGGTTGGAGAGATAGGCAGGATATCTCTCAATGCCATTTCCAGGGAATCCTAAGCAGGTGAAGGCACCTCCTTGGGAATACCCTGAAGGAAATCGTGAGCCACTGTGTGAGACAGAATGCTGGACTGGATGGGCTGTGGCCTGTTCCAGCAAGGCTGTTCTTATGTTCTTATGTTCTTATGTTCTTAATTATCAATTCCATAAATGAACCTAAATTCCTCAAAAAAAGTTAATACAGTACTTCTTTCAACTGTAGAGTTATGTTCTTCTTCTTCTAAATCTAAAAGAGAGTGTGCCAATAAGATAAGAAACAATGCCTTAGAATTCCTGTTTCTTATGCACCTCTACAGTATTTAGAGCATTAGTATTGCAAAGAATAAGTGAGAAATGCAGGTTGCCAAAAATAGGCGGGGGAAGGGGAGATGGGGGGGGGGGAGAGGACTGGTCCCTGAACAAACCACTCTATGCTGCCAGAGTGTAATCAAAATATCTGCATATGAGCCATAGTGCTAAAGATATGCCTTCTTGGTATGGTTCTTTTTTTAAAAAAATAATGTTATTCAATTTTTTAAAAAAATACATAATAAAATACAAATTAAAAAAGTTAGAAAAATATTACGAAAGAAAATGATAAAAAATAAAAAATTATACACAATACATGAAAGAGAAAAAAGAAAAAACTTAAGATATTGTTATATTTTCTCTTACTGAACTCATCTTTAAACTTAAAAAATCCTAGGTATATTCAACCTACCCTTATTGATGTAAAGTAATCTAAATTTATAACAATATATTTAAGCTACTTGAATTATTCGCTTTCAACATTAGTACATATAATCTAAATTAATTACACCCTGTGTTATATACAATGCTCTAGGGATGAGACGTGACCCACTTTTCTTTCAATGCATCCAAAAACTAATTTGGTTGGGTACTGGTCTGTTAATATCTCCCTTACTCAGTGCGTAATCCACAAATGGTTTCCAGATCTTCCAAAATCTATTTTCCTTGACTATGCCTTTCTTTTCATTTAAATCCCATGTCAATTTGTCGTTCAGAGCCAATTGCCACATTTCATTAAACCACTCTTCCAATCTACCTGTCGTCTACATTGTCTACCTGTTGTCAACATAATTGATACCAACTCTTTTTAATCTTTATCAAAATTGATGTCCTCAGAATTTATCAGCATGATGGTACCTGGAAATTTATCAACATGATGGTGCCTGGTCCCAACTTGGTATGGCTCTACTGGTGGCATTTCCCCTCACCCCAAAACAAAGCTACTAATTGAGGCTGAAGTCATTTAGATGTGAGTTGCTCATGCAGCATACATAATACAAACCTTTTAAAAACCATTTTATGTACTTGTGTAAGGAGACACCCAGGACTACTTTGTACAAGTAGAAACTGATGATTCACGGTGGGGCTCTCTGTCTATATCTTGGCAATACCTGTCCCTGTGGGAGAGCTCATTTTACCATGCTGGCAAAGTGCTCTGCTCTACTGATGCCCAGTAAGATCACAGGCTCAATATTTTCAAGAAAAAATTATTTCAACTCTTGGGCTTTAAAACTGTTGACAGATTCCATGAACTCAAGTTTCAAAAGTCTGGATTATTCGTCATTGATTGGGTTTAAGCACCATGTGGAAAAATATTGGCAAAAAAAAAATCACAGTTGAACCTACAATTTAGTATTAGTATCTAGTTTTGAAGCAACAGGACTTGAACTGTTTGAATAATTCTAAATATTGTCAACACAAGGTCCATTACACATGAGGTTTATTAAACTCTGTGTTAAAATCAAGTAACTTGGGTGGATCAGAATCATGCTACACACAAAAATAAGAAGTCATGAACACCCATTTTCTTGTCTAGCAGTTGAAATGGGGAAAGTATGCACCTCTGAAAAACATTAGCAATGGTACAAAAGCCTATGGCACTCTCCTTCCTCAGTAATCTATAACCATTAGAATTAATGGATGTCACATGTACCAATCTTTTCAGCCTCATACAGTATAAAACCCTCCACTGGCTACATAGAAGCAGCATTCAGAATATCTTTCTTTTTTAAAAACTCTGTATTAAAGCTTCCTGGAATGAAATCATTTTAAAGAGTCAAGGATTACAGAGATGGTTGATTGAGGCTTCTACCAAGAGGAATGATGCTTTCTCAATCTATTTTCATTTAACAGATTTCAGCTTAAAATAACATCTGAGTGACCAAACTAGAATAAAAGATTTCTAGAAGGCTATCAGAATCCTATCCAGATTATAATCCAAATAATGTAGATGTGACTAGTCAGGGCAAACTTGATCTATGAAGAAACTCGGAGATGTGGATTTTCTAAATGCATATACTTGAACCAGCCTAAGATATTTGAAGGGGTATTTGTAGAGGAAACCTGGAGTTTTCTTTTCTGACAACTTATGTAGAGATAGGGCAAAACTTTTATGTTGAAAAAACAACAACCCGATCTGCTCATTTATGAAGAAAAAACACTCAAATGGCTGAAAACCAGATATACTTCTGAAATCTAGAAGATAAACAATATCTAAACAGAGTTTATGACATATCACACTACAGTCAGGGCATAGTCCATCTGCTGAAATTACTGTGCAGTAAAACCCCGACTTACAAATGCCTCGAGTTACATAAAATTCGACTTACATGATTTTATGCTAAAACCATGTACCGATTTACACAATTTCCTATGTGTTTGCTTTGAGTTATATAAAATTCTTTTTCCTATGGGTTTGCTTCGCGTTACGTAGAAATTTATTTCCCTATGGGTTTGCTTGGATTTACAAAAATAATAATATCATTTTTCCTATGGGTTTGCTTCGAGTTACGTAAAAATAATTTTTCCTATGGGTTTGTTTCGAGTTACAAAGAAATTGATTTAAGCAAAAGCCTACAGAACTGAATTTTTTTCGTAAGTAGAGGCTTTACTCTACAGTATTTCCCTTTGGACCTACTTATTCTGATTTTTCTTTTTTCAGGTCCAGGAATATTTCAAAATACCAATTTAATTATGCAGAAATCATTACACAGTCTGTAGCAGCTTCTAGGGTGCCAGTCTGTAGCAGCTTCTAGGGTGGGAAACCCTAAGAAAAGAAATTTGGCTGCTGTTGTTGTTCAGTCGCACAGTGGATTCTGAACAACAACAACAACAACCAAATTTCTTTTCTTAGCCCCCGCCCCCCCGAAGCTGCAACAGAATGGCAACACCTAGAATATAATCATGAAGAAAATTTCAAGCATAATCAATAAACTAATGTTATACATTTCAGTTTGCAGTGAGAAAAGAATTCGCCTGATCACATGTAAGAATGTAACCAGTGCAAAATACTCTTTGGAGGAAAGGTGCACAGAGAACAAAGAAATATAAATGAAAGCAGTGCTGTCCATTGGTTCCCAGCAATTATAGAGTCTATAATTAATTTGTTCATAATAATATTAATACAGAAAGCTGTATTTCATAATTATATTATGTAGGCAGACAAAAGGCTGTGCCTACTTACCAAGTTATTTCAGAACGTACATAATCCAAATAGGGCTAATGTATTTAGCTAACACAGTAGAGATTGGAGCATACCTGTCAACCGCGGCTCCGGCGAATCCGGGACCTGCGCGGACCGGGTTTACGCAGGTCGCGTTGTACGCATGCGCGTGGAGGGCTACGCCGCTTGCGTAGCATTCTACGCACGCGGCGTACCTTCTGCGCATGAGTGGAAGGGAGCTACGGAAGTGTAGAGCCCTTCCACGCATGCGTGCAACGCGACCTGCGCAGATGGGCTGCACAGTGCCTCCTTTCCCCCGCTGCCGAAATCCGGGGTTTCGGCAGCGCGGAGCAGGAAAGGGCAAAAATCAACGCCGAAAACCGGGAAATCCCGGCCAATCCGGGAAGGTTGACAGGTATGGATTGGAGTCAGATATGAAATTGAGAAAGAGACAGACATGGTCAGAGCCAACACTGGGTAACTTGGTGAGGCAAAATGTTTCTTCCAATGTTAATAGAAGTTAGTAATACAGTATCACAATAGATGGTGAGAAATTAAACCATTTGAGGTTCACCAATGACATTGTCCTAATAAGGCAACAGAAGAACTGCAACAAATGCTTACAGAGCTGGATAGAGAAGGTGCAAAAGTAGGTCTCAAGGTCAACAAGACTAAAACCAAGTTTATGAAATCGAAAAAATTGCCTTGTGATGGAATAAAACTTGGTGAATAACAAATAGGAAAAGTGGAAAGCTATGTTTATTTGGGTCAAGCAGTCAGGATGGACAATGGTTTTAAAGAAGAAATATCTAGAAGACAGAGAGACGTATAGGGTAAATTCAGAGAAGTGTCAGCCATCTTGAAGTCAAAAGCTAAACCAAAAACAAAGGCAATTTTTTTCAATTCTATGGTCTTGAAAGCAATGATATACAGCAACAAAACATGGGCTTTAACTGCTGCGGAAGAAAAATGGCTGCAAGTAACAGAACAAGCAATTGAGAAATCAATGCTTAGAATCTCAATTTCCAATAAAGTAAAAAGTGAGAATATCAAGTGAAGATCACTGCTAAAAGATGTAGTAACAGAATACCTGATGAACAAATTAAGGTGGGATGGCCAGGTTGCACACATAAGTGAAAATAGATGGAGTGCCAGAATAATGAATTGGTATCTGAGATATTGCAAAAGACCTAGTGGAAGACCACCTCACAGACGGGAATATTTTCTTAAGAAAAATGTTGGACCAACATGGAGAAGAATATAAATTTGCCTTGACCAGCTACATCAATTTTACAGTGGTACCCTGCATAACGAACGCTTCGCATAACGGAAAATCGTGATATCCCGCATAATGAATTTTTTATATACTCTGCTTAATGTAAACCCCATATAACAACATTTTTTCCGTTATGCGGGGTATCGCCAATTTGATCTGCATAACAAAAAAGCCACATAATGAAAAGCTCCGTGGAATGGAGCTTTTTTGTTAAGTGGGGTATTACTGTATTTGGATTACAATGTGGATGGGATTCTGGTAGCTTTCTAGAAATCTTTTATTTTAGCTTGGTCGCTTGGATGTTATTTTAAGCCAAAATCTGCTATCTGCAATTAGATTGGGAGAGCAACATTCCACTTGGTAGAAGCATCAATCATCTTCTAATTCGTAAGTAGCAATTATAACTCACTTCACTATTTTTTAGCATTGGATCAATTTTTCCTTGTCTCCTTGGAGAGACAGTTTTTTGGTTTTTTTGGTTAATTTCCTTGAAGATGATGACATGAAAAGTGAGATTTCTAAAGAAAAGCTCATCGATATTTGGGTTACATTACAATAATGTAATTACAGAGTGCAAGCAGGAAAGCTGAAGAAACAAACTTAAATTTTTGGAGGTAGACAAGAATGTGTTTGGCCTGAAAATAAGTTGGGAAACTAGGATCACTAACCTACTTTGGGGCTTTAAGTAGGTCTAGATCTGTGCAATTACTGGTGAATGATGCCCTATCTCTACAGCAATCAGAATTGCTTTGACGTGTCTTTTCTGGCTTTCTATATCCCCATCTGTGTCTTCTTATTCTTTGTTGAGCCTTCAAGTTAGGGCATAATAACTTTTAATTTGATTTAATATTGCCATGAGTTGAAGGCAGGGTAGAAAGAAAGGAAAGATTTCTTCCCCTTCCTATTTGAAAGTTTCCTTTCATTCTTTTGCTGCTTTAAAGACATCCATGAATCTGTAGCAAATAAGATTCTCCCTGCAGTGGGATGGATTCCTTTCAATTAGTGAAAATAGATGAACTAATGCAGGCAGGTCAGGCAGCTGTAGGAGGCTAACAGGGTTTCTCATAATTCATCCCCCCCCCCCTTTTTTTGGTAGTATTCCTTTTTCAAGGATCCTCCTGATTTTCATCATTGTAACTTTTCTCCTTGCTGAAGAAAAAATAGTAGAGAGCCTCAGAGCTCTCAGCAGGAGCAGCACATGCCTCAGAATGAGACCAGCAAAGCTGACAGCTATGCTTTTAAGTGCATAGTCTCTGGCTAAATCAATAGCCTGGCAGCCCCTCCACCATTAGTGGAGTTTCTGGCGCTCATAAGTTATTTATAGAAACTTGTTTGTCGAAAGCCAATATTTACCTGTCGGTCCTGTCAGATTTTGCCATCCTTCTTAGGCATGTCCCCTAGCTTCCATTCATGCCATACAGTCAATTTACCAATAGAAAATATCCTAAACGTATTTCTGAAATTTCTTCTTCTTTCTTCTTCTTCTTCAAATGCCATATCTGATTCCAAATATTGGGTATCATCTTGGTGATTAGCCATGAAGATTTTCCTGGAACCAATAGAATGCAGTGGTCTTCTATTTGCTTTCTGCATTGTAGCGTGACACTCACACCACTGATCCAGTTCTGAAAGTCACTTTCTGGTCCTGAGCCCTTTTGGCACACCAAGTCCTTATCAACCCCAGGTCAGTATTAATGAAGCTGCTGCCCACCATCAACATCATGGGTGGCCATACTATGGCCCACGGGGCAGACCCAGCTCTTGGCAATATTTCATGTGACCTGCTGCTGCCCTCACTGCTACTAGAAGTAGAAGTAAAACATGCGTAAACACATTTACAACAGCCATGGATGCATTTTATGGCAGTGTTTTACAGTGGGAGGAACCTTTTGGCTGGCCTACTCAGCTGTCCCTGCAGCACAAAAGTTTGGGAACCCTTGATCAAGATGGATTCAAGAGGGATTTAATCCACATGTTGACCATTACCCTTCCCTGTGGACTCAGCTGCTGAAGACCACCACCACCACCACCACCACCACCACTACTACTACTACTAAATTTTAATTTATATCCTGCCCTATTCAGCACAGGCTTGACTCAGGGCGGCTTACAACATTTGAAATACAAATACAATATAACCACACAAATTCAATAGAGTAAGGAAATAAATACAGAGTATCAATAATACAATACAAATAAAATAAAGCAATAAGTACAGAATATCAATACTACAAAACATCTCCCGGCTAAACAGTCAGGGGAAGTACAACACAGTCTTCATCCCCCTCGAACTAAGACTGGTCGAGGGAGAAAGCTGCGACCAGTCTCGCCTCCTCCCTCCCGTCAAACCAGCCAAGGGCGGGCAGGTGAGCATCTGGGTCCATAGCAGAGGCAGCAAGGTCTTAATATAGCTGCCGCGCCGGCTATCACAGCTGCAGCCAGTCTCGCCTCCTCCCTCCTACCAAACCAGCCAAGGGTGAGCGAATGTCCAAGTCCATGAAAGACAAGGGCAGCTCTGCGGCATCGGCGCTTCTTGAGGACCCCTCCTTTGCCTACTTTAAAAACAGGGAATATTGACAGTATGGTAGTAGTGTGAAGTGTCATCCACCCTTGAGAGCTTCATTTGTTCTTGGTGAACCCAGGTAAAGATAATACAGAAACATCTGGAAGACTCTTGGTCAGATATACAGCTTGTCTTGAAAGTAAGGCACAATTGACACTGTCCATAAGAATGAAAAATCACAGCTTTGAATCAAAAGTGAAACCTATCATAACAAATGCATGAAAGGAAAATGTGTTAATATCAATAGCACACATACTGTATGCTCATTTAATAAATTGACTTGCTACAGTTTTGCTTAATAATATGAAGAATGCTTTTCTACGGCCATATAGACCAATATAAGAAAAGCTTTTTTAAGTCACCAATGCATTTGAAACTGATTCTTCTTCTTCAAGAGTGATGTTAACTGGCATTTCTCAACTTCATAAAGGTAAAGGTCCCCAGTGGTTAAACTGCTGAACTGCAATTAAAAGGCTATGTGGTGGGGGAAGGAAAAATGGCCATCTGCCCCCCGAAACTGTTTGAGAAAGCATGACCTGGCCCCTGGCTTAAAAAGATTGAGAACTCCTGTTGTAAAGCTTTGAAGTAGTAAAAACCCAGGTGAGCAAAAAGGATACCTTGCTACAGGATGAGAAGATTCTAAATCTATGCCTAGAAGGAATGGGTGTGGCCGTGCGTGTGCGGAATGTGTGTCCACACCCGTTGAGCCTATCCCGTGATGCACCGTGCACACATACCTTACCCAACAGACACCATCGGCGCACGTATCCCGAGGCCGCGGGTGGGTCCTCCATCCCACAAAACCAAGAAAACGAAAGAACTACACCTCTCAGCATCCTATGTGGCGCACCACTCCCAATCACAGACAGCGTGAGACAAAAACACCACAGCGGTCACGTGCCAAAATGAAAAAGAACTCCATGCGCGCAACAAAAAGCCATTGGCCAATACGACAAACAACCTCACACACGCCCCCACCCACAAAGTCGGCCACAGCACCACTCATGCCAATGAAGCCCACCCGGGAGCCTGCTAAAAGCCCGGAGACATGCCACCCCGCACGGATAACAGCCTGTCTGCTTTCCTCTCCGCCTCAGTTTCAAAGCCAACTACAAAACAGAAAGGCAAAGAGAGAAGGTGCCAGGCAGCCTGCTTTCCGCATGGAAACGCCGCCCGGGAACACGCATTCCCACACAAGCGGCCTCACAGCTTCGCTCTCCAACTTGCTGTTGCAAACAAAACCACAACACAAAGTTAAGCAGAAAAACCACTCACCACACCTGTGGTATGGTGGGTGTGGCCAGGGGAAAGCCCTGTGTTCCACCCAAATTAGGACTACTTTATTTAAAAACTTGGATGGGCGGAGCCAGCCAGAAGTTCTGCTACTGGTCCTAGTGAACTGGTACAAACCTGCTGATGCCTACCACTGATCTAAACATTCTTATAAGGCTTCCTTTAGATGAGTGCAAGAATACTGAGTTAATTACAGAAGAGAGAGTGTCACAACCTCCGGTCGCCGGTACCCGGTAAAGTGAGGCTAAATAAGCACGGTAGCTACTCCTATATTTTGTTTCAGCATGCCATTCCCTTAAGCAACAATTACCGGCCCTCACAATGCCTGCACCAGCTCCGGGGCGGATCTCCTTTCTCCTGGGAATGTGCGATTTCCAAGTATTGGTAGCTTATTAGGCAGAGAGCTATTGAAAGACTGAGTTCCACTCAGATCTGTAGCAGCAAAGTTTTATTTAAGAAAGCATCTAAAAAAGAACAAAGTACGAAAGACATACACACAAAGATAGAATTATTCAAAGTCTCTTTCTCTCAGACAATTGCCCGGGCAGGAAAACGCTCCCATTAGATTAGGAGGTGATGCATAACGAAATAAGGGAGTCTCAAGTTAAGATCGCCCATTTAAGAAGTGTCCAGCTCCCTCTTTTATACCCTCTTAGTTACAGCTCTCCAAAGGACTGTCCCTTGATGATTCAGCTGTCTGTGAGAGTGTCTCTTGCCCCCTCCTATGGGAAAGGAATATTGCTGACTTGTCTGGGAAAGACTCAAGCATGTACTACACGTACTGAAGAGACGAACATGTTCCCTACTAGACATGTTGATAAGAGGCAAAACATGAGTTTAGCCTAAGAAACACATAAGAGATAAACATGCTTTCTTGGCAGGATTCTACTAGCTTAAAGATAATGAAGCTAGCTGACAGAGCGTTCCTGCCTAGCTGAGCAGTGAAGGCTTATCAGAGTAGAAATATGCAAACAATGAAAGGCTGTCTGCAGACTCCTGACAGTTCTATCAGAGCAGAGGTTTTCAGAGCAGAAATTTGCCTGGTTCATCAGGACATCACAACAGACAGGTATATTCGCTTGGCTCTTTTAGAGGTGGCCTGATTTACCTTAATTGGCAATGTTGGCAATGTTTCCACAAAAGCCTTCTCCCTTGTGTCACCAGCCTAATTGCTGTCAGAGAAGGACTTCAGCAGATGGTCTCAAAACATGTTGTAATGAATGAAAGTGATTCTTTAAGTAATTTGATCCTGTACTGTAGGAATAATATTGTTGGAACTTCCAAAAGGTCTAAAGTCTTAGGCAAACGAGGACTTACAACTGACCTGGCCGAAGGACCTTAGCCATGCATCCTGACAAACAACCCTTATCCCTCAACTAACTAAACCTTATCTATGGAACCTTGAGAAGCTTCCCTTGATATATTTCCTGATATTGTGCAAGACCCCTAGCACGTCCCTGGTCACGCACATAGCACATTCCCTGGGTCATGCCACTCCCGTGACTGCCTACGCACACCAATTGCTAACTGACATGACCACCGCTTGTAACCCCCTCACATGTCTGTTTGCTCACACCAATTATTAACTGTCACATATGCCTCTGGTAAGAAACTCTTGATGTACTCAATAAAAGGGCTCATTGTTTTCCCATTGGGAGTATGATCGCCAGCCCGCAAGAAGAACCCCGAGTCTGTCTTTGCTACATGTGATGCCCGAACAGGGACTGATAAGGATCTCGGGGACACCCCCCACCATCCCTACTTACTTCACCTGGAAGAGGCTAAAATGCACTGTTTCATTCTTCATCAGAAGAATCCCTCAAGTAAGTATGGGACATTCCCTTTCAGCTCCGCAGGAAGCTCACACAAGGGAATTAATGTACCTTCTGGAAGAAATTGGCATGCCAATTTCTGAAAGTAAGGTACAGGATTTAGTCAGAGAAATCGGGGAATGATGCCCTTGGTATCCAGAGAAAGGGTCACTTAAGCTGGCAGACTGAGAAAAAATAGGGACCACCCTCCATCTTGAACCCCGAGCGCCCATTCCCCTACTCTCCCTTTGGCATAAATGCAGGTTCGCATTGGAAACTGCAGGGGCGATCGCCAATGAACCCCTCCCCTTGGCCTCCCTCCGCCAGCATCCTCCTCTTTTCATCACCCACAACTGGCTCCTTTGGCCCCCGCCCCCGGCCCCTGGCCCTTCAAGCCTGATCATCCTGATAGATCCATGGAGGCAGCCACATGCCCATGCCCTCGAACTGAAAGTGCCTTTAGGCAATAATACGCAAACAGAAAGAAACAGGGGATTTAGACGCTGAGGAATTGTGTGGCTTGATGCAGATCTGTCCCATAGAATTTAGCATTGACAACCAGCAAATCATTGACCACGAGCCACTTCCGGACTATGTCATGAAGGAGATAACAAAAGCAATCACTGAGAGCTTTTCTACAAACAGACAAGTGGCTGCAGAGCCATACATGGACGGGTTAATCATTGCCCCATAAGAGGTGCAGAAGCCAGAGCCCTGTCTGTATCTAAAACTAGGTAATAAGCCCCTCCAATCCCATGCATCTCTTGTGCCACCCAAGTTGGAAATTCCAACTCCGCCTACACTGACCCAACTTCAACAAATTAAGAGTAAACACCCCGGGGACAAAACCAAAGTGCCCCAGCCTGTTCAGAATATGGTCTCTGAAATTAATGAAATTTTAGCCCAATAAGGGGTAGATAGAGGGCCTTCCCAAACTCAGCTCAAAAGATAAAGTGTTGTCAAAAGATAAAGATCACCTTGCCATTGTGGAATGGATCTCTTTGCCTCATACCCCACCTAAGAATGTCCCTACTCCAGCAGATAGCATAGCCCGGTTGATTGTGAAGGCACGTAATCACTGCCTCACAATGGGCTGGGACCCAGGAGAAATCATTGTTCCATGCCCCAAACAAGACTTCCAGCATCTGTGGGAAAATAGCTTGGAGCCCCAGGTAGCCAAAGATCCACAGCTGTCCTTAGCAGCAGCGGGCAAAAGGGAAACATTCCCCAGGGGTCCTACCTTAATTGTGAAAAGGTTACCTTCCCTCCAAACTTGGGGAGCAATTACTGTCCAAGGATCTGGGGAATGGAAAGCTTGGTTCTCTTTGTCTCAGGCGTCAGCAGCACTCAGAGCTCGATGCAGTCATTCTAGCCTTGCAGAAGTTTCCTGTTGCATGTAATCTCATTGTTGACTCAGTACTGTATGGAGTAAACTGAATGAGGCAGCGTCCTACACAGGAAGGCTCAATAGTCCCACCCTGTGTCATATCTATGTCCATTAAGCTCTTCTTCCTCTCAGGTAAATAGCTCTCTGGAGCTTATACCACCTCTGCTATTGATGGTAATTTGTTGGCTTTGTTGTGTTTGTTTTTTGGTAATATTTGCCCATCTTCCTCAACTTACCAAGCTCTGTACCCATTATGTCTAGAATACCATCTAGCCAGTTTTATCCTTGGCCACCCTTTTCTTTTTTGCTCTTCTTCTCCTGCCCTCCACCTTTCCCAGCATTAAGGCTTTCTCAAGCGAATCCTCTCTTCTCATTTGCTATCCAAAGTACTTCATCTTCATCTTTACTATTTGACTTTCTAAGGACCAGTCAGGGTCGATTCCTTCCAAGATTGACCTATTTGTTCTCCTCGCTGTCCAGGGTACTCTCAAAACTCTCCTCCAATACCAAATTTCAAAAGCATCTATTCTTCTGCGCTCAGCTTTCCTAATGGTCCAGCTCTCGTGGCCATGCATTGCCACTGGAAATACCACTGCTTTGACTATACAAATTTGTGTTTGCAATGTGATGTCTCTACTTTTCATTATGTTCCCTAGGTCTCTCCTAGCTTAATTAATTGCCTTTTATGTCATGGCTGCAATTACCATTTGCAGCAATCATAGATCCTAAGAAAGTAAAATCTGTCACTGCTTCTACTTCTTTCCCATTTATTTCCCAGGGACTGGTAGGGCCTGTTGCCATTATCTTGGTTTTCATGATATTGAGTCTCAAGCCAGCTTTTGCCCTCTCCTCTTTCAACCTACTCAGGAGCTTCTTTAGGTCTTCCTCACTTTCTGCCATTAGTGTGGTCTTACCTGCATATCTCAAATTGTTAATGGTTCACCCAGCAATTTTGATACCATATTATGATTCCTCCAATGCATATTATGTGTTCTGTGCATCAGTTCAATTAGCAGGGTGATAAAATGCAGCCTTGTCTTACTCCCACCCCAACTACTCCATTATTCTGTCCTGACTGTAGCTTTTGACTCATGTACAGAACTCTCATGAGACATATAAGGTGTTCTGATCTTCCCAATAATTACTTGCTGCAACTAGAAGTAGAATTGTTTCTGATATTCCTTTGTTTTTTCCATGATCCAACATACGTTAGCAATGTGGTATCTAGTTCCCCTGCCTCTCTTGAACCCCTGCCTGCACTTCTGGTAATTCTCTGTCCACATGCTGCTGCAGTCTCTCCCATATTATCTTCATATTTCCTCCCAATTCCACAAGTTATTGCACCCTAAAAGCACCCTCAAAACTATTAAAAGGGAGGAAATGTGTCCCGAATCTGAGGGACATACAGGAACAAATCTATTTAATTTCATTCACCATTAATCAATTGAACATTTTTCAAAATTGCCACTGCCCTGTGTGTGGCACCTTTAGTCACCTGACCTCGCCAGGGAAGGGCCTCACCCCTCTGATAATCTGGGGGCAGGGGCAAGTTATGTGTTTGCTCCTACAGGACTGAGTTCCAGCGAGGCATGTCCATCCTGCAAAGGCAGTGGATCTCATGAGGCCCAGAGCTCCACATCACCCTGTTCCAGCCAATCCTAGCTCCCATGCCAGTCACTCGGAAAGCTCCCAGCGCAACTTGGGGACAAATATACAAGTGACCCAACAGGCTTAGGATGCCCTGAGAGCGGCCCACTAGGAGCAGACCACAGAACCTGACTGCCACACATTTTGCACAATTAACTTATAACTTTCTGACTATTTTCTGTGTCCTATTACTGCCTTGTGCACCCTTCGAAGCTGCAGCCTAGCTGCAGCCCTGCCCGCCATGAAGACTTCTCAGGACCTGGGACAGTGACTCACCCACCTTGTGGGAACAACTTGTGTACATTGTCCATACCAGTCATTTCTGTCTGCAAGGCCCTCGGAGATATAGACAATGAAACAGAACTACCAATTTTCTTTACTGCCTCAGAAATAAGACATTGGACTCTTCCTAACTTGGGGCCTACTACCAGACAAATGCCTGTCAACGCTATTTCTTTGTATATTTCTTTGTATACTACCAATGTTGCAAATCATAAGAATGTTACTTGTGCTAAGAATGCAAATTGCACACAAGATAGGCTAAATAAAAAAAACCCGCCACCACTGCACTAGTCCCAGGGTCGCAAAGTGGAATTGTTCCACCACTGTTTATACCAGTATATCTGGCCTTCCTTTACTGTCCAGAGCTAAATACATTTCTCTTGAGGCCCCCCTTGTGGGGATCCCAAGTTTGGCTGTTCACAATACCCTAGTTGTTAACCCCTTAGCTTGCACCTTGGCTAAAACCCTGAATCATACCTCCATAGCCCAAGCTGCCTTAAATGATGAGCAAAACAGATTTGTGATGCAGCCGTAGACAATCGGGCAGCCATTGACTATCTCCTGTTTCTGCATCACCATGACTGTGAGGAGGTAAAATCTATGTGTTGTTTCAATCTGTCTGACAATAGTAAGACTGTGCAAAAAGCAGATTCACACCCTTCATGAGTTATCAAAGTCTATTTGACAGGATATCCTGGGACCCTCTTTGGCCCTACCTTCCCAATTTTGGGTGGCTCAGAACTGCATTTACATGTATGATTCTTTGTATTCTCATAGGCAAATTGGTGTGTTGTGGCATCCAATGTCTTCCTTCACTGCTGGCGCAATGTGTCCCCTCATTTCGGCTCTCCCCACCCCCCACCCCCGCGTTAGGCCCAATCAGCAAGAGATGCTACATGTGTATGAAGCATTGTCACAATTTCCTCTTTTAAAATACAAAGGGATGGAATGAAGAAATAATATTGTTGGAACTTCCAAAAGGTCTAAAGTCTTAGGCAAACCGGGACTTACAACAGACATGGCCGAAGGACCTTAGCCATGCATCCTGACAAACAACCCTTATCCCTCAACTAACTAAACCTTATCTATGGAACCTTGAGAAGCTTCCCTTGATATATTTCCTGATATCGTGCAAGACCCCTAACACGTCCCTGTTCACGCGCATAGCACGTTCCCTGGGTCATGCCACTCCCGTGACTGCCTACGCACACCAATTGCTAACTGACATGACCACCGCTTGTAACCCCCTCACATGTCTGTTTGCTCACACCAATTATTAACTGTCACATATGCCTCTGGTAAGAAACTCTTGATGTATTCAATAAAAGGGCTCATTGCTTTCCCATTGGGAGCATGATTGCTAACCTGCAAGAAGAACCCTGAGTCTGACTTTACTACACTATACTATATACAGCTTTACACATTACAGTGGTACCTCATACAACGATTTTAATGTTCCATGCGGCTCGCTGTTGTACGAAAAAATTGCTATATGATACATCCATCGTATAGCGATTTCCCCTATGGGATGCATCGTACAATGATTTTTTTTTTGCTAAGTGGTTTTTCCCATTTAAAAATTGTTGTACGCTTTTTTCCCATAGGGAAAATTGTTATGCGGGACACCATTTCCCCCCAAAACCTAATTGTTATGCGATTTCATTGCTATATCGGGCGATTGTTGTATGTGGTTCCACTGTATATGAGTTACTCTAAATTTGCTTCAGAAATACACAAGCAAATAGTGTAATTGGTGTAGTAGCCAGGTGGCTAATGATTGACTTCTCTTTCCTCCTGAGTTAGCAGGAGTACTCTCGGACATTTCTAAAGACTCTTTAAGGAAAAGACCCACACAGAACACATTATGGCAGTTCAGCCTTTATGACACTTGTATATGAAAATCCTTCACAAGACCCATCCACATTTGTGATTTCTCAAATGTGTTATGCATACATGTTGAACAGGCAAAGCTATAATTTCAAATTATGACAAAATACAGTACTTTCATAGGCAGGTTAAAAGATTGAGGAAACTGGACTCTCAGATGTTGTGGACTCCTGCTCCCATGAGCACCAGTCAGCATGGCTAATAGACAATATGGATATTACAGTCCAACAATATCTGGGTAGCTAAGTGAGTAAGGTATTTGGCTGTGGAGCCAGAGTTGGCAGTTCAATTCTGCACTGTGCATCCCAGAAGAGCCAATCAGTGAGGCCTTGGACAAGCTGTATAGTCCCAGAGCACCCCCAGATGAAGGAAATTTTATACTACTTCTAAATACTTTTTTACCTTGAAAACACTGAAAAGGGTCAGCATAAGTTAGAATTGACTTGAAAGCACACAATTATTATTCTTATTATTGAGCTATTAAGTTGGGACAATGGCTGGAGCAAACCTCCTTATAACCAACAATATTCACATTTCAAAGGAGGAATAAGCTAGCTAGAGGGAGATCTTGCATCACAGCACATCTGATTAGAATCCATTTCTGATCCAATTACTCTATGCTTTTGGACACTCTATGGACGTATAAATTTTCACATGGCCTTAAAAGGTATTCAGCACGGATAAAATATGTCTATAATAATATAAAAGACATCATTCAGCTCCAAAGCGAGATCAGGATGAAATTTATACTTCTTGATGATCAGAGGAACGTTGTGCTGTGATAATCTTTTGATAGCTGTAGCCTGTATCAAATAGTAGCTGCAACCTCTGGGATTTTTAGTTCAATGAATCTTTTAAATCATGATTCAACCAAGCATATGAAACATGTAGTTCAACTTTTAATAAGCTATATTTAAACTATGATGCTGTGCTCTTTACAGCTCTTTAGGGCTTTGACTCTATTATGAGCTTCTTTTTGTCCTTTCTCTTAATGTTTCAGAAAAAGCAATTTAGTCTAGTTACTAAAGTAAAAGATGAGATGAATATTTAGTTGAATATGCAATGATGAAAATGGTTTATTTGGTCTAAAAGTCATTTCATTATCTAATCTTATGGACACTGATAATCAAGGTTTGTTTCTAAATCAGCCTGCTATTTGAAATGCCAGGTTATATGCATAATGTAGGCTGATAGAAAAAGATTGCCTCTCCTCCACAACCACTGCCTCTGCTAATTCTTTAAGCAAGTACAAATACAAGACATTGTTAACCCAAGGGTGATGTGACTAATAGTGATACAGAAACAAAACAGCCAAAATTGTTGCTGCTGTGACTTAGTAGTAAATTTCTATCAGCCTATATTATGCATATAACCTGGCATTTCAAATAGCAGGCTGATTTAGAAACAAACCTTGATTAATTGTTTGTGTAAAAATGCGGAATACTGAAATTCAAAATTTAAGAGAATGCAGCCCTTTACTACAAGAAGACAAACAGGACGAAAAGGTCACAGAAAGGTACTGTAGGAAAGGAATCAAAAGATCAAAAAGCTGAAACAAGCTAAGTGATGCTGGTAATGACAAAAACGAAGTGGCATATTTCACCTTCTAGCTCTCAGTATAGAAAGGTTCAGTCTCTTGACTGTGTGTTGTTGTGTTGCCTTCTGTATAGAAGACCAGGGATGCTATTTTGGATTTGAGTGATAAGAGTCTGGAGTAACAGCCAAGGCTCCTCAACTGTAGTTGGAGTGCCATGTTTCTAACATTAGTTATCTATAGGTACTGGTCACCAGTTCCCTATGAAAATTAACTCGTAAGGAGCTTTGGCAGCATCTTTCAACCTATTAACATAACCGGAAGTGAATTATAAAAGAACTGCAGAGGCATCACAGTCTCTGTGTCAGCTTCAGTGCTCAGAGACAGGCAACTGTTGGTATAAGTCCGTGATGGCGAAACTTGGCACTCCAGATGTTCTTGGACTTCAATTCCCAGAAGCCCAAGCACCCTGTGAATCCACATGAATGGGTTTACTGTGATTCATCCAGCCCACGCTGCCCTTGTCACTCCCAGAAACGGAAGTAAAATGTGCCCGTATGGGGAGCGTCCCATACAGCTTTTACCTTGGCGTCAGAGGGCTTCATGCCTTCAGGGGTGATTTTAAACCCCAAGAACTCAACCTCTCGCACAAAAAAAAACCATTTTTCTTTCTTTATATGTAGCCCTGCAGTTTGAAATCGCTCTAACACCATACTCAGTTTGGATGCAAGGTCTACCCTATCTTCCCCGGCAATAAGTACATCATCAAAATTAGGCAGCACCCCAGGGAGACCTTTAAGCAACCTTTCAACCAGGGCCTGGAAAATGCCAGGCACAGCATTGACACAGAATTGTAGACACTTTACATGGAATGCACCCCTATGGGTGGTGATGGTTTGACACAGTGCGGACTCGGAGGTGAAAGGCAATTGTTGATATGCCTCAGCTAAGTCCAATTTAGCAATACACTTCCCACTGTGGAGGGTGATTAGCAGGTGGCTGACCACTGGAACAGAATAAGAATTAGTATGGATAGCTTTATTAATTGTGCATTTATAGTCCATACAGATGCGGATGTCCCTGTTAGCCCTGATGGTGGTAACAATGGGGGTCTCCCACGGAGTGGAGTCCACCGGCTCTAGGATGCCCTGAGCAACTAGTTTGTCAAGTTCTG
Organism: Bradypodion ventrale; assembly: GCA_035047345.1. Lineage (NCBI taxonomy): Eukaryota > Metazoa > Chordata > Lepidosauria > Squamata > Chamaeleonidae > Bradypodion > Bradypodion ventrale. The sequence continues at coordinate 68,214,467 of JAWDJE010000006.1, read as the reverse complement.
CATCAATGCGGTCTTTGAGTGCAAAGGGCACCCGTCGAGGCTTCATGCGAATGCTGCCCAGCTCCTGTCGGCTTTCCCCCAGTTATCAGTTTAAAAGATGTTCTGCAGCCTTTTTGATGTTGAGTGCCAGCAATCTGGTCCCATCATGGTTAAAGTGCAACCCATCCCTCCTGAACAGATTTGGTTTGTCCCAAAATGTTTTCCAGTTCCTGACAAATCTGAAGCCCTCCTCTCAACACCACCGCCTCATCCACGCATTGAGGCTTCTGAGCTCTGTCTGCCTGGTAGGTCCTGCATGAGAAACAGGCAGCACTTCTGAAAATGCTACCTTGGAAGTCCGGGACTTAAATCTTCTTCCTAACAACCTGAATTTGGCTTCCAGGACTAACCCCTTGGCCTTCCCAACATCATTGGTACCAACGTGTACCATGACCACTGGCTCCTTCCCAGTTCTCTCTAACAAGCTATCTAGATTTCTCGTGATGTCTGTAACTTTTGCACCTGACAGACAAGTCACCATATGGTTATCATGTGCATCACAAATCCATCTCTCTGTATTTCTAATTATTGAATCACCTAGTCCTGCAATCTGTTCATCTACATGCACCTCATCAACTATATTAAGGGAGAGGACTTCAGTTTGTTCCTGTTGTTTATCTTCCAGTATCTCATCAAGTGTGATGAAGGAGAGATCCTCAGGTGGAACCAGTTGTTTTTCTGTGTGTTCCTCATTAGGCGTGATGAGGGAAAGAGCCTCAAATTGATTCTGTAATTTCAGACTCTCAGAGTGATCCCTTGCTCTTCTACTTCTTTGAGTCACATTCCTCCATGCATCTGCCTCTTGAGTTAGTGAATTGACTTCTTACTCAGAAATGTGCCCTGTCTCTTCTTTGTCCAGGATAGTCTGCTCCGCTCTGTCCAAGAACAGCTCAAGCTCCTTAATTTGTTAATGGTTAGATATGCAGGCCTCTAGCTGTTGGACCTTCTCTTCTAGTAGTGCAACCAGCTTGCATTTGCTGCAAGTATAGTTCTCCATGTGCTTTGGCAAGATCACAAACATGGCACAAGTGTTGCAGGTAACTACAGCTGCTCCCTTAGAATCCATTTTAACAAGTGCAGTATTCTGGGCCTCAAAAATTTACACGCTTACTACCTTTCTATCTAGTAAGAATATATTCTTCCTTTGTTTTTTGTTTGAAATCTTGCGCGCTTTTAGGCACGAGGGCCTCTAAAGCAGCTCTACTCCAACTGCAAGCACGCCCAAAACTTACCAGTGCTCACTTCCTTTGTTTGGCGCTCCTCAGCAGCAGCTCTGCTTAAGAGCACATGCAGAATCAAAATAACCGAATAACTTGTACAAACCACTGCCATGAAAAGAATATTGATACTTCCTTTCCCACATTTCTTCCTCTTTCTAATACACTAAGGAAAGCTTTGATTGCATGGAATCTTATCCTTGCAAAATGTGGTACATAGAAGGCTAACTGACAGTAATGCTATTTTGGTAATGAGAAGACAGATTTGGTACCAGGCAAAATGAGGACTAGAAATTGGTACAATCCTTGTTCAACATCATTCACAAGAAAAGGATCCTGTTTCTTTCTTTTCCTTCCCCTCAGCTACTTAGTAGCTTTACAATGCTTCATATTTTCACACCGCTTTGCTTTAATGACAATGCCATCATCATTTGTGATTAATAAGATTGGTGTTTGTGAATGAGTTTAAACAAGAGCAAATGGAGAGATGCAAACAGTGTCCCTAGAGTTCTACAACAGGGGTTCCCAACCTTTTTATGCCGTGTGCCTGACCATGCCCCCTGGACAGTTGAGCGGGCCAGATCATGCCCCCCAGAAGTGGAAGTAAATGTGCCTACTTCTGCATTTATGACAGCCTTGGGCGCATTTATGGCTCACATAATCAAATTTATGCATGTGCATTTTATGGCTGTTGTAAATGCATTTGCTTTCACTTCCACTTCTGGGTGCGGCAATGACGGGCTGGATGGAATGGCACCGTGGGCCAGGGCCAGTCTGAGGGCCGTAGGTTGGGAACCCCTATTATACAATTAACAAAATTTTACTTGTAACAAGTACAGTAATACCTAATACAACGTCCACTTTATGCAACATCAAATCCATACAACGTTGCCCAATTCTGTGAAAAAAGTTGCCTCATACACCGTCGCTGGACTGACGTTGTATGAGGTACTGTATTGGGTTGCTGGGGGCCAGATCCAGCCAAAGAAGGAGTCGTCCCCCCCCCCCGGTGTTTTGCCTTGCCCCACTGCCCAGGTGGGTGGGTGGGCGTCCGGCATCGGAAACAGCATGGACAAGCCCCCCCCCCCAGCCTCAGACAGGAAGCAGAGCCAAAAATGGGGGGGGGGGGGGTAGGGAGAAAAACTCAGTCACGCGATGGAGGTTTTTTTTACCCATTTAAAAAGGGATTAAGTTTTCTCCTACCTTCGTGCAGCCTCTGTAAGGTTTATAGGACCTTTTTCAGGCTGTTGCAGCCTTCCTCTGATGTTCCTGGAGTGCAAAGTAGCTGATTAAAATTGTGGACGCCATTTTCTTTTCTGCTTCTTTTGGAATTCAATTCCCAGAAGCCCAAGCAAACTGTAAAAAAAATGGCCACTGCTGCATGCATCCGAGGAAGGCAGCAACAGCCCAAAAAAGGTCCTACAAACATTACAGAGGCTGCACGAAGGTAGGAGAAAACTTAATCCCTTTTTAAATGGGTAAAAAAACCTCCATCGTGACTGACTTTTACTTCCCCCCCAAAAAAATTTTTGGGCTCTGCTACCTGTGCTTCCTCTTTGAGGCTCCGGTGTGGGGGAGGGTCTTATCCATGCTGTTTCTGATGCCTGACACCCACCCACATGCCTGGGCATTGGGGCAAGGCAAAATGCGCAGGGGGGGGGACTCCTTCTTTGGCTACAGGTTTTGCCTTGCGCCACCACCACCACCACCACCACCTGGGCAGATCGGAGGATGTCGGAAGCAGCCGGCTTTTTTTTTTTTTTTGCATTATCCAATCCATGCATCATACGTCGGAAATCATACAACGTCCAAACTTGTGGAACCAAGTTTGGACGTTGTACGAGGTATTACTGTAAGCAGAAATAACTGTCACATAGCCCTTGTAAATAGATTGGCTTTGAGAGGTTGCCATTTTCTTCTTCTCTTTTGCATGCTACAGAGAACATCATCAAGAAAATGCAAAAACAATTGTGGGCTTGTAAAAACTGTCAGAATGATGGTTCTCATTGTTCAGGAAACTTCAAAGAAGTGCAGGTTTTTTTTGTTTCTTAATAATATGCTGAAAAAATCCAAAGCAAAAGTAAATTTTGGGCTCACCAGAACATATTCATGTGTCCATCAAACTTGAATTTCCCTGTTTCATTGTCATGTTAATAGAATTAGGTTGTATTAGTATGAGTTTCATAAAAATGGGAAGAAAGGGCAGGAAGAGTCTCACTGATGGTGTCCATATTTTTAAAAGATGGACTAAAACAAAACCCAAAGTGTCATGCTGACTTAAAGACTGATTGGATTATGATTCTTATCTTTTTTTTTTGTCTTGCCCTCACAGATACTAAGAGGCAAAGAGTATCTGGATATATTTTGCCAGGATTGTGGTAGGGAGGAAACGATAAATTATATAATTATCATTTGGATAATTTGAGATGTTTCTTCAGAAAAAAAACAGATACTGTTCTTCTTCTCTTTCTCCTTGTGTTTTCCCACAAGTGTGGGGGCTGCTCTTCATATCTTGGACTGCCATTTTGTCTGAACATTTGTGTTATCAGAGTGTAGGCCATATTTGCATGTCTTTATTTACAGTGTCCTGCAATTTCTGTTTTGGACCACTGACAATCAGCTTTCATGTTGTAAGCAGCTATTACAATGGTCGGTGCTGTTTGGAGGAAATGTCCATACCAGTGAAGCTGGCTTTCTCTCATCTTTTCCGTGATTAGTAACATACCTAGTTGCGGTTGGATTCAGGCAGAGTCCAAAATGGTTGAGGTCGTCATTTTATGCCTAAACTTGCCATTGTAGTTCATTTCTAATAGCAGTAGCAAGCATGACATCATCAGCATAGAGCAGGATACGCTTAACAATGGGTCACTCCACTATTGGTGCCCCACACCTGCTTTGCCAGCCATGTTTTTAACCCTTTCCTGAAGGACAGCAACTCCATCTGGAGATGCAGCTCAATTGGCAGAAGGTTCCAAAGGGCCGGAGCAGACACAGAGAAGGGCTTCCTTCTGGTGCTAGAGAGATGAGCCTCCCTAGTAGATGGCACAATAGGAGAGCCTCTCCGGTCTGCTCTGGTGGGACGGACAGATGTTCTCAGGGTGACATGATCTCTTAAGTATCCTGGCCTACTACCATGTAGGGCTTTAAAGGTCATTGCCAGCACCTTGAATTGCACCTTGAATTGCACCCGGAGGCATACCGGTAAGCAGTGCAGCTCCCAAAACAGTGGCGAGGCACAGGCATACCACCCGCACCCCATCACCACCCGGGCAGCCGCATTCTGGACCAATTGCATCCTCCGAATGGCACCCCCATGTAGAGCGCATTGCAAAAGTCAAGTCTGGAGGTGACCAGAACGTACGTGACCCCAGAGCATACGTGACCATGAGCAAGGAATCCCGATCTAGGAAAGGGGCGTAACTGGCATATAACACGAAGTTGTGCAAAAGCCCTCCTAGCTGCAACTGCCACCTGCTCATCGAGCAGGAGTCACAAGTCCAGGAGAACCCCCAGATTACACACCACGTCTGTTTAGGACAAAATAGTCCCATCCAGAACCAAAGATGGTAGCTCCCGAGGTAACGCAGGCCCCTCGACCCATAGCCCATTGTCCCCCATCCAGAACCTGTTGTGTTGTGGGTGAATTTTAATTGCTCCCATGACAGACATGCTGAATGGCATGTCCAGCTCAAAAATACAGCCTGGCATTTGAAACTACCAAAACAATAATCTTAGAAACAGGAACACAAGTGATTATGAAAAGGTACTGAAAGATAACAAGGATGGATAAATGTGATCCTTTCCATTATGTTAGAAAATAATTTTCAATTATTTTTGATAATTATTAGGCTTGCTGGGGCTGATGAGTGTCAGAGGTTCAAATTGTCTGGGAGGATCCTGATTCTAGAAGTGAAACTGGACTGGAACAAGATAACACTACCACGACCACTCTTTGCAAAACACACTAATCTACAGTAACTTTTTTTAAAAAACCTATGCATATGGATTTTCAGCAACCAGTTGAGTATCGCTATAGCACCAAAATAATCATTTAGGTTCTTGGGCTTTCATCAGCTTCCCTATTGTATCTCAGAGTTACAACTGATATAAATCCTTTGTGGTTCATAGCACAATGGCAAACATCTTAATTTGAAGGAATATCGTGTTATTACTGTAGCACAAACAGATTAATTCATAGAAGAAAATTATGTACAACAAGAAGCTGCTTGTTCAAACTCTTGGTTATTCTTCCTCCATCTTTTATCCGTTCTGTATAACTGATGGAGCTGCCTGGAGAGCTCAGTGATTTAGATATCTGAATGCAGAGCTAGAGGTTGGGAGTTTGATTCCCCACTCTGCCTCCAGGGAGAAAAACCAGCCTGTGTAGGCTTAGACAAGCTGCACAGTAGAAGGGAACACCTAGAATAAAAGAATATATTCTCTACCTAGAAAGCCCTGGAAGAGGACATCATATGTCAGTATTGACTTGATGAAATACAATTATTATTATACAACAAGTAATAAGAAGGCCAATCTTGTTTACATATTCTTGATGGCCCTCAAGCAATTTTTGAAAGTGTAATTTCAAAGCAGTAGGATAAAACCTATACCCTGAATCAGTGTGTGCCCTGTGCATCACTGCTTCCATGCCTTTGTAATTAAGTATTCAAATTGTATTTCTGCAAACAAATATTTATAAGCTGTATCCAGAATGGGCAAACAGCTTAAGATAAGGGATGTATACATCTTAAAAGCCAGTTGGGTAAAGACAACAGTTGGGGAAATCTTTTGGTTGTTGTCTTTCACTTCTGTACTCTGCCTTTGCTAACCATGGAGGCAGGGATTAAAAGAAAGTGCTAAAAGACTTTCTGAAACAAAATGAGAATCCAGACCAATTTCTATTTAAATTGATTCTGCCTTCAAACATTCAAAATGTTTGAAGGCAGAATCAGCCCATCAGGTTAAGTGATTTCCATTTCAATTGGAGCCAATGAGAGGCACTGCAAAACATCACAGTGACGGTGTCTACCAATCATTTTTGCCAAGCTTTCACAGTTGTAGGAGTCAATCACTTTGCCCAAATCCTTGGCCTTCATGAAGCTCAAACCATCTCCTTATGAAGCTGTAGTCTGACGTGCAATATCCCTGTAGTAAGAGCAAAAGTAAAAGCTCTTATTCAACATTCTGACTCAAACTGTAATTCATGGGTGGCTTTAACTGCACTGCTGATTTTAATAACCCAGCTATCATTGTGGATGGAAACAAATGAAGCAGTCACAATTCATGACCCAAAGCTTAGCAATTGAAATCCTGCCCTTCCCAATCCCTTTCCTGTTCAGCCATTAATGCTCGCAGAAAGACAAGTAAACAAATTCCTTCCAACAAGGTTATCAGAGATGCAGGGTTTCTAGCAGTCAAGCAGCATTTGGCTATCAATAGTAAATGAAATCCTACAGATTTGCAATTGCATCCCCAGATTGTTAGCAAGGATTAAACAGATGCTTTCATGTTATGATGATTTTAAAATAAATCACATATTTCTGGTGAGGGCAGAGGGCAAGAAGTAGAAAAATAATCTGATGGTACCATTAAAATTAAATATTGTTTTCTCTACAGTTAAGAAGACAGATACTTAATCTGCAGTGTCATGTGTTTTAGGTGACAACAATGAGTGCACAATGAGGTTTTCTGGTGTTTCACCACTCGGACATTGAAGTTTGAGAGGTCTATTGTCTATTTATAAGGGTATCTGTAAGAGAAAACTCAATGGAAAATATACATATAAATAAAGAGAATTAAGTTACTGTTCTGAAAAAAAATGGCATCTCAGTTAAAGATTAATATTTTTACCATTTATGTTAAATTTAGATAATCTTGAATTTGCTAGTAACAGCCGGCAAATCAATCCTGGCATCAGCCTAGGCAAAGTTACTTGCTTAGATTGTGCTGGGTTTATAATCAGTCATTAAACAGATAAATGGGACAAGCCAGTCATGCCTTGCTTCATTGGTCCCAGTGGGGTTTTCTTCTAGGTATAACTAGAATCCATTACTTTACTTACAGCAAGTAAAAAATGGGATGAAGTACCACTGGACTTTGTTAACAAATATAATCCATATTGATTAATATCATATACAAATTCAGCCCAATTCTTCCAAAATTCTCAGTGGTGAACAAAGTTAATAGTCCCAATCAAAGCTCTTATTGCATGACCTCACCTCCAGAAAACTATAATTTGGTCAAGGACCTCATATGAATATTCAGTCAATCTTTCAAGATCAGACTCCATTCATATAGGACATTTTACCGTATATTGGAATTAGAGGTAGGAAAACCAAACCCTGGAATTTTTTTTAAAAATTGGCAACTTACATCTGTGCAATTACAGATCACAGATCATTGCATCTTTCTGAAATTGATATCTAGAAACCATGTGTGGCAAAAGTCTTTCAACTGAAGAGTCCCAAAGCCTCTGGCCATTTGGATTCCAAAAAGAAAACAGAAACTTTCTCTGACTCATATTTCCCCCTATTTCCATCCTCTCTTTTGCTCTTCCCTCCACAATGTTTGAAAGGTGATAAAAAGGTGCTCTAAGAAGACAGATGGATTTACCCATCTGTCTGTTTATATTTGGTCAACATTCAGTCTTGGTGGAAGCAAACATAATGAGAGAAATAGGAGGAATTTTGTGTAATAACTTGAGCTGCAATACTTACTTTGTAGTAAACAGGCATAGGTCTGCACTTTAAGCTGCCAAAGTAGGGTCAATTAAGCTCTAATTTACAACTCACAGAAAACTTGCAATGAGATACTGATTTTTCACTGTGATCTTCCATCCAGGGTGAAAGAGGTGTTAATACTTTCAGAGGTATCAGTGACACAAAAACTTATTTCTGGACTGATCAATATTTTAAAGGTAATCAAACAGCGACTAGAATGATAATTAGGCATGCTGAGAATACAGTACAGCACATACATGATTGTTTATCTGATATAGCTTTTTTAAGTTAAAAAAAGAATATGTCATCTAGCATGATTTCTAATGCTTACTATAGTGTAACTTACTATAATAAACATTAGAAATCACACTAGAGGAATTTTCCACTTTTCAATTTCATTTTTCAGCTAAGGGAGGATTAACTTTTTATAGTTAAAAAGCCAGTGGAACTTAACAATATAGCAGAATCAGGAAAGGTTGGTGGTAAAAACTAATACAGTATTTACTGTACCTTTATTCATATTGAAAAGAATTAAAAACCCATATTGTTAGCTTTAAATAACAGACAAACCCTTAATGACTTGCAAATTTGGTGCTTCTTATGGTTTCTTAGCTCAAATACCAGGCTAAAAAATTCTATATTCACTTACAGAAATCCTGTGGCTCCATTACTCACGGCAACCCACTTCCCTTTGGTACTACGGCAAAAGAATATCTGAACGCTTTTCCGCAGAAGGAACAGGATTCTCGAGCAGCAGATGGTCTCTCTGAGGAAGCTCCTTAATGAAATCCGTTTTCATTTAGCCATGTGAAAACAGACCCCATTTGCACACCTTTGCCTGGTGTACAGTTTAAGTCAAAAAAGAATAGGCATGTAGCTTTGCTTATGTTTAGAGTGCTGAAGCCCAGTTGTGCTGCGATTGGAAAGGTCCTCGGCAACAGCAGCCAATCAGCAAGTCTGCTTTTTTTCAGGGGAACTCCTGCCCATTTATTTAGCATCTTCAGAGACCATATTTCCTAAGAGGATAGTCTTCCACCTCATATCATGTGGAGGGGAGAGAAATAATAGTGCATTTTCTCTCATGCACCGCTCACTCCATTAGCCTTCCTGCTACATTTTAGGGCTGTGGAACTATTGGGTGGGTGGGTGGGTGGGGGCTGTCAAATGCATTCCCAGCTTCCACCTTGTAGGGAAAAGGAGGAGGGAGAGCGCCTGAGCTCAACAATTACCGATTCCATCACCATGGAAACTGACTGGATGCAGTGAGCTGGATTTGTGTAGAACATCTGCTGCCAGCCTCATAATCAAATGCAATCTCTTCTCCCATTCCCCACCATTCTGACTGCTTATCTGTTTGAGAGTGTATTTTATGTGCCTGCTATGACAGTAAAAAACATGATATGTATATGTGTGTGTGTTCATACATGCATGTATATATGTATGTGTGAGACAACATCTTAAGCATATATCAAAGGACACACTACTAAATCTTGCTAGATACACATGCACATGGATGTAGCTATAAACAACAGATGTATAACATTTGCACATGTATCATAATAAAAACTAGAAAAGCCCATGGAATAATATAGAGCTATAGGGATCACCATGCATATTGTTACCAAAATAGATCAAAAAGATTCTGTTCCATATAATAATCCTGCTGATCAGGATCTTCAGTTGCTGCTCCTATTGCATTTAATCACATTGTCGGCTCCATCCAATGGCAATGTTGGTTGGATGGTGATTGTCACCTGGCTTGGGGCCAAAACAGCACCAATGAGAAACAGGAGGGAAGACCCAACATGCCTGGGGGAAATCCCAGGCTCAGCAGATGTACAAATTATGCCAAAGGTATTAAGCATCATTTTGTTGGTGGACTGCCTATAATAACTGCAGTAGCAAGTCTTCCTGCTCCAGATGTGGATAAACAACCCAAAGAGACCAAGGGCACATATTTACCTTACCATTCACACTGAAAGTAAGATGTGTAAATCTTCCTCAAACTGCAGATGGTTCATGACTGAAGCTGGGTGTGCTTGACATTTTGGGATATGATTCCTACCTCTATTCAGCCCACAAGACACCCCTTCCTCAAACTATAGCATATTCCTCTTTTTGAGAGATAGGAAAACAGCTAAACATAACTGATCACAAGTTCACATAGATACAAGTGTAATTCGCGTATGATCAGGATGTCAAGAAAGAGAAGTGTATGTAGTATTGTTTGTTCTCTTTTCTCTACCATCTCATTAACAACTGCTTTTAAGCAGCACTGCCTGAATACTAAAACTGAAGTTGGTATGAGGAACAATATCATCAGGAAGTTGGCAAACTATACATGGGGAGCTCAACCATCCATGGTGTGTACATCAGCTTTGGTCCTGAATGTCTCTGCAGCAGAGTATGCTGCTCCAGTATGGAGAACATCTGCACATGCAAAAACAATTTGACATTGCTGTTAATGAAACAGTGTGCACAGTGACAGGAAGACTCAATTTTACACCAGTTGAAAAAAAATATATCCTCTTGGTATCACTCCACTTAAGATAAGGAGAGAAATAGCAGGGGATGCTGAGAGAACTAAGCAAGAGAATGATCCTTGACAACCTTTGAACAGATATGAGACTCAAGTTTGGCAACTCAGATCCAGGAAGAGCTAAAAGGCACAAACAAACATTCCCGAGGGTATGCAAGAGCAAAATCAAATTCTAAGATGGAGGATGGAGCTCAGTGAATAAGAAATAACATTAAAGGAAGATATGGCTGAGGACAATTGCGCTCATCTCACATGCTAGCAAGTTCAAACTCAAGATAATACAGGCTAGGCTTCAGCAGTATGCAGATCGAGAACTTCCAGAAGTGCAGGCAGGGTTCCAAAGAGGTAGGGGAACTAGAGACCAAATTGCCAACATTCGCTGGATCATGGAGAAAGCAAAGGAGTACCAGAAAGAAATCTACTTCTGTTTCATTGACTACCCCAAGGCCTTTGATTGTGTGGACCACAATAAACTGTGGTTTATTTAAAGAGATGGGAATACCAGACCACCTCATCTGCCTTATGAGAAATCTGTACATGAGTCAAGAAGCAACAGTTAGGACAGGATATGGAACAACTGATTGGTCTAGAATAGGAAAAGGAGTACGACAAAGTTGCATAATGCAGAGTACATAATGTGCAACACAGGACTGAATGAATCACAAGCTGGCATTAAAACTGCTGAGAGAAACATCAACAATCTGAGATATGCGTCTTTTTATGTATTTACTGTCCGCTATGTAAACCGCCCTGAGTTGGGTTGTACCTGAGTGGGCGGTATATAAGAGTGAAAAATAAATAAATAAATAAATGCAGATGATACTACCCTAATTCTTTGCTTCAGTATTCACTGAAGAAGACAGAGACCACATGCCCAAAACAGAGCCTATCTTCGTAGGGAGGGAAACCGAAGAATTAAGCCAGATAGAAATAACCAGGGAGGAGGTCCTTGCATGTCTTGTTAAACTAAACACTAACAAATCACCAGGACCAGATGGCATCCACGAGTTCTCAGGGAACTTAAAGATGAAATTGCTGATCTCCTAGCCAAAATATATAATCTTTCACTCAAATCAGGCTTTGTGCCTGATGAATGGAAGGTAGCGAATGTAACACCAATTTTCAAAAAATTATCCAGGGGTGATCCAGGAAATTACTGACCTGTCAGTTTGACATGTGTCCCAGGTAAAGTGATGGAAACCATCCCAAAAGATAGAATTAATAGGAACATTGAAGAGAAGGCTAAAGGAGAGCCAACATGGCTTTTACAAGGGCAAATCATGCCTCACTAATCTGCTGGAATTTTTTGAGAGTGTCAACAAGCATGTGGATAAGGGGGATCCAGTTGACATTGTTTATCTGGACTTTCAGAAGGCTTTTGACAAGGTCCCACACCAAAGGCTCTTGAATAAACTTACCAGTCATGGAATAAAGGGACAGGTCTTGTCCTGGATCAGCAACTGGCTAAGGGACAGGAAACAGAGGGTAGCACTAAATGGACACTTCTCCAAGTGGAGGGAAGTAAAGAGTGGGGTCCCCCAAGGTTCAGTACTGGGACCACTGCTTTTCAACCTCTTCATAAATGATCTAGAGGTAGGAGTAAAAAGCAAGGTAGCCAAATTTGCTGACGACACTAAATTATGCAGGGTAGTGAAAACTGTGAGAGATTGTGAGGAGCTCCAGAGGGATCTCTTGACACTGGGGGAGTGGGCAAAACAGTGGCAAATGAGCTTCAACATTAGTAAGTGCAGAGTGATGCATGTTGGGGCAAAGAACCCCAATTACATTTATAAACTGATGGGGTCTGAACTCTCTGCGACAAACCAGGAAAGGGACCTTGGTGTCCTGGTGGACAACTCAATGAAGGTGTCAACCCAGTGTGCCTCAGCAGTGAAAAAAGCAAACTCAATGCTAGGGATCATTAGAAAGGGTATAGAAAATAAGTCAGCAAGTGTCATTTTGCCTCTTTATAAATCTATGGTAAGGCCCCATCTGGAATACTGTGTACAGTTCTGGTCGCCATACCTCCAGAAGGATATTATGGAGCTGGAAAAAGTGCAGAGGAGGGCAACCAGAATGATTAGGGGACTGGGACACCTTCCTTACTATCTGAGGCTGCAACGGTTGGGCCTCTTCACTCTTGAACGACGACGTCTAAGAGGTGACCTGATTGAAGTTTATAAAATCATGCACGGTGTGGACAAAGTAGATAAGGAAAAACTGTTTTCCCTATCGCATAACACTAGAACTAGGGGACACTCCATGAAACTTTTGGGTACTAGTTCTCAAACAAATAAGAGAAAATACTTTTTCACCCAGAGGATTACTGGTCTATGGAACTCCCTGCCAGAAGAAGTGGTGACAGCTGTCAGTCTTGACAGCTTTAAGAAAGGATTAGACAAGTTCATGGAGGACAAGAGTATCAATGGCTATAATTATGGATACTTAAGGACAACCTCCGGGTTGGAGAGATAGGCAGGATATCTCTCAATACCATTTCCAGGGAATCCTAAGCAGGTGAAGGCATCTGCTTGGGAATACCCTGAAGGAAATGGTGAGCCACTGTGTGAGACAGAATGCTGGACTGGATGGGCTGTGGCCTGTTCCAGCAAGGCTGTTTTTATGTTCTTCTGTTCTTATGTAATGGCAGAGAATGAAGAAGACCTAAAGAACCTTTTGATTAGGGTGAAAGAAGAGAGTGCAAAATCTGTCCTGAGACTCAATATCAAAAACCCCAAGATAATGGCAACCAACCCTATCAGTTCCTTGAAAATAGATGGGGAAGAAGTAGAAGCAGTGACAGACTTTACCTTCTTGGGATCCAAGATCACTGCAGATGGTGTCTGCAGCCATGAAATAAAAGACAATTAATTCTTGGGAGTTAAGCTATGAGAAACCTAGGGAACATAATAAAAAGTAGACATCACATTGTCAACAAAAGAGCTGAACCATAAGGAAGGCTGAGCAGAGAAGAATAGACACCTTTGAAATGTGGTGCTGGAGAATTTTGAGAGTACCCTGGACAGCAAAGAGATCAAATAACTCGATCCTGAAGGAAATCAACCCTGACTGCTCCTTGGAAAGACAAATATTGAAGATGAAGTTCAAGTACTTTGGACACCAAATGAGAAGAGAGGACTCATTCAAAACGGCCTTGATGCTGGGATAGATCAAAGGCATAAGAAGGGGCAGCAGAGGATGAGATAGCTAGATAGAATTGTTGGGAATAGAGTTTAGCGGGCTGCGGAGGATGGTGGAGGATAGGGGTGCCTGGCATGCAGTGGTCCATGGGTTTGCAAAGGGTCGGACTTGACTATGCAACTGAACAACAACATGGCTGAGGAACATGACCTCCCCTGTGTCACTTAGAGGACCCTGAACAGGCTGAGAGTCAGAGCTCCTAAATGTAAGACCAACATGCCCAAGTGGGGTCAAAATGAAAAAAAAAAACAGATTACTTCCGTTTTCTTTCCTCATAAATATTCAAAAAAAATGCCTGCCTGGGCTCTGCCCAGGCTCCGCCCATAGCTCCGTCCACACTCTACCCAGTATACACTTGCAGAAATGGGTCTGCACATGCGCGAACCCCGTATGGTAATGTACGGTAATTTTTGCACAGCCCATATGGTAATGTACGGTTTCCGGGTTGGCAGGCTACTCTCTAAAGAGAGGGAATGACAATGATTGAACATACAAGTAAACCCCTGGTTAACGACGTTTCTTGGTTCCCAATGTTCAATCGCTAACCGGGAAATGTCGTTAACCGGGAAGCAGAAACCTGCAGCAGATGAAGTGGTTTACCCCGGGGTTTCTGCTTGCAGCAGCGTCGGAAAAGGTCCTTGGAGGTCGGAAACAGCTTGGATTGCCTCCCCCAACCCCCCAGAGGTGGCGGGGGTGGCGGTGACCCCCCCAAAAGGGGAAAAATCCCATTGTGATGGAAGTTTTTCTGCATATTTTTGGGTCTCTGCCACCCCTGCCCACCCCCACCTAAAGGCGCCCCCCCCCCAAAGAAGGAAGACTGATCCCCTACCTTTCCAGCTGATTGTGGGCTAAAAAAAGCCATTTTTGGTCCCTGTTTCAGGCTCTCCAGGTCCACAGCAATGTCGGGGGGCTGGGAGGACCTATCCCATGCAAACCCCATCCTACGACCTTCCTGAGCTGTGCTAGAAGCAGAAACAGTTGCATCCACCATTTTGTTTTTGGTTTTTCTTTCTTTCCAAGATGGCGGGCGCAACTGTTTTTGCTTCTAGCACGGCTCAGGAAGGTCATAGGAAGATGGGGTTTGCACGGGAGAGATCTTCCCAGCCCCCCTACATTGCTGTGGACCTGGAGAGCCTGAAACAGGGACCAAAAGTGGCTTTTTTTAAGCCCACAATCAGTAACAGAATTTGTTATTATTTTCAAAATGAATAATGACAATAAGCTACTTTTTAAAAACAAGTAGTAGGGAAGTAGTTCCAAAAAGTCATGTTTCAGATTTAGGGTGATGATGTCCATTCTAGTTATCAGTAAAGGACAGAAAATGCAATTTGATAAATGTTAATGTATTGTCTTTGATTTATGTTTTCTTGCTAAATGTTGTAAATCAGTTATTTTCCCCTTGGTTATCATTTTAGATTTTGATATCACATAATAATTAAAACTACATAAAATAAATTTAATGAAACAATCCAGCCTCTATGCTAATTTTGCTAACTAAGGATGGGAATGTGATTTCTGCCATAGAACTGTTTGTGAGATAAAACCTGATGATTTCTCAGGGATTCAGTGACCAAAATAATTTGGGTAAGTTACACTCATATGACCGGAGCCCATATGAGGATTGACATGAGACTACTAGTGGTGGCAGTCAGAACTGCATTTTTTTATGTCAAGGAAATCTGTGTAAGCAATTTGTATACCACTATGTTTGCTATTTTATATCAACACTATGTTTGCATGTGGCAGTTAAGTTATTACTTGATGCTCAATCTTCTGGTGACAAGCCTGAATCCACTTAGTGAGGATGGTGTTCTAATGGCAGACATGCTGTTTGCTAACTCGCTGCTGTCAAAGACTTAGTATCTTTGTAAACCTCTCCAAACTTGCCACTCCACTAGCACAGTTTTCAAAAACCTGTCATATGGAGATGACAGAGTGGGACTTTTGTAAGATATGTCTAAGGAAAAAAGGGGGAAATACCTCTTGCACAATATATTAGCTGCTGGAATTGGCCTTTATAACAGGATGTATATGATTGATTTTACCATAGAAGCTAAAACAAACTAATTAACAATTGTAACTATACATTTATCTGCTTTGTGGCTTAATAGAGGCAATTTAGCATTGATTCATTTCAGAACAGCATGAAAACCTTTAAGTGTCAGAAACACATAGGGCAGGCAAACTTCAAGGAAGGGTACTTGAGACAATTTCTGTAAATTAGAGGTTACTAGCATAGATTGCCCGGCATTGCCGGGCTGTTATAAACTGTGATCAGCTTTTTGGGTTTTTTTGTGTGGATTAAATAAAGAACAAAGGATGATATAATTTTTTCAAATTGTTTTATTTAACCAAATAATGTTTTAGTTTGTGGTTTTTTTTAAATAGTTGTACCATAGGTAATAATTTTTAAAATGTGAAAGTACATGTTTTTTACATTCAATGTTTTTAAACTGTGTTTAGATGTTTTGGGTTTTTATTTGAGTTAAAAACACAGGATTTTATAAATCTTTTTATTTTATTTTTTTGACATATGTTTGTGATTTGTGTAAAATTTTGATTTATTGATATGTTTTTGACTAGTTTTTACTCTTATGGCCTCTAGGTGGGGCCTGTAAATTCTGTCTACTAATAAAAAGCCATAGGATTTGCTTAACAAGCAATTGGAGAATCTGTTCTTTCTGGCAGGAAGACCATGTCATTACAAGAGCAGTCGGTGGACATCTTCCCAACAAACCTATTTCAGATTCATCCCACAACACAAGGTCCAATTTTGGCTCCTCTTTCATAGAGCTTATGCATTTATCTAGTGTTTTTGCCTCTAACAAAAGAGTAGAGAATATATGATCTCTTCCAGGTATTAATAGTAATGATTATTTAGTGTCAAATTATTCTGGGTTGAAAGGATTTTTGAGGAAGAAACTCTGCTCAGGGGACAGCTGAATGAGGCTCCTTTCATGTCCCCAAGAGCTGGGACAGAGATGGGTGTTCAATCTGTCATGCAGTACCCAGGTCTCGAACTGCTGGCTTGCCAGCCTTCTAGCTAACAAGACAAGCTTCTTAACCACTAAGCCACCGCAGCCTCTTCCAGGTATTATTGGATTGATTGATGGGCATTCCAGCTATTATTGGATTGCAATGCCCATCAACCACAGCTATCACTGCCTTCAGTCATGAAGGATGATGGCAACTGCAAACTTGCACCATCTTAGTGGCAGTTCAATAATTCTTCAGAAAATACCAAGCTGTGAAAAGATACAGCCACATAACCTTGATACTCTGGCAATATGACAGTAGCCTTTTGGAAGTTGATGTGTCGATTATTTTGCCCTTATGGCCTTTCTAGTTCAACCATTCCTTGAACAACTACATTCGGAAAAGAACCAAATACATATATTGCCATGGTGGAGAGCAGTTTTAGAACACAGCGGATGAAAGTTCTCCTCCTTTGCTGGTGTTGTCATCCTACTATAATTACAATTGCTTAAAGTGAAAAAGCAGCAACCCTAGGAGCATTCATTCTTTTCACTAAGAAGAATTATAAAATACTGTCAACAGTATCATTCATTGTGATAATCTTGTTGTTGGTCAGTCGCACAGTCGATTCCGACCCTTTGCGACCCTATGGACCATTGTCCTCCAGGCACCTCTGTCCTCCACCATCCTTCTCAAACCGCCCAGCTCTGTGTCCATTGCATCAACGATACCATCTAGCCATCTAATCTTTGGTTGCCTCCTTCTTCTTCTGCCCTCCACTTTTCCCAGCATCAAGGCTTTTTCAAGTGAATCCTCTCTTCTCATTTGATGACCAAAGTATTTTAGCTTCAACTTTACTATTTGACTTTCTAAGCAGCAGTCAGGTCAGTGTTGGGCATCAGCCGGTCCGCCCTGGTCTGAGCAGACCGGTATTAGACCTGGCTGCCCACGCCCCCTCCCCACCCCACCCCGCTCACCTCTTCCCAGGAGAGCGGGAGATCCGACAGCATCGGCTCTTCCTTCTCCTCCTCCAGAGTGGCTGCTCCTGCCTCCTTAATAGGCTGCAGGTGCTGCTTGGGTGGTGGTGGAGATGGTGGCGTGTGCACGTCTGGCCCTGGGGGAAGAGGAGGGGGAGCTGATGTCGCACCACCCAGAGCAGCTCGACCGCCCATCGCCGCTCCTTGCCTCCTTCTAGCAGCAGCAGCAACTTCCGCGATGCCTGGACCTAGTCCTGCAGGAAGAGAACTTCCTGCAGGATGTCTGTCTGGGCATTGTGAGAGGTGTCCAGGCAGCATGGCACAAACAGGACAACTCTCGCAATGCCCAGAGTCAGACAAATATCCTGCAGGAAGTTCTCTTCCTGCAGGACTAGCTCCAGGCATCACGAAAGTTGTGCTGCTGCTGCTGCTAGAAGGAGGCAAGGGGAGCAGCGGCGGGGGCGGGCAAGCTGCTCTGAGTGGTGTGGCATCAGCTCCCCTCCCCTTACCCCAGGGCCAGGCGTGCACATGCTACCACCTCCACCACCACCCAAGCAGCACCCGCAGCCTATTAAGGAAGCTGAAGCAGCCGCTCTGGAGGAGGAGAAGGAAGAGCCGTCATCGGTCTCCTGGGAGGAGGTGGGCGGGAAGCAACAACAGGCGCTGCGCTGGACTCGCTGGAGGACTAGAGGAGGAAGGGAAAGCAAAAGCCATCACGTGAGCACTCTTTCCTCCCCCCATGGGCCAGAGGGGGGCAAGGAGGAAGAGGAAGGAGCAGCCCGACGTGGCACCTTCTGGATAAGTGTGTCTTTTTGTTTTATTTACTTCTCTGTATGTGTGTGTGTGTGTGTGTGTGTGTGTGTGTGTGTGTGTGTGTGTAGGAGAGCAGAGGCTAAATGGATTTCCCAGGGGGGGTGGAGGGGGAATGAGGGCCGTGAAGCTCCCTAAACAACAGTGAGTCTTTAAGTTGCCACAACATTTTTGTGTTTTTGTTTTGTTTACCTCCTGATCTGCTTGCACAGAATAAAACTTTAGAATTTGTGCCATTTTATTCTGTGCAAGGATATCAGAGAGTAAACAAAAAATGTTGTGGCACCTTAAAGACTCACTTCTGCTTTGAGGTAGACTGCAGCTTGCCCAGGGCACTCCACGGTAAAACAGAGATGACCACTGAACCCTAGAGTTGGATATGACTGGCTTTCAAGCAAGGGATACCTTTACCTTGCTTGAAAGCCAGTCGTATCCCACACTAGGGTTCAAGTTGCTCATCTCTGTTTCAAAGGCGAAGAGCCAGCGCTGTCTGCTTGTGCAGACATTTCCATGGTCATGTGGCAGGCATGGCTAGACACCGGAGTGCACAGAATGCTGTTTACCTTCCCATCAAAGTCGTCCACTTGCAATTTCTTGCTTTTGAACTGCTAGGTTGGCAGGAACTGGGACAGAGATGGGAGCTCACTCCAACATCCAGCACTTGGGTCTCCAACTGCTGACCTGCTACCTTCCAGTCAGAGCCTTAGCCACTTGAGCTCAGTGGTTAAGAAGCTTGCCTTGTTAGCTGGAAGGCCGACATGACCGTTTGAGCTCCCGTCTCTGTCCCAGCTCCTGCCTGCCACATGTCCACAGAAACATCTACAAACAGACAGTGCTGCCTCTTTTGCTATAAACAGATGAGCACTGAACCATAGAGTCAGATATGACTGGCAGCTTTGGATCTAACAATAGGTAAAGGTAAAGGTTGCCCTTGCTCAAAAGCCAGTCGTATCTGACTCATCTCCATTTAAAGCCAAAGAGCCAGTGGTGTCTATGTTTGCAGATGTTTTCATGGGCTATGTGGCAGGCATGAATAAATTGGCCACCCAGTCACATGCCCACCGATTAGGCCACACCCACAAGTTAGGCCACACCCACAAGTTAGGCCACACCCATGGTGTGGTAGTAAATTTTTTTTGTACCCATCACTGAGTCAGGTTTAATTTCTTCTAAGATCAACCTGTTTGTTCTCCTCACTGTCCAGGGTACTCTCAAGACTTGCCTCCAACACCACATTTCAAAGGCATCTATTCTTCTGCACTCAGCTTTCCTTATGGTCCAGCTCTCACCCATACATTACCACCGGGAATACCAATGCTTTGACTTTGCAGACTTTTGTTTGTAAGGTGATGTCTCTACTTTTAACTATGTTCCCCAAGTTTCTCATAGCTTGTCTGCCAAGAATCAGTCGCCTTTTTATATCATGGCTGCAATCACCATCTGCAGTGATCTTGGATCCTAAGAAAGTAAAATCTGTTACTGCTTCTACTTCTCCATCTATTTACCAGGAAGTGATAGGGCCTGTTGCCGTTATCTTGGTTTTCTTGATGTTGAGTCTCAAGCCAGCTTTTGCACTCTCTTCCTTCAAACTAATCAGGAGCTTCTTTAGGTCTTCCTCACTTTCTGCCATTAGGGTAGTATCATCTGCATATCTCAAATTTTTGATGTTTCTCCCTGAGATTTTGATCCCATGTTGTGATTTCTCCATCCCTGCATAGAGCATTATGTGCTCTGTATATAGGTTGAATAAACATGGTGACAAGATGCAGCCTTGTCTTACTCCTTTTCCTATTCCAAACCACTCCATCATTCCATGTGGTGTCCTAACTGTTGCTTCTTGACTCATGTACAGATTTCTCATGAGACATGTAAGATGTTCAGGTATTTCCATCTCTTTAATTACTTGCCACATTCTGTTGTGATCCACACAGTCAAATGCCTTAGTGTAATCAATGAAACAAAAGTAAACTTGTTTCTGGTATTCCTTTGTTTTCTCCATGATCCAACGTATGTTGGCAATATGGTCTCTAGTCCCCCTACCTTAGACAAGTTCATGGAGGACAAGTGTATCAATGGCTATAATTATGGCTACCTAAGGACAACCTCCGGGTTGGAGAGATAGGCAGGATATCTCTCAATGCCATTTCCAGGGAATCCTAAGCAGGTGAAGGCATCTCCTTGGGAATACCCTGAAGGAAATGGTGAGCCACTGTGTGAGACAGAATGCTGGACTGGATGGGCTGTGGCCTGTTCCAGCAAGGCTGTTCTTATGTTCTTATGTTCTTATGTACCTCTTCTGAACTCAGCCTGCACTTCTGGAAGTTCTCTCTCTACATGCTGCTGCAGTCTATCCTGTATTATTTTGAGCAGCACCTTGCTAGCATGTGTGATGAGTACAATTGTTTGATAATTTGAACATTCTTTGGCATTGGCAAATGCCAAATGATAATCTTGCTTCAGCTCAAACAAAACCTTTGGAATATTATTCCCCTTTCCTTCTCCTCTTCTATTCAGCTTTAATGAGGTCTACAGTCTAGGGAACTTTCAGGCTGAATTCTATGCATTGTGGCTTGTAAAATGATACCCTGGGAGTATATGCTTACTGACATTCACATCAGCAGGAATTCATGCAGCAAAAAGCCATATGTTGTGCATTGCTAATTTAACGGAAAGATGAATATCTATACCTATAAAATGGTGGATGGGCTGTGCGTCTCCAGCATGCATGGCCACACCCGTCCCAACCATCCTGTGCTGAGCCGCCCACACTTACCTTTTGACCCTGTGAGCATCGCCACAAGGGTCCGGAAGCCGAGAGTGGGGGCAACACCCCACGAACCCGAACAAAAAAAAATCTGTGAGCCAAAAATAATCATCCCAGGAGCAGCTAAATATATTAGAAAATCAAAAATGAGAACAAGATCAACAAATCTGAGAAAGGCAGCTCAGAAGTATTTAAAAAATAATAAGACTAGGGAAACTTCAGCTGAAGAGACCCAAATGAACTCTGCAGATGGAACCACACCACAGATGAGCCCAGCTGAGAGAGATGAGATGAGATCCACCATAATGCAGATCTTTGGCTTACCAGTGGCAAGCGAAGATCCACTGGCTGACTTAAGTGCCTTATTGCAAAAGGCACCAAGACCAGCAACAGAAGCAATATCAAGGAGAACTGGACTGCAAATGGAAGATGCCGGACTGATAAGATCCACCCAGTCCTGCCCCGACATCCCTATGTTGGTGGCAGCAGGAATGCTAGGCCCGGCTATCCCGAACGTACCACAAGCAAGAGCTGACTGGCCCAATGTCCAAGCGGCCAATGAAACCGTGACAGGCCAGACAGAGGGAGATAAATTTAATTCTCTAGATTCTACATGGAATAATTTTATTTCACAATTAAACAACCCAGAAAATTATAACATTTCTTTGGAAGATTTATCAGGTAAACTGATTGCTGAAGACAATTTCAGGAGAGACAGGGAAAGGAAATCCCAAAAGAAATCAGAATATGTGGATGGGGTTAATTTTGTGATATGTTTTATTTGTGGTTCCAGAAGGGAATGTCCAAAGAATTATTGCAACAAACAAGCCCAGAACTACAGGTCAAGAAAAGGGTTGCCATCAGATCAAGAGTACAGGTACAAGGAGGGAAGCCATCACCTTCCATGGAGGGCAGGGGGCAAAAGCTTAAGGCCCCACCCACCGAGGAAAATGAACCGCTTCCCTCCAGGAGACAAAGGCCAAGAACGGCGCTCCATTCTCGGCCTTCATCTCCTGGAGGGAAGCCATCGCCTTCCACGGAGCTTTCGGCCCCCACCCACTGAGGAAAATTAACCGCTTCCCTCCGGAAGAAGGTGCCAGGCAGGGATCCGCCAGGGTAGGCTCCTCCCCTGATGGATTTCTGCCTCTCACCCTAGACATTCTTCCTCCATTGTTTCGAGGGCTGTTTTTGAAACAGCAGAAGGAGAATGGCAAGGGTGAGAGGCAGAAATCCATCAGGAGAGAAGCCTACCCTGGCAGATCCCTGCCTGTCACCCTTGCCATGTCTTTGGCTGAATAAAAATACCCCCAAAAATACTAGTATGAAATAAAAAGGACCATGATAAGGTGGAGATTTATTCATCTCCATTGACAGTTGAAGCAAACAATGACTGACCTCTTCAGTGCACTAAATTATTCAAGTTGCAGTGACAGATCAAGTCAGAATGTATCACTTCATATGCTGACAAATCAATCCTGGTTAAAGGATATTTTCATACATGTGGCTGGTTTGAACAGCTGGAATCTAATGTTTTCCTCTAATGACTCTCCACTAACATCATATGTGCTGTACTCTCCAGTGGGACAATGCATACAATCAATATTGGGCTCATTTTGCAGCCACAGGGACTTTTAGGATTCTTTTGTACAGAATGGCATTGTGGTCTGCTTATTTGCATCTATCTATTAAAAAGCTTTAGCTCTCATTTTTGAGAGCTATTCTGCATGCTCCCAAATGTGTGTCAGGGCAATTCCTTCAGTTGGCAGTGAATTTATGCTCATCGGCAAGTTTAGCCTGAAGCTATACACTCTGTCATATTGGAATCACTTGTTCCACAGCAAAATTGAAGATTTTTATGTCACTTTGACAATGAGTGACCCATATGTCTCCTCTTGGAAAAAAAGCTGTGGTTCAAAAGGTTTCAAAACTTGGCCTTAGTTTATCAGAACTTGATAGATATAGCAACAATGTAAGCCAAATCCATGATATAGCAGCAGATTTTTGATCCAATAGATCTTGCTCTCCTAAAGGGTTATGCTTATATGTTTTTTAATAGCGACAAATGTGCTTCTTATAAATTGACAGTCCCTAAGTACAGGAAAGCTTTTTTCTTAGGAACAGTTGATGATATTCCCTCAGTAATGATGGAAAAGCTCTTTCAAGGCATAACTCATGACCAAAAATTACATCCATGTAGTAAGGTAAAGGTAAAGGTTTCCCTTGCTCGAAAGCCAGTCGTATCCGACTCTAGGGTGCAGTGCTCATCTCTGTTTCTAAGCCGAAGAGCCAGCGCTGTCTGCTTCTGCAGACGTTTCCGTGGTCATGTGGCAGGCATGACTAGACACCGGAGCGCACGGAACGCTGTTACCTTCCCACCGAAGTGGTCCCTATTTATCTACTTGCAATTTCTTGCTTTCGAACTGCTAGGTTGGCAGGAGCTGGGATGAAGACGGGAGCTCATTTCCGTCCTGCAGTACTCGGGTATCGAACTGCTGACCTTCCGCTTCCCAGTCAGCGTCTTAGCGACTTGAGCCACTGCAGTACTGTACATGTAGTACTGGAGTAAAATCTGTAACAAGGGACTGCAGTGACTTAGTGGTTAAGATGCTGAGTTTGGAGACAGAAGGTCTCCAAATACCATTAGGTATTTTAGTTTATTTCTCTTCATTGGCAATAGGTTTTTTTGTTCCTGGTATATTTATATGTATTTTTTTTTAAAAAATGTGTGACTGTTTCTAATATGTGAGTTTTCTGCTGTTAGCCACCCAGAGTAGGAAAATCTCCTAGATGGGCAGGATATAAATATAGTAAATAAATAAAGGTCAGAAGGTGAGAAATTTGAGACCTGATCCCATTTTCCCATCTGTTAAACCAATTTAACTTGCTAAGGAAATATAAACAACGTAGGGAATTGGCAAAGTTTGAAGAACTGATAAATCAATTAGAACAAAAAGTAATCCAATTAAAGGAAAAGCCAGTAAGTTATATAAACTTTTAATGAAGTATGGAATTGCTCAAAAATTACTAAGAGAAACATGGGAATTAGACATAAAAAGTAAAATTAGAGAGCTAGATTGGAATCAAAGAATTATGAAAAACATGTCAGTATGAATTAAATAACATTGTTATAAAATACTATGGAGGTGGTATATTACTCCAATTCAGTTAAACCACTATGATCCCATTTATAAAAAAGAACGTTGGAGGTGTAAGGAAAGTGTTGGGACTTATTTTCATTTATGGTGGGAATGTAAAGAGGTGAATAAGATTTGGACAAAAGAAGTCAGTACATTGGGTTTGGGGAATTGACTTAGGCTTCTGGGAATTGAGTCCCAAAAAACAAATTTTGGGAAATGCTGGCTCCGGACAGATTGAATAGGATCAACAGTCAGGGTTATCAGTCACAATAAATCAGTTGTGTTTGCACCACCTGTCTTTGAGGTTACACAGAGAAGAATTCTCAGTGGCTTCTCTTTTTTGTTGTTCAGTCGCACAGTCGGTTCCGACCCTTTGCGACCCTATGGACCATTGTTCTCCAGGCACCTCTGTCCTCCACCATCCCCCTCAGCACTCCCAGTTCTGTGCCCGTTGTGTCTACAATACCATCTAGCCATCTCATCCTTGGCCTCCCCCTTTTTCTTTTGCCCTCCACCTTTCCCAACATCAGGGCCTTCTCAAGTGAATCCTCCCTTCTCATTTGATGTCCAAAATACTTTAGCTTCGTCTTTACTATTAGCCCTTCCAATGAGCAGTCAGTGTTGATTTCTTCTAAGATTGACCTATTTGTTCTCCTCGCTGTCCAGGGTACTCTCAAAACTCTCCTCCAACACCACATTTCAAAGGCATCTATTCTTCTGCGTTCAGCTTTCCTAATTGTCCAGCTCTCACATCCGTACATTACCACTGGGAAAACCATTGCTTTGACTATTCTAATTTTTGTTTGCAATGTGATGTCTCTGCTTTTCACTATGTTCCCCAGGTTTCTCATGGCTTGTCTCCCAAGAATCAGTCGCCTTTTTATTTCATGGCTGCAATCCCCATCTGCCGTGATCTTTGATCCCAGGAAAGTAAAATCTGTCACTGCTTCTACTTCTTCCCCATCTATTTTCCAGGAACTGATTGGGCCTGTTGCCATTACCTTGGTTTTCTTGATATTGAGTCTCAAACCAGCTTTTGCACTCTCCTCCTTCAGCCCAATCAAGAGGTTCTTTAGGTCTTCCTCACTTTCTGCCATTAGGGTGGTATCGTCTGCATATCTCAGATTGTTTATGTTTCTCCCAGCAATTTTAATCCCATATTGTGATTCCTCCATCCCTGCATTTCGCATTATGTGCTCTGTGTATAGATTGAATAAGCAGGGTGATAAAATGCAGCCTTGTCTTACTCCTTTTCCTATTCCAAACCACTCTGTCATTCCATGTTCTGTCCTAACTGTTGCTTCTTGGTTCATGTACAGATTTCTCAGGAGGCATATGATGTGCTCTGGTATTCCCATCTCTTTAATTACTTGCCACATCTTGTTGTGGTCCACACAGTCAAATGCCTTAGTGTAATCAATGAAACAAAAGTAAACTTGTTTCTGGTATTCCTTTGTTTTCTCCATGATCCAACGTATGTTGGCAATGTGGTCTCTAGTCCCCCTGCCTCTTCTGAAACCGGCCTGCACCTCTGGTAGTTCTCTCTCCACATGCTGCTGAAGTCTGTCCTGTATTATCTTGAGCATCACCTTGCTTCTCTATAATTACCATGTTTCCTTCACAGCTGCAGATGAAATATCTAAACCTGTGCTAGGAAACACAGCAGTTGGACATGACTTTTAAAACACACACACACACCCCTATAAGGAGGGGGTTGGCCCGTGCGTGTACGGCATACACGGCCACACCTGGCCCAACCATCCTGAACCGAGCTGCCTACACTTACCTTACCATCCTGTGGGGGTCGCCGCAAGGGTCCGGTCACCAAGAGTGGGGCAACCACCCCACAAAGGCAAACCAAAAAACCCTACAAGGCCCAGTGTCCTCCATGCTGCACCATCCCTCAGCCAGTCAGGCTGAAGGGCACGAGCGCAGAGGAGGTGGGGCAGCCAGTGCACGTGGGGAAAGACTGCCAATGCACCGACAACTTCCCTCCTCCGGGAGACATTTTGTCTCACGGAGAGAAGCCATTCCCACCTCACCATGGCCGGCCGGCGGCCACGTCCGTTGCTGGCTGGGCCACCAGATTTTGGTGGTCCCCACCCCACCAATGAAGGCCTTGGTGCCAGCAGGGACAGAGGAAAGGCTGTGCCACTGAGGCACAGAAGGTGAGCAGCCCAGCACAGAAGGCCGTGCCGGGGAGATGCAGTGTACGAAAAGCCCATCCGGCAACAGGTAAATGGGGTGGGGGAGAGGAACTGAGGGGGGGGGAATGGGCCTGGGGACCATGCCGCCCTCCCAGGTCTGGGTGGAGAAAAAAGGTGAACACGAACCCGCCCCCTCCCCCCCTCAGTTCCACTCCCTCGCCCCACTTACCTATTGCCGGATGGGCCTTTCATACTCTGCGCCTCACCAGTGCAGCCTTCTGCATTGGGCTGGTCACCTTCCGTGCCTCCATAGCTAGGCCTTTCCTCCATCCCTGCCGGCGCCAAGGACTTCACTGATTGGGTGGGGGGCACCAAAAACTGGCAGCCCACCCACCAACCGATGCGCCCACCCGCCCAGCGAAGGCCTCCTGGGTGTCTTCGCCAAGGCTTGGGGGGAGGAGGAAGAGCCCCTCTTCCCCTGCACAGCTTCAGCATGTGTGTGTGTTTGTGTGTATGTCCTCACCGAGGCTTCAGAGGGAAGAGAAAGAGCCCCTCCTCTCCCCACGGAGCTACAGTGTGTGTGTGTATTGTGTGTGTGTTGTGTTGTGTGTGTGGATGTGTTGTGTGTGTCTGTATTGAGTGTGTATGTGGTTATGTTGTGTGTGTATTGCGTGTGTGTGGTTGTGTGTGGCTGTTTTGTATCTGTGTATTGAGTGAGTGTGTGGTTGTGTTGTGTGAGTGTGTGTGCTGTGTGTGTGTGGTTGTGTGTGTGTGTGTGGTTGTGTTGCATATATAGTTATGTTGTGTGTGTGTATCCCCCAAAACCACCCCAACCACCAGCACACATGTTATACCTGCCCGGCAAGGCCAGGCAAAAAATGCTAGTATATATATAAAACCGAGGTGTGGACTTGTTTGTCCAGAATGGGCTCCCACACCCCTGGGCTGATCCCACTGAAACTTGCCACACACCTACCTTGGCCTGGTGAGATGGTCAAGGGGGGGTCACAAGCCCCATGGGTGGGCGTATGCCCCCCAAATTGATCTGTTTTCCAATGATCTGTTGCCCAATGAGTTGGCAGATGTCACCAGGCAGGTGACATCATCCGGGATTGTGACATCATTTGCCTTTCCCTCTGGCACAGCTGTAGTTTTCACAGTAGGTGGAGGCAAATGGGCATGCGAGTTCAGCACTGTGGGGGTGATGTCACCGGGATTGTGACATCAATTGCCTTTTCCTCTGAACTCAGTTGAAGTTTTCATAGTAGGTGGAAGACAAATGGGCATGCGAGTTCAGCACTGTGGGGGTCACAAGACGCAAAGGGGAGGCACCATGACCGCAGACAGAGAAGCGGGACCGGTGAGGGAAGAGAGAGATGGAGGACCTGAGTGAAGCCGGGTAACCAGCTAGTTCCATATATAGCAAAGCAAACCCCCCACCACCACCACAAACATGTATTTCAGCAATTTGTAAAATATAGCAAGAACATTTCTTTTTGCTTGAGTATTGAGTCAATGGCTCTATAAACTGGATAAACTGCTTGACCAACTATGCACTTCTAAAATTTCCAGAAGTACAGACTAGGTTCCAAAGAGGCAGAGGAACCAGAGACCAAATTGCCAATATTCACTGATTTATGGAGAAAGCAGGGGAGTACCAGAAAAAAAATCTACTTCTGTTTCATTGACTACACCAAAGCCTTTGATTGTGTGGATCACAATAAACTGTGGCAAGTCCTTAAAGAGATGGGAGTACCAGACCACCTCATCTGTCTTATGAGAAATCTGTATGTGAGTCAAGAAGCAACAGTTAGGACAGGATACAGAACTAATGAGTATGACAAGGCTGCATATTGTCACCCTGCTTACTTAACTTATATATAGAGTACATCATGCATAATGCAGGGCTGGATGAAGCACAAACTGGAATTAAGACTGCTGGGAGAAACATCAACAACCTGAGATATGCAGATGATACTATCCTAATGGCAGAAAGTGAAGGCGACCTAAAGAACCTTTTGATTAGGGTGAAAGAAGAGAGTGCAAAAGCTGGCCTGAGACTCAACATAAAAAACAAAACAAAAACCTAAGATCATGGCAACCAGCCCCATCACTCCCTGGCAAATAAGAAGGGGAAGAAATGGAAGCAGTGACAGACTTTACCTTCTTGGGATTTAAGATCACTGCAGATGGTGACTGCTGCCATGAAATAAAAAGATGCTTACTCCTTGGGAGGCAAGCTATGGCAAACCTAGGTAGCATAATAAAAAGTAGAGACCTCACCCTGACAACAAAAGCCTGCATAGTAAAATCAATGATATTCCAAGTAGTATTGTATAGCTGTGAGAGCTGGACCATAAGCAAGGCTGAGCACAGAAGAAAAGATGCCTTTGAACTGTGATGTTGGAGGAAACTTTTGAGAGTACCCTGGACTGTGAGGAGATCAAATCAGTCATTCCTGAAGGAAATGAACCCTGACTGCTCCTTGGAAGGGCAGATATTGAAGCTGAAGCTCAAGTACTTTGGCCACCAAATGAGAAGAGAAGACTCACGTGAGAAGGCCTTGATACTGGGAAAGATTGAAGGCAAAAGAAGGGGGCGGCAGAGGATTAAATGGCATCGGTGATGCAAAGGGCATTCTGCCCTGCCACCTGGGGAAACATCCCTCCCACTTGGGGATTACCTCTTACAATCCACCAGGGACAAGATAGTATGGGGGGAGTACGTGGACCTATCTGGCCATCTTAACCATTATATTCCTAAGGCGGATCACGATAAGTTGGATGACGCCGACAAGGAGTTGGCTTAGTGCAAGAAGCCGCCATGCACATTGGCCAACTGGCTGCCGGCCTTCCTTATTTATGCAGGGGTGGCCATAAGGGCCCGCCTCCTGCTTGCTCTTCCTCTGGTCCAGTAACTTGATTTGATATATCATGCACATGTTGATTTCCCTGATGGCGCTTGGCTTGCGTATGGCCAAAACTTTAGCATGCAGGCTGCACTCCGGCCCGACATGCTGTGGGATGAGCCCAATTTACTCCTTTGGCTCCAATACATGACCCTGTCCCGCCCGTACCCTGGAGCCCGGTACGACTGCAGTCATTTGGTGCAGGCACAGCCCAAGTGTACTCCAACCACTTCCCTGGAGCCAGCCAGCACCGTTTCGCACACATATTGCTGGGAGTTTGCTGCCCAGAGCTGTTGCACCAAGAGGCAGTGCTGCTTCAAGCATGAGTGCCCAGTCTGTGTTGGGCCGCATGCTTCCTCTGCCTGCCCCCTCCTGAATCTCGCCCGTGCCGGCCAAGGTACCTGTGGCGGGTCGGGACACCCTGCTCCAACCTCCTCTGGGCCTCCTCCTGTTGGACCGCCTCCTCCTTCTTCTTGAGTTGCCATGCTATGTACTATTGCTCACCTGTTTTTCTTTTCTGTTCCCTTTGCAGGCTCCAACCATGTTTGGCATCCAGTTGCCCCTGGATGTGTTGTTTGTCCTGTGTTGTCCCACCCCTCAGGGGGGGTGGTTTTCCCCCAGGCTGCAACCGTGTTCAGCGTCCGGTTGCCTCTGCCT
This sequence comes from Bradypodion ventrale, assembly GCA_035047345.1. Taxonomy (NCBI): domain Eukaryota; kingdom Metazoa; phylum Chordata; class Lepidosauria; order Squamata; family Chamaeleonidae; genus Bradypodion; species Bradypodion ventrale. The sequence goes on along the minus strand of JAWDJE010000006.1, from coordinate 68,184,376 downwards.
GCATTGCCTTGTCCATTGTTCCCGCCCCTCAGGGGCTGTTTTTTCCCTAGTTACTGTGCATGGGGGCCCCCAGTCTGGTTGTTCAGGCTGGGTGGGGTCAGAGGTCTGTTCCTTCCCTCCGTGTGGTGGTTAGTGCGAGTTTTCCCCCCTATTTCAGCCTGTAGTTCATTTTCTCCCTTGGCTTATGTTATGACATCATTTTATTCACACCCGCAATATTCTGCCCCCGTGCATTCAACTGGTTTTCAATAAAGTGGCCCATGTTTTAACTCCACTCACTGTGTATGTCCTTGGGGGTGCACGGGCAATTGTAATTCTCTATAGGAAGGGTGGGAATTTAACCATCTGTAGGCCACATCAAGACCTGTGTGTGTGTGTGTGTGTGTGTGTGTGTCTGTCTGTCTGTCTGTCTGTCTGTTGACCCCATATTGTCTAAAGCTGCCCAGCTCTGCTTTACAGGTTGTCTTGTCTTTATTTACACAAGTTGCCATCTTTTTCTGATTTAGGAGTGTTAACTATTGAAACAGGAAAGCTTGTTACGTGCTCAGGTGGAAGAACTCTTTGGCTATAAAGATGGAAATGCTGAAAGAACAGGGGTTAGGCTAGGGAAGCGAAGCCAATGTTCTTTTGCTAAGTCCTATGATTATTGGTGAGTGCAGATTCAGGCTAGAGCACAATGCAATAGCTGTCCATTTGTTTAAGTAACATAGCTTTTAAAGATGATCTTACCCCCTTGTTTTCCTCACAAGTGCCTTCCTCATCTTCCTCAAAAATATCACTGTCATGACTACTGAGACTTGATGTGACTTTCCTAACAAAAACCATTTTATCCATCACTCTTCCTTTATTATTTCCAGCCAGAGAGTAGGTATGGATGCATCCCCCCTCCTCCGCAAAAAAAGGACAGGTATCACCAAAGCAGAGAACAAAAATTACAAAAAAGGAAGGCTTTTCCCCTTAAAACTGTATGTGACAGCATAAGCTAATATATGCAGATATGCATAATAAGATATATCTGCTATACCTGAAGTACTGTATATAGTCATTTTACAGCATACGACTGACCAGGTGACTGCTCTAGTACCCAGTATTGGGACAAAGGGAGGATATAAATTTAATGAACATACAGTACTATTATGTTTAGTAACCTTCTGAAATATCCTTGGTTCTTATATTTGGAAATATAGATGCTAGGAAAATAGATAACCCCAATTGAATCTTTAATAGTTCAACTTCGTTAAAATAGATTTATTAGGTATTAAAACATAAATATCTACTAACTATCTGTTCTACACAGAAGTAATTATTATTTACAAAGAATGTTTTATTTTTTACTTCACTGAATAGTACTTATACCCTACATTAAATTCATTAAAAACAAATTCAATGTAGTGGAATAAACTTGACAAATTTCATTTACAAATTCATTCTAATCAGTTTTTGAATTCATCATCATTTATTTAACATATTTATAATTAAGACTAATAAACCAGAACAAGAATTAGATACAATGTTGCCTAAGTTTGCCTGACACTGTTATTGAAAACGAAGCATAGTGATAACAACCCATCAACGATATCCATCATTGGACCCCATAAACAGAATGGCTTATGAAAACCCTGAATCCTGCCTGACCAAATAGTAGAAGGGCAAGATGTAAAAAAGGTGTGGTCCACTCAAAATCTGAACCAGTGGCCATGGGAAGAAGTTGAATAGATGTCAACAGTAGAGCTCCAGCCTGTATATTCAGCTTAAATTTTTTGAAATGGTAGCTGTGTTGTTCTGTGTTTCAAGCATATCAGAGAATAAACAAAATAAAAAGACAAAAAACATCATGACACTTTAAAGAATAACTACTGTATTTTAATGTTAGCTTTCATGGATCAAGTCCACTTCGGACTTGATCCACAAAAGCTAACATTAAAATACAGCAGTTAATCTTTAAAGTGCCGCAACATTTGTGTCTTTTTGCTTTGTTTATTCTGATATTCAGCTTCAAGTATCCATAGCTGCAGCTATTCCCTTTGCCAGAAAGAGCAGAGCTGTTAACAACAAGACTTTTTGGAGATCAGTAATTGAGGGATGAATGCTGAACTCTTGAGTTGGATACAACTGGCTTTCGAGCAAGGACGGCCTTTACCTTTACTAATTCATAAGCTGGAAACAATCTAATGATACTTAGCAACAACAAGATTCCCTTTTCACCTTTGAAAACTAATTATTCATCTTAGATACAATTGTACGTGAGTGCAGCTTTTCCAAAACCAAACAGACAGACTTTCTTCCACAAAGGAATCTCAACTAGGAGTCAGTTATAGGTACATGTACACTATTTCTCATTACAAGAAGAAAGCAAAGAATTGATGCAGGCTGTTTTATATTTATTTGGCCTCAGTATCTTGATGTCTGGAGGCAACCCTGCCCTTGTTCTTCCAAAGGACAGGCTGAGCAGCCAGGGAGGCACTGCATTCACATGAAAATAGTCAAGGTACTTCATTTATGGATCTTTTTCCTACCACATCCATGGTATTTTCTCCCATAGTGAAGCCAACCCAACTCCATGGTTATATTTTTAGTATGCTGGAAAAGGGATACTTGTAACAGAAAATTGGAAAAATGCAAGATACAGTGGAACCTCATACAACAATTGCTCCGTATAGCAATGAAATCGCATAACAATTAGGTTTTGGGGGAAATGGCACCCGCATAACAATTTTTGCTATGGAAAAAAATCGTACAACAATTTTTCAATGGGAAAAACCACTTAGCAAAAAAAATATCATTGTACAATGCATTCCATAGGGATTATCGCTATACGATGCATGCATCCTATAGCAATTGTTTCGTACAACAACGAGCCCCGTGGAATGGATTAAAATTGTTGTATGAGGTACCACTGTATTTCTTCAATTATCTGCACAAAAGGTGCCAAACAGCATTGCTCAATATCTCTGCTAGTGAAATGAATTCTAATACAGCAGATTTGATAGCCCTCAGTGCATCCAATTATCATCTCTTAAGAGGTTTTCACTATAGCTAACATTATTTTATTCTAGCTAAAACCTTCTCTAATCATACATAAGCTACATATTAGAGAGCTCTGAAATATAGCAGAATTACCAAAGAAAATGTTTTATCTATATTCACCTAATACCTAATATATATTTTTAGGAATTATCAGCAGAGGCCTAATGATATGGAATTCCAAATGTCACAAATCTGGCAAAGATCCAGCAAGGTACAGTAATATGGATTGTGAATGCAATTATGTAATTTTGTAGCATCTTTTAGACATATGATTATAACACACACACAAGGTATATGTGATGAAAGTTTTAAAAGACTGAGTATTAAAAAATAAGCTGTACAGGTTAATGGGAAATAAGAACTGTGTAAATCTTTTAGTAAATTTGCTAATTTAATTATTTACATTTCTGTTATTGGTTGTTTTTCTATAAATAATTGAAAATAAAAATCAATATTATAATTTAGATAAGAATTGCATTATTTAGCCTATGCATTTGTGAAACAGACATGATATTGGTAAAAATGTAAGTAACTATTTCTTCAAGACAACTAATTGTATATAGGCAAGTGCTCTGCCCCAACTGAATAATTTATTTTGACATATGTGAATGCCTTTTCCGAGAAGCAATTTGAGACTGCTACTAGATAAGCCTCCAGTACTAACACAAGCCTTTCTGCAGGCAGCAGATCTAACTTTAATTATTAATCCAGACTGTGTTCCTTAAAGTCAAACCTGCCACCTTCAGAAAGTCTTGCTAGCCTTTTTTAATGACCCTGAAACTGGAAGCAGCAGTCTTTAGATAGATTTTGTTTTTAAATATATAGTGTCCAAATATCTTTAAATCAGCTTAACCACCACTAACTTTTTTTGCAGATATGCCTGAAGTATAGCTTGTTTATCTTGAACATCTGTACTTCACAGTCATACTTTCAAATTACCATATGGAATATGCCCACCTCAAATGGCCTTGTTCATTGCTGACATCGATTATGTACAGGGCATTGCTCTTTAGAGGAAGTTGCATAAGACATTATTCATTTTTAAAATCTTCCTTTTGGATAATTAAATCATTTACTACGAGCAATTATTCATCCCTAGCAACAGACATAATGGGAATTCCATTGAGGAAAGGTCTTCACTAAGTCCAAAAGGAACTGGTTTTTTGTCTCTATGCTCTAACTGAATGCATGTTCAGTTATCTTATTAGGAAAGACAACACATTCAGCACAAAAGCAGGAAAACCTCTTTCCAACATTTCACTATGCTTTTGGACTTTTAATTTCAATAGTGTAAATTTTAAAAAGGTACCTGCTTAAACTATTAAATGTACATGTCCTGGTTAAGTATCGATGCGTAGCAGGGATTTTTTTTAAAGCAATGTGCATTTTAGTTATAGCATCTATAATTTAAAGCAGGGATGGCCAAACTACAACCCGCAGGCCAGATCCAGCCCCTGATGCCAATTCATCCAGCCTGCACCACCTTTGTTGCTCCCGCTTCCAGGAGTGACAAGGGTGGTGCAGGCTGGATGAACTAGTGTCGGGGTGTGTGTGCTGGTTCTGGCCCATGAGCCATAGTTTGGACACCTCTGGTTTAAGCAGAGAAAATGGCAGCCTAAAATCTATCTTATCCTGTTGCAAAACAGATTGCAAGGCATGTTTTACTTCTGCTTCCAGTGGGAGGAACCATGTGATCGGCTCGCTGAATCACGTGAATGGCCCACGGCCTGAAAAGTTTGGACACCCCTGATTTAAAGCAAAGACTGAGCAAAGACTCAAAGCCAAAAACAATAGTCACAGATGGCAAAAGTTAGACAATCATGGTCTACTTTAAAGGGATAAATTTCAACATTACAGCTTATTCTGAAAAAACAGATTGTGAGGGGGGATGCTCCAGGACAGTCCCTCATGGGATGTTTGCCCTTACTTGGTGCCCAATGGCAGGCTTGACACAGACTTCAATTGCTGGTTACCAAAAAGGGGCAAAGAGGGAGATGGTAGCTATAAGTCAGGAGGTGGGAGGCAATGAACCACACTTGTGGAAGGGGGCTGGGCCTGGCTGGCAGGAACCTGAAATAAGGGATTTTGATGATGAAGAAGAGAAGTATCCATCTCTCTCTACAAAATCCAAGGAACAGGAATGGAGAGATTAATCAGTGTTTTGCATTGTGGGGGAGGAAGAAGACATGTTAACCATCCAGAATCTCTTGAGAGGGGTCTGGCTCCAAGTTGAGGTGACCAAGAGATGAAGACAGGAAGGCAATGTGCTGAACTTAAGTCAACCATCAATTCTGGCCCCCTTACTGACCTGTTGAGACTCCGCTGACCGGAAGAGAATCTGGTCTCCTCCAGAAACACTGGAGGAGGAAGTGCGAGAACACAAATATAAATAGCTTTTTGAACCATGGAAATCTACTCTCCCACTTCTTGAGCCCCAGCACACTTGGAATTTTAAAAATAGATGTCTTGGGTACTACCTCCTTTGTGTATGTGATGGGGAGAGACATAAGAAAAATGAAGGGAACACCCCCTTCATTGGCCCCCATACTTTATCTGCCTATAAACAAGCAGGCATTCATCTTATAGAGAGAGAGATTATGTGTGGTCTATTCTTAGCACCATAGAGTAGAAGAGAAGAGTCAGCATATTTGGCAGTCCCTGGGGTTAGCCTCTGACAGAACAGAAAAGCATTTAGTGGAAAATAATGAATTTTCACCTATTCTCTACCCTTGCTTTTGGACAATCTGAAAATGGATGTTAGGAATATAATGGTGTATTGGTGTCTCATATTTTCTGCCCTCATTTTGGAGTTAGTTTCAGTGTACTTTCCTTAAAAGTACTGCATTTGGTGATGCTTCTGTTTTAAAAAGTACTGCATTTGGTGATGTAAGAGTACCAGGCCACAAGGATGGTCTAACAGTAGGCATATACTATCGGCCTCCGACCCAAACTCCTGAGGGAGACTGGTAGTTGGAGAATGTTGTAAAAGAGGCCTCTAAGAAGGGAAGCCTGGTTATAATGGGGGACTTCAATTACCCTCACATAGACTGGGTGAACTGTTATTCAGCACATGATAAAGAGATAAAGTTCCTAGATATGCTAAATGATTGTTCCCTGGGACAGATGGTTGAAGACCCAACTTGAGGTACAAGAATCCTTGACTTGATCCTGAGTAATACTCAGGATCTGGTGCAAGATGTTAAGGTGACTGATCCAATAGGGAACAGTGACCACATCTCAATTATGTTTAACTTGTTCATAGACCGTAAGTAACTGATAAAATCTAACACAGAGACCTTAAATTTTCAAAAAGGAAATTTCCAAAAAATGAGGAAACTAGTAAAAAAAAGAAGCTGAAAGGGAAAATTGAGAGAGTCCAAACACTTCAAGATGCATGGAGGCTGTTTACAAAAATAATAACAGAGGCCCAATTGCAATGCATACCCAAAAGGAAAAAGGGCACTGCCAGGTCCAAGAGGACTCCGATGTGGCTTACAGGAGCTGTTCGGGAAGTGGTCAAAAGCAAGAAAAGCTCATTTAGAAGATGGAAGGCTTGTCTGAATGAGGACAGCAGGCAGAAACATAAATTCTGGCAGAACAAATGTAAGGCAACAATCAGGAAAGCAAAGCAAGACTTTGAGGAGCGTATAGCTAAAAATACTCAGAGAAATAGTAAAGACGTCTTTAAGTACATTAGAAGTGAGGCGTGGCTAAGATCGCGATGGAGTAACACACATTTTGATCTGCTCGTGCTCGTCAATGTGGAAAATAAAGTGGAATATATATATTAATGAGGATCTGAATTTTTTAAAAAAAGGATAATCTGAAGCCCTAAATACCTCTTATCGAATTTCAGCTGAAACGGAGGTCGGAGTCTGGAGATCGTGTGGCAAGGGAGGCGTAGTGCTGGCTGTGCCGATCGAGCCGCTCCGAGGCCAGACGGGTCCTCCATAACGGAAGGAGTGGACTTCGGAGCCCAGAGCTTTTCCTATAAAATAATAAAAAGGAAGTGTGGCGGCGGCCTTTGAAGGGAGCCCCGAAGGAAAAAGTAAGTTTGGAAGAAGAAGAGTGGAGGTGGTGGTCAGCAGGAGGAAGGAGGGTGGACGATAAGGAGGAGAGAAGGAGAAGGGTAATGGCGGCGAAGAATGAAAGTTAAAAAAGTACTGATAGTGCCGAAAGTTGAATTGAAGTGAAAGCGTTAAGAGTGGTGCGTTGGATCAGGATGAAAGAAGGAAGGACTGGTGGGAGAAGCGAAAAGAAGTGAAAAGGAAGGAGGTAAATGATAGAAAGAGAAAAGGAAGAGAAGGTGGATATCGGAGGTGTTGGGCCTTAAGAAGGGAGGGGGGCGATCAAAAGCTGCCACTGTGGCTTGGATTTTAAAAGAGGATTACTTTGGAAGTAAGCTATTTCTTTTTACCTGTGCTTTTGATTATTATTTTTTCCATTACTGGGTTCATTTTACCCCAAAGTATCCTGTTGGATTTCTTTGCAAGAAGGTTATTTTTCTCATCCTTATTTGGAATTATTTGAATTGAAGCTGGAGTTTGGCGCTGGTGGGGGGGGGGTATTCTTTCTCCCCCCCCCCCACTTCTCCCCCTCTCTTTTTTATTATAAAAGTGGAATATTTTTAGAGAATAGTCTGAACAGTTGAAACCTACTTTTGGATCGTTTAATTGGATTACAATTCTGTTTTGGGATCGGAGGATTGAGTTACGTCATCTTTTTTCTGCTTCCTGTCACCATCGTTAGAGAGACAATAACAGTAACAGTGTTTTTAAAGTTACAATTTTGTTATATTGTGGATTTGCTTTCCCTTTCTCTTTTTGGAATCCAAAGTGGTTATTAATATTCAAGTGGATTGGTCCAACAAAATCTACGATATTGAAACAAAGGTTTGCTATATTTTGGTTTTGGATTACAATAAAGGCCTTGGTTTTTGAAGATTTAACAAAAATAAACTGCATAAGCTCAATATACTTATTTGAATCTGGAATTTGATCAGGAAGACGGTTTTGGAAGATATAAAGGGGTTGCTGCATTGAGACTATTATTTGAAGTCACAATGGAAAAACTTGGAAAAGGAAAGGGAAAGGATGAAGAGGTGGTGAAGCCTAAGAGGATGGATATGAAGAAGGATGAGAAGAAAGATAAAGCTGCAAATGAAGAGACACCCCCATCAACACCATCACCAGAGCCTGCATCAATGGACTGATTGCAAATTATGGTTGAGTTGGGTAAATTGTTTAAGAAATTTGACAGGATGGAAGAAGCAAATGTGAAAGTTTTTCGTGAAATTAAGGAAACAAAGGTAAAAGACAAGGATGAAATCATGGAAAAGCAGCATAGGCTGGTTGCAGTGTTCACTGATTTTTCTAAGAATGTTGATTATAATTTTCAGAGGATGGCTATAAGTGTTAAGTCAATGCAAAAAGATATGAAATTGATGCAGGATGATATGAAAGGGTTGCATGAGGAAGAAAAAGATACTGAAGCAAAAGTAGAAGCACAGGAGAAAAGGATAGATATGATGGAAGAGATGATGAGAAAACAGAATATAGGAATTTGTAATTTAGTGGAAAAAATGCCAGACCAGCTGAAAGAAAGAATAGTTAATTGGCTAAATAGTTTGAAAATGGGGAAAGATTTTGTGAATGAAGATATTGCCAATGTTTATAGATTGGGGGGAAGGAAAGGGAAAAGTACTCAAAGAAATGTTTTGGTTAAGTTTGCAAATTGGGGAGATAAATTAAAGGTGATGGCTTTTATAAAACAAGCTGGGTCTGGCATTTTAAAAATTGATGGGAATGACATGGAGGTCTACAATGTTATATCAGTGGAAGAACGTGGTTGCCGTTATAAGATGAAACCAGCAACGAAAAGTCTGATGGCACATGGGATAAAATACAATTGGAGATTTCCACAACAATTGAGGTTTTTTTTATGACGAGAAAATGCGTACAATTGATGCAGGGATGGATGCTCTGGAATATCTGTGTTTGATTGGCTTGGTCAAAGCAGCTTCACAAGAATGGTTAGGATTGAGGAAAGCTTTAATTGAATCCGGGGGAATCAAAAGAGATTATGGAGATGCTGAAGAGGGGGGTGCAACCGGAGGAACAGCTGTGGATTTTAAAGTGTTGATGGTGGTTGACGAAGGGTAAATCAGGATCTAGGGGGTGGAGAAGAGAATGTGGTGATATAGGGGGAAGAAATAATCTTTATGAATACTATAACTTTTTCAAAATATGATAGAGCGCTGGAGCAGTAGATAGTAGGGCAGTCTTGCATGTTCCCCCCTCCCCTCTTTGATAGTCAAAGGCTACTTTTGTAAAAAGAAGTGGGGAGGGTAGATATGAATGTTTATTGTTGCAATTTATGTTATGTTTTATGTGTGGTAGAGGGAAACACGCCTGTAGGAGGAAGTGAGAGTCATAAAGGATGGTTTTTAAGATTATGGTATGAGGAATATTAAAGTGTTGTCTTGGAATGTGAAAGGTACTGGTTCTCAAGTAAAGAAGAGAAGGATAGAATAGATAAACCGGATATAGTCTTTCTGCAGAAACTCATCAAAAATCGGAGGTTGCAAATAAGATTTTTGTAGGATGGATGCAAATTTATGAAAGTCCTATGGTACATCAAAAGCAAGTGGGGTTGCAGTTCTGATTTCGAGTAGATTAGGTTTTGAAACAACAAATAGTGTTTCTGATCCAGAAGGTAGATATTTAATAATAAAAGGGAAGATTGATGATGAAGAAATAATTTTAGTAAATATATATGCACCAAATGACCACCAAGGGGAATTTTTAGATAAAATATATGGCTTATTAAAGAAAGAAAAATCAACAAAATTGATTGTAGCTGGAGATTTCAATTTAATAAGGTCAAATTTGGAATGCACAAATATAATAAGGGGTGGGGGAGGATCTAAGATACAGATCCTAGACAAATGGATGAAATCACTGGGTTTGAAAGATACATGGAGAGAAGTTAAAGGATCGGAAAGGGTCTATACTTTTTTTCACAGGTTCATAATACATACTCCAGAATAGACTATATATTTGTAACAGAGAATATGATCAGGAATATAGATGAGTTGGATGTGGGAATTTTTAAAGAATCAGATCATGCAAAAGTGTTGATGGAATTGAGGACAGAGGGAGTAAAGAAAGTTAGAAGGAATTGGAGATATGATGTCAAACTTTTTAAAGACCTTAAACGTATATGCCGCCCTGAGTAGGGTTCTGCCTGAGTGGGCGGCATATATAAATATGACTATTAAATTACCGTATTTATTCGTGTATAACGCGCAAAATTTTGTACCAAAAAAAGAAATCAAAGTTGGGGTGCGCGTTATAAACGAGGACTGGTGTGGCAGTGGCGGCCGGTCCCTTGAGGGTGCGAATGGTGAGTTCCCGCGAGTTCACGTCACCTTGTCGTGTACAGTGTGCGTCACAAATAGGGTTGTGCCGCTTCATTTCCTCGCCCACACGGGAGACTCAGTGAGCGCATGACATCACCCACCCTACAAGGACGGTGCCGGCATGGTTTTCTCCAGCGGAACGGAGCGTGGCCTCCGCCTCCAGCCATTTCCCGCCATACGCCACCTCACTCCCAGAGTCCCACCCCCGTCGCGAGCCTCTTTTACTTCCTTTTTAGAATTGGGTCGGCTGTCTATTGCTGCGGTGGGAGAAGGGGAGGCGGGGGCGTGGCTTTGAAGAAATTGACGGGATCTGATTGGGTGGCACGGGAGACGAGGCGTGGCCTGGAGGTAGCTCTTATGAACAAGCTTTTTCACCACGCATTCAATTACAATGCGTGGTGTGAAACAAAATTTTATACCGAGGTTTCATGGAAAATTAGGGGTGCGCGTTATACACGAGTGCGCGTTATACACGAATAAATACGGTAAATTAAATTAAAGAGCAAATTATTGCAAATTGGAATGAAAGTTGGTATTGGAATGATACGGATGAGGTGAACTATAATATGGTCTGGGATGCCATGAAGTCAGTTTTTAGAGGAGAGAGCATTAAGTTGGCCAGTATTAGAAATAAACAATTTAAGGAAACACAGGATAAACTTGAAAAAGAGATAAAGTGGCTACAAGAAGAACATGCTAGGACAAATAATAAGAAGATTTTTGATAAATTGCAAAGATTACAGACAGAATTGGTAGGAAAGGATATTGAAAAAGTAAAATGTTATTTGGTCTATTTAAAAAGGGAATATTTTGAATATAGTAATAAGAACTCAAAATTATTAGCAAGAGCCACTAAAGAAAAGCGTAATAAAAGGGAAATTGGAATATTGGTTAACAAAGAAGGAATAAGATATAATAGGACTAGAGATAAGTGTAAAATCATTAAAGATTTTTATCAAGATTTATACTCCAAAAAGAATATATATATGGGGAGGTTAAAGGATCAATTGGGGAAACAAATTGAAAATATGATTAAACAGGAATATAGGGGTAGAATGGAAGATCAAATAACTGAGAGAGAAATAAAAGATGCAATAGGTAATTTGAAATCAGATAAAGCTCCGGGAGAAGATGGATTATCAGCTGAATTTTTAAAGGATTATAAAGACATTGTGGTTCCAAAATTGGCGAAATTATATAATTATATTTTGGAAGGAGGGCAAATTCCAACTTCATGGTACAGAACAATAATTGTTTTATTACCAAAACCTGGAAAAGATTTAGAAAAAGTAGAATCATATAGACCTATTTCACTGATAAATCAAGATGCTAAGATTTTTACCACAATATTGGCAAATAGATTGAATAGTTTTATGGGAAATTATATAAACAGAGATCAAATGGGTTTTTTGAAGGAAGACCTATGGCAGATTTGACAAGGAGAGTATTAGATTTAATAGATATTGTAGGACAAACAAAAGAGAAAGTTGGATTATTGTCATTAGATATTTTTAAGGCATTTGATTCATTACAGTAGGCAACAATTAAAGACATAATTAAATTTAGAAGGACGATTGAACAATTATATCAACATGGTACTACCATTGTCAGGGTAAATGATGAGGTTACAGAAGAAGTAGAATTAGAAGCTGGAACAAGGCAGGGTTGTCCATTATCACTAATTTTGTTTATTATGGCAATGGAATTATTGGCAAAAACTATAAGAGAAGATAAGGATATTGAAGGAATATTAGGAAGTAAGATAAATTTATATGCTGATGATACTTTGATAACAATGAAGCATCCTAGGAAGGTGTTAGAAAGAATACAAGAGCACTTAAAAGATTTTGAAGAGATGACAGGCTTGAGAATAAATTGGGACAAGTCAGGAATGATAATGTGTAATATAGATAAGGAGGAACAGCAGAAAATAAAGGGTAAATTTAAACTAGAATTAAAGATAATTTGAAATATTTGGGAATAATTATTTCAAATAAATTTGATGACCTTAAGAAACTGAATTATGGAAAACAGAAAGTGGAAATTAAAGATAAAATACAGCAATATAAAAAGTTGAAGCTGTCTTGGTTCGGCAGGGTTGCGTTATGTAAAATGATGTTACCTAGAATTAATTTTTTGTTTGATGCCCTGCTGATTCAATTAAATGATAAGGAAATTAAGGAATTTCAAAACTAGTTGAATAATTTTTGTAATGGTGGAAAAAAATCTAGAATTGTAAAAAAACCCAGTGGTATTTATCTCAGAAAGGAGGATTAGGATTGCCAAATTTGAGGAACTATTATAGAGCTTTTCAAATTAAAAATATTGTGAAAATCTTAGCGAAGGAAAAGGTAATATGGGAAGAAATTGAGATGAGGGATCTAAATCAAATGGGAAAAATGTTTTTTGAGATGGTAAAATGGGGAAAATAGTTATTAAAAAATAAAATGATGAAGACAATATTAGGAGTATGGAAAAAGGTGAAGATGGAATTAGCTCCAGATACTTCTCCTATAATAGAAATTGAGGATATTAAATTTTTTCCAATACAAATCGATAAAAGGGTGAAGGAAGTTTTATTGAGAAATGATGTTTTCCTGCTGAAGGAAAAGTAGATTTGTTTGTACAATTGAGGTTGAACTGGTTCCAGATTGTGTTGGTAAACAAATGGAACGGTAAATATTTGATGGAAGCCAGTTTGGAAAGAGATATGACTGAGTTTGAAGAATTGATATCAAAGATAAGAAAGGGAGAAAGGGGTATTAAGGGCTTAGTAAGTAAAATATATATAATGTTAAATAAAGATGGTAATCCACATGAAGCTTTGAAAATAAATTGGGAACAGGAGTTGAATATAAAGATAGCAGATGAGGTTTGGAGAAATAAATGGGAAAAAAGGATTATGAGAACTATGTCTGTTAGAGTGAAAGAACATAATTATAAAATGTTGTGGAAATGGTACTTGACTCCAGTGAAGTTACATCAAATAGGTAAAAATAAAGATAAAATGTGTTGGAGATATAAGGATACACTGGGAACATATGAACACATGTGGTGGGGGTGTAATGTGGTAAAGGATTTTTGGGGAAAAATTGAAAAAGAGATCTGCGCTGTCTTGGGTATGAGACTTAAATTGGGGCCAAGTACTGTTTTGTTGACAGATGTGGAAAATTTGATTTTAAGCAAGAATGAAAAAGAGCTATTGTCAAAAATGTTGACAACAGGTAGACAGTGTATAGGCAGGAATTTGAAAAATGACATAATTTTGAAAATAGAGGAATGGTATAAGGAGATGTGGGATCTTGCGTTGAATAATAAGTTAACATGGGAACTGAATAAGAAAAAGGGTATAGTTAAAGAAAATAGATTTTGGAAAATATGGCAATTATTTGTAGATTACTCATTGAAGGGAGATGAAAGGAATAGACCAGTACCAGAACAAATGAGTTTTTGGAGATAGAAAATAACTGTGACCCTCTGTTTTCTCCAGGGCATTGTAAATAACACTGGGTGCATCATTTGGAAATTGTATTTTGATTAGTTTATTTTTACTATGACTTAATAGGTATATTATATTGATGGGTTTAATGAAAGAGATGGAATATGTATATTAGGATAGCTATAAGAGCATTACAATGTATTAAAAGTTTTAGTATTAATGTATTAAAGTTGTATGGATGAAAGAGGAATTTAACATATTAATAGGTCGTAGTTTAAGTATATTTTATGTTTCTTTATTTTTATTGTATATTTTTACTGTTATGTGTATTGTATTTGTAATTGCAAGTATGACATTTGTATTTTCATATATAGTTGTTGTGGGGTTTTTTAAGTTGTACTATTGTTAAAAATTTAATAAAAATATTTTTAAAAAGTACATTAGAAGTAAGAACCCAACTAGGAAGGCCATTTGACCATTAGATGACAATGGAAGGCAAGGGGTTATTAAAGAGGAAACAGAGATTGCAGAGAGACTCAATGAATTCTTGGCTTCAGTATGCACTGAAGAAGACAGAAACCACATGCCCAAAACAGAGCCTATCTTCGTAGGGAGGGAAACCGAAGAATTAAGGCAGATAGAAATAACCAGGGAGGAGGTCCTTGCATGTCTTGTTAAACTAAATGCTAACAAATCACCAAAAACAGATGGCATCCATCCACGAGTTCTCAGGAACTTAAAGATGAAATTGCTGATCTCCTAGCCAAAATATATAACCTTTCTCTCAAATCAGGCTTTGTGCCTGATGACTGGAAGGTAGCGAATGTAACACCAATTTTCAAAAAAAGATCCAGGGGTGATGCAGGGAATTACCAACCGGTCAGTTTGACATGTGTCCCAGGTAAAGTGATCGAAACAATCATAAAAGATAGAATTAATAGGCACATAGAAGAGAAGGCGCTGCTAAAGGAGAACCAACATGGCTTTTGCAAGGGCAAATCATGCCTCACTAATCTGTTGGAATTTTTTGAGTGTCAACAAGCATGTGGATAAGGGGGATCCAGTTGGCATTGTTTATCTGGATTTTCAGAAGGTATTTGACAAGGTCCCACAACAAAGGCTCTTGAATAAACTTACCAGTCATGGAATAAAAGGACAGGTCTTGTCCTGGACCAGCAACTGGCTAAGGGACGGAAACAGAGGGTAGCACTAAATGGACACTTCTCCAAGTGGAGGGAAGTAAAGAGTGGGGTCCCCAAAGGTTCAGTACTGGGACCACTGCTTTTCAGCCTCTTCATAAATGATCTAGAAGTAGGAGTAAAAAGCAAGGTAGCCAAATTTGCTGACGACACTAAATGATACAGGGTAGTGAAAACTGTGAGAGATTGTGAGGAGCTCCAGAGGGATCTCTTGACACTGCGGGAGTGGGCAAAACAGTGGCAAATGAGCTTCAACATTAGTAAGTGCAGAGTGATGCACGTTGGGGCAAAAAAAACCCCAATTACATTTATAAACTGATGGGGTCTGAACTCTCTGTGACAAACCAGGAAAGGGAGCTTGGTGTCCGGGTGGACAAATCAATGAAGTTGTCAACCCAGTGTGCCTCAGCAGTGAAAAAAGCAAACTCAATGCTAGGGATCATTAGGAAGGGCATAGAAAATAAGTCAGCAAGTGTCATTTTGCCTCTTTATAAATCTATGGTGAGGCTCCATCTGGAATACTGTGTACAGTTCTGGTCGCCATACCTCCAGAAGGATATTATGGAGTTGGAAAAAGTGCAGAAGAGGGCAACCAGAATGATTAGGGGACCGGAACACCATCCTTAGAATCTGAGGCTGCAACGGTTGGGCCTCTTCACTCTTGAACAACAGCGTCTAAGAGGTGACCTGATTGAAGTTTATAAAATCATCCACGGTATGGACAAAGTAGATAAGGAAAAACTGTTTTCCCTATCGCATAACACTAGAACTAGGGGGCACTCCATGAAACCTCTGGGTGCTAATTCTCAAACAAATAAGAGAAAGTACTTTTTCACCCAGAGGATTAGTGGTCTATGGAACTCGCTACCAGAAGAAGTGGTGACAGCTGTCAGTCTTGACAGCTTCAAGAAAGGATTAGACAAGTTCATGGAGGACAAGGGTATCAATGGCTATAATTATGGATACCTAAGAACAACCTCTGGGTCGGAGAGATAGGCAGGATATCTCTCAATGCCATTTCCAGGGAATTCTTAACAGGTGAAGGCATCTTCTTGGGAATAATACCCTGAAGCAAATGGTGAGCCACTGTGTGAGACAGAATGCTGGACTGGATGGGCTGTGGCCTGTTCCAGGAAGGCTGTTCTTATGTTCTTAAAATGAAAATTACACACAAGTTGCCTAGTAAAAATTAAAATCATACATTATTAGAACCTATTACAGGGGAAAAATAAACACATATAAAATATTTTGCTTCTGTAGGGGACTCATTATTTAAAAAAGCCTGGCTTTGTCTAAATCATTTAGATTTTGAAAGTTTTGGTTAGAAGACAGCCTGATTTTGGTATGAATCTTCCTCTTTGAGCATAATGATTTTGCTCCATAAGGACAGACAGGTAATATATTTTCCTCCCTTGTGCAGGGACCATTTGTGAATGAGATGATCCAGGATAGATATAAACCATAGCTTAATTCATGAAAGATTATCCCCATTTATCTACCCACATACATGCAAACTAAATGTTAAAGTAGAAATAACATGTTTGCTAAACTTTACATTCAGAGCACATTCTAAAAAATTAACACAAAAATAAGTCTTCAGGTCACCTTTCAATTTACAAGAGAAATTTGAAAAATGAAACAACAAAGACCATCAACAGTTACCCTTTTTGTGTTGACTCAACCAAGTAAGTGCATCTTCACCCTCCTATAACAACACATGATATAGGAATAGTTCCAGTGATGCTCTGCAAAAGTTTTTACTACCCCCACCATGGGCGTGGCGAATGCTGTGGGCATGGCTATCTCTGTGGACAACGTCCACTGGGCCTCTCTACACCATGGTCTGGGGTAGGGAGGTCTGCGTGGCTGGCCAAGTGGGCATGGACTGGGTGAATTTCCTCTACCGGTGCCCGGGCACTTGTGGGCACCGGGAGCAACTCAACACATCCATCAACACATTCATACATCCAGGTATGGCACTATAAAATGGAAGGAGTCTGAAAGCATTAATGAATGTTTCTTTTCTCAGCACAAAGGATAAAAGCAAAGGCCCAGTAAGAACTTTACTGTTAAAAAAGAAGAAAGGTTCAGTGCCTTTTCCTAGCACAGTGGTTCCCAAAAAATTTTGGGCATGCCCCACCTAAGCATCTCTAAAATCCTGATGCCCCCTCTAATTCTTATTATTCAAAAAGTTAACTCCTATATATGTAGGGGGAAGCCTAAAAGGCCATTCACTGTTAAAAACTCATTCTCGAATTGCCCACCTTAAAAGTCAAATCAATCCCCTGTGGGGCGTATGCCACTGTTTTAGCTCATGCTTCTATCATAGCTATGACAAATCTGATGAATTTTTGAAGTGGTAGCCATAGTCAAAGCAATGGTATTCCCAGTAGTAATGTATGGTTGTAAGAACTGGACGATTAGGAAAGCAGACGCAGAAGAATAGATGCCTTTAAGATGTGGTGCTAGAGGAGAGTTTTGAGAGTACCCTGGACAGTGAGGAGAACAAATAGGTTGATTGTAGAAGAAATCAACCCTGACTGCTCCTTAGATGGTCAAATAATAAAGATGAAGCTAAAGTACTTTGGACATCAAATGAAAAGAGAGGATTCATTTGAGAAAGTCTTGATGCTGGGAAAGGTGAAGGGCAAAAGAAGAAGGGGCGGCCAAAAATGAGATGGCTAGATGGTATTGTAGATGTAATGGGTACAGAGCTAGATAGGTTGAGGAGGATGGTGGAGGACAGAGGTGCCTGGTGGACAATGGTCCATAGGGTTGCAAAAGGTCAGAATCGACTGTGAGACAACAACAAAAAGCCATGTTAGTCTGTACAAGTTTATCAGAGAATAAACAAAACAAAAAAGACAAAAAACATTGTAGCACCTTAAAGACTAACTTCCTATATTTTTAATATTAGTTTTTGTGGATCAAGTCCACTTTGTCAGATATAACAGAGAGACTTCATGGCATTATTTATACATATCAGGTACACTTGGCTGGCTAGAATAACAGATAGCTATTTACAACCAGTTACAACAAAAGATCATTGTGGCTATTTAAATATAATGAAGGAAAGGTTTTACAAAGTAAAGGATTTGAGAAAAGAAGAAGGAGCAAATGAACTCCAGCCAGTGCTGGGCATCAGCCGATCCGCCCCGGTCCGACCAGACCAGTAGCAGATCTGGCTGAGCACACATCCTCCCCACCCCGCCCACATCTTCCCGGGAGAGCGGGCGACCTGACGGCACCAGCTCTTCCAATCCTTCTCCTCCAGAGCGGCTGCTGCTGCCTCCTTAATAGGCTGCAGGTGCCGCTGGGGGTGGTGGTGGAGGTGGCGGCGTGTGCGCGCCTGGCGCTGGGGGAAGGGGAGGGAGAGCTGATGTCACGCACCACCCAGAGCTCGCCTGCATGCCCTGCACGCCTGTGCCACTGCTCCTTGCCTCCTTCTAGCAGCAGCAGCACAACTTTTGCAATGCCTGGAGCTAGTCCTGCAAGAAGAGAACTTCCATCCTGCAGGATGTCTGTCTGGGCATTGCGAGAGGTGTCTAGGCAGCATGGCGCAATCAGGGCAGCTCTCGCAATGCCCAGAGTCAGACAGACATCCTGCAGCAAGTTCTCTTCCTGCAGGACTAGCTCCAGGCATCGCGAAAGTTGTGCTGCTGCTGCTAGGAGGAGGCAAGGAGCGGCGGTGGGGGCGCGCGGGGCGGGCGTCCGAGCTGCTCTGGGTGGCATGACGTCAGCTCCCCCTCCCTTTCCCCCAGGTGCGCACACACAGTAGCAGCCACTCTGGAGGAGATTGGAGAAGGAAAAGCCATCGTCACTCTCCTGGGAGGAGGTGGGTGGGATTGGGAAGCAGCAGCACAGCTGGACTCGCTGGTCCTGGAGGACTAAAGGAGGAGGGAAAGCCAAAGCTGTCACGTGAGCACTCCTTCCCTCCCCCATGTGTCTTTTTGTTTTGTTTACTCCCCACCCGTGTGTGTGTGTGTGTGTGTGTGTGTGTGTGTGTGTGTGTGTGTGTGTGTGTGTGTGTGTGTGTGTTTAGGGGAGCAGAGGCTAAAGGGATTTCCCAGGGGGGAGGGGTGGCAGTGAGTCTTTAAGGTGCCACAACATTTTTGTATTTTTGTTTTGTTTGCCTCCTGCTCTGCTTGCACAGAAAAAAACTTTAGAATTTTTGCCATTTTATTCTGTGCAAGCATATCAGAGAGTAAACAAAAAAATGTTGTGCCACCTTAAAGACTCACTGCTGCTTCGAGGTAGACTGCAGCTTGCCCAGGGCACTCCACGGTAAAACAGAGATGACCACTGAACCCTAGAGTTGGATATGACTGGCTTTCAAGCAAGGGATACCTTTACCTTGCTTGAAAGCCAGTCGTATCCCACACTAGGGTTCAGGTTGCTCATCTCTGTTTCAAAGCCGAAGAGCCAGCGCTGTCTGCTTTTGCAGTCGTTTTCATGGTCTAGACACTGGAGTGCATGGAACGCTGTTTAACTTCCCACCAAAGTGGTCCCTATTTATCCACTTGCAATTTCTTGCTTTCAAACTGCTAGGTTGGCAGGAACTGGGATAGAGACGGGAGCTCACTCCAACATCCAGCACTGTTGACCTGCCACCTTCCAGTCAGAGCCTTAGCCACTTGAGCTCAGTGGTTAAGAAGCTTGCCTTGTTAGCTGGAAGGCCGACATGACTGTTTGAGCTCCCGTCTCTGTCCCAGCTCCTGGCAACCACAAGTTGACAAATAGGAACCACTTCGGTGGGAAAGGTAACAACATTCTGGTGTCTAGTCATGCCTGCCACATGTCCACAGAAACATCTACAAACAGACAGTGCTGACTCTTTGGCTATAAATAGATGAGCACTGAACCCTAGATTCAGATACGACTGGCAGCTTTGGATCTAACAATAGGTAAAGGTAAAGGTTGCCCTTGCTCAAAAGCCAGTCATATCTGACTCTACGGTGCAGTGCTCATCTCCATTTACAGCCAAAGCGTTAGTGCTGTCTGTGTTTGCAGATGTTTTCATGGGCTATGTGGCAGGCATGACTAGATTGGCCACCCAGTCACATGCCCACCGATTAGACCACACCCACCAGTTAGGCCCCACCCACCAGTTAGGCCATTCCCACCAGTTAGGCCATGCCCACGGTTTGGTAGTAAAAAAATTTGGTGCCCATCACTGACTCCAGCTGTTGCTTAGTACATATGAAGTGGTTCAGACTACATGAGAAATTTGAGAGAAAATGGCACATTAGAGTGTGTGTGAAATCAGATTATTCCAGTATTGGGAATAAGTGTTGGGAAAGCTGACCACCAAACCATTGAGGAATGACACGTGTCCTCCCAGCAACAAAAGACATAAATGAGAACAGAAGCTTGAGCAGCCTGGAAAACTCCTCCTACAGATTAGAATGCACCGTTTATAGTTTGATTAATGAAAAACTAAATGAAAGAGCTTTTCTTCTTTAGTTATTATGATTAAAGACCAATACTTGTTGAGAAGCTTCCAGGAAGATATTTAGGTTCCAGGAGCCAAACCAAATATATTGTACAGTGGAACCTCATACAACAATTGCCCCGTATAACAACGAAATCGTCTAACAATTAGGTTTTTTTGGGGGGGAAATGGCGTCTCGCATAACAATTTTCCCTATGGAAAAAATTGTACAACAATTTTTCAATGGGAAAAACCACTTACCAAAAAAATTGTGCATCCATAGGGAAAATCGCTATACTATGCATGTAGCAATTGTTTCATACAACAATGAGTCCCATGGAATGAATTAAAATCATTGTATGAGGTACCACTGTAATTGCAATAAAATCTGATATGGGATTATCTCCCACTCTGTGTCATTAATTCATGTACAAATGGCTCACATGAGTAGGAAATATAGAAAATTAGCTTTTTTGCCCGGCTTCACTCGGGGCGGTTTGTAAGGGTTGGTGTAGTCCCCCCGCATGTCTTACCTGGAAGGGTTTGTTTTTTCCATCATGGCCAGGCCTCCCCCCCACAGAATACCGTAATCTCACCCTTTTTGCTCAATTCTCAAGTACTGCAGGACAGAATGAGCTCCCGTCTTTGTCGCTCCTCATGCCAACTCAGCAGTTTGAAAGCAAGAAATGGCAAGTAGATAAATAGGGACCACTTTGGTGGGACGGAAAGCAGCATTAGCTTAGTCAGCTGACTGGCGCGAGGCTGATGTGCGTTTGGGGGGGGGGAGTGTCCCTCCTCCACCCTATCTATTTTTCTCTCTGGCTCTCTCTCTCTTTCTCTCTCTCTTTCTTTCCTCCTCTCTCTTTCATTCTTGCTTTCTCTCTCCCCATCTCTCTGTCTGTCTTTATTGCTTCATTTTCTCTCTTTCTGTTTCTCTCCCTTTCTCTCTGTCTTTCTGTCTCCCTTTCTCTCTCTCTCTTTCTTTCTCTCTCTCTCTTTCCTGCTTTCTCTCTCCCCCGTCTGTTTGTTTTTATTGCTTCTTTTTTATTTCTCTATGTCTTTCTGTCTCTCTTCCTTTCTTTCTGCCTTTCTCTCTCTCTCTGCTTCTTTCTCTCTTTCCTTCTCTCTTTCTTTTCTTCTCTCTCTTTCATTCTTGCTTTCTCTCTCCCCCTCTCCCTGTCTCTCTGTCTTTATTGCCTTTTCTTTCTCTCTCTCTTTCTGTCTCTCTTTCTGTTACCCTCTCTTGCTCTCTTTTACATGCACACACACGTGCACATACACAGGGGAGGTGGCAGGTGCAGCGGTTTGGGCCCTGGAGCCTTCATGTGTCTGGGAGGCAGGGAAGGGTGATTCCTCTGAGGCTGGTGAGGGCTGTGAGGGCTGGGATTGGGGGCCCCTGGGTATGCCCTCCCTGGGGGGGTAACAAGGTATGCGCTCCTCCTTCTCTTTCTGGACAGTGGGAGAGGGGCTTTTGACCGGTCAACAGGCCCGCTCTCTTCCCCACCCATCAGTCCCTGTACCCAGCCTGACATACCTTCCCTGGGCTGGTCTTGCTGTCCCGCCTCCTCTGTGAGCCTCCGTTCTTTGGCGGAGCCTTGCAGAGGCAGCGGCGGCGTGTGGAGGAGGCGGAAGAGTGAGACCGGGCCTGGGCAGAAACGCTGTGCAGTGGGAGGAACTGACTCAGGGAACCATCCACAGGCCACCCCGACATGGTCCTAGAGAAGAGGGGATGGGCATGAATGTCCCCCACCCAACGTACCTGCACCCAGCCTCCTCCTCCGCAAGGCTCTGCCGAAGAACAGAGGCTTGTGGAGGTGGCGGGAGAGTGAGACTGGCCCAGGGAAGGTATGTCAGGCTGGGGGTGTGTGTTCGCGCTCACCCCCTCTTCTCCTGGACCAGGCAGAGGTGGCCTGTGGATGTTTCCCAGAGGTGGTTCCCCCTACCGTTCCTGCCCAGGTGCCACTGCTCTTGGCGCAGCCTGGTCACCTCCATGGGCAAAGCCCTTGCTGGTCCACCTGGTGCATGGCCCAGCTCTCCCGCCCCGCCCCATCCACGGCGGGTTTTCTCCTGTGGTCTTGATCTGGCTGCGTTCGTCTGACCTTGAGGTGAATTTCCCACAGCTGCTCCCTGCATGTGGGGCAACCGTTGGTGTTTTGACTACACATTCATTGCCCAGCCCCCTCCATGCACATTCCATCCTTCCCGATTGGTTGTGGCACATCACACTGTATGCCGGGGGTTGTAGTTTTTTTGTTTTATCTGTTTTGTGGGGCGTGGAGCCCACCACGGAGGTCCGGTTCCCAACATTGACCATCTCTCCCGTGACAGGTAACTGTGTGCACAGTGTGGACAGGGACAGTTAAGGGGGTATGGATTTGTATTCCGGATCCACCTGGGGACATTTGACTTTTATAGGTATAGATACAATGAAATGCTTAACATATGGAAATGCTCATTGATTTTTAGTTATAGCAAAAGATTTACTGAAATATAACATAACAAAATAAAACAAAACCTTTGGTCTTAAAGACTGTGAAACCAAGTTAGAGGAGATCTCCCTTCCAGTTGTAGCTCTGTGTACCTTCAAAAACTAACTTCAGAAGTCAAGGAAACTCTTTGAATAACGAGAAAAAAGTTCATTATGCCGATAGACAGACAGCAATACCTGTTCAAGGCCAATCTGTTTAAGTTCTGTGTCTGGCATTAGTGGGAACAATCACTTAGAGACTGTTTCCCATAGTTCATGTACACTTATAAGGTAAAAGGTAAAGGTTTCCCTTGCTCGAAAGCCAGTCGTATCCGACTCTAGGGTGCAGTGCTCATCTCTGTTTCTAAGCCGAAGAGCCAGCGCTGTCTGCTTCTGCAGACGTTTCCGTGGTCATGTGGCAGGCATGACTAGACACCGGAGCGCACGGAACGCTGTTACCTTCCCACCGAAGTGGTCCCTATTTATCTACTTGCAATTTCTTGCTTTCGAACTGCTAGGTTGGCAGGAGCTGGGACGAAGACGGGAGCTCATTTCCGTCCTGCAGTACTTTAAGAGGGGGAGAGAAAAGGAAAGCGACGAGGAAAGAACCAGAAGGTAGGACTTTATGAGGGAGAAAAGAGTGTGTGTGTGTGTGTGTGTGTGTGGGGGGGGTTTCAATACAACGAGGCCCCTGCAGGAAAGGGACCGAACAGGGGAGGCTATGGAGGAAGAGGTGTGTGGGGCTGTTTCTCCAGACCCTTGTGGGTCGTCAAAAATGGGGCAGAATTATATATTTTTTTAAAAAAGAATTTAAAAAGGGGGAGGGGGGGAGAGAATTGATGAGGAAAGAAGAAGACCCAGGAGGTAGGACTATATGAAGAGAGAAAGAGAGGGTCATTTCGGCCCAACGAGGCCCCTTACAGGGAATGCTATGGGGAAAGTGGGGGGATGGGGGGGCTCCCCAAAGACACCCGCCATTTCGCCCCTCAGGCATGAAACATGAGGAAAAACCATAAGCACTAACGAGCTCTGAAGAGCAAAAAGTACTGCATCAATTTGCCTTCCGAAATCTAAAAATTACAATATACCACCAAAATTTCCTTGTATATTTCAGTATCATTTAGCTACTGAAATTTTCCACTTATCTGACAGCACTTTAATACTGTCGAATAAGGGTTTTAATGTGCTAGCAATCAGCCCATGTGACAGAAGAAAAATACAGCACTACCATTTTGTTGCACTATTTCACCTTATTTAACATTTCAAAGGAAGAAACAGTAAGAACAATGCAGATATTCCCCAAGATATGTTTTGTATTTTTTCTCTGAACAATACAGTAGAATTTAAATTTTATAAAAGATATCTGTACCTCGTGTATATAAGTACCTTTCATTTACTAAATGACTTCAAACCATTAGGAAGGCATAAGGTCCAATCTTTTCACTAACCTATCTGAACTCAGAGTAAAAATGTATAAGGGGATCACATTCTTGTGTGTGTGTGTGTGTGTGTGTGTGTAATCTCATGATTCAATTGACTTTTATCTCAGAAAGAAAGCTAGCCTTCCAACATTTACATTTTCCATGTGCAAGAATGATGTGAGGATGCTTTCAGATAAATTTTTGCCTCAATTCTGTTTCTGAGAGATTACAATGTTTTGAATGGATGATAAATTCTCACCAAATTATTAATTAGATCCTAGAGGTATGAATAAGCCAAGAAAACTAAGGGGAAATCTTTCAAAATATTCTTCTCCCAGAGCTTGGAAGACTTAACAGTCTTGGATTGCAACTTCTAGAACAGAAGTGCCCAAACCTTTCAGGCCATGGGCCTGACACGTGGTTCAGTGGCCAATGCCAATTCATCTGGCCCACAAAGCCCTCGTCGCTTCCAGAAGCAAAAGTAAAACGCGTTTTACTTCCACTTCCGGGAGTGACGAGGGCTCCGTGGGCTGAATGAATTGGAATTGGGGGCCAGATCTGGCCCATGGACTATAGTTTGGGCACCCCTGTTCTAGATTCATCCAGAGGGAAACTGGAGTCCACAAAGATAGTATTTGCCAAGCTTTATTCCCTCACAATAAACTTGCCTTGTTGAAGTCTTCAGAAGTTGCTCTCATCTCCTTCCATGTCTTATTCAACAGCTGGATGCAAATACAAAAGAACTCTTCAAATGCCTTGTCGTGTGTAAAGAACATGGGGTGGAAATCATTGCAGGTCTCACTGGCTAAAAAGAAGTAAAGGGAAAAAAAGAAATGAAATATTAACACACAATTGACAAAATAATCCTCTAGAACAGTATATAGCAACAAGATGACTGTTACTTGAATCTAGTCAGACTAAATAAAGAAATTTAAGGAGGAATGAATAGAATACCTCTCTAGGCTTAAAACAGAGGTTAGTGGAAAGAACATTACTTGCTGTCCATAGACATTAGTCCATCTTTTGACCTGAAGTACAGTAATGTGTAATTGCATAGTCACTGATAGGAAACACTCGGGTTGAAACACTTCTCTGTTAGAAGACACTTTTAACCTCATTTATTCTGTTCTGTGTATGCCTTGCTTCCTTGTTTAAATAATAGATTTCAAGGTTGTACAAATGCATGGGTGTTTTATGAAAAGAGGAAGTGGTGGTCACTTTTAGATCACAGGTTCTCAGGATGAAAATAGTCTCCAGCTAAGCACATCACAAAGATGTTCTACTTCACCTTCAGAAAAACTGCTGCTTCATAATTTGGCCACTTTCTGAATATATGCACATGTACAAATCCTGCAGCTGCTGAACAGCACAAAGGAGGAAAGCATGAGGCTGGCTAAATAGTAAGCTATGGACCACCAACATCATTAGCCTTCCATGGGGCTGGGCAACCTTTCATTAAGTTGTTGTTGTTCAGTCGCAGTCAGTTCTGACCCTTTGCGACTCCATGGACAATCACACACCAGGCAACTCTATCCTCTACCATCCCTCTCAACCCGCCCAACTCTGTGCCAATTGCATCAACAATACCATCTAGTCATCTCATTTTCTGCCACTTCTTTCTTCTTTTGCCCTCAACCTTTCTCAGCATCAAGGCCTTCTCAAGTGAATCCTCTCTTCTCATTTGATGACTAAAGTACTTTAGCTTCATCTTCACTCAGGGCCACCATCAGGGGAGACCATCAGGTCTCCCGTCCCGGGCCCGGAGATGAATGGTGGCCCAGCACCGATGGGAAACCACTGATCTGTGCATGTGCAAACAAATGATGCATGCACAGGAAACCCCAGGGGCGTGGCCAAAATGGGGCAGGGGGTCGTACTGGGCCTGGAAATTTCTGATGCTGGCCCTGTCTTCACTATTTGACCTTCTAAGGAGCAGTCAGAGTTGATTTCTTCTAAGATCGACCTGTTTGTTCTCCTCGCTGTTCAGGGTACCCGCAAAACTTTCATCCAACACCACACCTCAAAGGCATCTATTCTTCTGCGCTCAGCTTTTCTTATGGTCCAACTCTCACAGTCATACATTACTACCGGGAATACCATTGCTTTGACTATGTGGACTTTTGTTTGTAAGGTGATGTCTCTATTTTTAACTATGTTTCCCAGATTTCTCATAGCTTGCCTCCCAAGAATCAGTTGCCTTTTTATTTCATGGCTGCAATCACCATCTGCAGTGATCTTGGATCCTAAGAATGTAAAGTCTGTCACTGCGTCTAGCTCTTCCCCATCTATTTTCGAGGTACTAATAGGCCCTGTTGCCATTATCTATGTTTTCTTAATGTTGAGTCTCAAGCCAGCTTTTGCACTCTCTTCTTTCAACCTAATCAGGAGCTTCTTTAGGTCTTCCTCACTTTCTGCCATTAGCATTGTATCATCTGCATATCTCAAATTGTTGATGTTTCTCCCAGCAATTTTGATTCCAACTTGTGATTCTTCCATCCCTGCATTGCACATTATGTGCTCTGTATATAAGTTAAATAAGCAGGGTGACAAAATGTAACTTTGTCTTACTCCTTTCCTATTCCAAACCACTCCATCATTACGTATCCTGTCCTAACTGTTGCTTCTTGACTCTTGTACAGATTTCTCATGAGGTATATAAGATGTTCTGGTATTTCCAATCTCTATAATTACTTGCCACATTTTGTTGTGATCCACACAATCAAAGGCCTTGGTGTAGTCAATGAAACAGAAATAGACTTGTTTCTGCTATTCCTTTGTTTTATCCATGCTCCAACATATGTTAGCAGTTTGGTCTCAAGTTCCCCTACCTCTTTGGAAACCAGCTTGCACTTCTGGCAATTCTCTCTCCACATGCTGCTGAAGCCTATAATGTATTATCTTGAGCATGACCTTGCTAGCATGTGGGATGAGCACAATTGTTCGATAATTTGAACATTCTTTGGCATTGCCTTTTTTGGGTTTGGGATATATACATCCGAGACATCTGAACATGTGCTCTTTGAGTGTCCATTTTATGACAGTCTCAGATGCAATCTCTTTGCTGCATTTCCCCAGTTGGTGCTAAATAACAATCAAGCACTTAGAGATATGCTGTCTGAAAGGTCTAACGTCCTGACGGCTGCCGTAGCCAGATTTGCTTGGTGGTCAGCTTGGGTCCATAGAAATAGGGTGAATATGCTCTAGCGACAGGCCAAAAGCCTATAGGAAGGATCTTATTCTAACTCAGCAATTATATACAATCTTAATCCTGGTGTATATAGGTTATAAGCTCTTGCAAAACAGTGTATATATAGTTATTTTATAATTAACCGACTGTCATTTTATTTTGCATTTTATTGTATAAAGGTCGCTTACAATTTTACAGTTTTATATCTGTTGTGATGGATTTTGTCTTAGATTTGTTTGTAATTGCACACTCTATTTTTATTACATTTGATTATAGTGCTAATGGATGTTCCAAGGAGGCCACATTTGTCACTTTTTGTCACTATTTGTCTGACTTAATGTCTCCATTGTAATTGTCCATCGGCCGTAACAATAAAGAATTGAATATATACTTTTCCAATCCTGTGGCCACTGCTGCATTTTCTAAATCTGCTGGCATACAGAATGCAGTATTTTAACTCCATCATCTTTTAGGGCTTTGAATAATTCAGCTGGGATATAATAATCTCCACTTGCTTTGTTATTTGCAGTGCTATTTAGGGCCTTCCATAAGAACAGCCTTGCTGGAACAGGCCACAGCCCATTCCAGTCCAGCATTCTGTCTCACACTCTGGCTCACCATTTGCTTCAGGGTATTTCCAAGCAGATGCCTTCACCTGCTTAGGATTCCCTGGAAATGGCATTGAGAGATAGCCTGCCTATCTCTCCAACCCGGAGGTTGTCCTTAGGTATCCATAATTATAGCCATTGATACCCTTGTCTTCCATGAACTTGTCTAATCCTTTCTTAAAGCTGTCAAGACTGATAGCTGTCACCACTTCTTCTGGCAGGGAGTTCCATTGACCAGTGATCCTCTGGGTGAAAAAGTATTTTCTCTTATTTGTTTGAGAACTAGTACCCAAAAGATTCATAGTGTGCCCCCTAGTTCTAGTGTTGTGCGATAGGGAAAACAGTTTTTCCTTATCTACTTTGTCCACACAGTGCATGATTTTATAAACTTCAATCAAGTCACCTCTTAGACACCGTCGTTCAAGAGTGAAGAGGCCCAACCGTTGCAGCCTCAGATGGTAAGGATGGTGTTCCAGTCCCCTAATCATTCTGGTTGCCCTCCTCTGCACTTTTTCCAGCTCCATAATATCCTTCTGGAGGTATGACGACCAGAACTGTACACAGTATTCCAGATGGGGCCTCACCATAGATTTATAAAGAGACAAAATGACACCTGCTGACTTATTTTCTATACCCTTCCTAATGATCCCTAACATTGAGTTTGCTTTTTTCACTGCTGAGGCACACTGGGTTGACACCTTCATTGAGCTGTCCACCAGGACACCAAGGTCCCTTTCCTGGTTTGTCGCAGAGAGTTCAGACCCCATCAGTTTATAAATGTAATTGGTTGTTTTTTTTTGCCCCAACGTGCATCACTCTGCACTTACTAATGTTGAAGCTCATTTGCCACTGTTTTGCCCACTCCCCCAGTATCAAGAGATCCCTCTGGAGCTCCTCACAATCTCTCACAGTTTTCACTACCCTGTATAATTTAGTGTCGTCAGCAAATTTGGCTACCTTGCTATTTACTCCTACTTCTAAATCATTTATGAAGAGGTTGAAAAGCAGTGGTCCCAGTACTGAACCTTGGGGGACCCCACTCTTTACTTCCCTCCACTTGGAGAAGTGTCCATTTAGTGCTACCCTCTGCTTCCTGACTTCACTCTCCAGGATGACTGGCTCGAGTTCAATGTTCTCATCAGTTTGGTTATCATGGGTGTTGAGGTCCTTCTTGTAGAGTTCCTCTGTATACCTTCGCCATCTTTTCTTAATCTCTCCTGCATCAGCTAGGTCCTTGCCATTTTTGATCCTTATCCCGGTCATTTTTGCTTTAAATTTTCCCTTGATTTCCCCATTTTTTTTGAAAAGCTCTCTAGTCCTTCCCCATCTGTTGTTTTCCTCTGTTTCCTTGCACTGCTCATTTATGAAGTTTTCCTTATCTCTCCTTGCTTTTCTTTGAAAGTCTGTATTCAGTTGATTGTGGCTGGGCTTAAAACAGGGACAAGTGGAAGGGACATTACTTGCTATTTGTAGGTATAAGCCCATCTTTTGACCTGAGCATAGTCTCTGACCAGGCGAAAAAATTGACTCACAAGAGAAAGATAATATGTGTAATTGTTTACAGAATTTCTTATGAAAAACTGAAGAAGTTTTCTGGCAAATATAATGCTACTAGCAGAGGTTGCCCGGCGTTGCCGGGCTGTTTTAAATTTTGTTGGAAGGTTAAATTGTGTTAATGTTTTTTAAAAATTGCTTAGTCTGTAATTTTAATTTTTTAAATGTTTATTTATGTAAAAATTTTTTGGCTTGGCTGTTATTAACTGTGATCTGCTTTTTTGGTTTTTTTTAGGATTAATAAAAGAACAAAGTATGATATATTTTTTCAAATTGTTTTATGTAAGCGAATAATGTTTTAGTTTTTTGATTTTTTTTAATTAGTTGTACCGTAGGTCATAATTTTAATAATGTAAAAGTAAATGTTTTTTACATTCAATGTTTTTAAAATGTGTTTAGATGTTTTGGGTTTAAATTTGAGTTAAAACTCAGCACAGGATTTTTAAAAGTTTCTATTGTATTTTATTGACATATGTTTGTGATTTGTGTTAAAGTGTGTTTTAGTGTAATGTTTTTGACTTGTTTTTATTGGTGTGACCTTTTGTGTTAAATTGTGAATTTGTGTTATGTTTTTGATTTGTTTTTACTCTTGTGGCCTTTTGTTTGGAGCTGTTGTGTGTTTTTGAATTGTTTTTACTATTGTGGCCAGCAGGTGGTGCTGGTAGGGGTTATTGTATTTTGACTGTTTTTTCTCTCCTGGCCTCTGGGTGGAGCTTCTTCTGGTAAGTAGTCTCTTTCTTTATTCATTTCTTTTCCAGGCCTGGTGGAGGTAGGACATCTTTTGGTAAGTTTGCTTGTTTTCTTTCTTTTGTGTGTGTGTGTGGGGTGGGGGGTGGGGGTGGGGGTGGAATTTGTATTTTTTGTCTGTTTGTTTTGTTTTTGATTGTGTTTTTGTTTACTTCATATTGTTTTTGGTGTTTTTGTGTTTGTGTATTTTTGGATGTTTTTGACTGTGTTTTTAGTAATTTTTTAAAATTTATTTAATTGGTGGTGGGGAGGGGTGGTCATTGCGGGTTAGGAAGGGTGGGCTAGGTGGTGGGGAGAGGGGCATGGTCGTTGGGGGTTAGGAAGGGTGGGCTAGGTGGTGGGGAGGGGGGCATGGTCGTTGGGGTTAGGAAGGGTGGGCTAGGCGGTGGGGAGGGGGGCTTTATTATGTTATGGTGCTTTGATTGTGTGGAGTCGTGAAAGTAGATCGGGTTTCCCCTTTAATATCAGTGGGTGGGGGTTGCGACCCCCCTCTCCGCTGGCTCCCCTGGGATTGGGAGGCTTGTGGGGACAAAAGGGGTATGCCCCCTCAAGTCTTCTGGACCCAGGAGACCAGGGAAACCGCTTGGTTTCTTCTCTTTAAAGACGGAGGTTTTTTTTAGGAGGGGGGAATCGATCCACTCTCCCTGGTCTCCTGGGTCCAGAATGTTTGGGGGGGGCATACCCCTTTTGTCCCCACAAACCTCCCAACCCTAGGGTAGCCAGCAGAGAGGGGGATCGCAACCCCCACCCACTGATGTTAAAGGGGAAACTCCAGTCGGGACCTTCAGGCGCCGTTGATGAGGGAAAGAAAGCCGGCTGGTGTTTGCTTGGTTGTGAGGCGGTGAGTTGTTTTTCTTTTTAATTTTTTGGGCGCTGGTTTCCTCAGCGTTCTGCGTGCTTATGTCACACAGGACTCTGGGGCTTGTAGTTATGGGTTTGTGATTTGTGGTTGTGGTGCGTTTTTTTTTCCTGCGGCTCGATTTTGATTGGCTGTGGCACGTTTTTCAATGTTCTTTGTGGTCGCGCCTCTCAGCCTAATTGGCTGTGGTGGGTGCGGCGCAAAGAACATTGGGAAAGGAAGTTGTTTCCCTTTTTTCGCGTTTGTGGGGCCGTTGCCCCACTGCCTGTTTTCTCAATCCTTTGTTGACCTGTGGACCCAGATCGGCCGTGTGCACGAAGGGTGAGTGCAGGCAAGTAGGGCGAGGCATAGCAACCTATAGCAAGTTCCAACGGTTAACCCTTGGATTTATAGGTTAAGATATCAACTGGAAACACTTTTTGAACTTAAATCTAAGATGCTTTTGAGCTGTTCAATTTGCTGCCACTACAGCAAAAAGAAAAAGAGCTTAAACCAAGGGTGGGGAACCTGCGGCCTTGAAGGAAGCAAGGGCCTCTGGGAATTGAAGTTCAAGAACACCTGGAGGACTAGCCTGTTTCATCTAGGCCAGGGTTTCTCAACCTTGGGCCTTCAGGTGTACTTGGATTTCAATTCCTAGAAGCCTAGGTTTCCCTCAAGGCTGCAGGTTCCCCAGCCCTAGCCTAAACCAAACCTTAAAACTAGCTATATGGGCACTACACACCTTGATGTCTAGTCAAATCACACTCCAAGATACCTAAACCACAAGTTTCCTACTCTTGATTTAATATTCACAAAGTTAACAATTGGATTGAGAAACAAATGTATTTGAATGGTGAGATAATTTAGCTATAGTCCTCCATGTTCTGATCATGTCTGGACTGTATTATGCCTAATCAGACTGCTTCTGACTTATGGTGCCTATAAGGTTGTCAAGAAATGTCAGACATATCAATAGTTTCACTGTTGCCATCCCACAGTGAGAACTGCATTGCCCCCTTCTCTCTCCCAAAGAGCTGTTCTTATAGAACATAGGTTCAGACTTTTTTTAAGGTGCTAAGCTACATATCTGAAGCCCAGAGTTTCTTTGAAAAACATGAATTTTAATTGTAGATAGATTAAACTGTAATCAAATTTCCTCCATTATATGGATAGGGTGCAGGTTAATTTAATGTCCAGGTCCAAATAACATTTCATTATTTCCCATGGCTCTGTACTCAAGGCAAGTTATGAAAGTCATTGGCTTTAATCGACAAGTCAAATCTGAGTCATTAAACGAAATGAGTGGTGTCAGGGGTCTTATATCCAGTGGTGCATGGCACTTTCAATTTCCATTCATCCTTACAGCAGCTGTGACTGAACAGCATTTCTGATAATCAGACCTTCAGTCTATAATTGAACGCAACACGAGCAAGTCCCAAGGGGTACTTGCAGTTATCATCAAACACTATTAAGAACAAGCGAAAATAAAACAAAGCTATGACAACTGTGTGACACAAACAAGGGGATGAAATGAACCAATGGCCTTGAGACATCAAGGTCTCGAGAAAGAAGAAAAACTCTCACACCTTTAGCTGCTGTATGTTTCACCTTGCAAATGCAGATAAAATAAAACTGGGAAAGTGTTGTATAGCCATCTCTTAGTCCGGAGCACCTTGTGAGCATATCCTAAAATAATGTTGAATAAAGACTGTCGCTATTCTGTTCATCATTGTCTGGACTATTGCTTATAAGGGCCGGACATAACATTGGCAACAAGGATGGGATTGAAGAACGACGAGATGACTGACAAAATCCCGCTATGGCTGCAACCGTTTGACACTAACAAGCCTCGCCTGTGGCCGTACTATGATGTCCAGCTGGAGAGCTACTTCATGGTGAGAAAACTTGATCCAGTGCTTTGGAAGGCTAGGTTCTTGGCCCACTGTGGGCTAGAGACTCTCGTACTCCAACAAGTCTCTCTGCTGGCGTTGCTGTACATGCTGTGCGAGCACTTCCAACGCAGGCCAGCCCTCGAAGGCAAAGAATCGCTAGATCCAGCCACAACCGTGGCCGCTCTTTCGGAAACCTCTGGCCATGTCCACCAAAGCCTCACCAGCTCACTGCAGGGAACACAGGCACCAATGCCAAGGCCTGGGTCGGTTGTGCCATGCAAAGGTTGTGGGAAACGACACCACCACACTGAATGTCCCTATAGAAGCGTGCAGTGCCACCGGTGTGGAAAGAAGGGCCACATCTCCAAGGTCTGTAAGCAGAGCACTGAAGGTTCACCAACACTCCAGTTCTGCATAGCCAAGGTCTTCACAAGCTACAGAGGTGACGACAAGAGATGAGATCTCAAGAACGGAAACTTCATGGACATCTGCATTGAAGGGGTTCTTTTTTGTCTTGAGGTGGACTCGGGTTCCTTCCTCTCCGTTGTGACTGAAGATGAGTATCACCGCATTCCGCCTGACCTGTGGCCCAAGCTCAAGGGCCTACTGGGCAAGTTAGTGGACTTGCGGGGTTGCAACGTTCCAGTACGGGAATAGGGAACTTTGAAGTCCATTATAACTATGTCTACGCGAACCTTCCCCTCTTTGTTGCAAAAAAGGGTAAGACAAACATTCTTGGGTCCCAATGGTTCGGGGTCCTAGGCATTCATTTTACAGGAATTGACTTGGGGAAGGGAGAACCAGTCCTTCGTATCAAGGATGAGCCCCAAGTGTTGTTACTACCTGGGGAGGGTTTGTTCTGTACCACCCCCTGGAAGCGATTCCTCCACTGAAGAGTTAAGTGCCATGTTTTCCCGAGATGCGCATGTTGCGGACAGAGATAATG
Source organism: Bradypodion ventrale (assembly GCA_035047345.1). Taxonomy (NCBI): domain Eukaryota; kingdom Metazoa; phylum Chordata; class Lepidosauria; order Squamata; family Chamaeleonidae; genus Bradypodion; species Bradypodion ventrale. The sequence goes on along the minus strand of JAWDJE010000006.1, from coordinate 68,150,200 downwards.
ATTTTGCCCATAAGACTGACTCTCTGGAACTGTATGAGTTACAAGAACTTTTGCCCTCGGATGTTTTGAACTTTGAAAATCCTGACTCTTGGGATGATTTGGCTATCGCTTCGCTCAAACTGTCTCTGAACTTTTCTGCAGCTTCTAAAATTGACCCCTTGTTATCTGATGTCATTGTGTGGGTGGGCATTGGGTGGCCACCACCTCCATACAATGTGGAGGCAAGTGTGTACAGTGGACCCTCGATTAATGACGAATTCGTTTAGCGGCACATCTTCAGCAGCAAAGTGACCGTTAGATTAACGACGTAACATTGTTAATCGAACAAACATTTTTTTGCTTTGTTTTGACTTGTGCTTTTCTCCCTCCCATGTTGCATTGCGCCTGGGGGGTTTAAAAAGCAGCGCGCAGGCGTGGCTTCCCCTTGTGGGTTGCACGAGTCGAAGGAGTGAAGAGGTGGTGGATTTTGAGAGCGAGTTTGAGGAATTTGAGAGCGAGTTTGAGGATTTTGAGAGCGAGTTCGAGAGAGAGATTTCTGTGTTGTGGTTTGTTTGCAGAGCTGTTTCTTCGACGATTCTTTGGCACTGGTAGGCACTTGTGATTAGATTTTTTTGTGAGTGGGTGGGTGGGTGGGTTTAAAGTTAACATTCCTTAAGTTAAAATGCCTTTCCAATTTTTTTTGGTGGCCTTCTTTGTGTGGGTGTGTAAAAGATGTTGTGATTTTGTGTGTGTGTGGGGTGGGTGGGTTTAAAGTTAAAATTCCTTAAGTTAAAGTGCCTTTCCAATTTTTTTGGGGTGGCCTTCTTTGTGTGGGTGTGTAAAAGATTTTGCGAATTTTTTTTTGTGTGTGTGTGGGTTAAAAGTTAAAATTCCTTAAGTTAAAATGCCTTGCAAAAATTTTTTGGTGGCCTTCTTTGTGTGGGCTTGTAAGAGATGTTGTTGTGGCATTTTAGCACAGTGTTTTTTTGTGGGGTTAAAGTTAAAATGCCTTGCAATTATTATTTTTTTGGTGGGGTTAAAGTTAAAATGCCTTGCAAATGTTTTTTGTGTGGCCTTGTGTGCAGGTGGGTGGTTTTCCAAAGTTAAAATTATGTTTTTTTGTGGGGGGTTTTGGGGGGTGGGCCTGACAACTGTGTTCTCTGTGGCTGGAACTTTTCATCCTCCATTTTGGTTATTCATGGCCTGTTAAATGCTGGGACATGTTGCCCTCCATCTTGAAGCCTGATTCTATGCTGGGCCTATTTTACTCTAAAATGGAGTCCTGAGCACATTGCAGGCAGGAGGTGCAGAAATTGCATGCTGGGACATTTAGTCCTCCAATTTTTAGCCAGATTCTATGCGGGGCTTGTTTGCTGCAAAACTGAAATGCAGTTTTTTTTTATTTTTTGCTGATCATAGAGTTCATCTGTGTGCCATGGCATCATCATTCAAAAAAACATCTTCAGGAAGAGGAAAGAGGGAACAGATTCTGGTGGAGGAGAAGAAGGCGATTGTAAAGTGATATGATGAAGGCATGCACATCATCGACATTGCAAAAATGTTTGGGAGGCCCCGGTCAACAGTTGGCACCATCATCCAGCATCGGGATAAGTTCATGGACAGAAAAGTGGCCAAGGGGGTGACTAGGCTGGCCAAGAATCGGACACCGGTCTCAGATGAGGTGGAGAAGTTGCTGCTGCTGTGGATCTAGGACAGACAGCAGGCTTCCGACACTGTCACCAAGGCCATCATCTGGGAGAAGGTGAGGCAGCTCCATGCAAACCTGATGGCACAGCAGCCTGGACCGTCAGATGAGGAGGAGGTCTTCACAGCAAGCAGTTGATGGTTTGTCTGTTTCAGGCGACGGTCCAAGATACACAGTGTGGTCCGACATGGGGAAGCGGTCAGCTGGTGATGTGCCAGCTGCTGAGGAGTTTGCCACATCCTTCTATGAACTTATCCAGGACAAAGGGTACACTCAGCAGCAGGTGTTCAAATCAGATGAGACAGGCCTCTTTTGGAAGCGCATGCCAAAGAGGACCTCCATCACCGAGGAGGCCACATCACTGCCAGGGCACAAGGAGAAAAAGAACCGGCTGTTTTGTGCTAACACTAGTGGGGACCTCAAGGTGAAGCCCCTGCTGGTGTTCAACTCCTGAACCCGAGGGCACTCAAGAAACGCAGGGTGAACAAGGATGACATGGGCGTTTTTTGGAGAGCCACAAGGAATGCATGGGTGACTCGCCCCATTTTCACCACCTGGGTCAACCACATGTTTGGTCCATCAGTGAGGCACTACCTGGAGGACAACAACCTGCCCTTAAAGGCACTTTTGCTTCTGGACAACTGCTCGGCCCATCCTCCAGGGCTTGAAAATGACCTCAGGGCGGAGAATAAATTCATCCAGATAGTGTTCCTTCCCCCCAACACAATGCCAATTCTCCAGCCCATGGACCAGCAGGTCATATCCAACTTCAAGAAGCTCTACACCCGGGAACTGTTTAGGTGTTGTGTGATTGTCACTGAGTTCTCCAGGCTGACCATCCAACAGTTCTGGAAGGACCACTTTGACATTGTGGACTTCCTGGGTATGATTAAAAGGGCGTGGGATAGCGTCAGTCAGCATAACCTTGTTGCTGCCTGGCATCCCCTGTGGCCCGACAGTTCTCTGGCTGCCACAGAGCCCGAAGCTGCTCCATCACAGCAGCTGGACGATGATGCGGTGGTCACCGAGATTGTGGAGCTGGGTTGGTCAGTTGGCCTGGATATGGATGACGATGATGTTGAGGAGCTGGTGGACAGCCATGACCAGACTGAGATGTCCACCCAGGAACTGTTGCAGCTTCAGAGGCAGGAAGAGGAGTTGCTGGAGTCCTCATCTGATGAGGAGGGTAGGCCAAAGAAAAGGATTTCAGAGTTGCCCACCAGTGAACTGAAAGCATAGCTGGGTGCTCACGAAGTCTATCAGAGACTAATGGCCTACCACCCCAAGCAGGACTTAGCAATGGAATTTTTTTCTTTGGATGCTACCAGCATGGTCACTGCTGTCAGAGGGGAACTCAGGAACCGTGAGAAGCAGCAGACGCTGGGCAGATGGTTTAAGAAACAAAAAACTGATGAAGAGCCATCCTGTTCAGCTGATGTTCAGCTGATGCTCTCCTCCTCCTAAAATGCTTTTGTACTTTCATTTCATTGTGCACAGTACTGCACAGTACTTAACATTGCTGTTTGTTTTAATTTTGACAGAGCACTTTTCAAATGTTCCAGAAGTTTATGCTGTATTGTACATGTGTTTGTAATTTTATATTTTGAAATATTTATGCACTGATGTGCTGAATGTTGGTTTTTTTTTAATGTTACAGTACTGTACTGTATGTTCTTAAATGGTTTAGCACTTCCTAGTTGACTTACTCTGTACAGTACTGTACTGTACAATATTGAAATGCACTGTTTTAAAAAAATGTTCCATGTTTTAATAATGTTCCATGTGTTAAAAATGTTCCATGTGTTAAAATGTTTCATGTGTTAAAAATGTTCCATGTTCCCCATTTAAACATGCACTTTATACAGTACTGTTCAGTACTGTACAGTAAAAAGTTTTCTAAATAAAAAAAAAATCTTTTGTAATTTTTTGCATGTCTATTTAATGTATTTAACCTTTAGACTATTGTTTCCTAAGGTACAGTACCATAATGTAAGGTTCCAGCATGTTTCCATTGACTTGCCCTGGAGTCTGTGAAGATTGCAATGGTTTTCAATGGAAACATCGTTAATCAAGGTTTTCCCATAGGGAACCGCTTTTTTAGCATTGTTATGCGAAAACGTCATTAATCGAGGTTTTTTCCATAGGGAGCCGCTTTTTCAGCATCGCTATGCGAAAACGTCGTAAATCGAGGTTTTCCCATAGGGAGCCAGTTTTTTAGCGTTGTTGTACGAGTAGTCCCGTTTAACGACGTTTCACGATTAACAACGCTACTGAAGGAACCAAGCAGTGTCGTTATGCGGGGGTCTTGTGTATTACCAGGACTGTGAAAAACTCTCGGTTTAGGGAGGGTGCTTGTACAGGCTTTGCAAAACAGTTGTTCCATGTGGGCTGCAGGCCAAACTACTGTAGCACTTGTTAAGCGGGTCCTAGGATTTCTTCCGTTCACAAGCAGTTCTACGTAACTATTTCTGGTGGCTGGGAATCAAACATGCCATTGAGATTTGGGGGTTACAACATAGTACTGAGGGCACACACACTTCTGAAAGGTTCTCAGTTTCCCTGATGGTGGGTAAGGGCTCACCATCCCACAGGATTGAAGGGGGGCAGTGGGAGTCGCCATTAGTCCCAAACATAGACTGGTATGAGAAAGAGCACCTGGGTGCGGGCTCGTTTCCCGGGAAGGAAAGGAGGGGTTGCGGGAGCACTCTCATCCCCCAGGGTTGGAGGGAAAGGGGCAGGAAATGCAAAGGTAGCTTTCCTCGGGCTATACTGGAGAGCATGCCTCAAGCCCTTCTTTGCAGGCGGCTCTGGAAGCAAAGTCAGGAGCAGTTCTCTCCAAAGAAGTCTCAGCTGTGGTGGATTATTTATTTATTTATTTGGATTTATATCCGACCCTTTTGCCCTAAGGCAACTCAGGGCAGTGCACAATACAAACATATTAAACACCACCACCACCCTAAAAAATTAGTAAAATAAAATGAGTTAAAAACTATATAAAATCATCCCAAATTTAAAACACCCCTCCCTTCCCCACCCATCAGTAAAGGGACCTATATTCTAACAGAGCCAACTAGCAGGAGACACCACCCCATCACACACACACACCCCATACTTGTCCTGCCAGCCAGGTTTTCAGCCCTTTCCTAAAGGGCAGCAGTTGTCTGTAGCCGAAGATTGCCGGCAGGAGGTTCCACAGGGTTGGGGCAGACACGGAGAAGTCCCTTCTCCTTGAGCTAGAGAGGCGGGCCCCTGTAGCTGATGGAACACTGAGAGAGTCCCTCTGGTCTGCCCTAGTGGGGCAGGCAGACTCTCTTGGGCAATGCGGTCTCTTAGGTAACCTGGCCCACTACCATGAAGGGCTTTAAAGGTCATTACCAGCACCTTGAATTGCACCTGGAGACAAACTAGTAACCAGTGCAACTCCCAGAGCAGAGGCAAGGCATGGACATAGCGCCCACACCCCATCACTACCCGGGCCGCCGCATTCTGGACCAGCTGCAGCCTCTGAATGGTCGTCAAGGGCAGCCCCATGTAGAGCGAGTTACAGTAATCAAGTCTGGAGGTAACCAGCACATGTGTGACCATGAGCAAAGAATCCCTATCCAGAAGCGGGTGAAACTGGTGAATTACACGTAGCTGTGCAAAGGCCCTCCTGGCCACAGCCGCCACCTGCTCTTCTAGCAGCAGACACACGTCCAGGAGGACCCCCAAGTTGCACACTGGGTCTGTCTGGGGCAGAGTAGCCCCATCCAAAACCAAGGATGGCAGCTCCCGGAATAATGCGGGACCCCGAACCCACAGCCACTCAGTCTTGCTAGGATTCAGCTGTAACCCATTGGCTCCCATCCAGACCCCCACAGCCTCCAGACACCCGGACAGGACATTGACAGCATCACTTGGGTCCCCACGGGCTGAGATGTACAAGTGTGTATCATCCTCGTACTGATGGTACTGCACCCCGTGGGAATGGATGATCTCGCCCAGCGGCTTCATGTCGATGTTAAATAGGAGAGGAGAAAGCACCGAGCCCTGAGGTACCCCATATTGGAGAAGCCTAGGGCTGGACCTCTCACTCTCCAACCACACCATCTGGGTCCGGCCCTCCAGGAATGAGGAGAACCAAGACAGCATAGTGCCCCGGATCCCCAACCCTTTGAGCCGTCCCAGAAGAATACTGTGGTTGACGGTATTGAAGGCCGCTGAGAGGTCAAGGAGAGCAAGGATGGATGGATGACCACTGTCCCGCTCCCTCCAGAGATCATCCACAAGTGCGACCAATGCTGTCTCAGTACCATGTCAAGGCCTGAATCCTGACTGAAAGGGGTCCAGATAATCCTCTTCATCCAGGACCCCTGAAGCTGATGCGCCACCGCCCTCTCAAATACCTTTCCCAAAAAGGAGAGGTTGGAGACCGGTCTATAACTAGAGAGGACAGCTGGGTTGAGGGAAGGCTTTTTTTTAGGAGGGGGTGCACCAAAGCGTGTTTTAAAGGTGCAGGAACCAACCCCTCCCGTAAAGATGCATTGATTATTGCCCCGACCCAGCTACCTGTCACCTCCTTAGAGGCTTTCACTAGTCAGGAGGGACAGGGGTCCAATGGGCAAGTAGTGGCACAAGAAGCTGCAAGGAGCCTGTCCACTTCATCAGGGTCCACCAGGACAAACTGATCCCAGATGAGCTTGCAAGACTGTGCTCCAGACCCTCCCCAACCACACCAGTATTGAGCCTTGAGCGAATCCAATCGATTTTCTCCGCCAGATGGTCAGCAAAGTCCTCAGCTGAACCCTGCCAGCCAGTCACTGACCCCCTACCTAGGAGGGACCTGGTCATCCGAAACAGGGCAGCTGGGCGATTATCAGTGGAGGCAATAAGGGTGGTGAGATATTGACGTTTCACCACCCTCATCGCCACTTGATAGGCCCTAATAGTGGCTCTAGCAAGTGTTCGGTCAGTATCTCTTTGGGTCTGCACCAAGGGGCGCTCTAGGTGTCTCTTATCCCATTTGAGCTCCCATAGTTCTTCAGTGAACCATGGGGATGACCTAGCTCCACGGTCCCAGAAAGGCCATGGAGGCGCGATTTCATCCAAGGTTGTCGTTGTCGATGACAAGCGCCTTGGGCGAATCATGTTCCCGATCCAGAGGGGAAAAAACTAGCTTCCTCTGGAATCCATCAGGATCCATCAGTTGCCGGGGGCGGGCCAATCTAATAGGCCCAGCCTCCCTGCACTGGAATGTTGCCCCCAGAAAGTCAAAAGTCACCATAAAGTGATCTGACCATGGCACAGGTGTTATATATACTTTCTGTAATTCCAGATCACTAAGCCACCACTCTGACAAGAAGACCAAATCTGGTGTGTGGCCACTGCCCCTGGTCGGACCCTGAATTACTTGGGTCAGGCCCATGGCTGCCATGGAAGCCATGAACTCCCACGCAACCTCAGAGCCTGATCCCAGAGAAGGCAAATTGAAGTCTCCCAGAACCACAGCCTGGGGAACTCCAGCGCCAACCCCGAGATAGACTCGAGGAGCTCAGGCAGGGCATCCTTTACCCTACAAGGGGATAGGTACAGAAGTAAGACACCCAACTGCCCCTTAGAGCCCAGCCACAGGAGCAGCGCCTCGCCACCCGGAACTTGTGGAGTGGTGGTCCTGGCAACTCCCTGAGACTCTCTGGCTACAATGGCGACACCACCACCCCTCCCCTCTAGGCTAGTGCCAAATACCAAACCCGACTGGACACAATTCTGATATTGGTACACCATCTTTCAGTGCCAGCCAGGTCTTGGTGATGCATACCAGGTCAGTTCACTCCTCCAGGATGGCATCTTGAATTAAATGAGCCTTATTACAAACTGACCTGGCATTCAGCAGCAGCAGCCTGGGCAGGTTGCTCAGGGTCCAGAGCTGTAGCTGAGGGGCTGGAACGAGGAACAGATATTAAACAGCGGTCCCTCATTCCCCAAGTGTGGCCCCTCAGTACCCGCTATATCGACCCATTCCTGTCACCACCTCAATTTGAACCCTAGGAACCTGCGTGCCTGTCTCAGACAGAATGCTGCCCCTATTCCCTGGCTGGCAAGTTGGTCCCTCGATCCTTCTACCCCTCCCTCCCTGCCTCCTCCCCCCTCTCTGTCCATGCCTCCTACCATTACACCCCGAGGACCTCAACTTGTTCCCCTCTAGTCCAGATGGCCGAAAGAAGAGAGGGGAAGTGGAGGTCCAAAATGGTGGGCGCCGTGGCAGGTGTGGATCTTGAGAGCACCAGCTACCCTCCACAGGTGCTTGCCGTTCCCCCCTAGACTGATCGGCCAAAGATTGTAGGGAAAATGAAAGTTCCCTCGCCTGCAGGAATGGAGCTGGTCCCGGCGGGGCATCGGCAAGATCTCCTCCCTGGGCCACCGAAGCAATCCAGGTGCTGGTGATGATGTTCCCTGCCCACAGGAACGAAGCTGGTCTCGGCAGGACATCTGCGAGTTCTCTTCCCTGGGCCACCAGAGCAGCCCAGGTGCCAGCGATGATGTTCCCCCACCCACAGAAATGGAGCTGGTCTCGGTGGGGCATCAGTGAGTTCTTCTCCCTGGGCCACCGAAGCAGCCCAGGTGCCAGCGATGATGTTCCTCTGCAGGTCCTCCTCCCTCCCGGTGCTTGGGCTGGTGAAGGCACCAGTGAGGAGGTCAACGTGGAGGAAAGCAGCAAGGCAGGGGCGGCCGTGATGGTGGCACAATTTACACTGCCCGAGCCGCCAAGGTGTTGCTGGCTGTCGCCTCTCTCGCCTCTTCTCTGCCTCCTCCATGTCAAAGTTCCAGTCAGCTGGATCTGAGGCAAGGGCGGTGGTGTTGTGGCCGCCCGAAGCCCCCAACGAGTCCTCCTCCCTCCCAGCAAAGGGGCCAGTGAGGAGGTCAAAAGCAAAATCAGCTCGGGTCCAAAGCAAAAGGTCCAGGGTTGCTGATGAAGAAATGGGCCAGGGACTTGGAGTAAGAGGGTTCATTACACGCACCACACTTGGGGTCATCAACAGCTAACTTGGCTTGCGAAGGCCAGTAGTTGCGCCATTCGTCAGATTGGTTTGCCTTAGGTTACTAACATGCAAGTCCCCTATGGATGCAAGGTTCTTTGTTCACGTCACAGAGCGCCAATAAAGTGTGCGGGTCACAGAATACAAGCTTGGAGGGTGCATAGCAGCTTCATGACCAAAAGTTAGTTAGTTCATCAGACAGGGTTCCAATCTCTTAGTTAAACTCGGGGATCCATACAGAAAACTTGGGGGGGGGGATGTTGTGTATTAAGGCACATTTGCAAGTTTTCATTTAATTTAATTTCACTTTATTTTTGTATACCACTTAACTCAACCAGAGTTGACTCTAAGCAGTTTACAGCAAGGAAAGTGCAAGAAACAATAACAATATACAAAATCACAAGCATCAAAAATCACACAATAAGCCAAATACAGCAATGCAACAAAAACAGAATACAGCAATAGCAAGTTACGCGGGCAGCGCCTTGCAAGAGGAAAATGGCGGTTTCCCACCATCCAATTTAGGAGCTAAAGTTGGCGCCAAAACCCCACCGTTCAGGGCACACCCATTAGGCTAATCCAAACCCTATGATTGGTTACAGTTTTGGATCGTGTTCCTCATTGGTTTGATTGGGACATATATACCGTTATGATTGGTTAGTTATGGTTGTCCGGTGGGTTACTACTTTGTATCAAGGAGACATTGTCGGGGAGACACTATATAAGCCCCACGAGTAAACACGGGTGGGGCCGGACCGGATCTATACTACCCATTCCGCACAGGTAGCCAGCAACATGCTAAGCCTTGGTCTCCTCCACTCTACTACTGCTCCTGGTGTAGCTAGACTTTGCCTCCTACACGGCTGATTCCGGAGGGACTGATTTCATGGGATTGTATAGCCATCTCTGTGTCCGGAGCACCTTGTGAGCATATCCTAAAAGACTGTTTAATAAAGACTGTTGCTGTACTGTTCATCGTTGTCTGGACTATTGCTTATAAGGGCCAGACATAACAGAAAGGTAATTTCATGATTGCTCTTTAAACACCAATTTTTATACTCCAGACATCCCTATTATTAGTGATAGCGATGGCAGTGCTAATAGCAGACAGAGCAGCTTATATAAGAACAAACTAAGCTGAGAAGAGCTCTCCTATTTTGCATACACAGGTTATTTTCCTCAAGATCTTGTCAAAATAGATTCTTCCTTAAAACCCTGAATTTGAGGCAATCAATAGTATGGGACTGAAGTGCTTCAGAATCATTTAGCCAAGCTAAAGAATCAGCTACTGCAACACTTCTGGACATAACAGCTGAGCATCAGGGAATCAGCCAAAGTGACGGGAAGAAATGGATGCCCCTCATCTGTCAAATAACACTTTTTATGCATAAACCAAAGCACAAATTGGGGAACAATTTCTACTTCAAAGGTCTATGATACAGCAATGAGAACAGCACGTGGATGATGAGGATGATAGAAGCGAAGATCAAGAGCAGGGGTTGCCAACCTTTTCAAGCCGGGCACCGGGTCATGCTCTCTCAGTGAGCTTTGAGGGTCAGATGGCCATTCTGCCCTGCCTTCACAATGGGTGTGGCCATTTTGTCCCAACAGCTTCAAAGGAGTGGCCATTTTGTTTCTCGAATGCCCTTGGAGGGGTGGGGCCCCCACATGAAATAGTGCTGTGGGACAGATCTGACCAGCAGGCCTTAGGTTGGGAACTCCTGATCAAGAGGATGAGTAAATTCTTAACTGTGTTTCTTTCTACTTGAGCTTCCTAAAACAAAGGAGCTAAAAAGTATTATTTCAAAAACATTAAAAACTAGTTTTAAAGCAAGTTGGGACATATGGAACCTAAACTTTGGTTCCCGGAGAGAAGCTGAGCAAAGGTGGGCTATCATCTTCCTTGCCACAGAGCTCCACATTGAAGAAGGCACTAAAGAGAAAAGCCCGTTTTGATTACCTTCCAGCCTAGCCTTGGGGTGGGGGAACATGCAGTAGTCTCTGTTAAAAATCTCAAATTTTGTTCAGGCTAAATTTTACATATTCCAACCTAAACTATTTTGGGATTTATATGTCAAAACCTGCACAATGAATTAAGCTTGGAAACAACCTGAAAGCTAGTGCAATTGTTTCAATACCAGTGACATATGATCTCTGAAATGCACTCCAGATAACAGTCTAGCTCAGAAATGGGGAACCTTTTCCTATTGAAAGGCTGCATTAGATTAGCTGTAATCAAATAAGGCTGCATTCAAGAAACTTAAATTAGATATACTAAAAAAAGTATATTATTTTGTAAAAATCTAACTACTATGTACTTACTAATTTAAAAAAAATCAAAACCACAGTTGCACTTAAGGACTTAGAAGGCTGCATGTGGCCTTAAGGCCCCAGGTTCCCCATCACTGGTTAGCGGGAACATATGGATTCTGAATATGTTTCAAAGGATGTCACAAACAGACTAACTGAGAGGTAATTAAAGCATAGGTTCATGTGGGCAAAACTCTTCTCGGAAATGGGCACAGTTAATGCATCAGCAAATCTAAACAAAAGTACAGTGGAATCTCGGTTAACATAAATAATGCGTTCTCTGGGATGTTTCTTACAGTAAAAATTACTTTAACTGAATTTTCCATAAGAATGCAATAAAAACAAAAAATCTTTAACCGAAACACTGTTTCTCATAGGAATGCGTTGAAAACAAATTAATCTATTCTGGAAAAATATCTATAAACCGAGCCACTATTTTCTATGGATTTACTTTTGTTTTGCAATTTTTATGTTAACCAAGCCGTTTGTTAATCGAGGTTCCACTGTAATCTGGTCAGAGCAACCCAACCTCTTGACTACCGAAAAGTCCCCAAAGCCATCCCTATAGCAAAGCAATCAGGGATTTCACCTGGGATGCTGAAATTTAAAGTAAAGGTAAAGGTTTCCCTTACTCAAAAACCAGTCGTATCCGACTCTAGGGTGCAGTGCTCATCTCTGTTTCTAAGCCGAAGAGCCAGCGCTGTCTGCTTCTGCAGACGTTTCCGTGGTCATGTGGCAGGCATGACTAGACACCGGAGCGCACAGAACGCTGTTACCTTCCCACCGAAGTGGTCCCTATTTATCTACTTGCAATTTCTTGCTTTCGAACTGCTAGGTTGGAAAGAGCTGGGATGAAGACGGGAGCTCATTTCCGTCCTGCAGTACTCGGGAATCGAACTGCTGACCTTTCGCTTCCCAGTCAGCGTCTTAGCAAAATTTAGAAGATGTCAAAAATTTGATAAAACAATTGCCCTCCCCAAGCTTGTAAACCACCTTCAACCACTTCTTCCTGGGCAAGAAACACAAAACATGCATGCTGAGCATGGGACCAATATGGAAACTCAGGCTCAGACCCAGACATTCCTCAAGCCCAGTGGTTCCCAACCTTTTCCTAGCCATGCCCCAACTATGCATCTCTAAAATCCTGATGCCTGTGACATATAATTCTTATTATTCAAAAAATGAACTCCTATTCACATGGAGGAAGCCTAAAAAGCCATTAACTTGGTCTAAACAAGCTTCCAAAGAACATGGCATCCATGAAAGAGAAGAACAAAAGGACAGTTGAAGTACTGAGGAAGAACTTGAATTACCCTCCCTTAAAAATCAATGTTTTCCTCCTGTGGAACATGTGCCCCACGTTGGGAACCACAGCTCTAGTCTCACCCAGGTATGTCAATCTCAGGTGGCCCAAGTTTACTCAATAAGACCAAGAACATCCACATGATGTGATGATCGACTTTTAGAAGATGTTCCATCCAAAACAGGATGTAATCCCAATCACAGGTTGGGTTTTCTGTAACTAATAGAATTTCTGTATTATTTGGATTACACCTCAATTGTTTATATTTAATCCCTCACTGCATTTCCCCCCAGATTACAAATTTATATGTTTGTGTGCACTCGGATTAAAACTAAAGCAAAAATCCTAACCAAACCATGTACATGTTGCATTTACAGTCTGAATACTTTCATAACAATTGCTTTGACCTATTTTTAACTAGCAGGCATTTTCTTCCACTGCATTTATTGTTTTGCTTTTAAACACTACCTCCTGTCCTAAACAACAGTTTGGCAAGGAACAAGTTTTAAAATATATTTTTTTTAATTTAAAAAAATGATAAATAATAAAATAACCAGATTTTTAAATTAGCTCTTGCATAAACAAACTCTGGGTAACCAAGTCATAAATAGAAACTGTACAGCAATGAAATAATTTTCATCTATTAAAAAGATATTCTTATGATGCACTTGGAAGGCTCAATGGAAAATTGAGTCCAAAAGAACTGATTCAGTATCATTTTCAGCACATTGGAGTTCGTGCACTGCTTTGGAGATATTTTAGAAACATGAGTCAAAGCTTGCACCAATTTCTTTTAGCTCTCCCAGTATTGCTATAGATTGATGGCATCTGATCATATTGCCTCTTGTTCTATGAACAGTAAATCTTATTTGTTGTTTCAGCCACTTCTTATCTAACAGAAGAGTGGGACTATTAATATGTCCCAGCTTTCCTAAATATTGTCACTTGTATGTTCTTATTAAATCAGTTTGTTCTCTGAGTGGTATAGTTTTAAACTATTTCTCGAGTTTCTCATGAACTGTTGTCCAACCGTCAAGCCCCCCCCCCCCCCCCCCGAATTCTCTGATCTCACAATCAAGAATTGTTATAATGCAGGGATATGCAACGATGATCTTTCAAATGTTTTTGTCCTACAAATCCCTTGGGCTCTGATCAGTACACTCAATGGTTAGGGATATGGGACTTGGTCAAAAAGCATAAAAAGAGCCATATTTGCCAATTCCTGGCTCTAGTAAGACTTGGAGTTGAGCTGAAGTAATATCCCTAGTGAACTCTATAACTATGATACTCAATTATTTTAGAGGAATACCACCAATCTTACATTTGATCTTCAAAATCAAAATATCAAAATTCCAGTGTTAAAATATCAGACAAATTATCCCTGCCATGATTTTATAAAGATACACAGCCAGTAGTTTAAACTTCATATAATCATATGTAAAATTGTTACAGATGTTCACTAAAACAAGGTTTGAAACAGGAACAAATTTCAATACAAAATGAAGTGAGGTAATACTCAAATTTAAAACTTTCAAGATGTATTGTTACTTTTAAAAAATACTAGAACAGTTATCTGATTATAGTGCTCCTCATTTTTAATAATCCATATGAGAGCAATGTGAATGCTGTCAAAATACAGGGAACAAGAGTGGGCCACAGATACAGTACTATCATCCACTCCAAATACTCCCACATTTGTCAATTCCACCCTCACTTTTCAACTCAATGTGGGAAGCTCTGAAGAAGGGTTTTTCGTGTGTTTGATTTACAGTGCTTAGGAGCATCCCTAGAACTGGGAACATTTCTGATTCCCAGGAGAATTCATTCTGTGTTCTGTTAAATTCATTTTTAAAAACCACACAAACCATCTTACTCAATGTAACAAATATGGTGATGGAGCTTCTACATGTCATGACACTGGGATTCAGGCTCTTTTGCCACTAGTTTGGACACTGTGTGGGAGAAAAACACCTGAATAGGCCTCTCATCACAGATGTTTCAATGGATTATTCATTTTTAGATTTCACAATTTGTAGAACTTATACAGGTGTACGGTCAGAATGGGTCCCTCTGTATCTGCCCTAATTGATAGCATTCCCTCCTACAGCTCCCTGTGTACCCACAAAACCTACTTGGGTGAGCTAGGAAATCCTGTGAAGCAGGTTTTTCAGTATCACTGAGGATTGCATCAGGTAGAAGAGAAAGAGAGACAATTCTAGTTATATGTGTATTCAACACCAAGGTACACTTCTTGGTCTTGGCCTAGGCATGGAAGAAGCTATATATATGAAGGACTTTAAGTTCCTTGGATGAAAGGGTAGCATAATAAACCAATTTTTTCCTGAATAATTTTTTACCAATGTCAGAAGGACTACTCTGAAAAATAAATACATGACCTACATAAAAAAATGATTAGGTGGCAGAATTAATGTAAAAGTAAGAATAATATTTTTATCTCTCTCATATATTGCAGACATTGTTTAAGTACCAATTGCTAGTGATATCTCTAATACATTTGAAAAAGGTTTCTTTCAGGTGAAAACATTTCTTTTTTAAAAAACAGCTGATTTTGTTTTTTTTTAAAAAAAGAGGCTTTTGAGAATGTTTTAGCAATGGCCGATCCTTAGGGATTTTGCTCTGTCTCTCTCCATTGCCAATAGGTTTTTCTTTTAGGGTTTCTTGTTTCTGATGTATACATACAGTATGTAAGTTTTTAAAACGTATGACTGTTTTTGATGTTTGAGTTTTATGTTGTTAGCTGCCCAGAGTAGGATATTTTCCTAGAGGGGCAAGGGATAAGTATAATAAATAAATATTTTCACAGTTTACTTGCTTTCATGTAGCCTAGGCTACCTCTTATATTACTCCCAAAGACTATCCATGGCAATTAACCTTTTTATATTACACTACTGATTCCATTAGATTGATTTCCCTTCTTAGGAACAGAGCCAGTGTTATTGTGATGGCTTCTCTTTTAATGATAATTGTGAAATGAAGAACAATTGCACCAGTTCCTACCATCTCATCTACTTGTTTAGTGAAGCAAGCTTTTCAGGTAGTTTCAGACATACAGAAAAAGCTACTGATTAAAATAGCCAGATTGGTCTGCTGTACAGAACAGGTTTTCTATTCTTCCTCTTCATGATGCTTGGCTGAAGACAGTATCTGCTTGTTCCTTTGTCAAAA
This sequence comes from Bradypodion ventrale, assembly GCA_035047345.1. Classification (NCBI taxonomy): domain Eukaryota; kingdom Metazoa; phylum Chordata; class Lepidosauria; order Squamata; family Chamaeleonidae; genus Bradypodion; species Bradypodion ventrale. Next base: position 68,134,701 of record JAWDJE010000006.1, on the reverse strand, counting down.
GAAGAACATTTTAAAAGTATATCACCACTTGGGAAGAAATGACCTTCTACCAAGACCAGCCAGGGATTCATCTAGCTTGGTATTTTCTTCATTGGATTGACAGGAACACTTGGGAGTTGGGGTTGAACAGGAGTTTTTTCCTACCCTACTTGGAGATCATCAGGGTTTGACCTTGAGACTTCATGCACAACTGAGTTATGGCTTGAAGGGAAAATGCTTCTTCTAGTTATTGAGCTAACTATGGATAGTAATCATCTCCAGAACAGACATAAGCTCACATTTGAGCTAGAACTCAAATTAATATCTCATGAATTACAGTCTAAGGAATGTAAAACAGAAATTCCTTGTGTTATAATGCTTCAAAAAACTAAAAAAACAACAACCTTGTACTAAAGACAATAATTCAATTTTTAGGTCTCCAGTATTAAGCTACCCAGTTTTCATAGCACACTTTCCATAATCACAACTTCCCCTTTGAAGAGGACTGCCAGAACAATGTATATACAGTACTGTACAATGTCACAAGATCAGTGCCTGCATAGACGTACATTCCACTAGAAGTGCTTATAGGAAGACTACTCATACAAGATAACAGCCTTGCAGTGTTAGTGTTTCCAAATAAATGGAGATATGCTCTTTTACTCCCAACTTGCATAATTTTTCAGGTAAAAATTATGAACTTGCCTCTCCTATCATAAATAGTCTGCACTCTTGGGAATTTATGTAACAAGTTAACAATTCAGGTAGAATTGGTTCACACATTATTGCTTGATGAGCAGCTTTACAACAGTGCCGGTAAACGTCTGATCTAGTAGCAATGGTCAAAACAGAAATTTAAGGCTGAAAGGTTGCAAATTTCCCCTGTGCAACTCCTGCTAATGTCCTCCCCTCTTTATTCACTTTTTTCAAGTCTTCCCCCAAGTCCACTATTTAAAAAGTGCATTGCACATAACTGCTGGGGGAGGGGGGGAGATAAGACCATTTTTTTCAATAACTGGTAGAAACAATAAATGAGAAGGGCGATTTTACAAGTAGGCAGCAGGAGAACTGAAAACAGATGAACAGATGGACAAAACAGCAAATCACGCCAAGGAGGTGGCAATTCTTAGGCACAGATGCTATCTTGAATTATTCAAGTTTATGATATAAAAACCAATACACTAGGAACAGATTTTTCCTCATCCCAAAAATTGATCCCAGCTCATATAAGATTTCCTGTAGTCACCACTTGGTTAGATCCATAATTACAACAGTTACTTAGTCACTTAAGTAGCATTTTAAGTAATATTTTAAACTGGTCTGTTTCAAATGTGACAAGCTCTGGGTCCAGCCAAGAGCTTCGAAAAGTTACTGTTTAAAATTATGACTTCCCAAATTCTCCAGCTGGCAAAGGCTTTGTAAGCCAAATGTTGCTGCTGCCTTATACTGTACTACTAAAATGATTGTGAAGAACCTGGAAGGCCACATTCAAATACTGTACTACCAGACTACATTCCACAAAAGTTTTAATAAACCTCAGGCTCTGTAGTGCTGATGCAACCACAAAGATTGCCAGATAAGGAGTAAGTTTTGCATATTACTTTGTTTTTGCCTGGAGAAGATACTTGTGCCAAGCTGCAGTTCATCTTGCCTCCATTTTGAAGCACCTCTGAGGTGGGAGGAAGCATATAAGAACACTGCAGCCAAATGAGGATTCCTGTAACTATTTTGGGATGGAGGGTACTTACTTAGCCTTCAGCTGGAGCTCTCAATGGAGACAACAGAAGCAAGCAAGGCTCTGTTGTGTCAACTGATCCAGATAAGGCACCAAACAATTCCTATTTTCACCTCAAGAAAGATGTGGGTGGGAGCAGACTCAGAAGACTTCATGGGTGCAGGAGGAGTCAAGGGTATTGAATCATTTGAATGTTAGTTGGGTTAGAAAAGTGATGAAGAAAGGAGAGGATGTGTTTCAGGCAAACTTCCAAGGAAATTCTGCTCAACTCAGGCCAGACAGACAGACAATCTATAGACTGAATTATTTATTGATCAACCAATCAATTAAAAAGAAAAAGTTATTCTTGCATAACACCTCATGGAATCTATCCCTCCCTATTTTTGGCAGTAAAAATGAAACAATTTAAATAAATGTTAAGTTGTTGCCATCTCATGACAGCAAAAATCTGCTGTCACTGTGGCCATCTCACTTCGTCCAACAGCAGAGTTGTCTTCAGGCTAGGGTAGCCAGCCGTAGCCACTATAATAGAGGGTAGAGAGGGGTGTGGCAATGAAACAGCTTTCTTTTGTTTTAAGGAAAATATTCCGAATATCCAATGGACAAAATCCCAGCCAACAGTATATTCTTAACTTGCAATTCATGATGATTTTGCATGATAAGCCTGCATTGTGTTATGTGCACACATTGATTTTGCAATACAGGGTTATTCATAGTTTTTTGTCACGCTACTGTGGATAGGCCCCCTGGCAATAGAATATTGAATCAGAAGAGATATGTGGATTTTCCCCCTCCTAAAAGCAAACTGAACAAAAATATAATATCTATCCACACAACTCACCTCATCTATCCACACAACAGCTATGCAACTTGCTGTCGAATGTGAATGGGCCAGGTAGAAGCATCATAGTAGTAGTAGCATTTTGGGTAATAATGCTGACATTAAATTATAGTATGTTATTTTTATTGCAAGCCACCCTGAGTGGTGCTTGCATCAAAAGGGTGGAGTATAAATGTGAATAAATAAAATAAAATAAATAGTGTGACAATCAATAAAGATAATGTAGGGGCTCTCACATGATCAGAAACTGTACAACCCTGATCCCTAAGAGGACATTTATTTTTAGCAGAGACCAACTATGTGAAAGGAGATGCGGAAAAGCCACCCTTTAAATCAGGGGTGCTCAAACTATGACCCGGGGGCCAGATCCAGCCCCCAACACCAATTAATCATGCCCGCAAAGCACTTGTCGCTCCTGGAAGCGGAAGTAAAATGCGCCCATACAGGCACGTTTTACTTCTGCTTCCAGGAGTGATGAGGGCTTTGTGGGCTGGATGAATTGGCGCCATGGGCCAAATGTGGCCCCTGTGCCATAGTGACCGGCTGCCTAAACCACATGACCGGCCCACGGCCCAAAAGGTTTGGGCAGCTCTGCTTTTAGCTGGGATATCCCAAGGACTCATTAATGGGGTGCGGGCATTATGTCTGTGCCTCGCAGCTGCTCCGGGAGCTCCACTGGATACCAGTTTGCATCCAAGTGCAATTCAAGGTGCTGGTTATGACCTTTAAAGCCCTATATGGTAGTCGGCCAGGATACCTAAGAGACCGCATCGCCCTAAGGACATCTGTCCATCCAACCAGAGCGGACCCTCGGGGCTCCCTAATTGTTCAATCACCCAGTGGGGCTCGTCTCTCTGGCACAAGAAAAAGGGCCTTCTCCAATTCTACACTGGCCCTCTGGAACCTCCTGCCAGTAGAGCTATGGTTGTAGACGGAGTTGCTGCTCTTCAGGAAAGGTCTTAAAACCAGGCTGGTGGGGCAGGTGTGGGGGCCTAAGGGCACTGTGGCTCCTGCTTGCTGGATTTTAACATAAGATTAATAGACCTAAGACTCCAAAGTGAACTGCTGCCCTTCAGGAAAGGAGTGAAGACCTGGCTGGCAGGGCAGGTGTGGGGCCCGAATGGGACTATGGTGCCCGCCTGCTGGCTTGTATAAGAACTTTCTCTTCCTCCTTTGTATAGTGGATGGGATGGGTGGGTGGGACATGGGGTTTTTTAAAGGGGGTGGGTTGGGGGGTTTTTTTATAATTATTTTTTATAATTGTTTTTATGTCTTTTGTGAATTGTTGTGATGCCGCCCTGAGTCGGGTTCTGCCTGAGCGGGCGGCATATACAAATTTGACTAATAAATAATAAATAAATAAATAAATAAATAAAGATACACCCTCTCTCTGCTTCTTGGGGTGGATGGGATTTTAAGGTGGGTGGGGGTTTTAACCATTTTTTTATTGTGTGGGGTTTTTAGATTATGTAAATCGCCCTGAGTCAGGGTTGCCTGAGTGGGCAGCAAACAAGTTGAAAATTAAATTAAATTAAATTAAATTAAATTAAATTAAATTAAATTAATGTCCTAGAAGCATTCATCTATAACCTAGGCTTCAAAAGACACCAGCTGTTACTAAAAACCTGTTCTTCTCTCACGGGGTCCTCAGAGAGGTTTTGTAGCTGTATAAAATCTTCTGCTCAGGCACAAATTCCTTAAGAACATAACTGAATGTCATCCTCTCTTCTTTTTTTTTGGATTTTTAAAATAAATAAATAAATAAAATTTTAACAAAAATACATAATAATACACAACCGAATTCATAAAAATAATACTAGACAAACAAAAAAAACCCATATAAAAACAGAAAATATTACTCCAATATTTGAAAGTAGAAAGTTATATTATGGTTATGTAGGTGATATATTTCGTACTACTAATCTCATCTTTGTCTATTGATTTCAAAATATAAATTAGTTTTCTTACACTTTAAAAAATAAGTATCTGAGTCACTACAACAACCCTCTTGTTATATTTCTCCATCAAAACAAGAATAACAAAGAAAAAAACATAAGAAAAAATATAAAAGAAAATAAACAATACAACAAGTGATATATACATTGCCTATGGGGTACGTGGCATATCTCCTAATTTTTTCAGTATTTCCAAAAATTCATTTGATCTGGTACTGGCCTACTCCCTACTCCTTTCCTTAAAGCAAAATCCACAAATGGTTTCCAAATTGACCGAAATCTATTTTCTGTAACTAACCCTTTCTTTTCATTAAGATCCCAAGTCAATTTATCATTCAAAGCCAATTGCCATGATTCCTTGTACCATTCTTCTGTACTAATTTTTCCCGTTCCTTTCCACTTCCTTTCAATGCATTGTCTTCCAGTTGTCATCAAAATTGAAACCAGTTCAAAATAATATGTTAAAAACACTGTGGGATGTTTGGAAAAAAAACTATATTAGTCCCAGAAATATCTCCAATAATTGAGGTTGACATTTAAAGCTTCCCAATTAAAATCAATAAGAGGAGGAGATTAATATTAATAAATAAGGATGCGTACCTGTTAAAGGACTGGGTTGAAATTTGTAAGAACGAAGTGAAAAAAACGGAACTTTACACAGAAATGAGGCTGGATTGGTTACAGAAAATAAGATTAAACAAATGGAATAATAAATATCTAATGGAATCCAGTTTGGAAAGAGATAAGACAGAATTTGAAAAGTTGTTGTGGAACATAAAACAAGGAGATTTAGGATTAAAGGGTTTGGTAAGTAAGATCTACAAGATTTTAAACACAGATGGTAATACAAGAGACCTTATTTACTTTTGTGTCCTCAAAATCTGTAAACAGAGTGGCACCTGAACCGATCTTGACTCTCACCCCCAATATTCCAATGATCTCTTTTTCGACCTCATCCCAAAATTTCTTAACATAATCACAGCTCCACCACATATGTATATATGTACCAATTGATTTTTTTATATCTCCACCAGTTATGACTTTTAGTTTTATCAATTTGATTCAGTTGCACCCAAGTCAGGTACCACCTCCACAGCATTTTAAATTTATGTTCCTTAACTCTTACTGATAATGTCCTCATGATCCTCTTTTTCCATCTAGTTCTCCAATTTGTTTCTGTAATTTTAATGTTTAAATCTTGTTCCCAAATTTTACTTAAGGTCTCTTGTGAATTACCCTCTGTGTTTAAAATCTTGTAGACCGTTTTTTTCCACTTCATTCTTACAAATTTCAATCCAGTCCTTTAACAGGTACGCTTCCTTATTTATTAATATTAATCTCATCCTCTTAGCGATTTTAATTGGGAAGCTTTGAATGTCCTCAACCTCAATTATTGGAGATATTTCTGGGACTAATATTTTCTTAGTTTTCCCCCAAACATCTCACACTGTTTTTAACATATTATTTTTGATACTAATTTTCCCAATGTTCTTATCTAAAAAAGCTGCATTACCTATATATGCAAAATCCTCTGTCTCTAAATCCTCCCAAATTACCTTTTCTTTCATCAAAATCTTAATTATGCTTTTGACCTGAAATGCTCTATAATAGTTTTTGAGATTAGGCATTCCTAATCCGCCTTCTTTTTGCAGCAAATACCACAAAGATTTTAAAATTCTTGGTTTACTTCCACCATTACAAAAATTATTTAAAATATTTTGATAGTTCTTAATCTCTTTCTCCTTGAGTTGTATTGGTAGGGCATCAAATAGAAAATTCATTTTTGGTAACAACATCATCTTACACAATGCCACCCTGTCAAATCACGACAATTTCAATTTCTTATAACAACAAATTTGATCTTTAATTAACTTCTCCTGTTTATCATAATTTAATTTTTTAAGATTCTCTAATTTACTTGTAATATTAACACCTAAGTATTTCAGACTATCTTTAATCATTTTTCCGATATCCTCTGCTGCTCCTCTTTCTCTATATTACAGGTTATCATTTCAGATTTCTCCCAGTTTATTCTTAACCCCGTCATATCCTCAAAGTCCATTAAATGCTCCTGAATTTTTTCCATTGACTTCATTCGATGTTTCATGATCACCAGTGTATCATCTGCGTAGAGGCTTATTTTATTTCCCACCAAACCTTCTATGTTATTATCATTTCTAATAACCGTTGCAAGTAATTCCATTGACATTATAAATAAAATTGGATAGTGGACACCCCTGTCTCATTCCTGCGTCAAGTCTTATATCTTCTGTGTAGACATTATTTACTTTAACTTTTGCTGTACCTTGCTGATACAGTTGCTCTATTTTTTAAAACTTTGATCCAAATCCATAAATAGATATTATTTCTTTGTTACCCATTGAATTGAATCAAATGCTTTAAAAATATTCAATGACATTAATCCTACCTGCTCCTTATTTCGTACAGCCATGTCCAATAAGTCCAGTATTCTCCTCATTAAATCTGTCAAATGCCTCCCTTTTAGAAAGCCAACTTGGTCCATGTTTATATAATTTCCCATAAATGTATTTAATCTATTTGCTAGTATAGAGGTAAATATCTTGGCATCCTGGTTCATTAAAGATATGGGTCTATAAGATTCATTTTTTTCCGGATCTTTTCTAGGCTTGGGAATCAGTGCAATCACTGATCTGAAGTAAGAAGCTGGAATTATTCCTCCATCCATTATAAAATTAAACAATTTTTCTAATCTTGGGATAATTATTTCTTTAAACTCCTTATAGAACTCTGAAGATAAACCATCCTCCCCCGGTGATTTGCCTATTTTCAATTTTGTAATAGCATCTTTAATTTCGGTTTCCGTTATTCTTTCTTCCATTAAATCCTTGTGCTCCTGATTTAACTTTTGCCCTTTTTGTTTTCCCAAGTATTCTCTTAGCCTTTCAATATGAACTTCCTTTTCTGAACATAGCTCCTGATAGAAGTCAATAACTATTTTAATTTTATCTTTCATCTTATTCACCTGATTCCCCCTTTAGATGTCAAAAAACCAATCTCTCTTTTCTCTTTTTCCCCTAGCCATCCTTGCTAATAATCTTGAATTCTTATTGCTGTATTCAAAATATTCTCTCAGGCTTTTCTTTTCTAAGTGCGGCTTCTAATCTTCTTCTCTTAATCTGACAGCCAGTACCCTTCACGTTCCAAGATACCACCTTCACTTTCTTCATTTTTTATCTATTACATCACTATTCCTAGAGCAGCCGCATCCCCCTAAATACATGCAAAAAATAAATTAAAAATCCCTAATCCCAAACATACAAATTTAAAATAAAAAAACTTACAAAAAAACTTATTTACCCTCTCTACTTTCTTCAGAAAAAGTGGCCTTTGATAATCAAAGAGGAGAGGGGGAAAGCATATCAGATGGAAACAGAGCATTGGTGAACTCCCTCAACTGCAGTTAAACTAATTTCCTCCTTCTGCTCCCTCGGGCATACTGTCATCGTCATTCCTCCCGAATTGTAATCCTCCAGTCATTATCAACTCTTGCTTTAAAGATTCCCATTCTTTGGTGCCATTCTCCAATAATTTTGCCTCCACCAATATGTCCAATACAAAGGTGCCCTCTCTCACAACAAATCTTCTGCCTAAATGTCAAAAAGATAACAGTTTTGGATACTTCCAATTATATCTAATACTTTTATCGATCAGATGTTTTGTAACCCTATTTCATAGTTTGATGCCAAAGTCTTGCCTCAACCGCTATATCATTATAAACCTCAACATCTGCGCCGTCAATCTTCAAGGTTGTTGGACCAGTTTGTTTAATGTGGGACATTAATCTCATTTTATCTACTACACAGGCAAACTTTAGCAAAACATTCCTTGGACCAGTTCTACCTCTTTTCTGTCCAAGACGATACACACTTACAATATCCTTTGAAGAGTAACTGTATTCCATCATCATGCTGTTTAACCAAACTAATATCCTGTCTCTTAACAAGTCTGGAGTCTTCTCAGATAAATTACGAATCACATCATTTTGCTCCTCCATCATTGCAACACATTTTTCCAATGAATCCACCTTAATATCTCTTGCTTTCTCTTTCTCTTTTATCTTTTTCACATCTGACTTAATTTCCTTCTGTTCTTCTTCCTGTTCTTTTTTTAAAACAACTTGTCCTTTTCTATGTCATCAAATCTTTTAACAAATTTATCTGCCATTTCTTCTTTTGTGACTCGTGTTGACCAGATTTGATTAATGCCTCCATTCCTTCTAGCTTTTCCCACATCAATTTGAATTCACTCTTGGGTCCCTTTGTATCCTTAGGTATTTTTGATGGCACCTAGTGTTGCTGCACCTCCTGCTGTGGTTGCTATTATTGGTGTTGTTACTCCTGTTGTTGTAATTACTGCTGTCACTGCTGCTGTAGTCGCTGCTGTTGTTATAATTGTGGTTGTTGTTGCAGCTACTGTTGGGGTCATTTTTGTTGCTGAGACCACTGTTGTTATAGCTGCAACTGGGGGTGCTATAGCTGTTGTTATTGCTGCAGTTGTCACTGGTATTTTCACGGGTGTGGCTGCTGCTACAACAAGTGGTCCATGTAACTGCATTCATTGCTGCTGCTGTTGTAAAATCTTCTTCACTTTCTCCAGTTCCTCTACATCCTTTACCTCCTCTTGCAAGGTCTTTTTCATATCTTTAGACTTCTTCAATCCGAGTCAATCTTTTATAACTCCTATCTGATAACGCTTCTCTATCTCTTGACCATCCCATTTTCTTCTCTTTATCTTTGCCTCTACCACGCTGACTCATCCATTTACACATCCAATTACAACTCATAAACAGACTCGAGAAACTTCATTAAAATATAATTAAACTTCAATCCACTCCAATTACCTAACCCAAGAAGACTGGTTTTCAATATTGTGCTTAAAAATAACTAACAGAATTACATCAAAAATAATTCAAAAGATCAAATCTAATCAATAATTGTAATAATAAATCACATTAATTAATTTCAATTAACGGTTATGATAATAGGCTTAAAGGTGATTGATAAATATAATTTTTACTTAATTTCTAGTTAATAATAAAAAAGACTATCAAGTTGATTGTATGGTTAGAATACAGCAAATTATCCGAATAGTACCGTAAGTCAAATCAGATCAATTAATTCTATTCAACAATTGTGGTAATTAATTGTGGTAGATAATGGTATATAAACACACTAGATTTCATAAAAATTTCAGTGAGAGAAGAAAAGAAAAAAGAAAAGAAAGGAAAAGAAAAGGGGGAAAAGAAAAAGGGGGGAAAGGAAAAAGAAGAAAGAAGAAAGAAAAAAGGAAGGTGAAGAAAAAATAATATTTCTAATCACAAAATTAATCCAAGTTCAAAAATTCATAAATTCAAATCCAAAAGTTGAAGTTGGATTTCTCTAAAAATTTAAATCCAGCTGATCAAAAATTTGATTCAAAAATTTCAAAAATCAAAAGTGTTAATTAAGTTTATTTCAGTCGCAAAAAATTAATTGAGTCAATCCTAATCCCTTCCACCCCCTTTTCCAAAACCAAATCTGCTTATGTTAAGGTCAGTATATATTATTTCAAAGAAAATCCAAATTAAAAAATGTCTTCAAAGTTTGCTCAGTTCTGCTTTTTTCTTTTCTCTTTAATCTCGGTCTCCTTAAATTCAGTTCAGTGTCACTGATCTCTATTTCTCCCAATCGACCTTAACAGCGTTTTGAAGGGAGGGAAAGGAGGTGGGAAGAGCCAATAGACAAAACAATAATCTCAGTCTCTCGTCGCCATTTTAGGTTATGTAAAAGCGTGTGTATAAAAGAAAGTTTTAGTTCTCCCAAAAACCTCCTCCTTCTCAAATCCAATTAAAATGCAGCCAAACATCCACGGGTTCCAGCTCACAGCAGTCTACTTTCATGCAGTCAAATCTTTATGGTCCATCCAGATCAGCAGAACAAGCACAGAAAAAGGGGAGAAAAGGGAGGGGAGCTAAGCTCTCTTCTTGGTGTATTCAGCATTCGCTCCAGAACAGGGCCGCCCAGGACTGACTGGGGTTCACCTCTGCTTCCCCCCGACTGTCCCTTCCCAGCCCCGATCCTCGTAGCCTCTACTTGCCTATTAACCTTCGTTTCCTCCGTTCATCCACCTCTCTAGCTCTCCTCCCTCGTCCAACTCCACTCTGCTGGTCTCTCTTGCCCGTCCGCCCGTCTCAGCCTCGCAGCCTCACCACCGCTCTTCCAGTTGGCTTCTCCAGCTCATACATTGCGAACCGGGCTCCTTCCAATCTTTTGCACTCTTCTTTGGACCTGCCGAGTAATCCACTCCGTCCGCCTTTTTCTCAAACCTCTCTGCCCCTTTGTTGCCTCTTTGCTGCACGGGAACTTACAGCTAACGCTGGATTTAATCTTCCCCCAGCCGTTCAAGCCTCCACACCGTAGCAACACAGCTCAATGGCAGACGCACCTCCCCACCTCAGTCACCTCCATGGCCAGCAGTCTCCGCTGCCTCCACTCTCCAAAGAGGTAACAACCAGCCACTATTTTTCATTCTTCAGCCTCTCATATATTTTTTAGCTCTTTTTAACGATTAATTCCACATTTCTGTGTCTCACCTTTTAGCAGTTGATAGAATCGCTTGTACTCACATTGCCATCTTGAAACGCCCTCATGTCATCCTCTCTTGATATGTCCCTGATACATATGAACTGGAAGGCTAAATTAACTCTGGCTAAATTAACTATGGATATAATAAAAAAGAAATCTACTTGGCAAGGATATGAGAAAAAGTATTTTGCAGAGTAATTAAAACTCACATGGCTCTTCCAGTCCACTTCTGTTTTAAAAGCTTTACAGTTATATGTTGCTCTGTCTTTGTCTTCTGATGTATTTATCGAATTCTGTGTTTTAAAAGGATTGCCTTTAATAAATGCCTCTGGAAATCTTTTCTTTTTAAAATCACATGGTGAACAGAGCAACCCATGGGGGGTGCAGAAAATCCCTTACCAGAAAAGATTTCTGATATATTTTCAATATATATGCATGGCTTCTTCAGGTAATAAAATAAGTGGAAGAGAGAGCTGTCTTTAGCTCTACTTCTAAATTCTCTATCTTTCATTGCTAAATAATTGCTGTTATTATGTATTACGAAGTTGTTTCCAACATGTGGCATTCCTACAAATGAATTACCCCCCAAAGCATCTGATATTTAATCACTCAGATACAAACCAAAAAGAGAAAGAATTCAGAATACTGTATTATCGATTTGTAAAAACCCACTTCTCCTAATGACAAATGCTGAGCTGTTTTACTGAACGTAATCCAAGTTTAAAGACCAAATGCATATTATGGCAGAAAAAGTCATGAAGTATAAGCCCATTTTACCAGAAACAGCATTATCCTATGCTTTCCAAATTACTGCTCGGCAGACATAAGGAGAATATTCTTAACAAAGTTAAAGCAAAGCAAAATATGTCATATCTACAAATGCTTATCTATATATATAAAACAGAAGAGTTTGTTTGTATGTGCTCCAAAGACTCCCACACCCCTGGACCGATCCTGCTGAAATTTGGCACATACGTACCTTGGGCTTGGATGATCAGCACTGCAGGGGTCTCAAAACTCATGGAGGTGTACACCTCCCCCAAATTGGGAAGCAATTGATCTATACAATGTGTGTGTTTCCCAGTGATGTAATTGAGCTGATGTCATAGTCCCAGGTAGGTTGAGATGGTGACATCATCTGACCAGCTCAGCTGTAGCCCTGAGCTCAGCTGTAGTTTTCACAGTAGGTGAAAGGCAAATGGGGGCCTGGTTGGGCCGGCACTGCGGTCCTTGAGGAGGACGCAGGAGCCATGGAGGAGGCCGCCCCCTCCAGAAATGGCCACCCAGCCTCCACAGCAGAGGCAGAGGCAGAGACCACTGGGTGAAGCCAAGAAGGGAGGGAAGGTCTGAGGACTCCTCAATGGCTGCGTGCCACTCTCTCACCAAGTGTCCGGACGCATGTATGGGAAGGATGAGGGCGGTAAGTGACCGTCGAAGAAGAAGTGGGACGGGTGAGGGAAGAGAGAGACAGAGGGAGGCAGGGTTGACCCATATAACATCCCGAGGTTTCTAAGAGGGAAAGGGTGGCCTACATTAAATAAATGAAAAACCTGAGCGAAGCCGGGTAATCAGCTAGTAATATAATAATCTTTGAACTGCTGAACTGGAAATGACCCTATGGATTATCAAGTCCAACCTTTGTCAAGGTGTGAATCAAATTCCTGATCTCTGACTCTGCATTCAGATATCTAAACCACTGAAAATCCGTTGCCCCTTGGTATTCGATATTTCTTCCATTGAACCGTGAACTCCCCCTAATAAGAGCAGTTTGTTGCATTGTGATGTTCACTATGTTGCAGATTTCATAACAGAAAACAATTATTCAGAAAGGATTCTATTGGCACCCTGAGACTCTGTAACATAGATAGAACAATGAATAATTGAAAGAATATAGGTAAACTTGTTGATGAAGTTTGAGGAGTAAAGTGAAATAACAACTACAGGTCATATATATGGCTACTGCAAAAATAAAGTAAAGTTTCCCATCTTGATTAAGTGGGTGCCTTTATTTCTTAACATGTGATAATCAAACCAGCTGAGGCTAGACATATTTCACTATTTGCTATTCCTGGAAAATATTAATGCATTATAATCTAGATCAATTGTCTATAATATATTATTTTTGCATGGAAAATTTCTTTTCAAGACAATCAGAGAGTAAACAAAACAAAACAAAACAACAAAAAAGACAAAAGGTTGTGGCATTTTGAAGACTAACTCCTGTATTTTAAATGTGAGCTTTTGTGGATTAAATCCACTTCAGCAGACAAATTTTCAAGACAAGCGACATAAGACAAATTTTCAAGACAAGATCTTGATGGATTCTATCCTCCCACTCAGTAATTTTTTTGTCCAAGATTTTGGTTGGGTTGCTCAAGAAATGGGCAAAACTGGCAAAGGAGTGTCAAAGCCTATTGAAAGGATGATTGCAATACCGTGATACCTCATACAACATCCAAACTTGGTTCCACAAATTTGGACTTTATACGGATTTGGACTTTGCATGAGGCATGCAAAATCCTAGCCGTGATGCCTCATACAATGTCCAAATCCTTGCTGCGATGCCTCGTACAACTTCGTTTCCATAGAGATACATTGTACTGTAACAGCACAGACTTCATGGCAAAGTCAAGGAAACAGACAGGAAACTGACAGAACTTTAAGAAAATATTGTCTAAAGGCTAAATACATTACAAAAACATGTCAAACAACCCTGATTGTCCAAGAACCTCAAGAATGCTGCAAAAATCCCAGGAATGCTTCTAAAAAATCTGATGAAAAATTCAAAAAAATCCAAAATCACGCTCCAAACCACTCCTAAACACTCTTTGCCTTGTGCAGGACCCACAAGAGCAATGCATTCATGTGTCCTGTCTTTTATACTGCCCAGGCACAATGCAACCTGGGAAAAACTGAATGCCTCATACAAAGTCGAGCGACTTTGTATGAGGCAACTTTTTTCAAGAAATTAGGCGATGTTGTATGAATTTGATGTTGTATGAAGCGGACTTTGTATGAGGTATTACTGTATATGCTTCATAGTGAAGACAGTGTCCTTTAGGGCAGAGACACTACACTAGAACAGAAATAAATGTTCTTGATTACAGCAATCAATACCTATCCATACTATTCATATGTTCTCTGTCCAACTTTATCCTTTTCTTCATACACTAATTTAGAAAACTACGTGCAAAGTTATAAGAATTGATTACATTCAAAAGATTCGACAATTGTTCAGAGTTGACTTTCGGTGGGGATGGCAGCGTGAGCGGACGCACTTTTTGGAACTCCGACTCCTGCAGAGAAAGGAGTGAGTAAATGAAACCAAATTAAGGGGAATACTGGCTGAATAAGGGTTGGGAGAGAACGGTGAAGACTCTAAGACCGAAGGACTGAAACAAGTGTCAGAGGTGAGAAGAAAAACTAAGAAAGTAAGTAAGAAGTGAATGTGTGAAAGGCTTGTAATGCTTGATAGAGTCAGAACTTGTGTGAGGTGATAAGAGCCCTGAGAATCCCTGAGAAGCATGAAAACACTCGAAGATCCCAGGCACCCGATGCAACCGGAGAGCTTGGGTGAGGGAGGCAAGGGCTCAGCCAAGGTTGGTAGGGTGAGCCTCGAAAACATATCAGAAGGCAAAGAGACAACCCGGCAGGAGAAGACAGAGAGAGGTGTTAGAGGGAGTCCGATTCTGCACAGCTGTGAATGCTTGCGAAGTTACAGGAGTGGAGAGATGGGGAGAAGAGTAAACGTACCAAGTGGAGGGGTGGAAGACTGTCCCAAGCCTGGACAGTGGTGCATTGTGGCCAGAGACCTTTGAAGGAAGACGGCACTAACTGGACATAAGAAACGTGCGTGGGGATATCTGAAGACCGCTAAGTGACCACTAAGTTGGAGAGAGAGATCACTCGACAATCCTGAAAGTGGTGAAGGACTTCTCAATTTTTTGTGTGATAGTTACATGTGTTTGGGAACTTCTGTGTGACTTCGGGTGAGTAGGCGGTGGACGAGACGCCCAACAAGATTGGAGCTTTCAGTGTATAAGCAGGAGTAGGATTGTACCAGATGAGTGAAAGAGACTCAAGTTGCTGGGAGTTTAATCAACCATTATATTGGCTTAAAGGGGACAGTACTCCAGAGAATATCTCTCAAGCAACCTTAAGTAATTCTATGGGTGCAAGAAACTAAGGTTTATCTACCCTTCACAACTTTGGAAGTTTTGGAAAGCAATAGAGAAGTGGAAACAATGAGAACTTAGTGGGATCGGTGGGTGGAGAGAAGGAAGTTCGAACCTTTGTGAGGCAACTGCACCCTAGGCAGTGACCTTGGGGTGAGAAGGAAGGACTGTGTCAGAGTTCAGAAACTGCCACAGGTGAGGAAGACTCTCAATGGTCACTGGCAGTAAGGCAACACGGAAAAGAGGGACTTCTTGGATTTCTGAAAACGTGGGTCTAAGCTTGATCAATTTACTGGCTATCATTTTGTTACTTCTCCATCTCTATCTACTTGAGAATTTTGTGTCAGTGCCTACACAAGCTGGGGTGGATGAATCGACACCAATATAAAGATCATAAGGCATCCTGGAAAAGGGAGGTGCGGGAGTCATCCTCAGACAGACTTTACAGGCACCTAACACGGTTAGAGGAAGATAAGGAAGAAGAAATGGAAGCAGATATGGACAAAGGGAAAGGGAAGGGAGCAAAGGTGAAAGATGTATCTGGGAAAGACTCTGATATTCAGAAACCCTGGAGACCCTAGAGAAAATTAATAAAAGAATGGACAGTTTAGAAAAGGGATTTCAATTGAATGAGGGGGCAAGAAAAAAAGATACAAAAGATTTGTTGGACAGTTTAAAGGGAATGAAAGATCTGATTGCGGAGTTTACAAAATCAATGGACAATAAGATTGAGAGTTTAGAGTCAAAGATAAAATCTGTGGAGGAAGACATTAAGCAAATTAATGACATTAAATAGGAAGTTGCTGAGATTAAACTAAAGAGTAAAGAATAAGGCATAAAAGTAGATATGCAGGAGGATAGGTTGTATAATTTAGAGAACCATTTGAGAGAGAAAAACATAGTTATTAAGAAATTGTTGGGGGAAAATCTGGATAATCTAGGGGAGAGAATCATTACATGGTTGAGAGATCTGAAATTAGATAAAGAGTTGGATGAAGAAGATATACAGCAGTATTCTGAGTAGGGCGGTTCCAAAGGGGGAATAGACTGAGATATATTATTCTTAAATTTGTCAGCTTAGAGTTAAAAATGAGAGTAATGAAATATTTAAGAACCAAGGAAAACAGGCTCTTAAGAACATAAGAATATAAGAACATAAGAACAGCCTTGCTGGAACAGGCCACAGCCCATCCAGTCCAGCATTCTGTCTCACACAGTGGCTCACCATTTCCTTCAGGGTATTCCCAAGCAGATGCCTTCACCTGCTTAGAATTCCCTGGAAATGATATTGAGAGATATACTGCCTATCTCTCCAACCCAGAGGTTGTCGTTAAGTATCCATAATTATAGCCATTGATACCCTTGTCCTCCATGAACTTGTCTAATCCTTTCTTAAAGCTGTCAAGACTGACAGCTGTCACCACTTCTTCTGGCAGGGAGTTCCATAGACCAGTAATCCTCTGGGTGAAAAAGTACTTTCTCTTATTTGTTTGAGAACTAGTACCCAAAAGTTTCATGGAGTGTCCCCTAGTTCTAGTGTTATGCGATAGGGAAAACAGTTTTTCCTTATCTACTTTGTCCACACCATGCATGATTTTATAAACTTCAATCAGGTCACCTCTTAGACGTCGTCGTTCAAGAGTGAAGAGGCCCAACCGTTGCAGCCTCAGATGGTAAGGAAGGTGTTCCAGTCCCCTAATCATTCTGGTTGCCCTCCTCTGCACTTTTTCCAGCTCCATAATATCCTTCTGGAGGTATGGCGACCAGAACTGTACACAGTATTCCAGATGGGGCCTCACCATAGATTTATAAAGAGGCAAAATGACACTTGCTGACTTATTTTCTATACCCTTCCTAATGATCCCTAAAATTGAGTTTGCTTTTTTTACTGCTGAGGCACACTGGGTTGACATCTTCATTGAGTTGTCCACCAGGACACCAAGGTCCCTTTCCTGGTTTGTCGCAGAGAGTTCAGACCCCATCAGTTTATAAATGTAATTGGGGTTCTTTGCCCCAACATGCATCACTCTGCACTTACTAATGTTGAAGCTCATTTGCCACTGTTTTGCCCACTCCCCCAGTGTCGAGAGATCCCTCTGGAGCTCCTCACAATCTTTCACAGTTTTCACTACCCTGTATAATTTAGTGTCGTCAGCAAATTTGGCTACCTTGCTTTTTACTCCTACCTCTAGATCATTTATGAAGAGGTTGAAAAGCAGGGGTCCCAGTACTGAACCTTGGGGGACCCCACTCTTTACTTCCCTCCACTTGGAGAAGTGTCCATTTAGTGCTACCCTCTTTTTCCTGTCCCTTAGCCAGTTGCTGATCCAGGACAAGACCTGTCCCTTTATTCCATGACTGCTAAGTTTATTCAAGAGCCTTTGGTGTGGGACCTTGTCAAAAGCCTTCTGAAAGTCCAGATAAACAATGTCAACTGGATCCCCCTTATCCACATGCTTGTTGACACTCTCAAAAAATTCCAACAGATTAGTGAGGCATGATTTGCCCTTGCAAAAGCCATGTTGGCTCTCCTTTAGCAGCGCCTTCTCTTCTATGTGCCTATTAATTCTATCTTTTAGGATGGTTTCTATCACTTTACCTGGGACACATGTCAAACTGACAGGTCGGTAATTTCCTGGATCACCCCTGGATCCTTTTTTGAAAATTGGTGTTACATTCGCTACCTTCCAGTCATCAGGCACAAAGCCTGATTTGAGGGAAAGATTATATATTTTGGCTAGGCGATCAGCAATTTCATCTCTAAGTTCCCTGAGAACTCGTGGATGGATGCCATCTGGTCCTGGCGATTTGTTAGTGTTTAGTTTAACAAGACATTCAAGGACCTCCTCCCTGGTTATTTCTATCTGGCTTAATTCTTCGGTTTCCCTCCCTACGAAGATAGGCTCTGTTTTGGGCATGTGGCCTCTGTCTTCTTCAGTGAATACTGAAGCAAAGAATTCATTGAGTCTCTCCGCAATCTCTGTTTCCTCTTTAATAACCCCTTGCCTTCCATTGTCATCAAATGGTCCAATGGCCTTCCTAGTTGGGTTCTTACTTCTAATGTACTTAAAGAAGTCTTTGTTATTTCTCTGAGTATTTTTAGCTATACGCTCCTCAAAGTCTTGCTTTGCTTTCCTGATTGTTGCCTTGCATTTGTTCTGCCAGAATTTATGTTTCTGCCTGCTGTCCTCATTCGGACAAGCCTTCCATCTTCTAAATGAGCTTTTCTTGCTCTTGATCACTTCCCGAACAGCTCCTGTAAGCCACATCAGAGTCCTCTTGGACCTGGCAGTGCCCTTTTTCCTTTTGGATATGCATTCCAATTGAGCCTCTGTTATTGTTTTTGTAAACAGCCTCCATGCCTCTTGGAGTGTTTGGACTCTCTCAATTTTCCCTTTCAGCTTCTTTTTTACTAGTTTCCTCAACTTTGGGAAATTTCCTTTTTGAAAATTTAAGGTCTCTGTGTTAGATTTTATCAGTGGCTTGCGGTCTATGATCAAGTTAAACATAATTGAGTTGTGGTCACTGTTCCCTATTGGATCAGTCACATTAACATCTTGCACCAGATCCTGAGTATTACTCAGGATCAAGTCAAGGATTCTTGGTTATCATCCATCCACCAGGTTTCAGTGATACCAATAATATCAATATTCTTATCTATTGCTAAGTATTCCAGCTCCCCTATTTTGTTCCAGAGGCTTCTGGCATTTGTATACAAGCATTTATATATGCTTTTCTGACACAGTCTTTTGTGTCCAGTTGCATTGTTAGACTGCCTCTTGCATCCTTCTGCTAGAATGCTAGTGTCTAGCTCCTCGCTCTGCTCAGTAATTTTTGCATCCTCCTCACTACTCAAGTACACACTTTCCCGAACCGGATGCTGCCCAGCTCCTGTCGGCTTTCCCCCAGTTATCAGTTTAAAAGCTGCTCTGCAGCCTTTTTGATGTTGAGTGCCAGCCATCTGGTCCCATCATGGTTCAAATGCAACCCATCCCTCCTGAACAGATTTGGCTTGTCCCAAAATGTTCTCCAGTTCCTGACAAATCTGAAACCCTCCTCTCGACACCACCGCCTCATCCACGCATTGAGGCTTCTGAGCTCTGCCTGCCTGGTAGGTCCTGCGCGAGGGACAGGCAACACTTCTGAAAATGCTACCTTGGAAGTCCGGGACTTCAATCTTCTTCCTAACAACCTGAATTTGTCTTCCAGGACAGACCGCTTGGCCTTCCCAACATCATTGGTACCAACGTGTACCATGACAACTGGCTCGTTCCCAGTTCTCTCTAACAATCTATCTAGATTTCTTGTGATGTCTGCAACTTTTGCACCTGGCAGGCAAGTCACCATACAGTTATCATGTGCATCACAAATCCATTTCTCTGTATTTCTAATTATTGAATCGCCTAGTACAAGGAGCCTCTCTCCTGCAATCTGTTCATCTACATGCACCTCATCAACCATCTTAAGGGAGAGAACCTCAGTTTGTTCCTGTTGTTTATCTTCCTGGATCTCATCAAGTGTGATGAAAGAGAGATCATCAGGTGGAACCAGTTTATGAAGGGAACAGGATAGAGGTATACCATGATATATCTAAGGAGGAAAGGTTCTGGCGGAAGATGTTAAAACCTATAACCAACTTTCTTATATCCAAGGAGGTGAAAGACAACTGGTTACCACCGCAAAAATTGAGGTTTTTTCATTTGGGGAAGGTTTCGGTAATAAGTAGGCAAGTTGACAGTTTAGACGTCTTGGAGTCAAGTGGGCTAATAAAAGAACATACAGCAGAATGGGACAAATTAAAGGAGGAATTAATTAGCTCTTGGGGTCAAAGCCCAAAAAAGTAGTCAGGTGAGTCAAGAAAGCCCTCATGTTCAGCCAGGAAAATTAAGGGTAAATACAAGAGTAGGTTAATAAATCAAAAGGAGGGAGGAGCAGGATGCAATCAGGGCATCCCAAGTAACAATATAAAGAGGAGGGAGGTTTTCTCCCGCCTTTGTAGGTCTATTCCCCCCAACTTCTTCACAAGAAGATGGTGCCGAGTTCGTTACCGGGGGGGGGGGGGGGAGTTGTAAATTGAACACTCATAGGTAGTATTATTTCTTTATTTATTTATTTATTTATTTATTGTGAAGCAGTGGTTGTTGTAGTGTTATTGTTGGTGTTTGGGTTCAGTAAGAGAGGTGGAGGGAGAGAACAAGTAAGTACTGTATTTACAATAAAGAAACAGAGAAAATAAAGTTAAAATGAGTCGTTTGAGTATTGAGTATTGTGATATTTTGTGATGTGATATTTTGCTATTGTGATATATTGTTTCTTTGGTCCTAACTTGTATTGTATTTTCATTTTTATGTTAGATGTATTGACTGTATTGATTGTATTTATATTTATATTATGCTGTTGGATTTATATTTGATATTGTAACATTGTAATATATGTTGCCCCATGGTATGTTAGCCGCTCTGAGTTGCTTCGGCGAGTAGGGCGGCATACAAGTGTAATGAATTATTTATTTATTATTTTTATTTAATGTAAAAGAGACAGGTTCAGTGATCAAGAGAAAATGTATTGAGGTAGCATTAAGAAAAGATAAACCAGATATAATAATGCTGCAAGAGACCCATCAAAATTGGGTAATATGAATAATTTATTCATACCATGGGCGGACATATATGAGAAATCATTTGGGTCCAGTAAGGCAAGAGGTCTTGCTATTATCATTTCGGGAAAAAACTGAGTTTCTCAATTAGCAAGGTAATAAATGATCCAAATGGGAGATACTTAATAATTAAGGGATGGATGGAAGGAGAAGAAACTGTGATAGTGAACATATATGCCCCAAACCAATTACAAGAATTTTTTATCGACAAAATAGGAAGGATTATATTGAATGAAAAATGTTTGAATATAATTATGGCAGCAGATTTCAATCTTATGGCTTCTAGCTTAGATCATTTTAAGGGAATAAAAAGTAAACAAAGAAAGATTAAATCATTTTTAGAGAACTGGATGGACAACATGGAGAATATTAAAGGGGACTGAGCGAGGATACTCGTTCTATTCACATGTGCACAAGTTTTATACCAGAATTGATTACATATTGGTATCGGGCAACCTGACAGGGGGTCTGAAGGATATATCTATTGGAACAATTAAGATTTCTGATCATGCTATGATAAAAGTGGATATGATAAGGAATAAGAACCCCAGTCAATATTTATGGAAATTTGATATGGGTCTAATTAAGAATGAGAATATAAAAAATAGACTGGAGAAGAAGTGGGAGGAAAAATGGGACCTGTTCAGATAAATATTTTATGGGATGCCATGAAGGCCACCTTCAAGGGGGGGGGGGGGAAACTGTATTAAAGAGTCAGTTAAAGAAAAAAGAAGAATAAGAGCAATTCAGGAAGATTTAGATAAAGACATTAAAAAGTTGGAGGGGGAACATAGTACAAATCATAGAGAGGATACACTAGCTTTGTTACAATGGTTGAGAAAAGAACAAACAGGACTAGAGATTGAGAGGGTTGCAAGAAACTTAATGTACCTGGAAAGAGACAATTTCGAATTCAGTAATAAAAGTGTAAAAAGATTGGCAAAGGCAGCAAGGGATAAAAGGATGAAGAGAGAAATTAAGGTCCAAAAAGATATGAATGGGGAATGTAAAGTTGAGGTCAAAGATAAATTGAGGGTTGCAGAAAATTTTTATATATAAGGCCTTCGATTCCCTCCAGTGGAAAGCAATTAACACTTTAATTGAAAAGATGGGCTTTGGGGACGGGTTTAGACATGTTAAATAGTAATCAGTTAAATAGTAATTCAGAGACTAAAATAAGGATATTGTATTCTGAGTGGGTGGAAATAAGGGCGAGCACCAGGCAGGGGTGCCCTTTATCCCTGTTGCTGTTTATTTTTACAATGGAGATTTTGGCCAATGGCATTAGAGAGGATAGAAGAATTAAAGGGATAGGCAACAATAAACTTAATATGTATGCCAACGACTCTCTGTTGGTGTTGCAAGATCCAAGCAGCTCTTTAAATGTTGTACAGGAACACCTCAAGAAATTCAAAAAGCTCACGGGACTAAGAATCAACTGGGACAAGACCGAAACTATTTTGCTGAATTACAGTCAAGAAGATATCAGAGACGTTACTATGAAATTTAATTTGCAAATTAATAATAGAATAAAGTACTTATACATAGCGGATAATATCAAAGAAATATTAAGGTATAATTGTGTTAGAATGAGTAAAGAAATTAAAGAGACAATAATGCATTTAAGTAAGATCAATCTCTCATGGATTGCAAGGATAACTGTGACTAAAATGAAAATAATGCCAAAATTGAATTTCTTAATAGGAAACTTCTCTAAAAATCAACGATAAACAATTGAAGGCATGGCAGATGATGATAAAATTGTTATTGTAATGGAAGTAAGAAAGGAAGGATTTAAGGAAGAATCCTTAAATCTCTATGGTATCAGCCTCAAAAGGAAGGCGGATTGGGTATTCCCAATTTAAGCAACTACCACAATGCATTTCATTTAAAGTGAATAATAGATAAATTAAGTCAAGAGGAGGAGGATAAGGGGGATTTAGAAAACACAGAAATTAGGAAATATGGTGGCGGGTTGTTTCTAAAGGATCATGAGAAGTTGAGTTCTGACAAAGTAGAGAATAGTTATGTGGGAATTGTTGGGTGTATGGAAAAAGTTGAAGAATAAACTGGCAAAGGGGCACTCAGTTGTATTAGAAGTACTAGACTATCCTGAAAATCCTTTAAATAAAATCAAAGGAATAAGGTTGAAATTAATACAGAGCAAAGTATTGTTGTTAAAGGAATGGTTAGAGAAGGGAGCATTGGTTTCTAAAAGAAAAGATCTGTATCAAAAGCTGGGACTGAATTGGATACAATGTGCCCAAGTAGAAAGCTGGGACAAAAACATAAGAAGGATAGTAATAGAGGAAAGAGCCCAGACTGAGTTTGAAGCATTATTACTCAAGGTTAGAAGAGGGTTGATAACAAAGAAAGGATTGGTGGCAAAGATTTACCGGATAATTAATAAAAGCAAGGAGGCTCAACGCATCTTAAAGGAAGAATGGGAGAGGGAATTAAATATTAAGATACTGGATGTTGACTGGAAAAAGAAATGGCATCAAAGGGTTGTAAAAGCCCTATCGGTAAAAGAAAGAGAGCATAATTTCCAACTTTCATGGTGGTGGCACATGACCCCAGTAAGGTTAGCCAATATGAAAAAGCAAGTAAATAAGAACTGTTGGAGGTGTGATGAGGAAGTGGGAGTGTATGTTCCCATGTGGTGGAAATGTAGGTTCACCCAGAAGTTTTGGAAAATGGTGGAGATAGAGATAAATAAAATTTTGGGGTGCCAAATAAATCTGGAGCCGAAAATTGCTCTCCTAGGAGAAGTTAAGGACGTTGGGATAGATAAAAATAAGAAAGAGTTATTGATGATTCTATTAACAGTATCGAGACAAATGATAGCTCGAGCCTGGAAGTAACAGTTAGATTTGAAGGTGGATAACTGGTATAATGTAGTTTGGCGTTTAGCCCTCAATGATAAATTGACTTGTCAAATGAGACAAAAAAGAGGCTAAACAACAAAAAATGATTTTTGGGAAATTTGGAATCCATTTATCAAGTATTATCTGGATAAAAGGGAAGGGAAACTCCTGGATCAAAAAGATATCAATTTCTGGTCAAATTGAATTTGTTAAGAATCATTAAAGATATATCTGTAACATGATAATGAGGTACGAAATGGTTCACTGATTTAAATATGGTTGATTAGCTGTTGGTGGGTGGTGGGAGAAGGGTTGTGTATGTTTGTTTTGATGCATGTGTTTTATATGAAAATCAATAAAAATTAATAAAAAAAAACAATTGTTCAGAGTCAGCTTCCCGGTCAGACATTTCAGAAGCCTCATCAGTATTCCAGCGCACTTGCAATAGCCCAGCAATGCAACCACTGTATGTTGTGACAGAAAGCATTTCCTTTTAAATGACTTCATTCATCATTCATGAATGAAAAAGGAGGGATCATGCTGTTAGCCCATATACCATATAACTGGAATTCAGAACAGCTAAGTTCTAGTGCTGTCTGAAAAGAAAAAGGTTACAAATATTTAGGGTTTAATTTTGCAAATGTCCCTCGTTTTTTGTGGTCCAGTGTGACATTTCCCCTCCTCACCATTTCAAAAAGACTATTATTTCTGCCCAGTAAGCATTACGCTAGAGCAGTGATGGTGAGCCTTGGCACTCCAGGTGTTCTTGGACTTCAATTACCAGAAGTTCTTGGACTTCAATTACATCCTGTGGATCAGGACTTCTGGGAATTGAAGTTCAAGAACACCTGGAGTGCCAAGGTTTGCCATCACTGAACTAGAGTGTCTACATAACTCTACACACACTGAAAACAAAAATATTAAAATGGTATTGCTTAATAAAGAGTGTTTGCAAGATTAGCACATGTCTATGCACTTAGTATATTTAAATCTAATCCATGTTGTGTGTCATTTTATGTAGATATAAAGATGAATGAAATGTGTATCCAATTACTTTTCAACTAGGGGCTACAGTGGCTCAGTGGTTAAGAAGCTCACCTTGTTAGCTGAAAGGTCAGCAAGTCAGCAGTTCGTTACCCATGTACTGCACGGCGGAATGAATGTCTGTCTCTGTCCCAGTTCCTGCCAGCCTAGCAGTCTAAAAGCAGGAAATTTCAGGTAGATAAATAGGGACCACTTTGGTGGGGAAAGATCTTGGGGACATGAAAGGAGCCTCATTTGGGCGTCCCCTGAGTGGAGTTCCTCCAGCAAAAATCCTTTCAACTCAGAAAGCACCTCTGTGTGCTTCTGACACAATTTTAAAAAAACTTTTCAACATTTGCAAGAACTATTCTTTCTGTGATCTTCTCAAGTCTCATTGATATTCATCTTTTACTTTAAATGCTACTTATTAAATAGTTTGTCACATACTATACCTGTATATACAGGGCTGCCCTCTTTAACAACAGTGACACTTTAGACTTAAACAACAAATGCTGGGACCAGGGGAACAGCTGAAAGATGCTGAAAGACAAAGCTGCCTGTGTGCTGCACAGACTGCCATGCATTGCCTAAGATGAATAGGCAATTTTAATTTAACTAAATTCTTGGAACTGTATTGTGGTAGTAGTAGGTGGCAAAGGTAAAAAAGTGGGTCAAAAATACTAGCATATTTTTGTTTAAAGTTCTTAAATGCCATTAAGTAAGACTACTTAATAATTACATGTTGTCAAGTTGATTCTCACTTTCCAAGGTTTTCTAGCTATAAAACACTCAGAAATGGTTCACTATTCCCTTCTTCAGACTGGATATGTGCAGATTTACCAAGACTGCCTCATCTCCCAGGATGTCCAGCTCAGCAAGCAGGTTCTCAACACACTCTGCTGTTCAGTCAACTAGCTAGGCTATGAGATTCATATTAAAGTTTTTAGAAGTAAAAATAAAAAGCACAAAAGCTGCTAAACCAGAGTCTGATGAGCCAGAGTCCTCTGAAATGTCAACAGAGCAGACCCTCCCCAGTATTGTAATGCAGGATTGTATCACTTACATGTGCATTCTGGTTGCACATGCAGAGATCGGTGTTTTTTCAGAGGACTGTAGGAGCCAACACTATTGCAAACGATATGTTCCTATATTCCTATGGGACCTTACACTTAGCGAAAGCCCAACAGAAAATGGTATGACCATCTGGAGAACCACAGAAGCCTTGATGTGGCCTCCAAGAAAACCAGATTTCATTCTGGGACTCCCCATGGCCAGCCTATGCAAACTTGGCCCCTCACATATTTTAATAGTGGAAGTAACATTCAGATGCTCATCTAACTGGCTTCTTTATTACATGGTAGTCAGTGATGTGCTGCTCCAGGTTTCCACCTGATACCCGGAACCAGTAGCGGAAATTCCCCCAGGCCATGCCCTCTTGGTTGGCAATGCCTACCTCCATAGCCCAGGTCATGGTGTGGCTGGCCAAGTGGGTGTGGCCCACAGAGTTAACCATGCCCACAGAGTTAGCCATGCCCAGAATGTGGGTAGTAAAAAAATTTGCAGCTCATCACTGATGGTAGTTCTAGTCAGTGTACTGTTATAGTTGAGGAAAGATTTCCATGTGATCTTCCTCACAACAGTGAATAGTGAAGATTGTTACTTTGGGTGGAGCAACCTTTACACCATAGGTTATTATTCATTGCTGCTACAGTTTCCACCCTTAAAATTGTCATCTTCTGAAAGCCTGGAGTTTCCACTTTTGCTTGTTTTACCAAATAAACAATTTAGTGCAACAATTACGGAGTGGAAATTGTAATTCTATACTCTTCTAGGTAGGAGTAGCTTTTAGTGAAACATGTACAGTATTCTGGAATGTTTCTACCTAAACATTTGAGCACCACACCAACAACAAGGATGCCAGTAGTCATGTGCACAATACCTTTTAATATGCAGTACCTGTCTCTTTAACAGAAAGTGTTAATAAACAAGAATTCCTTGTCCTGTGTTAAAGGATGCAATTTTCTTACACACCCCTGCTTGAGATAAGTTGCTTGTGTCCAAGACAGTTTGTTGTTCCTGATAGTTTGCTTTATATACATAGTGGCTTAGAAAAATTACTGTATTTTCTGGCGTATAAGACTACTTTTTAACCCCGAAAAATCTGTGCCAAAGTCGGGGATCGTCTTATAGGACAGGTACTTAACTGCAGCTGACAAGTATATTCCAAACTCTATATTTTAACTGGAAAAGTTGGGGGTCGTCTTATACACCCAGTCGTCTTATACGCCGGAAAATACGGTATCTTAGATTGTTCTGTAAAGACAAAAATGATACCTACAGTATTTTTTAAAAAACAATGATACCTTTATAACAGAAACTTCTGTTCTCCTACTGTTTTGGGATTAATTGAAATTTATTTATTTTTCATAATTTTGCTTTGGAAATATTTTTATCCTGTGGATGTTCTCCATGTCCTAATGTTCAACTGACCTGGCTACTGAGAACTACTGTTTTTTCTTTCTACTTTTGAATGTGCCATTATGAAGAATATTAGATAATGATACACAATATCTTAGCATTTTGATCTTGAATATTCATGGTCAGGATTCAGCTTTAGACAAAAATAAATGAGAATTCCAATAAGCCTGCTTTTAAAAAAAAAGATAATCCAAGTACTGGTCGTGGTTACATCAATAGAATCAACATATTGGATGTACTTAAGTGTTGACTTGCCATTCAGCAATGAATTTGAGACCAATAATTACATTTAGGCCGAATATGTCATATAAAGTGAAAATAAAGTAGTAATAATAGCAGCAAAAAAAGTTTATAAATATAATTTAAATTCTGCTTACTAATCATGGTAAAGATATCTTGAAGCATAAAAAACAACAACAAGGTGTCCTCACCTAATTATCCATTCCCCAAAGAGAACCTATCTCAGAAAATTATAATGGAAACTGTAGTTCAAAAGAAAGGAAAATCAAACTACAGATTCCTCCTCACTAAAAACAATGACACATTAATGCTGAATGGCAAGTCAACATCCACAAAGAACCTACTCCAATAAAGAGTACCAAACGGTATGTACACTTCAGCATACTTATTAAAATTCTGTTTGTGGCTGTCATCTCCATTCGGAGCGTATAAATTCAAGGTCATGGTGCTAAACTATAGTGCATCATTATCTAAATGTCATCCTGTGCATTATGTTACATCCAAAAATGAAAGAACTTCCACAAATGTTAAAAGAGCAATGCCTCAGTTGTTGGCACCACCCCGCCTGCACCGTCCCACGAGCTGTGACCATGTGCTGGCACTCTAATCTGATTTACCCTTGATTAATTTTCTGCTAGCCACCCCGGATCTCATCAGTTAGGGGAACAGTGGAACTTTCAAAATGCCCAGTGCATTGGCCTTGCCTTGGTAGCTTCTGCCCTGGCCTGTAGTAGATTATTGGGTGAGAGAAGTGGCTCCCCTGCTTCTCTTTATTAGGTGGGAAAAGGGTGGATTTCTGTAACTGAAGTCAGTTTCCTTTGACTCCTCTAAGTAAGTGCCTCTTCCCTATCACCTTGCTGCACTGGGAAGAATAGAAGAATCTAAAATTTAGAAACTAAATTTGCATGTGTAAACTAGGTTACTTTTATGATTGCCAGTCTCTCATGGTGTAGGAGTATTGGATGGGGGGAAACAGTCCAAAAAATATAAGCCTCTGCAGAATGTTATGTGACCTTCTCCAAGGCAATGAAGAAAAGGAGGGGGGAATAAAGACATTAATGGGAGTAATTTGTCAATACATGGCCTACAGCACAAGGTCTGTGAAAACCCCATTCATCGTAGGGAAAATCTTGCAATGAAGATTCTAGAAAGAGAACATATTCTACATTAAAGCACTATTTACCAAGTGATTTTGGTTCTCAAATGTTTGGGATGAGTCAATCTTTTCAGATATTTTCCTAAACAGAAGATTTGCCCTTGCAGAAAAGGCAGAGGGTTTTAGCTGTCATCTTTCACCTATAACCATGCCTCACATGGAAGAAGACAATTTTTCCACCCTGAAGACAAGTGGAAAAATTCCTGTCCATCAGGGCCAGTGGTTAAAATGTAAGTGATCAGCAGCCACCATTCTGCCCTCTACCTCCCCTACCCCACTATAGTCTGGAAGACTGGGTGACTTTCCAAAGTTGTGTGGGAAATGGCATAGAGAACTGATAAAACTCATTCATTTGCATGAGAGACAGGTTTTTTTTGGAAAATGAGAGGGGTCCTTCTGTTTATAGCAGTGGTTCCCAACCTTTTTTTGGCCATGCCCCACCTAAGCATCTCTAAACTCCTGATGCCCCCTCCCATGACATAAGAAAGATGAACAACTGGGTCCCAAAGCACATCATAATTGAACTGTCTCTGGAGACAAAAATGATGAAGCTGTGGCTCCCTTACTTTAGGCACATCATGGGAATGTAAGATTATCTGGAAAAAGGTAATAATGCTGGAAAACGTAGAAGACTGCAGGAAAAGAGAAAGTCTCAACATGAGATGGATTGATTGACTCCATGAAGGAACCGAAGGATTGAGTTTCAAAGAGCTGAGCAGATGTGTTGAAGATAAGAATTTTTTTGTGATTTCTTATTCATAGGATTGTAATACAATGGAGGTGACTAGATGGCACATAGCAGCAGCAGCAGCAGCAGCACCACCACCACCAATTGGTAGTCCCGAAAAGAGCAGACCCACTGAAATCAAGGTGTTTTTGCTAAGTTAGGTAAATTCAGTTATCATACTGAGCCTACACAACAACTGGATTTAGCCATAAACATGTATGCAGTATAAAGAATAATGCACTATTTATTTTTTTAATGCATATGGAACATAATTTTTCAGGGCTTATTCTAGTCTCTCATGAATTCTAAGGCTACAATGGTATTGCTTTTTACTAGAAGTAAAAATCTTAAAGTGATATTGCAGAAATTGTGACAGATAATTATGGTTAATTGGTGAACTGTCAGGTGTATTGATGAGACCTGTGATTAATGCATTACTGGTACTTCATTAATCAGCTGCTGTGACTTTTGTGCTTTCTCTTCTACTTGCAGTGAAAATTTATAGGATTCCACCCTACAAGATTTCCTTCTTAGAGGTAATGAGCTTTTTTAAAAGTAACAAGCTACTTTTCTGTGCTATGAATTGACTAAGACAAGTGGTTCCCAACATGGGGCCCAGGCACCATAGGGGGACTTTATTTCCCAGAAGCCTAAGTCAGTACATTGGCTGATCAGTGCTTTGGAGAATTGACTTAGGCTTCTGGAAATTGAAGTCCAAAAACCAAAGGTTGGGAAACACTGGACTAAGGTAACAAATTACTTTTAAAACGTAATTATCCAAGCATTGATTTAAATTTTGGAATAAAACACAGTAGAGTCCCAGAAACTCTTATGGTTACTCAGCCATCTTACAGTAACAACAGGTACCTTCTTCTCCCCATTACCTGTGTGGAACAGAGAATAATAATTTCATGTCAGAAATAAATCTGGGTTGAAAGGATTTTTGCTGGAGAAACTCCACTTAGGGGACACCCCAATGAGGCTCCTTTCATGTCCCCAATATCTTTTCCCACCAAAGGGGTCCCTATTTATCTACTTGCGATTTCTTACTTTTGATCTGCTAGGTTGGCAGGAGCTGGAACAGAGACGGATGCTCATTCCATCATGCAGTACCTGGGTCTCAAACTGCCAACTTGCCGACCTTCCAGCTAACAAGGTGTGCTTCTTAACCATTGAGCCACTGCATCCCACATGTGGAACAGATGGCCCCAATTATATTGTCTTCTTCACTCACCACAGTATCATGTCACAGTATCATGTAAGTGATTTCTCTCCTTATGTTGATATCTGTCTTGTGAGCACTTAGCCCTATTCAGTTGTTATCAAATCCAGAATCATTAATATGATTAGAAAGGAAATCTGGTCCTGATCCTATTTTACTTTCTTCATGTAAGCAACAACAAAAAGTTTCTGCTTATCTGTAGGCTACATGTCATAACAACATAAGAACAGCCTTGCTGGAACAGGCCACAGCCCATCCAGTCCAGCATTCTGTTTCACACAGTGGCTCACCACTTGCTTCAGGGTATTATTCCCAAGCAGATGCCTTCACCTGCTTAGGATTCCCAGGAAATGGCATTGAGAGATATCCTGCCTATCTCTCCAACCCGGAGGTTGTCCTTAGGTATCCATAATTATAGCCATTGATACCCTTGTCCTCCATGAACTTGTCTAATCCTTTCTTGAAGCTGTCAAGACTGACAGCTGTCACCACTTCTTCTGGCAGGGAGTTCCATAGACCAGTGATCCTCTGGATGAAAAAGTACTTTCTCTTATTTGTTTGAGAACTAGCACCCAAAGGTTTCATGGAGTGCCCCCTAGTTCTAGTGTTATGCGATAGGGAAAACAGATTTTCCTTATCTACTTTGTCCACACCTTGCATGATTTTATAAACTTCAATCAAGTCACCTCTTAGACACCGCCGTTCAACAGAGAAGAGGCCCAACCGTTGCAGCCTCAGATGTTTTTGTTTATTAATGGTTTTTTAATTATTATTATTTGTTATTAATTTTGGTGTTTGTTTTTGGTGGTTACTTTAGCTTGAAGAACAGGCTGCCTGAGGATTTCTCTTTAACCCATTGCTGCTTTGAATTTTGGTTTAGATGCAGCAATAGGGGGGAAAGGAGGGAGGAGGCAGTCAGCCTATTCTCCTCTTGGGAAGGTTTGTTAGGTAGGTCGGGGGAGAAGAAAGAGGCAGGGAAGAGCTTTCTCTGCCTAACAATGGTTCTCTCCTCTCTGTCTCCTTTTTCTCCTGGCTTACCTAACCAGAGATGGGCAGGCAGCGATCCATATGGGGTGGGTCTCTTCCTTGCGGATTGCTGGCTGCTACTTTTGTATTCGGAAGTACAAAGGAATCAGCCAGTTATCCGCCAGGGAGGGTGCTTCCCCTGACGAACTGCTGCCTGTTTTTGGGTTTTTTCCCCACCCCGGGTCAACTTTACTTGAGGCTGGTGGTGGTCTCGCATGAAGGAGAGGGAGTCCCTTTTCTCCCTGTTGCTCCGGGAAAGAAGGATGGCGGGTGTCTCGCGGTGGCGTTTTGTGGCTTTTTGTTTTGCGTGGCTGTGAGGTGCTGAGTCTGCCTGCTGGGGACTTGTGCTCCTGTTGGCGTTTTGTAAGTTTATTTTTCGCACGCTGGCTTTCTCAGCGTTCTGTGCGCTCATGGCGCGCAGGACACTGGGACTTGTAGTTTTGCATTTGTGGTTTGCTTTCGTGCACCAGGTTTTTTCCTGCGGCTCGATTTCGATTGGCCGTGCCGTGTTTCCCAATGTTCTTTTTGCTAGCGCCTCTCAGCCTGATTGGCTGTGGTGAGGCGCGGCACAGAAATGTTGGGAATTGAAATTCTTTTTTTTTGTTTGCGTTCGTGGGGCTCTTGCCCCACTGACGCATTTCTCAACCCGACAGTTACCTCCGTATCAGGTTCGGGTGAGTGCAGGAGGCTTGGTACGGGATAGTATGGACGGGTGCGGGAGCCTTTGTCAAATTCCAATGGTTAACACTTGGATTTATAGGTATAGATACCCTTCCTAATGATCCCTAGCATTGAGTTTGCTTTTTTCACTGCTGAGGCACACTGGGTTGACACCTTCATTGAGTTGTCCACCAGGACACCAAGGTTCCTTTCCTGGTTGTCACCGAGAGTTCAGACCCCATCAGTTTATAAATGTAATTGGGTTTTTTGCCCCAACATGCATCACTCTGCACTTACTAATGTTGAAGCTCATTTGCCACTGTTTTGCCCACTCCCCCAGTGTCAAGAGATCCCTCTGGAGCTCCTCACAATCTCTCACAGTTTTCACTACCTTGTATAATTTAGTGTCATCAGCAAATTTGGCTACCTTGCTATTTACTCCTACTTCTAGATCATTTATGAAGAGGTTGAAAAGCAGTGGTCCCAGTACTGAACCTTGGGGGACCCCACTCTTTACTTCCCTCCACTCGGAGAAGTGTCCATTTAGTGCTACCCTCTGTTTCCTGTCTCTTAGCCAGTTGCTGATCCAGGACAAGACCTGTCCATTCCATGACTTGTAAGTTTACTCAAGAGCCTTTGGTGCGGGACCTTGTCAAAAGCCTTCTGAAAGTCCAGATAAACAATGTCAACTGGATCCCCCTTATCCACATGCTTGTTGACACTCTCAAAAAATTCCAACAGATTAGTGAGCCATGATTTGCCCTTGCAAAAGCCATGTTGGCTCTCCTTTAGCAGCGTCTTCTCTTCTATGTGCCTATTAATTCTATCTTTTAGGATGGTTTCCACCACTTTACCTGGGACACATGTCATACTGACAGGTCAGTAATTTCCTGGATCACCCCTGGATCCTTTTTTGAAAATTGGTGTTACATTCGCTACCTTCCAGTCATTAGACACAAACCCTGATTTGAGGGAAAGATTATATATTTTGGCTAGGAAATCAGCAATTTCATCTTTAAGTTCCCTGAGAACTCGTGGATGGATGCCATCTGGTCCTGGTGATTTGTTAGCATTTAGTTTAACATGCCATCAGGGACCTTTTCTCTTGAAACCCCTTGTCATGTACATGGAGATAATAATGATAAAGTAATGACTGAATTGAATTCTGGAAGAATCTCTCCTTGGCTAATCTGCTCCAAAGGAAATGGAAGAGAAACTAAATTCATGCAGAGATTAGGAATAAAAGTTGCTAATTGGTTAGATTTCATGCATTGATCAGAAATAGCCTGAACAGCTCAGATCCAGGAAGAGCTTTGTGGCAGGAACAAAGATTCTGGATGGTATACAAGAGCAAGACCTGATTATAAGAATGAGGAAGGAGTTCACTGAACAAGGAACAACATTAAAGGAGGAACTTCTAGCTGAAGGACTCAACCTCCCTTATATCACTTGGAGGACTCTGAATAGGCTAAAGGTTGGATTCCTTAAATTCAAGACCAACATGCTCAAGTGGAGGCTGCTGGCAGAATGTGGAGAGATATAGAATCTGTCTCATTTACTGGTCTGCCAATTACTGTCAGTAAACATGCACCAATGAAGACTTAAGTTTGGCCAATGACAAAGCCAAGAAAGTGGCTGCATTTTGGCAGTCCAGGGTTTGATCAGGACACGAAAGAAGAAGCCTGACAAATCTCAGGCTGCAAGCCTCTAGGGGATACTCTGTTTTCAGAATAAACATTCTTACATAATTGTACAGCTTTTTGTTTGGAAGTGACAATTATGTAACCCAAACAGAATGGGTATTATATTCTTTATTTAGCTTTTTCTGTGTTTGAAACATTAGTCTCATAGTGGAACACTAAGTAGTATGCTGGAATTTAAGATAAATATTGCCATAACTAGATTGGTTAAATATGAATTGCGGTGTAAGGATAGCAAAGGATATGCAATATTTCACATCTGTCCTGATTTAGTAAGTTCTGGTGTTCTTTTAATAGATCAACAACAGATTCCCTGCATGCCTCTTATTTCTTTCAGACATAATGATGCATCCAAGCAAATACTGTATGTATATAAAAAGCTGCTAAAAAGCCAAATCAGTAAAACTACATGCCAGTACAGTATTTAGTAGTCTTAGATAGTGCTCTCTGCTTTAATATAATTCAAAGGCTTCTCTGTTTAAATGTTAAAAGATATAAGTTTTCATGCTGATGCTTCTCTGGCTTGGAAATTCTATTCAACAATGGGTTTTAAACCTACAGGCTGAAACCAAAGTATTTCTTGGGGTCAAGGCATTCCAGCATTTTTTAAAAAAAGTGTATCATACAGATGGGACAATAATACTGTCCTCCCTCCAACCTCACTGTCATGTATGGAATCTGGTGGTATTTATAAACCATACAGACACTAGACCATTGAGGCCAGCCCCCTAACTCAATGTAGGAATCAAAATCAAAGTATATCTGACTTTCCTCCTTACTGGTTGCCAAATATTTTGTCATATTAGAAGTTACCACAGGGAAGTGTAATGTTGCTCTTTCTGTTAGCATTGTACAACTCTAAGAAGAAAATTTGGATAACCATGAGTCCAAATTTGGGTCATCCTTATTTAGAAGAATGTGTGAATACTAAGAGCAATTGATTGCACCTGGCATTACTCAGGCATACTAAGGAAGTGGTTCCCAATACAACCCAGTCTTAGTCTAACCCTAACAAGTGTTGTGGAGTCAACTCATTAATTTTCACTTCTACTCATAAGCAACCAATTACCGTTGGCATATAAGACGCACTTCTCCCCTTAAAATGCACTGGGAAATGAAGTGTGTCTTATATGCTGGTTCTGTTCTTAAGAGACGTAGATTGGAATTGGCGTTGAAAAAGGATAGACCAGATATATTGTTTTTACAGGAAACACATCAGAAGTCAAAAGATATGAATAAGCTTTATTTGGGATGGATGCAACACTATGAGATGGCGTTCGGTACTTCGAAAGCAAGAGGGGTGGCAATTATGATTTCAAGAAAGTTGGGATTTGAAATTACAAAAAAGATTGCGGATCAAGAGGGTAGATATTTGTTGTTAAGAGGAAAATTGGAGGATGAGGAAATTATGTTGGTAAACATTTATGCTCTGAATGACCGCCAAGCAGAGTTTTTGGAAAAAAATCCGGAAAATAGTGGAGTTGGAAAATGTTGCAAAAATTATTGTGGCTGGTGATTTTAATTTGATAAGGTCAGGATTAGATTGTACAAATATAGCTAGAAGTGGAATTGGTGTGAAAGGGAAGGTGTTGGACAATTGGATGAAGGTTATGGGTTTGAAGGATTCGTGGAGAGAGTATAAGGGCTCAGAAAGGGCATATTCTTTTTTTTCACACGTCCATGGGACCTACTCAAGAATAGATTATGTTTTTCTTTCGGAAAATTTAATTGGGGATATAGAAGGTGTGGAAATGGGGATTATTAAGGAATCGGACCATGCTAAAGTATATTTGGAACTAAAAGCACAAAAAAATATACGAAGAGTAAGAAATTGGAGGTACGATCCTAATTTGTTTAAAGATCAAAAAAGTAAAGAGGTAATTATGGAAAGTTGGAAAGAAAGCTGGCAGTGGAACGACAATAATGAGGTTAATTTTAATGTTGTATGGGATACCATGAAGTCAGTTTTTAGGGGGGAGAGTATAAAATTGGCAAGCTTCAAATATAAAAAATACAAAGTAGAACAGACAGAAAAAGAAAGAGAAATAAAACAATTACAGGAGGAGCATGCAAAAAACAAGGATAAAATTTTTTTTATGAAATTACAAGAACTTAAGGCAGAAGTAATGGGTAAGGATATTGATAAAGTTAAACAGGATTTGATTTATCTAAATAGAGAATATTTTGAATTTAGTAATAAGAATTCAAAATTATTAGCAAGAGCAGCCAAGGTTAAAAGGGAAAAAAGAGAAATTGGTGTACTGGTTGATAAGCAAGGCTTAAGATGTAATAAGAATAGGGATAAATGTAAAATTGTCAGGGAATTTTATCAGGTACTATATGCAAAAAAGGAAGTAGATTTGGAAAAGCTTAAAAAGATATTGGAGAAACAGTTAGGGAGTGGGATAAAACAAGAGCATAGGGAGAAAATGGAAGAAAAGATATCTGATAAAGAGGTTAAGGAGGTAATAAGCAGATTGAAGATAGGGAAAGCCCCTGGGGACGATGGATTATTGACAGAGTTCTATAAAGAATTCAAGGAGGTGGTGGTCCCGAAATTGGTGAAGTTATATAATTATATACTAGATGGAGGATCAATTCCGACTTCATGGTATAATACTACAATGGTTCTTCTGCCAAAACCTGGTAAGAATTTGGAAAGAGTGGATTCGTACAGACCAATTTCACTTATAAATCAAGATGCGAAAATCTTTACAGCAATATTGGCTAACCGTCTAAATAGTTTTATGGGGGAATATATAAATGTTGATCAAGTTGGGTTTTTAAAAGGACGACATATGGCGGATTTGACTAGAAGGGTATTAGATTTAATAGATAATGTAAATCAAACAAAGGAAAAGGTGGGACTATTATCATTGGATATCTTCAAGGCATTTGACTCATTGCAGTGGTCCTCAATCAAGGAAATAGTTAAAAAATATGGATTTGGGGATAAATTTAATAGGGTTATAGATTTACTATATCAAAAAGGAAATGCTAGGGTTAGAGTAAATGAGGAGCTTACGGATGTGGTAAAGTTAGAAGCTGGTACGAGGCAGGGCTGTCCATTATCTCCTATTCTGTTTATTATGGCAATGGAAATCTTAGCTAAAAGTATAAGGGAGGATTTAAATATAGAATGGATCATGGGTAATAAAGTGAGTATGTACGCAGATGATACATTGCTTATGGTAAAGCACCCGGAGTTGGTAATGGACAGGATTAAAGATCATTTACAGATATTTCAAGATATAACTGGGTTAAAGATAAACTGGGATAAATCAGAATTGATGTTGTGCAATTTGAAACCAAGTGAGATGGGTAGGACAGTGTTGACACTTAATATACAAATTAAGGATAAGTTGAAATACTTGGGGATAATTATTTCAAACAAATTAGAAGAACTTAAACGATTGAACTATGACAGCTTGAAAGTAGAATTTAAGAACAAAATACAAGAGCTTCAGAAGTCAAAGCTGTCATGGTTCGGAAGGATTGCTATGTGTAAAATGATATTGTTGCCAAAGCTTAACTTTTTATTTGGTACACTAGCGATCCATTTGAAAGAGAAAGAAATTAATGAGTTTCAAAAGATGTTCAATGGTTTTTGTAATGGAGGTAAAAAATCTAGGCTTCCAAAGAAGTTATGGTACTTGTCTCAAAAAAAGGGGGGTTTGGGATTGCCAAACTTGCTAGCATATTACCGGGCTTTTCAAGTTAAGAATGTTGTGAAGATTTTGGCAAGAGAAAAAACAATTTGGGAGCAATTGGAGATGAAAGAATATAGAAATATTGGAAATTTGATTTTTTTAGGAATAAAGGATAAGGTGAGAAGACCAAATAATACTATGATGAGAGGTCTCGTGGAGGTGTGGAAGAAGGTAAAAAAGGATATGGTCCCAAATCTCTCTCCAATTTTAGAACTGACTGATATGATGTGTTTCCCAATAAAGTTAGATAAGGAAAAAATGGAAATATTGGATAAAAATGGGATGCTTTTATTGAAAGATTGGTTAAAAATATGTGAGTCTCTTGTTGAGCGGAAAAAAATATTTGAGATATTAAATTTGAATTGGTTTCAGAGGTTGAAGGTGGAAAATTGGAACAAAAAATATGGAAAAGAAGTAGGGCTAGATAGAATGCATACAGAATTTGAGGAGTTGGTATGGAGAATTAGAAAAGGGGAAAATAGTATAAAAGGTCTTGTGAGTAAGCTTTACAATATACTGAATAGAGGGGTAGATCCACAGGAGGATTTGAGACGGAAGTGGGAACAAAGTTTGAATATAACAATTGGGGAGATGGAGTGGAAAAACAAATGGAAAAAGAGGATTATGAGAACAATGTCTGTGAGAATTAAAGAACATAATTTTAAAATGTTGTGGCAATGGTACTTGACGCCATTAAGACTTTACCAGATGGATAATAAAAGAGATAAGTTATGTTGGAGATGTAGAGAATTTGATGGAACATACGAACATATGTGGTGGAGTTGTAAAAAAATAAGGGATTTCTGGGGGAGAATAGAAGCTGAGTTTGGTGAAATAATGGGTAGAAGTGTTAAGCTGGTGTCAAGTATCATTCTTTTAACGAATGTGGAAGGTTTGGGTTTAAACAAAGATGAAAAGGAATTATTGGAAATTGTATTGACAACGGGTAGACAATGTATAGCTAGAAACTGGAAAAATGACATAGAAATACAGATTGGAGAGTGGTATAAAGAAATGTGGAGTTTAGCACTGAATGATAAACTGACATGGGAGATTAAAGTGAAAAGGGATAACTTAAAAGAGAATAGATTTTGGAATATATGGAAACCATTTGTGGACCATTCTTGTACGGCAAATGATAGTTCAGGACCAGTACCATCTCAAAGAAGTTTCTGGAGTTGAGCAGCAAATAAACTCTCCGGGCATTGTATATATTCACAGGGTGTTTATTATTTATCTAAAGATTAATGGTAGCACGGTAACAGCCCCTGTGCGCACCGGTGCGGTTCAGCGGCTAGAGAGAATCTGTGGCTGGAGACAGGAAAGGGCTATTTTTAAATCACCCCTCTCTCTCACACACACACTGCTGTTGCAATTCAGTGGCCACCGCTGATCACTAGGAGCCGGGTGAAGGGCAGCTTCCAAAGGAGCTCTCTTGTTCAGCCAATCTCACCCTCCCCACCTCTTGACACTCAGCAGTAGCGAGATCGGCCAAGCAAGAGGATCCTAAAGGAGCAATCTTGCCTGGCCAATCCTGCCCTCCCCACCTCCTGATGGTCAGTGGCAGAAGGCAGGAACTGAGGAGAGTGGGATGGGGTGGAAAAGAAGGATCATTTGAAACCTATTTCCACCCCATCCCACTCTCTTCGGCTCCTGGAGTTAATTTTGGAAAATCATGAGAAAATGTAGGAAATTATTTTTCCCCTTAAAAATCTGTATTTTAATATTTGTAGATTTCAGAGATTTTAGAGTTTTTATAATGTTTATCTATATATATGGGTTGCTGTAGAGTGTTATGTTGGGGGTGTTTCTTGTGTTGTAAGCCGCCCAGAGTCGCTTTGGCAAGAGGGCGGCTAAACAAGTCAAATAAATAAATAATGAAAAACAGGGTGCATCTTATACTCTGATGCGTCTTATACACCACCAAATACAATAGCTCCCATCCATACAAACAAAACATTTTAGCATCCCAAGAAGTCTAGTCTGTTGCAAAAGTTACACAAATATAGACTTACAAATTAGGTATCTAATATGATATTGTTATCTGAAAAGTTGCAAATAGCATCTGAGTTTCAACTCTTGCTATGTGTATTTTGTTTGATTGGCAAAAGAGAACTGGGATAAAAACTGTTGCAACAAGTGGATTTCACCAAGGTGTTTTTGGTCCCATACTCTTTGCAGTCAAAATAAGATGAAGATAAGCTGGTGTTAATGATGAGATTAATTTAAAAGAACAAAAACCCTCCCGCTGTTAAAATGGTGAGAAAGCAGAAGAAAATTGTAATAAGAAACTACACTCTTCATATAAATACCTACTGGCTGAAATGCTTTTGACAGAACCTATGCCATGTATAGATTGTGACATCATTAACAGTGCAGTTTTCCAGAAATTAAAGCTCCCAGGTAGTCTCTTTTCTCCAAGGGCATCTGTGGAAGCCAAAGGATAGAATGGGAAGTCTTTAACTGCCAAAATTGGCAGGCAGAGATTTTGGTAATTAAAGATAATTCCTTCTTGTGCTGCAGTTTCCACAGGTTTCCAGCAATGAAAAACATTACCTGGGAGCCTTGGGAACTTCAGGAAAGGAGCTGGAAATGTTTATGTTCTGAAAAATTGTGATTTGTTGATGACATCCTCAACCTTAAATGGTGTGAATTATGGAAGCGTGGTGCCAAAATGGCCGCCGCGCTCTTTGCGGCCCCCACCCCACCGGACGAAACCATCCGGGTAGTTAGGGGCGTGGCCAGCACCCTAATAAAAGGGGCTGGCCACGAGGCAGCCGTGCTGCCATTTTGGCGAACCGACGGAGCGGAGAAGTTTTTCCTCCTGACCTCCGTCGCTCGTGTCCTTTTGGGGAAGCCTTTTTCGGGCAGCTTTCTCTTGTTTTAGGCTTCCTAGCTACCTTAGCCATGCCCTCGAAGAAGAAGGCAGCCGCGAACGTGGCTCGATCGGCGCGGAGGCGTCAGCCGGGTTGGAGGACCGCGACTGCGCCCGTTCCGCAGCCACCTTTAGTGGAGCCCACCGGGAACGGTGGGATGGGATCGGTAGCTCCTTGGCCCGGGGCGCGGTGTATACCGGCTGCCCCGGAAGGGGCCTCGGCCCTTGGCCCGCAAACAGCGACCACCGCCCCTGCCATGGTCAGCGCGGCTGGGCCCTCTTGCTCTGGCCCGCAGTTCCCCATGGGGGGTGCGAGTCATGGAGGATGGTTGGGCACCCTGCCTTTGCAGGGCGTGCCCATGGCTACCCAAGGGCCGAGCATGGGCGCTTGGCCTTATTTGGCCTCGGGGGCTCAGGGACCTGGACAGGTACCCGTGACTCATGGGCTGGCTCCCCATTTCCCCCCTGTTGGGGCCGGGGCCTATGTCGACGTGGAGGCCCTCCTGGCCCGGGTTGCGGCCCTTGAAGCGTCCTTGGCGAGGGCTAACCAAACAGGGGTGTCCTTGGGATTCCAGGTGCCCCCTTTGGCCGCCGAACAGCGGCCGGCGATGGGTCGGGTTGAGCCGCCCGAGGCGCATGGGCCGGTGGCGGCCACTGCCTCGCAGCTCCCCACCCCACAGGTCCAGCAGTCTGGTGCTGGTCTGGCCCCGTCGACGAGCTCAGCTTCGGTCGTGAGCTCCGACGCCCCCAGCGGGCCGGAACCCCCGGTGGGGGCGGCCCGTGGGGGTGCATCGGGTGAGTATGCAGTTCAAGCTAATGCACCCACACAACTGACTTCCTTGGGGGGGCTGTTCAATGGCCGTGGCCTCGATTGGGTGGTCCGGCGGTCCAATGGCCCCCGGCCCACCAAGCGACTTTACCTTTGATCCAGGGCCTGGGTCGGGGTGGCGCCCCCAATGTGCTAGGAAATGTGTTGGGGATCCCCGGGCCGGCTCAGGCCCCCTTTGCTTTGCCCGCAGTTCCCTCTCTGCCGGTGTCGGCTTTGCCAACAGCAGGGTATTCCTTGCCCCTGGGGGACCATCTGGCCCAGTCCACCAAGGAGAAGATTTGGAGGGGCGAGTATGT
Source organism: Bradypodion ventrale (assembly GCA_035047345.1). Lineage (NCBI taxonomy): Eukaryota > Metazoa > Chordata > Lepidosauria > Squamata > Chamaeleonidae > Bradypodion > Bradypodion ventrale. The sequence goes on along the minus strand of JAWDJE010000006.1, from coordinate 68,092,946 downwards.
AGATATCTTCTCCCTTCTAAATAGGGAACTGACCAAAGAAGAGAGGGAAGGGCTGGACGAGAAGGATAAGGAGCAGGCACGTCGTCGTAAGCCGCCACGCACGTGGGCTAATTGGCTGCCAGCGTACTTGATTTACATGGCCGTTTACCTCAGGGCTAGGCCGGATTTGGCCATCCCTATGGTCCATTATCTGGACAACATTTACCGGGCTATGGTTGACTTCCCGGGTCCGGCGTGGCTGGCTTACGACGAAGAATTCCGCATGAGAATTCCACTGCACCCGGAGATGAGGTGGGACGAGCCCTGCCAGAAGCTGTGGCTTCTGTATATGACCCCCACGCGCCCGGCGCCTGGGGAGAGATACCATTGTGGACATGCGGTCCAACGAGCAGCCCCGGTACAGGTCCCCCGCCAAGTGGCGGGGCAGGGGGTTCCAGCCCGCCTGCTGTGCTGGACCTTCTCGTCCAATGGTTCTTGCAACAAGAAAAATTGCAAGTACAAGCACGAGTGCCCCTCTTGTGGTGGCCCCCATGCTGCCTCCGCCTGTCCCAGACCGGGAGGGTACAGGGGCAGGGGTAGGGGCGGACAAGGGGCAGGTAGGACTGCCACGGAGGGAGCGGGTTCACCGAAAGGCCCCCTCCCCAATTAATGTCGACATGCTCGAGCGTTGGCTCGCATTGTACCCAAGGAGAGCAGACGCTGTGTACCTCCTTCAGGGTTTTCAGCTGGGTTTTCGTATTCCTTTCACGGGGGATAGGTCACCGCAGGATGCACCCAACCTGTTGTCACTTAGGGGAAGGGAGGAGGTGGCTGCTGCCAGCATTAATAAGGAGATTGTTGCGGGCAGGGTCGCTGGCCCTTTCCCCGCGCCCCCGTTCCCCAACCTTAAAGTGTCTCCTCTAGGACTAGTGCCCAAAAAATCCCCGGGCGAGTTCCGCCTGATTCATCATTTGTCCTACCCAGCCGGCCACTCGGTCAATAATGCTATCCCTGATGACCTTTGTTCTGTCAGGTATACATCCTTTGACCAGGCATTGCGCATGGTGCGCTCATGTGGCCCGGGTGCACTGTTGGCTAAGTGTGACATTAAGTCGGCTTTTCGCCTCTTGCCCGTGCACCCGGGTGACTTTGAGATGCTGGGTTTCAAATTTCGGGGTGAATATTATTTTGACAAAGCCATGCCATTCGGCTGTTCCATTTCCTGCTCGGCTTTCGAGCGTTTCAGTACCTTCCTGCAGTGGGCATTTGTCCGTAGGTCAGGGTCTCGGTCTGTAGCCCATTACCTGGATGACTTTTTATTCGGGGGTGAACGGGGCTGGGACACGTGCACACGTCTCCTCAACACATTTCAGACGCTAATGGAGGAACTTGATGTCCCTTTAGCGCCCGAAAAGACCGAAGGCCCGTCTAATAAATTAGTGTTCCTGGGGGTGGAAATTGACACGGTGGCCCAGGCGTCTAGGTTGCCCGAAGACAAGGTGTCCAGGATAGTGGCCCTTATATCGGACTTGCTGGCTAAGCGCAAGGCATCCCTTCGGGAACTGCAGGTGCTACATGGACACCTCAATTTCGCTTGCAGGGTGGTCGCACCTGGCAGGGCATTTGCTCGGCGCTTGTGCGACGCCATGGCAGGCTTATCCAGGCCCCACCATAGGGCGAGATTGACACGGGGCATCAGGGCAGATCTGCACATATGGCTACAGTTCCTGAGGGAGTTCAATGGGGTCTCATTTTGGAGGTCAGACCTCCTGGCTTCGCCCCAATTTCAAATTCAGTCTGATGCCTCGGGATCCCTTGGTTATGGGATGTACTTCAATGGGAAGTGGGCATATGGTGGGTGGCCACCAGCCTGGTCAGGCACGGGTCGCCTGAGGGATCTCACATATTTGGAATTTTTTCCCATACTGGGGGCCTTGATGCTATGGGGTGAGGAGTGGGCCAACTCTGTGGTGCATTTCTGGTGTGACAATGCGGCCGTTGTCCACATTGTCAACTCACAGACCTCTAAATCTCCCAGGGTCATGGACCTTGTGCGCCAGTTTGTGTTGCGCAGCCTGCGCCTCAATGTACTGTTCAGAGCCAGGCATGTCCCGGGGGTGAATAATGATATTGCTGACACTTTGTCCCGCCTGCAGATCTCCCGGTTCCGTGCCTTGGCCCCGGATGCGGAGGAATTTCCCTCGCCACTACCGCAGGAGATATGGACCTTTGGCAAGGAGAGGTGAACCGGGCGATCGGCATGTCACTGGCGCCACGCACGCGTAAGGCGTATCACCACGCGTTGGTTTCCTTTCGGACCTTCTGTACCCAATCTCACCTGCCAGATACCTGGCCGATCCCAGTGGCCCACATCCTCCGTTTCATGGTTTACCTGCACGCTCAGGGCCTGGCACCCCGCACCATAGCATCCAGGCTATCAGCGCTGGCTTTTATGGCCAAAGTGGGGGGTCATGCGGACAGTACCGCTGATTTCCGTGTGAGACATGTTTTGGAGGGGTGGGTGCGGGAACGTGGGCGTTGCCTGGACGACCGCCACCCAATTTCCCCTAGGGTACTTACCCAACTGGCACGAGGCTGGCAGGACCTATGTTTCGATAGGTATGAGGCAGCCCTGTTTCGTGCGGCTACAACGGTGGCCTTTTTTGGAGCGCTCCGCATCAGCGAGCTTGTGATGCTGTCTAAGGCGGATGCAAGTCGTAGGGCACTGGAACTCGAAGATGTCTATGTTTGCAATGATTTGGCTCAATTGAGGATACGCTCCTCTAAAACAGATCAGCACGGCGTAGGCAGTGGAGTAAGACTGCTACGATGTTCCTTGGCAGACATCTGTCCGGTTGGTGCCCTACAAGAGTTCCTTGCACTGCGTGGCACGCACCATGGCCCGTTTTTCTGTCACCAAGATGGGTCTCCCCTCACTAAATTTCAGTTTTGGAAGGTGAGTGGGAAGGCACTGGCTAGCGTCGGCCTCCCTGGGGCCCGTTACGGCACCCATTCATTTAGAATTGGGGCGGCCTCTACTGCGGCTGCTTATGGGTACTCCGGGGCTGACATACGCAGCATGGGGAGGTGGGGCTCACAGTGTTTCCAGTTTTATGTTCGCCCACTCCCACCGTGAGTACCTTTTGAGTCACCATGTATCTCTTCCTTCCCTGTTTTTTCCCTTGACAGACCCTGGGTGTCGTATCACACCGGTGACAGTATGGCTGGTGGGCCATAGCTACGTGCACAGGGCAGCGCGTTACGCTGCGGCGACAGATTGGGGACCCCGACTGGGACTGGGTGCATACGCACATCTCACATGGTACGGTAAGCCCGGTATGTTGTGGCGGGAGCTTTTGCCATTCCTCTTTTCATCGAGGAATGCCGACCCGCCCGACATTCTGATCATACACCTTGGGGGTAATGACTTGGGTCAGGTCACTGGCTTATCGCTCAAGCATGCGATTTGCGGGGACCTCGCCTACTTACATTACGTATGGCCCGCCACAACCCTTGTTTGGTCAGATATGGTCCCACGGCACGCTTATCGGGGAGGCTTTGACTTCCAGGCCCTGGACCGCGCTCGGCGCATGGTGAACAGGGCTGTGGCCTGATTCCTTTCGACCAAGGGCTGGGGGTCAGTCATCATCCCGCCATCAGTTTGCAAAATTACGGGCTTTATTCAGGGGATGGGGTCCATCTGTCGCGAGGAGGTATGGACCTCCTGCTGGGTGATTGGCGAGCAGGCCTGTCGACCGAGCTGACGGTCTTGGGGGGGGGGGCGTAGAGCCTTTATTGAAGCCTCTCTGGGTGGCGGGTAGCACTGGTAAGGTAAACATTGATGACCCACAGGTATCCGGCAGGTTCGCAATTGACTGGACAACACTAGATAGGCATAAGTTGTTTAAACGTTGTCCGGTCAACGACGAACCAGGCGAGGGGGTGATGGTTACCACTAGACAGCTGGAATCACCCCCTGATTTTACGGATACACGTCAGAGGGTGGGGTCATTAGTTAGATATTGACTATAGTCAACAATTTGTTTGTTGTCAACAAACAAATTGATACAAATAGATACATTGTAACAATTGCCGTTGGCAATTTTGGGTGGTACCTTACCAGTGTTACTTCGGCCTGCTTGCCTTAAGAATTATGATTGGTCGTTTTACCAATAGAAATTTATAATTCGGACTAGGGCTTGAATCAATAAATGAGGCCCAATGCCGTTATCCACTTTCATTTGTGTCTGAGTCCATCATTGGGGGGGTGCGCCTGCAATGGCAACATGATTTCAGCCATTGTTTACAAAGACAAGGTTGGTGAAGGAAAATATATATGAAATCAACTATCATACTTTTCATCCATCTAGTCAAAAGTTCTCCAAAAAGTGAAAATTCACTGCAGAATAAACCTATGTCACAACAGTTTAAGCATGTATTTGCACTGATATCCTTACTTTTTCATTGTGATCTGGATGCACTTGCTGGGTGAGGATGGGAAATCCCATATTAGTGTTGCCTCATAGTGAGTTGAGTTAGATGGGAGAAGTCAATCCCCACTAGTAAAAGTGTGGATACAGAAAAGTACATCTGGTCATAGCTGTTTCTGTTTTACATCTGGAAGTGCAATGAAATAAAAATATTGTACCATAGCAAGCTCTAGACTATAACTCAGAGATGATCACTGCACATCTGAAGATGGTGTCAATTGTGCTACCTGCTGAAAGCAGCTCAGAATCTGAAGAGACACTCCTCAAGAATGTGACATTACTCCTCAAATGTGAACATAATTGGGGGAAAAGTGTCTGTAAACATGTCCAGCTACATGTGGGACAAATGGGTTCCACATCAATGGCCACACAAGGGAAAGAAGACATTGAGTTGGTAGAGCAGCATGTACATACTGATGCATCTAAGAATGAACCAAATGGGCATGGTGATGTAATGAAAGGGAAGGACAGAATGACCTAACATAGAAATCCAGAGAGAGTGCATTGTAGGACACGTGTAGATATAATTTTGGAATTATCAGGGATAAATAAGGATGCAGATAAAGAAAATACTGGAAACTGAGCTGTTCCTCACAGAAAGTATCGCTAACAATGTAATCAGTGAAATAAATATACAGACACAATGCAGTAACACAGCCCAGGCAACTCTAATTGAACCACAGTTCCTTATCAGACAAAATGCAATATGAAACAATTTTCCCCACCAACCTAGAACTGGCAGAATGTCTGCTAGGTAAAGACCTGACATAATGTACATTGGCACCATTCAACAGAAAAAGGCATACATCCTCCCTCTCTCCAGTTGCTATTTCTGTACCACCAGATGGTACACCACGTGGGAGATTTGCTTGCAAGATCCAACCAAGTGACACTATCTGGTTATCTTTAAGTTGCTTGGCATGAGAAAATGGCCCCTCATTGAGGGATACCTCCCTCAGGAGACGTCATTTCATCACCGGTGTAGAAAACTCTCCCATGAGACCACAAATGTAAGGTCTTACTGCAAAAGTGTTGGTTTTCGTTAGGGCATATATTGGAGTCTTAATTTTCTGGCTCAAAACAAATTTTTAATGGTTTTGAAATAGAAACAGTAGTATGTTTATGACTTAGAATGTATGATGATTACATATTGTGCCCCCAAAAGATTATGCTGGCTGCTAGAAATAAACATTCCAGGTCATGTGAAAGTTTGCCAACTCTGGGCGCTTGGGTACGAGGAAATACCCTTGGTTCTACACTCACAAAACTTCTTCAGACATGGGCCATGAATGTTAAAGTGGAGAATCCTGTTGTTTTTCTGTATGCATCCCTGTTCCCAACATTCCCTCAGGCTTCTCTACACTTTCTTGTGCAGAAAGAAATGTCTATTGATACCGAGGACCTTTAAAATATGGTTCAATATGGACTTGATTATCTATCACAGTGGTGGTGAACCTATGGCACGTGAGCCAAAGGGGGCACTCAGAGCCCTCTCTGTCACCACACGGACTGTCGCCCCAGCACAGAGTTCAACCCACCCCTCTGCCCAGCAGCCCAACGGAATTGCTTCCTCCCTCCCCCCAGCACAGAATTCACCCTGCCCCTCTGCGGTGCGGATTGCAGCCTGTTGAGTTTGGACACTCGGTCCTTAAAAAGTTTGTCATCACTGATCTATAGGGTCCGTTCTAGCTCAGAAGTATTAAGGTTATTGTTATTATTCAAAAATACAAAATACAGTAAAAACAAACTATATTATACGTAACAGATACAATTTTGAAAAACAAGTCTAAGTATCAGTTAAATATTGGTATAGTAAGTATCCTTTTCCTAATATTACTGTTTGTTGCAACTCTGATGGTGTTATTTCAGAGGTCTGCAGCTGTTTATCATATTCCACAAAATTCTGCAGCTTTGTTGCCAGTGTCCTAATAACTATGGGGACACTGAAATGTGTTCTATGATGATGATGATGATGATGAGGAGGAGGAGGAGGAGGAGGAGGGCATCCCATCTTTTCAGCAAGATGAAAATAGGTTTTTTTAAAAAGAAGAATACAGAAGTGCCGCTGGTATAGATTCACTTGAATTATTCAAAGGAGCTTCACTCAAATAATGAATATGTTGTTTATATTGTAACTCAACAGAAAGCTGTAGGGTTGGAAACAGAACTATGGGTATTTTCTTTTTAATCTGACTGGATAGTTCACCATACATTTTAAATGTGGATTCCATGCTGGGATTATTGTAATTGTAGCAATAAACGATAAATGCTACTACGATAGATCAATGTTCATCAGTAATTTCAAAGCCAAAACCTATTTACAGTAGAAGACTAAGTTGGTTTTCTTTATTTTTTTTGCTTCCCTTGCCCTATTCTCTTAAACTTAAAAAAATGTGATGGCACCAATTATTTCAACCAGTTGAAGACAGGCCAGTCTGACCAGGTTACCGTGCTATGGTAATAGAGTAGACCATACTGCCAGTGACTCAACGCCAATCATCAGGCAGTACTAACCTGACAAACCTGAGGACTAACAGCCTTGAATAGAGAAGTCCACAGGGAAGGGTGATAGTCCCCAAGTGGATTAAATCCCACTTGAGTCCATCTTGATGGGCAGCAGCTTCATCAATACTGGCCTGGGGCTGAGGAAGACTTTGTGTGCCAAAAGAGCTCAGGACCAGAAAATAACTTGCAGAACTGGATCAGCGGTCTGGGTGTCACACTGCAATGCAGAAGGCAAATGGAAGGCCACTGCATTACATTATATTTTCAGGACAATCTATATAGCTTATCATCATGATGATCACCAATATTTGGAATCGGATATGGCACAAGAAGAAGTTGAAGACATATAATCTAGAGCCATGCACCAAAGGGTTACAGACCTATGTATTCAAAGCACCATATGAATAAGCCTTCTAGTAGGTCAATTTGTTTGTTTATACACTGGCTCAGCCTTACTCAGTATAATGCCTTCCCAGTGTTATAAGATTTCAAGTCTCATTAATGCTAGTCAGCATGCCCAGTAGATAGTCCTGAGAAGAGTTGTAGCCTGAAGCAACTGAGGTCTGAAAAAGATTGTGCTAGTCAAATCCTTTTAGTTCAAGAGTTTGAGCTCAAGAGTTCCAGGCAGGGATATCACCCAACTTTGCTATCTGGGGATCTTTTGTCTGGAAAACAGCTTCTCTGCTGCAAGTTATGACTCCTGGAAAACTAGGATTCTGTAGTCGCTGTAATCCAGAGAAAAACTCCATTGTAACTTCCATATAAAATAATCAGATTACATAAAGACAACTATCTGTCCACTGGCACTTCCTAAATTAAGCAAACTGAAGTATAATCTGGACTTTCAGAAGGCTTTTGACATGGTCCCGCACCAAACGCTCTTGAATAAACTTACCAGTTATGGAATAAAGAGACAGGTCTTGTCCTGGATCAACAACTAGCTAAGGGACAGGAAACAGAGGGTAGCACTAAATGACCACTTCTCCAAGTGGAGGGAAGTAAAAAGTGGAGTCCCCCAAGGTTCAGTACTGGGACCCCTGCTTTTCAACCTCTTCATAAATGATCTAGAAGTAGGAGTAAATAGCAAGGTAGCCAAATTTGCTGACGACACTAAATTATACAGGGTAGTGAAAACTGTGAGAGATTGTGAGGAACTCCAGAGGGATCTCTTGACACTGAGGGAGTGGGCAAAACAGTGGCAAATGAGCTTCAACGCTAGTAGTGCAGAGTGATGCACGTTGGAGAAAACAGCCCAATTACATTTATAAACTAATGGGGTCTGAACTCTCTGTAACAAACCAGGAAAGGGGCCTAGGTGTCCTGGTGGACAGCTCAATGAAGGTGTCAAACCAGTGTGCCACAGCAGTAAAAAAAGCAAACTCAATGCAAGGGATCATTAGGAAGGGTATAGATAATAAGTTGGCAAGTGTCATTTTGCCTCTTTATAAATCTATGGTGAGGCCCCATCTGGAATACTGTGTACAGTTCTGGTCGCCATACCTCCAGAAGGATATTATGGAGCTGGAAAAAGTGCAGAGGAAGGCAGCCAGAATGATTAGGGGACTGGAACACCTTCCTTACCATCTGAGGCTGCAACGGTTGGGCCTCTTCACTCTTGAACGACGGCGTCTAAGTGGTGACCTGATTTAAGTTTATAAAATCATGCATGGTGTGGACAAAGTAGACAAGGAAAAACTGTTTTCCCTATCGCACAACACTAGAACTAGGGGCACTCCATGAAACCTTTGGGTGCTAATTCTCAAACAAATAAGAGAAAGTACTGTTTCACCCAGAGGATCACTGGTCTATGGAACTCCCTGCCAGAAGAAGTGGTGACAGCTGTCAGTCTTGACAGCTTTAAGAAAGGATTAGACAAGTTAATGGAGGACAAGGGTATCAATGGCTATAATTATGGATACCTAAGGACAACCTCCGGGTTGGAGAGATAGGCAGGATATCTCTCAATGTCATTTCCAGTGAATCCTAAGCAGGTGAAGGCATCTGCTTGGGAATACCCTGAAGCAAATTGTGAGCCACAGTGTGAGACAGAATGCTGGACTGGATGGGCTGTGGCCTGTTCCAGCAAGGCTGTTCTTATGTTCTAACATGATATCAGACAAAACCTAGTCAATCAATTGATCAGATACAAATTAATAGCAAAATTATATAATAGAGTGTACCATTAAATACAAATTAAAAGTGCCTTACATATAATTAACTCTTAAAATACAAATTTCATAAAGTTTCATAATACATTTTCTCGCCAACAAGCTAATACCAGTGCACAAAAACTGGCCACTTTAATCATCACTGATGGACACTAGTTCACCAGCAAATCAGGCATATAGCAGTTGTTGGCTTTTCCAGGCATACACTGCAGATGTTGATATATAAAATATTTTAAAAGGAAAAATACAATAGTACATGTCCTACTGTCTTCACAACAACAGTCTCACAAGGGCATAAACACTCATTATATGGAATATTGTCATATCTTTCTTCTAGTGAAATGGAAGGTAAAGTTTGCTAATGTAAACTCTTTCCTATATTTTGGAATGGTTAAGGTATTCAGGTGGCTTGCAAAACCTAGTCTTCAGCTTGCACTCACCCTTGATGTTCTAGCCCAGTGGCTCCCAACCTTGGGTCCCCCGATATTCTTGAACTACAGCTTCCAGAAATCCTGGCCAGCACAGCCAATTGTAAAGGCTTCTGGGAATTTTAGTACAGGAACATTTGGGGACTCAAGGGTGGGAACCACTGGTCTAGCCAAAGAAGGAGCCTCATGCAAATAGAGCTTGAGTGGTTCTTCTTCTTTCATGTCTAGGTCAGACTTTAAACTGCTAAAACAAAGCCACCTTTGGGTGAATTCATTTAGAAGTCCCTTTAGCCTGACCTAGTGTGAGAAAGATTAGCTGACACAACAAGGTTGCTGTTGTCTGGGGTACTCCCAATTGTAGTTCAAAAATACCACAATCTCTGCGGAGGATCGAGTAGAAGAATCCAGTTCTGTCTTGTGGTATTTTCCTCATAGCCTCTGCAGGAAGAATGAAAACAATTCCACATTCTGTGCTTTTCACTTTTGCCATAGAGCAGCATTTGTCCATGGACTAAACTCTGTTTTCTTCTTGTCATTCCAGAGCTTCCCCACAAATCCATTTCAATTTCACACAAAGATATGACAGTATGTAAAAATCAATATCTGAAGCCAGCAGACCACTCATGCTTTCAAAACAAAATAACATTGTAATCCTTTTTGTAAGTAATATATCAGTTTTTAAAAAAAGAGTGTGAGAGAGAAAACACAGCTGAAAGAAAGGTAACAGTATATTTCCTAAGGAAAATTAATGGTTTTCTGCACAGGATTAAGCCCTTTAGGCCAGGGGTGTCCAAACTATGGCCTGTGGGCCAAAATACGGTTACTGACACCAATTCATCCAGCCGTGAAGCCCTTGTTACACTCAGAAGCAGAAGTAAAATGAGCCCGTATGGGCTTTGTGGGCCGGATGAATTGGCATTGGGGACTAGATCTGGTCTCTGGATCATAGTGACCATCCCACTGAACCACGGGAATAGCCCATGGCCAAAACGTTTGGGTACCCCTGCTTTAGAATTATAAATTTTGATCTCTTGCTCTTGTATATGGTGTTTGAAGTACTGTATTTCAGGATCAGGGCTCTAACCTTGCCAAGGCTGTAGATGTGTAAATGGTTGAATGGGTTACAACTGCTGTACTGTGGCTTAACGTATATTGTTAATTAGAGACAGGTGGAGTGTGGTTGGACTCTATTATGAGTAGGCTGCCCACCCCATGGTTTTTATGTATATAAGTGGGATTGCTCTGTGTGCTGCTCACTCTTGTTGTGTGCCTATTTGAATAAAGGTGATTCTGTGATGCTGGCATGGCATTTGTTCCTCTAGGACCGAATACACAATACTTGTCAAATAGTGAATCTTGTGGGCTATTCCTTTACAAATGACAGAACTACTATAATTTCCCCCCTAACATTTTAGAAGTTGCCTTCTGGAATGAGACAGGATTGCTAAATATTTCATCACACAAGGTCAAATGCTGCACTCTCCAGTTGGTACTACAATAAAAGTGATGCATTAACTGCATAATTTTAATTTGTGACAACTCTGAATCTTGACTGCAAAGGAAGCAGCAATATCAGTTTTCATCTGCTCCTTCATTTACAATTCACACGCTTTAATTTTTTTCTTGAGGTATAAATTGAGGCATGAATTGTTCTCAAAAAGTTAGAGGTGAAATATGGGATTCCTACAGCACAAAATGCCCCCAGTGGATACTTCAAAATATCTCATCAATTTGTTTCATTAGGTATTTTATTTCATTTCTCTCCATCTTATATACTGTGCATTTTCAATGTGTGGCTGTTTTTCAATGTGTGAGTTTTGTGTTGTTAGCCACCCAGAATAGGAAAATCTTCTAGATGGGCGGGGTATAAATGCAATAAATAAATAAATAAATAATAAATTCATTCTTAAGATAACATATCCTATACAATCACAAGAATCACCTCTTTGCTGTTGCTACACCATGTTGTTTCTGAGATATCTTGTAACAGCTCACAGCAAAGCATTAGAATATTGGGAAGCATTTCCGGCTGTGTCTTGCATAAATGGGAAAGTGCCCCCTTACTTTATTTGTCTATCTCAGGAGTCCTCAACCTTTTTAAGCCAGTGGCTGGGTCACGCTCCCTCAGACAGCTTCAAGGGTGGCCATTTTGCCCTTTCTCCACCACATGGCACTTCCTGGTATGGTGGAGGCAGTGGGGGCCACATGATCGCAGGCCACAGGTTGAGAATCCCTGGTCTATCTATAACACCCCCTCCTCATTAAGTAGTAAAAAAGGGATTCCCAAAATTGTAGACGGTGAAGAAAAGTGATGGTGCTACACTTCTAGATCACTAGATTATTTTGAACCCATCAACCAAATTATTTGTCACTTTATATATTTGTCTATTGGCCCAAGGCCAGCAGTTTTTTTAAAAAGAATCTGCTCTTAAGAAATCCTGATTTATTAGGAAGGCAAGTAGAACTGATGCATTTGCAAGTAAGGGACGATCTGCTGCGAGGTGAATGTCTGTCCAAAAAGATGTAAGAAATAAACAGTTAAGAACTCCAGGCAGTGCTCAAGTTAAGAATAGTTGAACTACTGGAACTGCTTTGGAAAACAACATCCTTTGGAAATGATATATGTACTCCAGTAATATCAGAGAATAAACAAAACAAAACAAAAATGTTGTAGCACTTTGAAGACTGTTATATTTAAATGTTAGCTTTCATGGATCAAGTCCAATTTGTTGTCTGACCAAGTGGACCTGATCCACAAAAGCTAACATTAAAATATTATATAACGGTTAGTCTTCAAAGTGCTTGAAACACAGACTAACACAGCTACTATTCCAAAAAAGTAGTACTATAGATTACTCCAGTAAGGTTAGTATAATCTGCTTTAGTGTATAAAAATAACCATAAATGTCATTTTTGCCTTCCTCCTCAGTCTCAGAATTCATGGGAATTGGTAGGAACTCAGCAAATGGTTGAGATACATGAGTTGTAAAGTGATGTCATAGACATAATCACACAAAAAAGCCCACAGCATTCCAGAACCGACACTGTAGATGTTTCTTGTTGAGGAATTCCTTTGATTGCAAGACTACTCTAATTTAAGTGACAAATATACAAACCAGGATCTGAAAAGCTACTTTAGGAATGTCCAATGGCTGAAGAGGTAAGTACACATTTTTTTTAAAAAAGTATGTTTTAAATAGCAGCCTTTTAGATTAATTCTGTGTCAAAAGCTGTTTGATAGATGGCATCAGTGATGGTGGTGAGGTTGTTAAGAGGAATGCCTGATTACAGCTCCCTTAGATAAATACAAGTGATCACGGTTCTTTGGATCCCAACTGAAGAGATCCAACTCCTATTTTTCTACAGAGAAAGTAGGCTGTACTTTGAACTCAGTAAATTATAAAAATAAAATTCAAGTGTTACATCTCAGTTTGATCTCACATATGCTAGCATTGGGAATTGACAAAAAGAGTCTGTAATTAAAAAGATATTATTTTTTCTGAATGATAAACAGGCAGCTCCCTGCACTGGCATTTACCTGTATGTTACTAGTCTCTAAAACTGATTCGCCTCTAAAATTTGATTTTGACCAATTAGCTTAAAAGCTCCAAGAATGGGTCCCGCGTATATGCAGAACCCATCAGATACCACGAAGATGAAACAGCAATAATTCTATCCACAGAAGGTCATGCTTATGAGACCTCAAAAGAAGCTGTTATGAAAATCCACTAGAGTGCTAGAAGCACAGGTGGGAAAACAAGATCCTCATTACTAGAAATTCACAAAACATAGAGCAAATCAGCAGTAAGGCACAAATAAAATCCTTATGTGGTTTGATTTATTTCTTTTGCCAGACAAGGAGGAATGAGAGACCAGAGATGAAGACAAGAACAATTCCAACCTCAGTATCACTGAGAAAGCATTTATTTTATGGTGGAATAAGGAAATACAATTTATTTGTATTTGAGAATCTAGCTTCATCCAGAAGACAAAGAAGAAGAAAATAACAATAACAAACAACAAAGGGAGGATAGACCAATAAAGAACAAAACAAATAATCACCCTTTTATTTCATTTTGTATGGTCAAAGCAATATTGCCCTGGTGGTGCAATGATTAAACGGCTGCACTGATTCAACCTTCCATCTTTCCAAGGTTGGTAAAATGAGTACCCAGTATGTTGGGAGCAAAATGCTAATTACATTGTGAACCGCCCAGAGAGTGCACTAAGCACTATGTGGAGGAATGTAAGTGTAATTGCTATTGCTTAGTGATAAAGGCTACTAAATAACTATAAGACACGGCTGGCCCAACAGGTGTGGGGAGTTGAGTTAGGAACAGCTGTCCCCCGTTGGCTGATATGAACATGCTAATTGCCATCTTAGTTTTTAGTCTATTTGTTTAATTATTTGTTACAAAGATTTTAACAATGTGTTTCATGTAAGGTTTTAAATGATACGTTGGGTCTTTTTATACAGGGTTATGTGCAATTGGATTGTGAGCTGCCCGGAGTCGTTTTGGTGATTGGGCAGTCATACAAATCTAAATAAATAAATAAATAAATAAATAAATAAGAGCATGATAGAACAGGCCCCTGAAGACAAATAACTTATTTTAAGACATGAAAGACTTCAATTAAAAATAAATCTAAATATGGTTCCTAAACCTAGAAATATAACTAGTTCTCCACCACTAGTTCTACAAAGATCTATAATATTCTATTTTATCCTGCCAAGGTAGATAGGTTCAATGGATACAAAATGGCATATTGGGAAACATTTTGGTTTTCTCCTAAATCACCATCCAAGATACATTGATCTCAAATAATTTGTTGTTCTACAACAATTCCAACCCTCTGAGACCAGGAAACTGAGAAGAAAAGGCTATATAAGGAAGCAGATTAGCCAAATAGACCTAAGGAAGCAGATTTGCCAAATAGCATGCTTTCCCTCCTTTTTGATATTTCTATTACCAAGTCAGTCCTGCCTTATTTTTTCCATTCACCCATTCCCATGTGATTGCTGAGCCTTTTTTACATGCGAGATTATCTCTTTGAGAGGGATGCATGGAAGATAGGTCAACCTTACTCCAAGAAAGTTTGTCCATGTGACAACACTAGGCTAGATACTGTTCCATATATTCTGTGTTCTTGCCCTTTTTAAGCTATTGCAAAAGAGCATTTAATTAAACCTTTCTTTGACTTACTGGATATATCCATTCTCTGAAGATCTTGTCCCTATACGATTAGAAGGGGAAAAATCGATATTTCTCTGTAATAGTTGCTAAATTTGTTGCTGCTATTCAGTCCTCTGAGTCAATTGAACTGCCTCATGGTAAATAAATATCTTGGTTTTCCCTTCTTTTTTCCTGCTGCTCAAGAGTTCCCGTGAGCTTTTAATGAAGAAAACAAAAAAGAAAACTTTGATATTTCCAGATTGCAAGGCAGGTAATTCATGTAATTAAATTCCTCTTTCCGATATGCTGAGCTATCACAACAATTTTGTATGATTCTGTCCACAGATGACAACAAGCCTTTCCCATGATGCACATCAAAATGATATCACATAGACCAGTGGGCAAACGAGCACAAAGTGCTTCTAGACTCAGCACAACTGGAAAATGAAAATATTCCTCTATTACATGGGAGAAATAGAAATTGAGGTTTAGCAGACCAGTCTGGATAGCAGATACTGAAGTGTCTTTCTTGTAGGCCCTATTCTGACACAATGCTGAGCAATGCTCTACTTTTCTTGAAAACTACCATATCATGAAAACTACCATAGCTGTTGTGACAGATAGGCTTTGACCTGACCCTTGCCCTGGGGTTCTCCCCGTTCCTTCTGAGCTTCCAAGACTGGACAGTTCTGTGGAACTCCCCAAGACTCCGAGTACAGGAGGTCTAAATGTTGTCCTGCAAGAACCTGCAGCAACCTGGGCTTACCTGTATTAACAGAGCCCAGCAAGTATTGTGGAGAGTAGTATGTGGTATGTGTGGTAGTGTGAGGCTTATGGCTTAACTCTTTTCTTACCCCCTCTTCCAAAGAACAGACGTTGTTGATGAATTAAAGATGTTTATTGTTCTCGAAGCATATTGTAGAAATAACAGTTCATTCGTTGGTTCAGGATACACGAATACAGCAGAAAAAATACTAATCAAAAAGTACAGTTAGGAAAATCCGCACTCAGGCCTTCCCCCATGAAACAAAATGAAAACCTGACTAATCTAGGTAATCATGACTAAGCTTGGGTTGGAGTCCGGACTCGGTGTTGGAGTCCCACTCTCCATTCTGAGGTGTAATTCTCAGAACCACAAACTCGAATCTCCTCCCAAAACCCATGTGTCTAAAAGAAAGAATATGAGCTTGGCTCTCCTAATTAGCATACAGCCAATTAGGGCCTAGGGATTGTATAAACACACCCTGGTTCCCATAACAGATGTCTGGTATTCCCAGGCTCGGGATGTTGATGCAAGCGGACGTTCCAGGCCTGGAGGAGAAGACAAAAGAATGGCCTGAAACTCTGAGAAGCTTCAACTAAGCACAACTGCTTGATAAGCATAGCAGAAAGAATTATGAGGCCTTTGCAAAGAAGCAAAGCTACATTCTAAGACAGTGTAAAAACCAAAGAGACTCCATATTGAATAACTTGTGACCCATTTCATCACAGCTGTACACTAAACAATGATGAAAATATTGGCTATAACATAGAATATAAAAGAATCTGGAACATAAAGAGCATGAGTAGGCTCAAGCAAATATTTCTGCTCGTCATTAGTATCTAAGTCATCACTATCTGTTATTCCAGTGATCTGCAGAATCTAACCATTCTTGCCATTGCCAATCTACTCTTACCAGTAAATCTGAATGTAAGAATGTGTTGTAATTAGCTAAACAGAACTATCAAGTATTAAAACGGAGAAGTTGATGACAGTTGTTATACCATAAACCCTATAATCGGAAAGACCTAGGGAGATACGCATGGGCTCACTGCCATCCTAAGAACTTTTTTATCCCTCAGATGGAAGGCTTTACCTTGTTTTTGCATATATTGGTTGCTCGCCATGCAAATCTAGCCACGGCGGCTGTCAGTTCTTTCGTTCCATCTGCCAAAAGAATTCTGAGTACACTATTGTTACTGTGATCCAAGTTAGGGAAAGCATTGAAAAGCTCTCTTCTAAGCTTATCATAAAAAGGGCACTCCAATAATACGTGCTCAGAGGTTTCTACCTTATTGGTTTGACATGGACATATACACTCATTGACTAGAATTTTCTTAAAGAGTCTCTCCCTAAAGGCAGAGGGGAGCATATTGTAGCGGATAAGGGTAAATGATCTTCTGTGATGCGGGTTGCTCCATAGGGACAGATAAGGTAAGGGCCTAACTTCATTGTAGGGTGTACTATCGAACAGGGGTGAAGATAATTTACTTAAGTCGATTTGTCGATGTATATTGAGGATCCTTTGCTTGATTACTTCTCTGGCACGGACAAGACCTATAGAAAGAACATAAGTTTTCGAGAAACCATATGTTGTCAATATCCTTTCTAGAGAAGTGAACCATGTAGGCATAATTGGTTCAGACATCATAAGTTCAAGTAGACCAGATGGTGAAAATATCAGTTTTAGCCAGTACATAGCAGCACTGATTAATAACCTGGCCTGCACTGTGTACATGCCAGTTTCTAGTTTCAAGATAGCTTTAGAGATGCTGGTTGGACTATGTGATGTCACATAGTCTATTACTCTATTCTACTGTAATTTTTTAAATCAAAACCTCAAAAGGGAGCTAATTTGTTTGATACTGACAGTCCTTCAAGACCACCGTGAAGAGTAATTACTTTTAATATGTTTGGAAGGACAGAAAATACCTAGAAGGATCCAACATTTTAAAATACAGTTTTGTGCAGTAGAAGTTTAAGGATGCAAATAAATGGCTAATTGTATAACACTGATACATGCCTGTTGTGTATTCAGGCACATTTGCAAGTAGCGCGGGCAGCACCTTGCAAGAGGAAAATGGCGGTTTCTCGCCATCCAAATTAGGAACACAAAGTGGTGTGAAAACCCCTGCACAGGGCGCGCTTATTATGCTAATCAAAGTCCTGTGATTGGCCACACTTTTGGATCCTGTTCTCCATTGGTTAAATATGTATATTCCCTGTTATGATTGGTTAGTTACGGTTATCCGGAGGGTCGCTATTTTGTATCAAGAAGCCACCACCGGGGAGACACTATATAAGCCCCACGGGTAAACAAGGGTGGGCCCAGACCAGATCTATACTTCCCTCTCCATACAGGTAGCCAGGAATGTGCTAGCCTGGGTCTCCTCCATTATGCTATGCTCCTATGCTAGCTAGTATATTGCCATGCTACAGCAAGAGTCAGGAGGGACCGATTCCATGGGACTGTATAGCCATCTCTGTGTCTGGAATGCCTTGTAAGCTCATCTTGAATATACTGTTAATTAAAGACTTGTTGCTGTTTGGTTCATCGTTGTCTGGACTATTGTTTGCAAGCGCCGGACATAACAATGCTGTATTACAATTAGTCACAATCATGCAGTCTGTATTTCTTTTCTACCTTTTTTGTAAATGCTTTATGCAACAGACTAAAGAAGCAAATTGATGATCATCATGGCTCGAAGTGGATTTGCAAACTATTGTCTCTGCTGACCATGATTATGTGTTATGGCTTGACATTCCTGCAGCTCTGGGTAATTTTAGCCATAAGACTTATGACCACATATATTGAGTTGGACCCCATTTTTTAGACAGTGCACATAAGAATGTGGAGTCCCCAGCTTATTCAGCTGATCTCAGTGGCAAGAGAAGTCAAGTACAGATGATCACACAAAATTCTGGTTTATCATAACATTCAAACATACCCAACATTTGGAAATGAGATTGTAGGTGAAAGGTCTTTTCCTGAACAGAATTAAGTAGTGCCACCTTTGAAATATAAAATATTCCTAATTTCAATTATTTAAACTATTGAAGATATAATCATTTTAACAGATATAAATAGCCTTAAAGAAATTAACTCACTCTTCTGTTTGTCAACTATGAATAGCCCAAATAAAAGCAGAATCATTAAAACTTGTGTGGCTGACTACATCATCAAATACATTGGGATTTGCTGTGCTTCTAAAATGGATGAAATTGATTTTATTTATTTTATTTGTTTGCTAACTGCATGACACAAAGACTGAATTGAATCCATCTGTGGCTTTTTTCTTTGAAAGTAGTTTTTTCTGTACCACTGTAGGGCTTTTATTTTATTTTTCATGTTGGAGTGATTTGAAAGGGAGTTTTCTATGTGGATGAGTTTTAAGAAGATGAGTTGGTTTGTAGATAACATTTCAGTGATGATGGAAATTGGTATTCAAGAATATGGTAGCATAACTTTACATTGCTTCCTCTATTCTGATAACCCTTCTTTTAGAAATATTTATTAAAAACGAGAATTGCATTAGATCACCTTATCACCTTACCATTGGTTCTTCATTGCTATGGAATGAGAATCATTTCTGCAGTGTGTTTGGAACACTGTGACACCCTTTCAAAACCAAGGGGCAACATACTTAATTTCATCTTGATTGCTTTTTCTACAGATGTTGTTTGGGAAATAGACAAGGGGATAAATATGAGAAATAAGAATGAAGAACTAGTGATAAGGTGATATGGTGCTATTCCCATCTGTTTGATTAAAAATACATAAAGGAGCCTGGTTTACATAAGGGAAAGATGGGCAGATGCAGGATCTAAGTAAGTAAGTAAGTAAGCAAGTAAAGAAGGGGGTTGTGGGTTGGATTAAAATGCTAATCACAATGCCAGTTTGGACACTGGAATTCCAATTCAATCCACCAGCCCAATGTGGGCACTCATTATGATTTCTATCATATTTGAGTCTGTGAATCAAATGGAAGCAGAAATGAATCACTATGATTTGGCTTTCTAAGGACATCATACCTTGTATGTGAAATATTAAACATTAGTGATACTTTTGCTCCCTAGTTTATGTAGCAGCTTGGTACAAGCATTGCCCAAGGCCATTTGATTTTAAAACATATTCATCCCTTTAAAAAATTTATATAATGTTTTTCAATTGCTTATTAATATGTAAATATTAGACTTTAAAACAATACAGTTAAAATGAATCCTTAAGAACTCTGACAAAACTGTGTAGATTCCAAAACCTGGGAGGGCAACATTCTTTAAAAAAATCCAGTTGGAAATACCAACAACCTGCCAGTTTATTACTTACCTGGCTGAAATGATATCAGAAAGAAATGTCATAAAAGTAAGGATCTTCAGAATATAAATAACCAACAGCTTGAAGAGGAGGCAGTGAAAGGTTTAATGAGTGTTGCTCTTCTGAGGGACTTTGCACATACAGTAAAACCCCTATTACGAAAAAAAGTCAGTTCTGTAGGCTTTTGCTTAAATCGTTTTTTATGTAACTCGAAGTAAACCCATAGGAAAAATATTTTTTGTACGTAACTTGAAGCAAACCCATAGGAAAAATGAAATTTGTATGTAAATCAAAGCAAACCCATAGGGAAATGAATTTTTATGTAACTTGAAGCAAACTCATAGGAAAAAGAATATTTATGTAACTTGAAGCAAACTCATAGGAAATCGTGTAAATCAGGACATGGTTTTAACACAAAATCATTATGTAAGTCGAATTTTATGTTACTTGAGGCATATGTAAGTCAGGGTTTTACTGTATAAGGAAGGCTTACAAGGGACCCACCAACAGCTTGGTTCCTGCTAAATTGGCAGTCTGGGCTAGACACAGAAGAAGCTGGCACTATACAGGGCTGGCCTCAGATATTTAGAGTAATCTTTCCAAAGGGATTGGAAGACTGGAAGGTTGGAGTTTGATATCCGAGTACTGCAGGACAGAGTGAGCTCTCGTCTCTGTCCCAGCTCCTGCCAACCTAGCAGTTCGAAAGTAAGAAATTGCAAAGTAGATAAATAGGTACCACTTCAGTGGGAAAGTAAACAGCGTTTTGTGTTGAGGCATGCCTGCCACATGTCCACGGAAACGTCTGCAGATGCAGACAGTGCTGGCTCTTTGGCTATAAACAGAGATGAGCACTGAACCCTAGAGTCAGATACAACTGGCTTTTGAGCAAGGGCCACCTTTACCTTTACTTTACCTTTACTCCAAAGGGAGGACTAGTCCATTGGCAACAAAGAAGACCACTTAAAGCACCTGCTGCCAAATTCATAGCATGGTTTCGAGATGAGAAACATTGATTTTGAGCCAAGTAATTATTTTTGTCCATTTTTCTACTAATAACATTTTCTATGACTAACCAAGCTCATGACAGAAAACATGCAGGCCAATTCTGAACAACTTACAAAGTGTTCTGAAGAGAATTTAAAAGGATTCAAAATTTTCATATCCTGATTAAAAAAAAACATTGGCTACTTGTTGTATGATCTGAGCAGAAAAGGGCTTTTGTGCTTATTTTCAACACAATCTTGCTATGTTGTTGCATCCATTAGTCTCAATATTTACTTTCATTTTTCTACTTTGTAATTTAATTATTTTTATTACTACCCCAGTTCTTCCCCCCTACCCCGCCTCCAGGAAGAAAGTTAAACCAAGAAAAATTGATTATTTCATCTAGCTTGCAAAAACAAAACAACAACAACCTGGAAATACTTTTTAGGGAGAAAATTGTTCTGCTAATAATACTCCCATGTTATGATTCAGCCCTCCTCCACGTTTATTCAGCAAGAAGATAGTTTCTATTAGATTCATAGCTAATGCCAGGCCAATCTTTTTTGAAATAAGAAAGCTTTAATTAATCCTGAGCATAAAGGTATTGTACAATAGAAATTTTGCGATATTTGATATTGGTCATTAAACATAATTTGCTTTGCTCCATTGTAAAGTGCAGCTGGATAATATTCGGCTAACGTAAAGTATTAAAAATACTGTGGGTAATGCTTTGCATTTCCTTTGCACTTCCTTTGAAAAGACGTAGGAAAACAACATTTTCCTCTGCCTGGAGGAGCCAAGACATTTCTGACCACAGATTCTGAGAATTGTACTTTAAGGAAAAACAAACATACAACTTTTCCAAGCCCCAGGCAACACTTACGTTGTTGTGGTTTCCCTCTAATTAGAATTACAGTACTATCCACTACTCACACAAAGTAGTGAAGGCAGCCAAGTGGTGGGAAAACATTCTTCAAACAAATACAGTAATCAATGAGATTGAGTGCAAGAAAATTGAAACTGATTCCCCAATATTTCCAAAATAAAACACCCAGATCTTCAAATTTAGGTGATGTATGAAACACGAGATTAAAAAATTTCAAAACCAAAGACCAGTTCAACAGGGAGCAAGAGGTTCAATACAACAAAAAATTCAAATCAACTCAAATCTTTATTACGGTCCAAGACCAGCATAGGAAACAAAAAACTAGGAAGGCATATCCAGAACAATTTAATTTGTTTGGGTTGCTGATATGCCAAGTGAAAAGCTGCTCTTGTGTAATGCCCCTCTTGAATAAGTCCCCTTTGGAAAGGTTCCCCTTGCTCGAAAGCTAGTCGTATCTGACTCTAGGGTTCAGTGCTCATCTCTGTTTCAAAGCCGAAGAGCCAGTGCTGTCGGCTTCTGCAGACATTTCCATGGTCATGTGGCAGGCATGACTAGACATTGGAGCGCACGGAACGCTGTTACCTTCCCACCGAAGTGGTCCCTATTTATCTACTTGCAATTTCTTGCTTTCGAACTGCTAGGATGGCAGGAGCTGGGACGAAGATGGGAGCTCATTCCGACCTGCAGTACTCAGGAATCGAACGGCTGATCTTCCGTCTCCCAGTCAGCGTCTTAGCCACTTGAGCCGCTGCAGTCCCTGCCCCCTTTGGAAAAGGACAATGCAATTCCCAGAGCTTCATGAATTCCAGGAACAGTCTGGTTTTGTCAGAAAAGATGGCTAGCTGTTGAACCCTTTCAGAAGAAGGGAACTCTGCACCAGAGTCAAAGCTGTGTACAAGAACCTGAGAACAACTGTGCTAAAAGTGGAAGCCAGAATCCTTACACCCAGCAGGCATGTCCAGCTGCAATAATGGAACTCAGATGTGCGGAGGACATTCTTATGAGGATCTTGTCTTTGGACCTCTAGAACAGTGCAATGGGTCTCTAAAAAGTCTTGCTTAAAAATTTCAGGCTGTCACTGGAAGAGTCAATAAAATAATGTTTTGCACGTGCTCTAGATAATTTAACTCTATTCAAACCCCTGTGTGTGGTTTCAGAATGCCTTTGATTGTGCGTCTTTCTTGCTTTTTGTCTACTGTTCATCCTAAATCCTCATAAACCTTATGTGAGCTTGGGTGTTTTCTCATTCGTATTAAACATTAAATCTTAACTTATTTTGACAGTAGCCAGCCTTCTTTCTTGGTCAAATGAAGAACTTTTCAATTCTTCCTCCTTGCATCCAAGGAAAAGACAAGAGAGGGCTGAATCCCTAGTCCAGTGATGGTGAAACTTGGCACTCCAGATGTTCTCGAACTTCAATTCCCAGAAGCCCTGATCAGCAGGAGTGCTGACATGGGCTTCTGGTAAATGAAGTCCAAGAACACCTGGAGTGCCTTAGTCCAACTCCTGACATTTGTTTTTATTTTATAAAACACTTTTGAAATGCTTTAACCATCTTCCAGTTGTCCCTCATGCTGTTCCATATTCATCTAATTATGCATATGTGGAGACACATTTATACACATGCAGGTATGCATAGAATTTGCAAAAATAATATCCTGGAAGAAATCAAATCTCATCTATATATTGGTCAAAATCTTGTTGCTTAGTGCCTCTTTCCGACTATGTGTGCAGTCCATATCCTCATTGTGCCCATTTAAAGGGTTTCTAGCTATGCAGAGGACACCACACACCTTAAATCCTGAAAACCAATGGTTTTGCAGGTCACTTCCTCCTTTCTATAAATTGGAGCCAAAGCAAAATGAGATTAAACAAAATGCCACTCTTCTCTCTAGTTTTACTGTGCCAGCAGTATTTGAAACTCCAACTGACTTTAAAAAGTCTGCAAAATCCTGGAGGGCTCGAAGCATGGCTTCACCATGGAGAAAGCTAAAACTGATCAACTGAACCTTGTGAAGGGCAAGCAAAGTTTAATTGTCTGAAGCTAATTTTCTTAAGCCATTTATTAAGAAGAACATTTAGCTGGAAAAGAAAGTGATAGATGAGACTTCAAAGTAGACTGGGAAATTAGCTCCTGCAGTTAAAATCCTTGCCTTAATTGCTGTGCTGGTTTCACTGTGTTGTTCATTTCCTTCTCATTATTCATTTGCATTATTTTTATGGCCAAATGCAAAAAGGATTTGTTGGCAAAGAAACATGATTATACCCTACTATATTTTCTAATATTTTAAAGCCAGACACTGTTGCCAAGTGAATGATTGATAAAAGCAAGCATGAAGGAAAACATTAGTTTCTAACCAGTTTCAAAGATTTCAGCCACTTTCCAATAATGCCATGTTGCATTTACAACTTTATCAGTCACCCAGTGGTTCCAGTTAAAATATTTGCTAAATTTAGAGACCAACATCTAAAGAACTGCACAACTGGTTTTGTGCTCACAAAGACCTTGTGTGAGTAAGAGTAAAAACAATCAAAAACAATTTAAAAAACCACCAAACACAGTACTCTTAAGCACAGCCACAAGACCCTCGCCAACCAAGAGAGAAGTGAAACCCCTCCGTGGAAGGTGATTCCTTCCCTCTGGGAGGCGAAGACATGGCCTTCGTCTCCCAGAGGGAAGTGGTTCGCTTCTCTCTTGTTTGGCGGTGGCTGAAAGCTTCAGCCCTCCCCAACCAAGAGAGAAGCGAACCCCCTCCGCGGAAGGTGATTCCTTCCCTCCAGGAGGCGAAGGTGTGGCCTTCGTCTCCCGGAGGGAAGTGGTTCACTTCTCTCTTGTTTGTTGGGGACTGAAATCTTTGTCCCCTGCCAACCAAGAGAGAAGCAAACCCCACTTTCCCCATGGCCACAGAGGCTGGCGCTGGCCTCGCTGTGGCTTCGGGGGGGAGGAGGGGTATCTTCTCCTTTCCCCGCATGGCTTTGGCAAGGTAGCGGGGAGAGCCCATCATCTCCCCGCGGCCACAGAGGCCAGCGCTGGCCTCGCCATGGTTTCAGGGGAAGGTGGGGACACCCCTCCTCTCCCCGCGCTGCCTCTGCAAGGTAGTGGGGAGAGCCCATTGTCTCCCTGTGGCCACGGAGGCCGGCGCCAGCCTCACCACGGCTTCAGGGGGAGGAGGGGAAGCCCCTCCTCTCCCCACGTGGCTTCATCGAGGTAGCGGGGAGAGTCCGTGTTGGTCTTTTTAATGCATGTGCCGCTTGCCCTGTCTCATCCGTGTTCACGTCCTTCAGCCTGATTGGCTGAGGGGCGGCACAGCACGAAGGACGCTGGGAAGCATAGGTTTTTTTTTGTCATGTTCATGGGGCGGTTGCCCAACTCTCGGTGTCTGGACCCTTGTGGCGACACTCGCAGGGACATAAGAAGTGTGGCTGGCTCGGTACCGGATGGTTGGGCCGGGTGTGGCCACATATGCTGGACACGCACGGCCCAACCCCCTTTTTATAGGTAAAGATGGTTCGAATAGATATCCACAATAGTTAGTGTTAATATATAAAGTAACTGATTTTAAAAACATTTTTCTAATAATTACAATAACATTAAAATTAACAATAACAAAAAATATCCCTATTATTCTTTAAAAAACGAGGCTTCATCTTTGGTTTTAAGAAAAGTTTGATCATTTAACTGTTCAACTGAATAAAGTAATTTATGATGCTTATTAAGCTTTATATCTCAGAATATAGTTAAAAAAACATTTGAGTACAAGCCTAGCACGCTATAAATTCCTACAGGAAGAATAGCATTTATGCACATTTTAAAATATTAGACATACAAACTGTCAGATATACTTTGGCCTACACTATGACTAATCATTTCAACACATCAGACTTTATTGCGCAATATAGCCTTTGTTATCAATTTAATGATACATTCTGTGCACTTGCCTTAAGTGAAACCTTCAATTTGCAAATCTCATCATAACAAAACGGACATACCCCTTATCTGTGAAGCACAGAGAACTCGATATCCCAGAACATTCTATTTTCCTTACAACAGATACACACTGAGTTTCCAATTACATCTAAATATTGAGGAGGATGGTGGAGGACAGAGATGCCTGGAGGGCAGTGGTCCATGGGGTCGCAAAGGGTCGAAATCGACTGTGCGACTGAACAACAACAAATGTCAAAACTATCTTAATAACTTCTTATCCTCATAACTTCCTTAAATCTGGTTGTAAATTCAAGTGAATGTTATTTTCTGAAGTGCTGGGAAAACTTCTGGCTTCAAATGGATGACATCTCCAAAAAGTTTCTACCATCAGGGGCAATCCCCAAAAATACAGTACCTAGTAGGGAATCATTCTTCTTCTCTCACACGAGCCAATGAAATCACCATGTAACCATTCCCTCTTATCTTTTTAAATTCACACTTGTAAGGACAGTATTTTTTGAAAACCATGCTGCTTCATAAACAGTATGATTTAATTCTGAAATCCTTAGAGGTGAAATCCTGTTGCTAATAATAATTTTGTGTCAGAAATTATTCTGGGTTGAAAGGGTTTTTGCGGAAGAAACTCCGCTCAGGAAACACCCAAATGAGGCTACTTTCATGTCCCCAAGAGCTGGGACAGAGATGGGCGCTCAATCTGTCATGCAGTACCCAGAGTCTCGAACTGCCAACTTGCCAGCCTTCCAGCTAGCAAGGCAAGCTTCTTAAGCACAGAGGCACCGCAGCAGAACAGGACTACTGAATCAGTGGCACTTACAGAAGAATTGACTCACCAAAGGAGTCTACTTGTGATTTACTTTGCTAAGCAAATGCATTTCAGCCAGTGTTTCAACTGATTGAAAACAAAATTATCAGACTTAAATGCATTTTTCTAATATACACAACTTATGTGCCCAGGCTGTATTTCTGACTCAATGATTTTGCATTTTAAGCTTTGATCATTTAATATTTGATAAAGTAGTTTATCATGATTTTTAAATTATTTAGGGAATATCCATCAACATAGTCCTCATCTTCCATTCATGGTCACATTTTTTTCCAGCTTATTAGAATCAGCTCTCAAACCTGATTTCTGCACCACAGCATTCTGCCATCACTTCTGGGGCCTATGTTTATTGCTATTTTAGTGCCAACATAGCAGTTCGAAAGCAAGAAATTGCAAGTAGATAAATAGGGACCACTTCAGTGGGAAGGTAACAGCGTTCCGTGCCTAGTCATGCCTGCCACATGACCATGGAAACGTCTTTGGAAGCAGACAGCGCTGGCTTTTCGGCTTTGAAACAGAGATGAGCACTGCACCCTAGAGTCAGATACGACCGGCTTTCGAGCAAGGGCAATCTTTACCTTTACCTATTTTACTGAGAAGACTATCGACTGAATTATAATACCAGTAGGTGATGCATGAAGTTATTACATCAAAACAATTTGTCTTGTTAAGTACTGTACCTGGAGAGACCAGAAGCTGGAAAAAAAAAACCTACCACCTTTTTACACCTTCATTAGCAATGAACTGAAAATTGATACACAAAGGCATGGTGTTTCAGCATACAAAATTTGAATATGTGCAACAATGCTGCATCAGACAGATTTTTTTCACTGAAACTTTGTATCCTATTCAATCCACTGCTTGAGAATTAAGAATAGTCAGAAAATGTTGTTCTACAACTGTGATAGTTTCAGGAGGCCGTTGAAAGTAAATTATAAAATACTGGCAAGGACAATACATGGTTTGACTTACGTAACTCTCCTACTTTGAGGATATCACATAGCATTTTTGTTAATTCAATACTACTTCTTCCAAATGGACATTCGTGCTTGTCTTCACGGCTGCTGTTTTCTAAGACAATCTGAAATAAAACAAACAACTAAAGTTACAATTATACCACTATCTGCTTGCACTATCTACAGCAGTAACAAATCAGTTTCCTATACAATAACAAATGTAATTCATGTTGTGTTATGCAGGAGGCACTGGTTGCTCACTGGTACCAGTATAGGATGCTAGCTTCAGTAATAGAGACTCCAGGTGTCTATAGCAATAGACAAACTTACGTCTGCCATTCTGCCACCAGCAGCCTTTCAGCTTCAAAGCAGTGGTGAAAATGGAAATAAGTATAGCCTAGGACCATGATGGTGAACCTTGGCACTCGAGGTGCTTTTGGATTTCAATTACCAGAAGCCCAAGCCAGCACTCCTGCTAATCAGGGCTTCTGGGAATTTTAGTCCAAGAACATCTGGAGTGCCAAGGTTTGCCATCACTGGCCTAGGATATTATTCCATTCAGATATTTCTTTAATGATGCGACTGTTAAGGGCATGGATCTTCCCAGCTGTAATTTCTTGGAATTTTGAAGCTTCAGTGAACATTGGAAGCCCATAATGCAGCATGTTAAACGGAACATTTATGTTAATTTAAATTGCAACTATATGATATACACTTTCTAAATTTAACTGGAAATAAATTCTATGTGCAGACAATTATTCTGAACACTTTTCCTCAGAGCAATGTGTTTTGTTCTAAGCTCTACTCTGTTTTGTGATAAGCTCTAAGGCCAGTTGTTTAAAACAGATGGAAAGGAAAACAATGACCTAAATAATTACCATTTGGCCAGCAGATCAGACATTTCAGGAATTCCCTACCCAAAGTTCACATCAAAGAGTATCTTACATGCATTACAATTTTTGTTGAAAATAGGAATTTAAAATCATTGCTTTTTCTAGGGTTTCTTTCCACTAACCTATTTTTTATTTTATGTCCATTTACCTAGGAGTCTGTAGTTTTATTTTGATTAGCATCGGAAAAGAGACATAGCTCTTCTACCATAAGCTAATGGTTTAAGATGATTTGTTGGGGGAAATTTCAAAACTGTCCACTGGAAAAAGAATTTGGACATGAAGTAATAAAACATAGAGTATTATTTAAATAACTATTTCATACAAAAGAACATGCAAGAACTATATTGTGGACAACAACAAGAAAACACACACATACAACATAAAATATTATGTTCCAGGTCGCACAGTCGAGTCCGACCCTTCACAACCCCATGTTCCAGGTACAGTACCTTGAGGTAATTTGAGGACAATTGGGGGGGATCAGTTTATCCTCATTATTACCAACTGTCAATCCTTGAAAATTTTAGCCTCTGTCCTGAAACTTAGAGATGACTGAATATCCCTTAAAATTCTCTAGGGCATATAGGATATCAACCCAAGTGAAAGGAAACAAGTACGACATGAAATATTGTAATACTGATGAGTAGTAGTGTAGTTGCAAATTCTGAAGTGCAGGGTCCCTCTATGAGACTTGCATACGCTCTTTCCATGTGTTTAACTCCCTCTCTCCTGAGTGTACATGCACACATATTCGCAAGCCTCTAAATTATGATTTAGTTGCAGGTATTGGATGGGGTAGATCAGGGATTCCCAAACCAAGGCCCGTGAGCCAGACTCTGCCCGCGGCACTATTTTTAAAAAATATATATATATTTATTATTTTGTTATAAATCACATAACAAAGAAAAACATGACAAAACAAACATACAAGCACATCCACCCAACCCTTGATCCCATCGCCATGCTGTACAAAGTGAAATTTGCTTATACTATCTTGTTAATATGCCATTTTCTACTATTTCTTTTCCCAAAATTTATACGCTTCCTGACATGGCTTAATTCCATCCTTATTTGTCAAACCAAACATAACACCCCATGGCACTATTTCATGTGGCCCACTGCCCACCCAGAAGTGGAAGTGGACGTGTTTATGACAGCCATAAAACATGCCCGTGCATGCATAAACATGGTTACATCAGCCATAAATGTACCCGTGGTTGTTGTAAACACTGAAGCAGGCACATTTGCTTCTGCTTCCAGGGTGTGTGGTCTGGCCTGCTCAGCTATCCAGGGGGCATGGTCAGGCCCAGAGCGTAAAAAGGTTGGGAATCCTTGGAGTAGATGGACAGGAATCCATGGGGAAGAAAGATGAAGAAGTTGCCATCCAGAAGAATTGCTCCTCCACTTTCTTACATAGCCTGTGAATCATGCAGTGGCACTGCTGGTGCTTTGACACACACATCATCAGCAAAAATTGCCTCCCTTCCTCTTAGCCAGGGGTTCCCAACCTACGACCCATGGGCTGAATCCAGCCCCTGGGCCAAATTCTTCTGGCACCAGGCTGAATTGCCACCGACACTGGAAGTGCCCCTATGTCACCAAAATGCCATGAAAATGTGGCAAAAAAACCAACAAAAATGGCTTGAAAATGTTCCTCCCTTGCTCCCTCCTCCAAGAGAAGGGGCGGAGGTAGGAAAAAAATCCAGAAACATGGCACAAATGCATGTGCTGCTGCTCCCGCCACTGCCACCAGGAAGAACCACATGACCAGCCCCTCAGCTGACTGAGGAGATGTGGTCAGGCCTCTGGCAGGAAAAGTTTGGGAACCCCTGCTCTTAGCAAATCAAAGCCATCCACATGCAAAAGAAGTTGACATTGCTGTTAATGAAGCCATGTGTATAGTGACAGGATGCCTCAAACCTATTCCAGTTGAGAAAATATAACCTCTTGTTGGTATCACTCGACCTAAGATCAGGGGAGAAGGAGCAGTGGATGCTGAGAGAATTAAGCAAGAGAATGACCCTCAACATCCTCTGAATAGATATGAGCCTCAGGTCCTTCAGATCCAGAAAGAGCTTTATGGCAAGAACAAGCATTTTTTAGGGTACACAAGAGCAAAACCAAATGAGAAGATGGAGGAAGGAGCTCACTGGGCAAGGAACATCATTAAAGGAGGATATAGCTGAGTAACTCAACCTCTTCTACGTCACTTGGAGGGCCATGAATAGACTGAGGGTTGGAGTCTGTAAATGTAAGACCAACATGTCAAATGGGGCCTGCTAGCAAGCAACAACATGCTGTATGAATGTGGAGATACAGAATCTGTCTCATTTACTAGTCTGCTGATTACTGCCAAAAACGTGTACCAATGAGGACTTAAGTTTGGCCAGTGACAAAGCTAAGAAAGTGGGTTCATTTTGACATGCCAGGGTTTGATTAGGACACAAAAGAAGAAGAAGCAGATCAAAGGACCTTCCATAGAAAGACAAAATTGGATTCTATTTTTCATTTTCTGAAGCACTTCTCTCTCCCACCCACCCCCTTCCATCCTTGGTTCTGCCAGAAATAAAGATTGAAACTACACTTAATTGAAGTGCAATGGATAAAGAATAGCAGGTAACTAAGAAACGCTTCTGCAATGTCTGTTTTTACATTTCTACAGATTTCCTTTAGGAACATATCACACACTGAATGAGTCATCCCTTCTGTTTTAGAACCATTTGCAGTGGAAACTAGCAGTTCTCAACTATGAGATAGATGATAAAAAGACACCCCATCAAGCAACCATGATCTGAAATCATTAAGTCTATGTAACCATATATCTCATCTTAATTGTTTGTTGATCTCCATCTTTCAAAATAAAAACCCAACCCTATATAACAGAGGGTGCTACACTGCTGTCTTATCCACATAAATAAGTGCTGCTTTATTCTTTTTAATTCAGATTCAAAGACGTGCTGTTCCATTACCTAGCCCAAATGTAGCACCAATTTTAAGAACTGATTTTATTCTATTTTATTTCAACTCAAATAGATACATTTGTGGTACTACATTTTAATTGTATCTCATGCATACCTGTCAAGCGCGGCTCCGGAGATTATGGGATCTGCGCAGAACATTTCTGCGCAGGTCCGTTCTATGCATGCATAAAAGCCTTCAGAAGGCTTTTACACATGCATAGAACAGACCTGCACAGAAACGTTCTGCACAGGTCGCTTCTACGCGTTTCTATGCAGGTCGTTTCATAGAAGGCTTCTATGCATCCCCTTCTGCAAAGAACCCTAAGCATGCGTAGAAGGGTTCTACGCATGCGTAGAAGGGTTCTACGCATGCGTAGAAAGGACCTGCGCAGAAGGGATGTGTAGTAACTACTTTCCCCCACTGCCAAATTACGGGGTAGCGGCAGCTCCGGGCGGGAAATGGAGAAAATCAGGGTAATCCCGGCCAATACGGAGAGCTTGACAGGTATGATCTCAAGTACTTAAACCCTTTTTACCGTGCTGGTCAATGACCATAATTTATTTATTTATTTTTTTTTTATTTTTTTATTTATTTACAGAGGGTGCTATTTGGTTGACAAATATAATATAGTAATAAAAAGAAATCAACAGGCAAAATAAAAATGAAAAGTTAAAAAAGAAGAGCATATCGGTAACATTTTAGTTTTCTCAAGTGAACTTGATTTTGCAAGTGGGCCTAATATTTAATGGTTAAATCATAGTCACAAGGCAGGCTTGCATGCATCAATAAGATTATCTCATAATCGGCTAGGGAAAACAAGGCATTTTGAGTAACCAATAAGCAAAGCAAATTTCCCCATATACTGTATCTGAATTTATGTCACAAGCAAGCATCAAGGAAAATTATTTCTAGGAAGAAGAGCTGATAGTGCATTTAGATATATGAAAGTAATGGCAGACTGATGTTTTATTACAAGACTTGAGTTTAGTGGAAGACTACTAATATAAACAAGCAGAAAGAAACCATTAGTGATCCTGGGAATAAATATGGAAAGCAATATACATATTGTTAATTTGCTGTAATAGCAATGTAGCATTTTATTCTCTGTTATGACATACTAGAAATGTTGCTGAGAAAGATGGGTTTCCCTTTATTCCTTTCAGCCAACTACCGAGGGGAGGGGGGAATCTATATCCTGAGCAACAATATCAGAAAAATCATGCAACCTCAGCTCCTGCTGCACTGTATCATGCTGAGGGAGGCCCAGTAGAAGACATTAGAGCAAAGCAGAGCAAAGCAAAACAAAAAACCTTCACACAACAAATCATCAAGTAAAGGAGTGGGTTAGATTATAATCAATATTATTTGCCACCTTCCAGGGATTAAAAACAGTGTCATTTATACTGTAAAGTAGGGGTGGCCAACCCTAGTGCTCCCGTTCTTGCACTTCAATTCCCAGAAGCCCTGATCAGCAGGTGTACTGACTTGGGCTTCTGGGAATTGAAGTCTAAGAACAGCTGGAGCATCAAGGTTGGCCATCCCTATTGTAATGTAATGTAATGTATATTCCCTCCTTCCAAGATGTGCATAAGCAAATCCAGCCTTCCCATAAAAAGAGGGTGAAGTGAACACATCAAACAGTAGAGAATGAAAGATAAATCTTCCACTGAGAGGGCCCTTATGACCAGTGATGGGCACCAAAAAAATTTACTACCACACCGTGGGCGTGGCCTAATTGGTGGGTGTGGC
The DNA here is from genome assembly GCA_035047345.1 of Bradypodion ventrale. Taxonomy (NCBI): domain Eukaryota; kingdom Metazoa; phylum Chordata; class Lepidosauria; order Squamata; family Chamaeleonidae; genus Bradypodion; species Bradypodion ventrale. The sequence goes on along the minus strand of JAWDJE010000006.1, from coordinate 68,059,926 downwards.
CTAATCGGTGGGCATGTGACTGGGTGGCCAATCTAGTCATGCCTGCCACATAGCCCATGAAAACATCTGCAAACAGAGACAGCACTGGCTCTTTGGCTGTAAATGGAGATGAGCACTGCACCTTAGAGTCAGATACGACTGGCTTTTGAGCAAGGGCAACCTTTACCTATTGTTAGATCCAAAGCTGCCAGTCGTATCTGCCTCTAGGGTTCAGTGCTCATCTATTTATAGCCAAAGAGTCAGCACAGTCTGTTTGTAGATGTTTCTGTGGACATGTGGCAGGCATGACTAGACACCAGAATGTTGTTACCATTCCCACCGAAGTGGTTCCTATTTATCAACTTGCGATTGCCAGGAGCTGGGACAGAGATAGGAGCGCAAACGGTCATGTCGACCTTCCAGCTAACAAGGCAAGCTTCTTAACCACTGAGCTCAAGTGGCTAAGGCTCTGACTGGAAGGTGGCAGGTCAGCAGTTGGAGACCCGAGTGCTGGATGTTGGAGTGAGCTCCCATCTCTGTCCCAGTTCCTGCCAACCTAGCAGTTCGAAAGCAAGAAATTGCAATTGGATAAATAGGGACCACTTTGGTGGGTAGGTAAACAGTGTTCCGTGCACTCCGGTGTCTAGTCATGCCTGCCACATGACCATGGAAACGTCTGCAGAAGCAGACAGCACTGGCTCTTTGGCTTTGAAACAGAGATGAGCAACCTGAACCCTAGCATGGGATACAACTGGCTTTCGAGCAAGGTAAAGGTATCCCTTGCTTGAAAGCAAGTCATATCCAACTCTAAGGTTCAGTGGTCATCTCTGTTTTACCATGGAGTGCCCTGGGCTAGCTGCAGTCTACCTCGAAGCAGCAGTGAGTCTTTAAGGTGCCACAACATTTTTTATTTACTCTCTGATATGCTTGCACAGAATAAAATGGCTACCAATTTTAAAGTTTTATTCTGTGCAAGCAGATCAGGAGGTAAACAAAACAAAAACACAAAAATGTTGTGGTACCTTAAAGACTCACTGCCAGAAGTGGCAGTGGTGAGTTTGAGTCTGAGCCATGACTGCCTTGCCCCCGACCCAGGGGGGCAGGGGGGAGGAAGAGGCTCCTGGTCCTGCCGCCTCTCCCCCCACCCTCAACCAAGTGAAAACCGCGACTACCCGACGGCTGGCCTGGGGCGGGGGAGGGGAGGAAGAGGCTCCTGCCACCTCTCCCACTTCTCCCCCCACCCCCGACCAAGTGAAAACTGCGACCGCCCGACGGCTGACCTGGGGGGGAGGGGAGGAAGTAGTTCCTGCCACCTCTCCCACCCCCGACCAAGGGAAGAGAGGAAGAGGGAACCGCAACCGCCCAACACGGCCTCCTTGCCCGATACCTCCACTCTGCTGCCGCCTCCAAACTCAAAGCAGGAAATGCTGGCTTGGCAGCACAGCACGCATGCATAAGTGGGGAAGTGGGCGTGTCCACTAGAAATTTTTACTACCCCCCCTCCTGGACCGGTGCAGACCGGTAGCTGCCCACCACTGCTTATGACTGCTGAAGAGTTGATCTTCAGAAGAAGCAAGAGCGCTGACAACAGCCATTTTCCTGCTGTAGCAAAGGACATGAAATACTGTAACAGAGAAAGAGCCAGTGAATAATTTTCAGAGCATAACACAGGGATTATCTACCTGCAGCCCGTGGACTGGATGTGGCCCACAGCACATTTCATGTGGCCCCCCCACCGCCTCCTCCACACCAGGAAGTGCCATGTGGTAGAGGAAGGGCAAAATGGCCATCTGGCCCCTGAAGCTGTCTGAGGGAGCGTGACCCAGTCCCCGGCTTTAAAAGATTGAGAACTCATGGCATAACACATCACAAACACCTTGTTCTAGGGTTTTAGAACAAGTCAGCTGCCCATAGTTGCCTATATTGGGAGGTAACAATGAGAGATGTCAGCTATCATTACACTGAAGAACAAAGATCTGCCACCCGTGTTTATCATTAGAATGTCCTGTGCTTTATCCTCAGCTTGATGAAGTGAAAGACTGGTTAGAGAAGACCTCTGTGTTTGACCCCTAGATAACAAATGCTACTTAGTCAATACTGAAATTGATGGGTAATTCTCTGCTTTGTCTATGAATCTATGATGTTATTATTACATGAACTAAATCAGAGTTTGTCCTTGTTCAACTGTGTTGAACAGATCTCAAATTACATGTGCATGATCTACTGTGGGTGAACCTATGCTCTCCTTTGCCTATTTGGCTTATTTTCCCTATCTTTTATTATTCTTTATTACATTTTTATTATTAAAATAATTTTTAAAATAACATTTGAAAATGAATATTTGGCAACATAAACTAAAATTTTAGGGGGCGTGGCTAAAATGGCGATGTGAGAGGAATGTTTTCCCCAGCACTGTGGTAAAGGGGGGGCACTTATAGTGGATAAAGGAGGAATAAACCACCAAAAAATAATAAAAAAAACAAAGAAATTAGTAAACTTACTTTCATTGAGCGGACGAGCAATCGGGGACTTGGAGACGGGCTTATTTCATCTGCCTGCCTGTCCGAGCCTCGGCTCGGCTTGGGGCCACTACTGAGTGAGCTGAGAGAAAGCGAGAGTTTCCTACAAACTCAGAGAGATGCTGTGAGTAGATCGGTGCAGATTGAGGGAGATTCTGCAGAAGACTGTTGAGGATTGTGTTGGAGTTGGAGTCGGAGCGGATGGAAACGCGGAAGGGAGAGTTTGAGGCTGGAGTGAGGAGCTTGGAGTGAATTCGGCTGAATTGCTAGTGGAGAGGAGTTGAAGGTGGATAACAGCAAGTGAACCAACTAGCGAACCAGCTGATCAAAAAGAGTCTATGAGTGTGTGGGCAAGCGGAGGCAAGCGGGGATCGGGGCTGGGGAGGGATTTTCGGGGCAAGCGGAGGCGAGCCCTGGTCAATCCTGGGCAGCCGTTGAGCCAGAGCAAGTGCTGGGTGAGCCGAGAAGATCAGAGCTCCTCTCCCTTTTTGCTTTGTTTTTCCACTCCAAACTGCTTTGATTCGGAGCTGACAGAGACTGAGATAGGGAATTGCTGTGTATTGGAAAGAGAAGACTGTTGCTTGTGCTTGAACTGAGAATATTTTGGGAGATCTAATAAACTCTACATACATATATATTTAATTCAAGATGGCATCAGGATTTTGAGACTTTGTGCCTGGAGAGATATTTTGTTTTGTCTTCAAGAAATTTTGTTTCACTTACAAGTTATCTCCTTCTCTCCCCTCTCCTTCCACGCCTTTAAGAAACTGTTAAGGTCGTACGGAAGAGATTGAATTTAAGGGCGACTGAATTTAATATAGGGAGCACCCTACATCTCATTTTATGGACAATTGTGGACTGGAAGTTTTGGTATAAATTAATTGAAGTTAATTGGACAAATATATGAACTTAAGGGTATAGGCTGAAACCAATATAGGGGGCAGCTTACATTTTGCTTATGGATAATTTTGGACAATTTTGGATTGGAGGCTTGGCATAAATCAATTGAAGCTTTATTCATCAATAATTATTATTATTATGAATATCAACTGGACAAATATATGAACTATAAGAACTGGAGTCCCCCAAAAGTGGCACACCCCAGAAGTTGGATTTTTTCTTTTTTTCCATCTCTTTCTTTCTCTTTTATTAATCACTACCATAACCTTTATTTTATTTTATTTTTCATACATAATGATGATCTGAAGAACATATGAATTGAAATTGATGAGGAGATAATTATATGGAATAACAAATATGAAATTGTGGATTTGTTTTTTTTAAAAAAATGAATTTCTAATTGGATGAGTTTTTTAATTATATAGAATTAAGTAAATTGGTAATTAGATGGTTGAGATTTTATATTAATTTAATAGCACTATTAATAGAATATTATAGTATTAGGTTTGTTAGTATTAGTATTGTTATTAGTATTATAATTGTTTCATTCTTCTTTTTTGGAACTTATTAGCTTTGAGATTGTCTTTACCTTTAATGAAGTGATAACCAAGATTATTAAAACTGATTAATTTGGTAGTGTGGATGAGTCGTTGTGGGCGGGGAGTGGAAAAGGACAAGAAGCCTTTGTGGACCAGGGTTGAGCATGAGACATCATCAGATAGAAATTACAAAAGATTAGTCAGGATGGAAGACAAGAGTAAGGGGACACCAAGGAGCTTACAGCAAGAATTGAAAGAAGCAAAGGAACAGGAGAGAGTGAGAAAGATATTAGAACAACAGCAGCAGAAACAACAGCCGCAGCAGCAACAGCCGCAGCAGTAACCACAGCAGCAGCAGCAGAAACCACAGAGAGATAAAGATGAGAAGGATGTGGGGGCACCCAAGAGTGAATATGAAAAGATTAAAGACAAATTAGACGAAATGGAGTTGAATATACAAAAAGATCTACATAGCATACAGATCAGAATTCAAAGTGATGTGCAGAAATTAGAAGAGGAATGAAATCATGAAAGGACAATTGAACCTCCAAACCATGATTGCTGACCTTATTAAAACTGTGCATACAGGTCATGACAAACTTGAAAAAGGACAGGATGCACTTAAAAAGAACAGGATGAGATGAAAAAAGAACAGGTCAAAATAACAAAAGAAGTTACAGAAATAAAAGAAAAAGATAAGGAGAGAGATCTTAAGGTGGGGAGCCAAGAGAAGAGATTGGAATTAATGGAGGAACAGATGAGACAGGCCAATGCAGTCATTAGAAAGATTCCAGAGAAGACCCCCAATCAGTTAAAAATTAGAGTATTAGCCTGGTTGAATGGATTAGGATTGGGAACTAATTTTGGCCCTGAGCATATTATGAGTGTTTTTCGCTTAGGCTCAAAGAAAAACAGAACAGGATCAAGAAATGTGTTAGTAAAGTTTGCAAATGTCATGGAAAAACTGAATGTAATGGCACATGTAAAAAAAATGGGTTCGCAGGCATTGAAAATGGATGGAGCAGACATCGAGGTATACAATGATATTTCTGTAGAGGAAAGAATTTGGAAGCAGACGATAAGACCAATAACCAAAAGACTGATTGTTAAAACTATAAAGTATAACTGAAAATTTCCTAGACAATTGAATTTTTCATACTTGGGTAGATGGTTTGTTATCACTCAGGATTTGGACCCTATGTATGTTATGGAACAAGCAAAATTGGTGGAAAATGGAACGAAGGAATGGGATGCCTTCAAGGACGAGCTAATTGTTTCAGGGGGATACAAATCAGTTCATCAGGGGGAGGATGATTGAGTTACTGGGGGCAGTAGGTGGTATATAAAAGAATTAGCAGCAGCACTGGAGATTTAATAACATCTATGATAATTTTTCATCAACAACACGTTCCCCCCTCCTCCCTTTGGGAGACAAAGATAACTTTTTTGATAGAAAAGTGGGGAGGGTAATCAAATATTTTTGTTTTTTGTTAATTTTTCTATATTTGTTTTTCTTTTATGTATGTTGGGTGAAGGGGAATTCCTGGCTAAAGGAATACACACCCTTAGGAGGATGTGGTGGGCACAATCCAGAGGATTTGGGTGAATTATAAAGAACATAAAGGTATTAACTTGGAATGTGAAAGGTACTGGCTGCCAAGTCAAACAAAGAAGATTAGAATCAGCTCTCAGGAGAGATAGGCCAGACATAGTCTTTCTTCAGGAAACTCATCAAAAGTCAGGTGAGCTGAATAAATTATATTTAGGATGGACTCAAATATATGAAAAAGCATATGGTTCTTCAAAAGCAAGAGGAGTAGCAACACTGATATCGGTTAGATTGGGTTTTGATATGACCAAGAAAATAGTTGACCTACAAGGCAAAATTGATGATGAAGAAATCACTTTGGTAAATATATATGCTCCTAATGACGGCCAGGAGAAGTTTTTAGACAAGATTTATCAAATTTTGAGGAAGGTTCTGCAAAGATGATAGTGGCAGGGGATTTTAATTTGGTAAGATCAATGGCAGATAGTACAAACTGAGGTGGAGGTAGCAAAATGAGAATTTTGGATAGATGGATGAATTTATTAGCTTTGAAAGATACGTGGAGGGAGATAAAAGGATCAGAAAAGGCATATACCTTTTTTTCTCAGGTTTACAATACTTATTCAACATGGAATGTAGATAAAGATCAAAATAAAATAAATAAATATAAAATTCAGGTTAGGAAAAGTTTGAAATATTTGGGGATAAATATTTCCTAAAATTGGGATGATCTTAAGAGTTTTAATTACCAGCCCGGGGGGTTAAAAAGGAGCCTCTTGCGGCCCGAGAGGCTCGAAGATGCCGCCGTTGAGCTGCAGCGCCTCCCCGCCCCCTCCACCGGCGGGTGTGTGTGTGTTAATAGGAGCCTCTCGCGGCCTGAGAGGCTCGAAGATGCTGCTGTCGAGCCGCAGCACCTCCCCACCCCCTCCACTGGCGGGGTGGTGGTTAAAAGGAGCCTCTTGTGGCCCGAGAGGCTCGAAGACATTGCCATCGAGCTGCAGTGCCTCTCCGCCCCCTCCACTGGTGGGGGGTTTAAAAGGAGCCTCTCGCGGCCCGAGATGCTCGAAGACGCCGCCATCGAGCCGCAGTGCCTCCCCGCCCCCTCCACCGGCGGGGGGTTTAATAGGAGCCTCTAGTGGCCCGAGAGGCTCGAAGATGCCACTGTCGAGCCGCAGCGCCTCCCTGCCCTTTCCACCGGTGGTGGGGGTTTAAAAGGAACCTCTCGCGGCCCGAGAGGCTCGAAGACGCCGCTGTCAAGCCGCAGCACCTCCCTGCCCCCTCCACCTGTGGGGGACTTAAAAGAAGCCTCTTGCGACCCGAGAGGCTCGAAGACGCCACCATCAAGCCGCAGCGCCTCCCCACCCCCTCCCCTGGCAGGTTTTTTAAAAGGATCCTCTTGCAGCCCGAGAGGCTCGAAGATGCCGCCGTCAAGCCGTAGCGCATCCCCGCCCCCTCCACCGGCAGGGGGGGGGGGTTAATAGGAGTCTCTCACAGCCCGAAAGGCTCGTAGACACCGCTGTCAAGCTGCAGCACCTTTCTGCCCCCTACACCAGCAGTGGGGGGTTAAAAGGAGCCATGCGTGGCCTGAGAGGCTCGAAGACACCGCTGTCGAGCTGCAGCACCTCCCCACCCCCTCCACCAGCAGGGGCGTTTAAAAGGAGCCTCTCGCGGCCTGAGAGGCTCGAAGACACTTCTGCCACCACTTACCCTCTGGCCCCACTGGCAGAGAAACCCACCCAGTGCTGGATGCCGGGGGGGGGCTTTTTATCTCCTCCAGTGTCCTCGGACACCCCCCAACCCCCAGGGAGGACCTAAGGACCGTAGAGGCGGCAGGACTCTTGATGCTTCCTCTGGCCTCACCGGTGGAAGAGCCCACCCAGCGCCAGATGCCGGGGGCATTCCATCTCCCCTGGTATCCTCGGATACCCCCCCGACCCCCAGGGAGGTAATATTCATTGTTGTTTTCTCTTGCTGTAATTGAATTGTATATTTTGTGCTTTGAGTTTTTGTAACTGTAACTTTGAGATGTGTTACTGTATTATTGTTATGTATTTATTGTCCGCATTGTAAACCGCCCTGAGTCAGGTTGCACCTGAGTGGGTAGTTTATAAGCATGAAAATTAAATTAAATTTAAATTAAATTAAAGCAAAAAAAGGAAATTAAAGAAAAAATATTGCAATATAATAAATTAAAGTTGTCTTGGTTTGGCAGAGTTGCATTGTGTAAAATGATGTTACTTCCAAGATTAAATTTTCTGTTTGATGTGCTGCCCATCCAATTAAAAGACAAAGAAATTAAGGATTTTCAAAATTTATTTAATGCATATTGTAATGGAGGAAGAAGATCCAGACTTAACAGAAGTTTGTTTTATTTATCTCAAAAAGAAGGTGGATTGGGTCTACCAAACCTTAAAAACTATTATAGAGATTTTCAAATTAGAAGCGTTGTAAAAATGTTGAGGAAGGAGAAACCAATTTGGGAGGAAATGAGATGTGGGAATTAAATCAGATTGGTAAAGCAGCATTTCTGGATTTTAAAAAATCCCCGATAAAGTTGGATAGAGAAAATTAAGGAATTTCTGTCTCTCTCTCTCTCTCTCTCTCTCTCTCTCTCTCTCTCTCTCTCTCTCTCTCTCTCTCACACACACACACACACACACACACACACCATTGGCATCCTGGAGTGGGTTGGGGGGCTGTTAGCTCAGGAGGGTTCCCCCCCCCGGCCCCCTCTGGCTAAGGCCCTGCATCAGTCAACAAGTTGTTTTTCTTTAGAATGGGCTGAATATTTATTTCAGGCAGGACGGAGATCAAACCCTCCCGCAAGGAAGAGCTGATAATTCTAAAGGCCCATTCTGCTGTAATTTCACTATCCAAGAGGGTCAAGGGAGGAAGTGGTGGTTTTACAATGTGCATGTGCCCTGTCAGCCTCTTCAGATATTACAGACTGAAGCTGATCCTATAAAATGGCACAAGACAGTGCAATGGAACCCCTACCTGATCTACTGTATTAACTGTGAGTTTAGGTGCCATTGGATGGTCTCTATTTTATCTAAAATTAATCACATGAAATTCCACTGTAGATGGATCATGGCTCAATCCTTTTGGATAGTTAGGTTCTGAGATTCTGATTATGCGATTATATGCTTGCTGATTTGTGGCCTCTTCAATGCATTTAATATTATAGCGCTTTCTCCCTTTCCAGAATAGAAATATGTATTTCCTAGTAACACGTTTTACTAAAACCAGGTTATAATCCAAAGGAGGTTGGCTCCGATTTCTCTCAGGCCATTCCCTTTGCTGTTTAATCACTCAGGGAACTCGGTAGTGGAGAGGGTGTTTGGGAGTAATCATGTCAACTATCCAGATCATATTAGTGTACCATCTAGCAATCTCCGCTTTGACAGGCGTGCCAACCAGTTCAGCAAGGAACCCACCTAAGGTATCTTGTAAAATAACAGGATCCGTGCGTTCCGTGCACTCCGGTGTCTAGTCATGCCTGCCACATGACCACGGAAACATCTGCAGAAGCAGACAGCGCTGGCTCTTCGGCTTTGAAACAGAGATGAGCACTGAACCCTAGAGTCAGATATGACTGGCTTTTGAGCAAAAGAAACCTAACAGGATCCAATAACCTTCTGGACTGGATCCTATTTACCAGTGATTGATCCAAGTTCTCCATAGGAGAGGGAGGAAGCCATCAACCTAAATTTTAGCAGCAAGTGATCTGACCATGACAAGGGGGTGGATTTAAGATCCATCACGTTCATATCACAATCTCCATGTCACCTCAAGAATACTAGGAGAGTATTGCCCATTGCATACATAGGAAAAAAAACACATTTTGAGATAGGCCCATGGAAGTCATGAAGTCTATGAATTCTAAGGCCAGTCTAGGAATCAAAATGTCTGTGGCCAGAGAAAATACTGGGCCAAAAAAAATTCCACAAATTATCACAGGAGTTGGTGATAATGGTAAACTACTCTTTGAACATCTCATATCCTTCAAGAACCCTAGTCTTCTTCTTTACTTCCTCTTTTACTACTTTGGGTAAAAGGAGAAAAAGCCTAGTAGGGTCAGCAAAACTAATAAGAAAATTGAGGCACATAAAATGCACAGATTTTAACTTGTCAAAATCTGTTAAGAAACAGATCTTCACAATAAATGATTTTCAGAAGTGGGCAAGTTCTAGGCTCTTCTTCACTGAAGCTAAGTAGAAACTGAACATACATCCATTAACATACATAAGAACATAAGAACAGCCTTGCTGGAACAGGCCACAGCCCATCCAGTGAAGCATTCTGTCTCACACAGTGGCTCACCATTTCCTTCAGGGTATTCCCAAGGAGATGCCTTCACCTGTTTAGTATTCCCTGGAAATGGCATTGAGAGATATCCTGCCTATCTCTCCAACCCAGAGGTTGTCCTTAAGTATCCATAATTATAGCCATTGATACCCTTGTCCTCCATGAACTTGTCTAATCCTTTCTTGAAGCTGTCAAGACTGACAGCTGTCACCACTTCTTCTGGCAGGGAGTTCCATAGACCAGTGATCCTCTGGATGAAAAAGTACTTTCTCTTATTTGTTTGAGAACTAGCACCCAAAGGTTTCATGGAGTACCCCCTAGTTCTAGTATTATGCGATAGGGAAAACAGATTTTCCATATCTACTTTGTCCACATCGTGCATCCTCTGGGTGAAAAAGTACTTTCTCTTATTTGTTTGAGAACTAGTACCCAAAAGTTTCATGGAGTGTCCCCTATTAGATATTTTGTAGCTGCATTCTGCATGTAGATCAGGGATTCTCAACCTGTGGCCCATGGGCTGAATGCGGCCTGCAGCGCCATTTTGTTTGGCCCTCCACCGCCTTCACCACACCAGAAGTGCCATGTGGTGGAGGAAGGGCAAAATGGCCATTCAGCCCACAAAGCTGTCTGAGGGAGCATGACCCGGCCCCTGGCTTTAAAAGGTTGAGAACTCCTGGTGTAGATCCTCCACTAAGGAGCAGGGTGTACTAGGTAAACTGCAAGATCCCTTTCAAAGCCACAATGTCAAGTGCATCTTCCAGTAAACAACAGAAAATTGTCAGCTATTTAATAGTATTATATACTACCAAAGAAACCATCCTGATTTCTACCTTGAAAACCAATTGTACTGATCAAAAGTTCAAAACATTTTTGGATGCCAAAACATCTTTAGAAAGAAAAAGGAAAAAGAGAGAAGCTATTACAAAAGATTAAATTGGCAATAGACTCTCTCGCACACATACACACACGCATGGCATCAGGCAAAGGAAAAGAGGGAAAATAGATGACGAGGAACAAGGAAGAACAAATGCAAGGTAGATGTGATCATGAAACACAGAACATAAAAATTTCTGAATATATTTGTAGAAGCAGTTTAGTGAAAAGTAACTTGAAAAAGTATATTCTTCCCCTTCTACTCTTAAATATAAGAAAAAGCTTTACAGCTCCACCCATTTCTCCAAAGTAAATGGCATTTTTACCCACATATTTCTGAGTAAGTATTACCAGCATCGTGTTGAACTTAACTTCAGAAATTATAACACAACATATCAAGTAACTCATTTTGATTAAGATAACATGAGTGGGTTGGAGGCTTTTTCTGGAGCTTACGGAAGGATGTGTAGGCTGCCTTCTATGCAACTAATGTACTGACTAAGAAATATATGGTGCATAATCTGACTTAGTCAACCAAATTAAGTTTCCAATGGTCTACATAGACTGGGTACATTTGTCTGCACTTTATGACTTCTAAAACAAACCTCCTCCTCTTCTCTCAACTAGACTGTGATGTCTCAAAGAGGGGCTAAAAGAGAATAAGTAATAACTTAACTAAACTGTCTATTGAAAAGCCTGGATCTGTATTTCACAAAGTTTGCATTATTCAGAGCGTCCAAGTTACCAGGAAAAGAATGTTTCCACAGCCTTTTCTGATATTGTCATCTTTATAAAACCCAAGTGTTTTTTAAAAAGCTGAGTTAGTTTCATGGATCATTGTAGTACATGGTGCAAAGCATAGGTTTCTACTCCATTGTATTCCCAAAATATGCATTTTTAAAGGGCTAACATCTGTAAACTGCTAGCAAACATACCAGAAGCAAGTGCCTCAGTGACATGGTGTGTCCAAAGGGTTGAAGTTGCAACTGGAAGTTGCAACTGTTGCATCCTGGTGTCTCCCCACCACAAATCCTACCTCTTCCGAGATCTGGCTTTGCCGCTTTTGGCAGTCTGATGTTCAGCCCAAATACATCAGCTGCTAAGTGGCATGGATTGATAAAAGACTAGTAATTGGCTAAATTTAAGTAGGCCCCAGTTGGTAGTTGGAGCAAAACATCCCCTTTCTGCCGTGCTAGACTAATATTTTTTGATAGAATCTCTAACATTACATATCCTAGCAAGGAGCTCATTCTTCCCATTACTTTTCAAAGACACAATTTTTCCTTCCTTTTTTAATTTAAGTTTCCTTTTTGGAACTACAGTACATGAAGGCATCCTAATGAGAAGTAAACTGATGTCAACACACACATGGTTTAACTATTGCTATTGAGATATTGGGTCTGTGGGAGAGAGATAGGGATGTGGAAGCAGTAAGTATCAAGAGGAAGAACTGTGGCTTCAATGTATATTGGGAAGGAGGGAGGGCAAAAGTGTTTGAAACTGCCTAGAAGGGTACAACTTGGCCAGGTTATCCTGCTAGCCTGCCAGTGACTCAACACCGAGTGTCAGGTGGTGGTTAACTAATTCGACAACACTGAGGACTAACAGCCTTGGGTGCCAAAGTCCACAGGGAAGGGTGTGTCATTAATATCCATATAGCATACCTGTCAACTTTTGGATTTGAAAATAAGGGAAATTTTGGCCACACCTTTCTGTGGGCGTGGCCAAATATAGCTATGTGACTTGCTGGGCTCTAGTCATGCCTGCCACATGGCAGTGAAAATGTCTGCAAACACAGACAGCGCTGGCTCTTTGGCTGTAAATGGAGATGAGCACTGCACCCTAGAGTTGGATACGACTGGCAGATTTTACTTTCTTAGGATCAAAGATTGCTGCAGATGGTGATTGCAGCCGTGAAATAAAAAGGCGACCGATGCTTGGGAAACAAGCTATGAGAAACCTGGGGAACATAGTTAAAAGTAGAGGCATCACCTTGCAAACAAAAAATTGCATAGTCAAAGCAATGATATTCCCGGTAGTAATGTATGGGTGTGAGAGCTAGACCATTAGGAAAGCTGAGCGCAGAAAAATAGATACCTTTGAAATGTGATGTTAGAAATAGGTCGATCCTAGAAGAAATCAACCATGACTGCTCATTGAAGGTCAAATAGTAAAGATGACACTAAAGTACTTTGGACATCAAATGAGAAGAGAAGATTCACTTGAGAAGGCCTTGATGCTGGGAAAGGTGGAGGACAAAAGAAGGGGGTGGCCAAAATAAGATGGCTAGATGGTATTGTAAATGCAATGGGCACAAACCGTTGTGGGCCAAAGAACCCTTTTGCCATCTTCTTCGGGGACTTTTGTTTTGTTTTCTTTCTTGTTTACTCAGTGGCTTAAGTGACTAAGATGCTGACTGGGAGGCAGAAGGTCAGCAGTTCGATTCCCGAGTACTGCAGGACGGAATGAGCTCCTGTCTTTGTCCCAGCTCCTGCCATCCGAGCGGTTCGAAAGCAAGAAATTGCAAGTAGATAAATAGGGACCACCTTGTTGGGAAGGTAACAGCGTTCCGTGTGCTCTGGTGTCTAGTCATGCCTGCCACATGACCATGGAAATGTCTGCAGATGCCGACAATGCTGGCTCTTCGGCTTTGAAACAGAGATGAGCACTGAACCCTAGAGTTGGATACGACTGGCTTTTGAGCAAGGTAAACCTTTACCTTTACCTTACTCATTTTTAATTATTATTTTTCCTGGGAAGCAAAGAAAGTGCAGAATAGTAAACCAGCCCCCTAGGGTTACCAACTGCTTGTAAGCAGCTTGGCTTTAATGAACTAGCCATGCACATGACAAGACACACACACACCCAATTACGGTGGAGGAGCAAGGGATTAATTCCCCCAAATTAACCAATCTATTTTTTCTTCACTGCAACCAGTTACAGCACCTGAGAATGTCGGATCCAGCTTAAGGAAGGGAATTAGTAAAGTAAAAAGCAACCTCTGTAGTTTCCAAGCCTCCCAGCAGCTGAGGAGTTAATCTCCCTCCAGATGGTTTGTTAGAAGGTGGGGTGCGCTCTCTCTCTCGCTCTCTCATATAGTGATCAAGCAACATCCCTCACACACCCCTCCCAAGTTATCTTTAGAACAGAAATGGAAGCCTCCAGCCAGGAGGCAGGGCAGAAACAGCTCAATAAAGCATGAGAGTGAGAGAGAAGTCTCTCACTGATTTGCCCCTGCATATATGAAATATCGCTCACCTCAAGAGTAGACTCCCGTGCCATGGTGGCTCCCAACAGCAGCAGCAAAAACGAAGCCTCCATGACCATGTGGCAGGGAAGGGAAATGAAAGAGAAACTACAGAATACCCCCCACACACACCTTCTCTCTCGCCCCTTCCACAAGTGAAAAGCCACACAGCGACCTCTGGTGGCTGGAAAAACATACTGCAGCTTCGCCTGTGAGGGTCAGGATTTTTTTTTTAAAAAAAGAGATATTACGGGGAAATTAATAAAACGGGAGGGGGCGGGAAGAGGGGTAAAAATAAGGGGTTTTCCTGGGGAAAACGGGATACTTGACAGGTATGCTTAGTGGCTATATGCATTGTGTGTCGGTTTCTGCCCCCATTTGCTTGAAATACTACCCCTAAATAATTAAAGTGGTGAATCTGTTCGATTTGCTGATGGTTTAGCCGCCATTGGTGAATTTTCGGCTTACTGGTGAAAACCATGACTTTTGTTTTAGAATAATTTACCACTAGGTGGTTTTGGAGGCAGTACCTAGCAAACACACATAGGGCCCTTCACAGCCCAATTTGCGTTCTTGAGAACACTATTGCATTAGCTAATCTTTCTCACACTAGGTCAGGTAAAAGGAACTGCAGAATGAATTCACTAAAAGGTGTCTTCATTTTGGCAGCTTCACATATGGCCTAGACACGGAAGAAGAATAAAGTCTGTAGATTAACACTGTGCATAAGTTTATTTTTTAAAAAAAAACCAGATGATCTCATATTTGTAATGTTTTTTGTTTAGATCTTTTTTTAAAAAAAAACACTAGATAATTTGGCAGTACCTGCTTGTATTGTTTTTAGTTTATCTGAAGTGCACAGTGATTTCTGTGGACTTCAGTCCTCCAGACTAAGGAATGTTGGATTACTTCTATACTGTGCCATTCAGAACGTTTCCATTCTTCTGCCTCCATAGTGGCTATGAAAGTTTACGAAACTTACTCAGGCATGCTGTGCTAAAATGTCAAAAAGAACATGCAAAAGAAACAAAATATAGTTCACTGCTACCTTTTAAATAAGCCGTGTAGCCAAGCAGTGGGTAGGAAATGAGGGAAGAAAAATGACTCAGCCTTCCTTTATCATTCATGTCTAAGTAAAATCAACCACAGCTGATTTCTTTCTCTTAGGACTCAAGACATGCAGGGGGGAAAAGTCTTCACGTCTTCGAATCATTGGTCAGGATGGCATTTATATCCATTTGGAAACAAATGTTGGGTCACTGTTTAGCATTCATCAAAGCTTAGGTAGTAACACCATGTTTCTTAAATGACATTGCCATTCAACAATGAATTGCAGTTTGCAACCTCAAAGAAAGAAGGAAGGGGAAGAAAAGCCATTGTGTGTTGTACATTACCACAAAGAGTTCTTACCCGGATATAAGCATCCTGCTGATGTTTGGCAAAATACAACATATTGTCCAAGGCCAGCATCCCAGGAGGAGTTTGCGTAAAATCCATGGCTGGGTTCACATGGTTCTGTGAAAAGGCAGGGAGTAATAATGTTAGAAATGTAGTGGGGTGAATAAGTGCAAGCACTTCAGCATTATTGAAGAGTTACTTGGATTTAGCTGCTAACAACCTCTTAATAACTGTAAGATATGAAATCTGCTCTTTGAGCAGGAATAGCTTTATGGCAAGTTTTCTGATCTGTCTCTGGTTTTGCAACACAAAGATTTCTATCAGAAAGCTAAACCCTCAATGCTGTTTTGAACTGTCTCTGGTTTTACAACACAAGGATTTCTGCAGACAGCTAACCACCACACTTCCTCTTGTTCACTTATCAACACTTCTACAGACACTTTTCCTTTTCAAATAATAACTTTTAATGACTGAAGATAACAAGTAACATGATGTAAATTTTCCAGAAAGTAACATGAATAGTAACATGAAAGTAACATGAATACACTAGACTTGTAAATATCCTTTTGGTTCCTAAAATGTCCTTTACAGCGAAATCCTTTTTTTTAGGGATCTTTCCTAAATATCTTGAAGAGAAATTCCCTTTTTGAGAGGAAGTCTCCTTTGAAGACAAGTTCTTTACTTAATTACTTCTGACTGGTGATAAATGCTGTGATATTATTTCAAGTGACTTGATTTAGTGATCTGATGTTGTTGTATGATATGACATGTGTGGCTCATGATATGTATGTGTGGGTGTGTGTGGGTAAAAAAGACTAGTGCTTTTCCACAGCCCAGTGCTTCACAGAATGGAGGAGACAATCTCTCTTAGAGCCTTCCACCTCTGACTCTTGATTCTGACAGAATGACAGTTGACAGTTGGCATTTAGCAGTTGCCTAAGCTCCTCTCCCCAGCTCTCAAGCTCCAAGCATCTTAAGATGTTTTTTTCTTAAAGGAACATGCACATTAAAATACTACTGCTCTCTAAAGAGAGGGCAGAACAGCAAGAACAGACATTTTTGAGGGTTCACAAGAGCAAAACCAAATTACAAGATGGAGGAAGGTGTCATGATAATCACAAGGGATGATTTCACATTTTAATTTTATTTATATTTATTAAGTGTTAAGATTCATATAGTATATTCTCTGCAGGTTTGAGGATAGTTAACTCATACACTGAAGTCAGTTGCATTCCACTGTATACCAAACACATTCCATACAATAACACGTCACTAAGCATCAGGGTTGCTAAGTAGCAATGCCAGTCACTTAGACACCTGTGAGGGAGCTCACACTTGCATAACAAAAGGGATTCCCAATGTTAAATTCAGTCAATAACCCTTCACCTTAGAGATAGGGAAAGGTGACATTCACATAGAAGTAGATCTGTTCAAATATCTGGGGATAGTGTGAAAACAAACACCTGCACAGACACCGAAGAATTTTTTGGACCATAAGATGCACTTTCCCCAAAAAAAAGTGGGGGTGGGAAATGAGGGTGCATCTTATAGTCCAAATGCTGTCCAGCAAGGCTGTTGTAAAAGGATATTTTACAACAGCCGTGGCTGGCTGAAGACCTCTACTGCCACAGCTGCTCCAGTGCAGTTCGGCTTCAGGAGAGGGGAAAGAATAACATATTTTCAGCAGGCCATTATCATAGGTGGTCACAAGAGGGCAAAAGTTGCAATTTCCCATTTAAATGCATTGGAAATCAATTTCTTGTATTCTAAAGATTTTCTGTTTGTATGTTCCCAATGTATTTAAGTGAGAAACCAAACCTGTGCATAAAAAGAAAGGGTTTCATTTACCTTTCTTGTTCCTGCTCCATGTGTCCCTGCTCCTTTGTCCCTGCTACACATGGTCAAAATGGAGGGGGAAGCCATGCTTCCTGGTTGCAGGGAGAGCAAGAGGCTAGCCTAGAGCATTGCTTCCTTCCTCAGTGCAATTGGCCTGTCCGCCCATTTCCCCTGCAGCGCCATCACTGGTTGGTAGTGAAAGTACAATATTTGGTTCAGAATCCCCCCTTGTTTTCCTGCTCTAGATTGGACTACTCTCAAAGAAACTGCTTGTGGCTATGTAGTATTCAGATTCATACCATTTTATTCTCAAATAATCCACACTCAATCTTGTATGTTGCTTCAAAGGTCTTATTCAATTCACAGTCAAAATAATTCTCCTCAATATTTCAGTGATAAACAATATCAGTTCATTCAACAAAAAAGTCTTCTGTGTGTCCAAATATATTTAAATCATTTTGTTGATCCTTATATAAACCAGGTTGTTAATTTCCAGGTTATTAATTTCCAAAATCTAACCGGTTTAAAGATTTTTCGATATTTCTTCCTCAGGAAAATTTAACTCTGTATAAAATGCAAATCATAATACCTTTTAGTATTTCCAACTAACACATACACATCATAAATCCTTTAGTAACATTGTAATAAATCTCTCTAGTAATTTTGTACCTCTTACCTTTCTTCACGTTCTAAATGGCCTCTAATGTAATTCTTTTAGTGCCAGAACGTTATCAAGCCATTAAACCTTAGTGTTCATATACCCTCTGAATCCTAATTCTAATCACCTGTATATCCCAATCTTTTTTAGGTCCTTATCCTGTCCATAACGACAACTGGGTAAATTGTAGACTGACTCATTTTCTTAACACCCTCTGCTGGTAATGTACTCAGAAGTGGTCCACTCTACAAGAAGCATCTATAATCTATCTCTTGGTTCAAACCCTTCGGCAAAAGAGTTTGAAATCTGTGTATATAGAATGACTCCCTCTGTAGGAGTAAATGATCCAAATCTACTCTGTTGTATTGTTCTGCTTTCACAGTTTCAAACTTTGTTGAATGAACTGATATTGTTTATTACTGAAATATTGAGGAGAATTATTTTGACTGTGAATTGAATAAGACCTTTGAAGCAACATACAAGATTGAGTGTGGATTATTTGAGAATAAAATGGTATGAATCTGAATACTACATAGCCACAAGCAGTTTCTTTGAGAGTTGGATTTCGACACTGCTTTGCTGTTGCGGTTTTGCTAGATTGGACTACTGATTGCAGAATGCAGCTGCCTGGGTGGTGATGGGGTGCAGGCAGTATACCCGCGCCTCGCCGCTACTATGGGAGCTGCATTGGCTGCCAGTTTGCTTCTGGGTGCAATTCAAGGTGCTGGTTTTGACCTTTAAAGCCCTTCATGGTAGTGCACCAGGATACCTAAGAGACTGCATCGGCCCAAGGCTTTCAACCTGCCCTATGACGGCAGATTAGTGTGGTCTCTGGTGGTTCCATCAGCCAGGGAGGCTCGCCTCACTGGTACCTGAAGGAGAGCCTTCTCGGTAACTGCTCTGGCCCTTTGGAACCTCCTCCCATTAGAACTCCACCTTCAGGTGGAACTGTACCCCTTTCAGAAGGCCCTAAAAACTTGGCTGTGCCAGTGGGCATAGGTAGTTGGATCAACTTCTCAGCCCTGCTGGCTAGTCTAGTCCGGAGTGGGGTTTTTAATGATGGGTAGGGTCTGTGTTTTTATGGGTTGTTAAGCAGTTTTGTGGTTTTAATGTGGTTTTAAGGTTGTTTTATATTGATGTGTTATTTGATGTCTGTAAGCTGCGCAGAGTCGCCTTTTTGCAAGTGGGATGGCATATAAGTCAACAAACAAACAAACAAACTTGGTGTGTCTTATGGTCAGGTGCATCTTATGGTCCATAAAATATGGTAGGTGATGTCAATTCATGTCTAAGAATCTGGGTTACATCATAAACACCTGTTTGGGTAAACAACATTTAGTCAAAACAATTAGTTCATCTCACATGTTTAACATTCTGGAGGAAGGTGTGAGGACCCAAAATGTATTTAAACCCAAGATTTTGAGGGTTCAGAAAACACCAATTGGAAGTGGGCATGAGCCTACATTCCTTTAAAAACACCTTTTGGAAGGAGATGCGAGCCTACATCACTTTGAACCCACACCATGGAGATCTAAGGAAATCCTATGGGGGCTTCCAGCCCAAATCAGCAGTGCTTATTTTGTCTGAGTCTTTGCTGAAACCATCGGGGCAAAGGACTTAGAATCTGACAGCAGAAATGCCAACTTGGAGAGTTAGTTATTTTCTTAGTTTGTTAAGTTAGAGTAGAATAGTTTATTGCTTGGATGTATATCCTGCATATTTTTGGATGATTATTATTCTTCAATAAAAACCTGGGAAAGACAACTATGCCTTGTTTGTCATCTGGAAGAAGGGGAGTTTTGCAGAGCAAAGCAGACCTGAGATAAAACTAACTTTTCTCAAGGGCTGATAAGGTCTCTATGGAGATGAAAAAGGAGTGAATCTGATCTACTGACATGCCTGGGAAAGTATCTTTTTGAGACATTTCTGCCTTTGAAGGTAAATCTATTGGAGGGCAGTTCCCAGGGCCAGATAAAAGCTCCATCTCTCTCTGTGTGCATGGGAAGGTGGCAATATAACAGACTGTTATTCAGCCTTGCTACCGTACCCCTGCCTAAGGTGCAGAAGTGCCATCTTCCCCATTCCATTAGCAAGGGGACCAAGGGAGAGTGTTCTCGGGGCAGGCGGGCCGCTGAACTTAGAGGGATTGCCCCACGTGGGTACCCCAAGACTGGGGTCCCACTGATACCTCATGAGACCTTCCTACCCCCTACCCCATGACAGAAGGAACTCACTGGGTAAGGAACATCATTAAAATAAGATATAGTTGAAGAAATCAAACTTCCCGTTAGGAATAGGCTGAGGTTTGGAGTCCCTAAATGTAAGACCAACATGCTCAAGTGGGGGTTGCTGGCAGACAACAACATGCAGTGTGGATGTGTAGAGATTCAGAATGCGGCTCATTTACTAATCTGTTGATTAATGCCAGAAACATGCACAGAAGATCTCTTCCTTTTATGATGCGTACCGACTTTTTATGATGATGATATTGTTGACATATGTGCTGTTATCTATTGTATGGTATTTATTATATTTTACTATTCTATTGTATTGTATTCCATTGTATTTTATTGCACTGTAATATTTGATGTTTGTGGTTTCTGTGAATCGGCCTGAGTCGCGTTTGCCAAGTGGGCGACATACAAATCCAATAAATCAAATCAGTCAGATGAGGACAAAGCTAAGAAAGTGGCTTCATTTTGTCAGTCCAAGGTTTGATTAGGAAACGAAAGAAGAATTTGATCCATTTTGGAGGGGGTGGCAAGATCTGCCATTTCACTAGGAGCACACATGGGAAGGAGAAGTACAATTCTTTTCTCCTCATCAAAAATCCAGAGGAAAATTGCTACTCCTGTCTCCCACTACTATGTTCTTGAAGGTAAACTTCCCATTGGGCACAAGAGACCAAAGATGCCACCCCCAATCACATTCCTACCAGCCTCTTTAAGCTGAGCCTTCAACAGCAACCTGACCTATGAACACCAACAGAGACACTAACAGCAGATTATACCACTTTTTTCCAAGCAGAAAAGGAAGCCCAAAAGAAAAATCTACAGTGGTGTGCAGTAAAGTCCAGGATGCAACTATCTGAAAGGCTATTTCCTGGAATTATTTCAAAGTATAACATATATCCACAATTAATTTTAAAACACGTGGCAGTTTTTTGCAATTTTGTTCTTGAACATATCCAACAAAAGGAGATCATTCAGTATAGCTTTGAATGTTGTTCTTTCAATTCACACTGGATTTGTGGCCAGCCACTGGGTTTAAGATAAAAAAATCTCACTTGTGAGAACCAGAGGGATCTGACCAGAGGAGGTCATATTTTATATCTCAATAGCAGACTCAAATCTATCTGGTTTGCCTTCTACTCTAAGCAATGTTCAGGGCTATCCAAGGTGCTACTTATTTCATCATCATCATCATTGCTGGCTCAAAATCCAAACTTTGATCCTCCTGACAGCTTATCAAAACCTGGCCCTTACTATTTGATTTTTGTCCTGCCTGGCTTGACTTATCTGTGCTTATTAGATGCTAGACCTGGATTTATAGCATGAAATCTTGATTCTCTGAACTTCAGGCAAAAAACCCCCAGAACAAATGAATTGATTCAATTATTATTATTTTCAACACAAAGGCCATGGCAAATTACACAATCAAACCACATATATAACAAAATTTGAATTGAATTTCTATTGTGCCCAGGTTTAAAATTGCATTATACATATCTAAGCATAAAATTTTATATAATTAGATTTAATCATAAAATGACAATTCATTGACAAAAGACCCTGAGCAACAAGAATCTGTCAGCTTGATTGGTGGCAGAGGATACAAATCTTGTTTTTATTTCCCTGCAACTTATTTCTAGCTTGACACACCTGCAGAGCCCTGAATCTCTCCAGCCTAGATTGCTGCCTGTCACAGAATCTTGCATTATTTCAAGCAATAGTTTTCAATGGTTGTTAAAAATAGCACATTTGACTGCTGTTCCCAGAAGATGAGACCCAAGGGTACTGATCCATCTAAAACTCTTATCTTTCCTGACGCATGCTACCATCAAGGACTGTTTTTCAGCTTCTTCATCTCCACTCTGCATTTTAATGTGCAGAGTTTTCATTTGTTTTTTTTTTCTTTTCATTTTTATTGCATAAGGTCCAGGTGGGAGCAGCTTTTCAAAAAGAATATTTCTAAGGAGGAAAATGACTCTTCAACAATGGCAGGGATTTTTCTTGTCCTTTAAAAAAAAATTCCTTTTAAATTGGATCTAATTCATTCCTAGTGGGAAATGTTTTAATGGGGATATTTTAAGAAGTGTCTGTCCAAATTCCATGGTTTAGAAAACAGTAAACATTTTAAGCTAATCTAAAACTATGAAATCTCTTACCAGTAAGTGAATGACAGATTTAAACAATATATTCATCACCTATGTGATGAATACACAGAATCCCATCAAATTTGTAAACTAAAGTATAAATGCAAAGTGCTTCACAGATGGATCAAGCATCTATCCAACCTTTTAAATAATTTACTCAGTTCTGATCTGAACCTCGTCCAAAGGTGTTGGAGACCCAGTAGGTGTTGCTTTCTCCTTCTTTTCTCTCTCCTTCTTTGGCTCTACTTTTTTTGATTTCACCACCTCCTCTTACTCTTCCTTTTTTCTTTCCATGCTTGACATAATGTCCTCAAATAATGATGATAATGTTTCTTTTAAGTCCTTGACTGATGCCCTTTGATCCAGCTCCAAATATAAATTCACACACCAAAACTCCCACCAAACAGATTAATCAATTAGCAATTACCCAATTGTTTTGATCAGTCATCCAATTTTTGTTCTTTATATATATTGTATGTCTCAACTTAATTCATTAAATCAGTTATAGCCAAAATAGCTTATAATATTAAAGGATGGAAAAACCTAGTACATCAAGAAGGAAGGGGAAAAGGAAAGAAAAAAGAAAGAAAAAATCCACAATAATCTCTGGTAAATCCACAGGAAGGAGAAATAAAAAAAGAGATGAAGAAGAAAAAAAACACTTTATATTCCAGAATCAGATCTTCCGTGGGGGCTACCCCTTTCTCCTCCGCTGCACACAAACTCTTCAAAAAAAGATGAGAGGGGGGGAGGACCTTTTTAAAATTCACAATGGAGTCCTCCACAGCGGCACCCTTCTTCTTCCGTCACCAGCTCTAGCTCCACCACCACTCGCTCTCTTCTAACCCCTATTCCAACCTTCTAGACTTTCTTAACCTTCTACTACCTTCCACCACCAACACAGTCACATTCAAATCGAGAAGAGCCTTCAATTGAGTTTCCCCCTTTCTTTCGCAATCCGTAACTTTGTATCTCTGTCTTCTCCGCTCTTAACTTTCACTTCTCTTCAGACATGCTCCACCGCTGCCTTCACTTTCCCGTCTTTCCACTCAGATTTTCAAAACTCCAATTCTCTTTCTCATTTTCAAAACTCCGTCTCACTTTCACTTTTCTATCTAGGACTGGTTTTGGCATGACAAGCTGGTGTGGCACTAAAGCCGCTGGCCTTGCTCACCCGCCAATCTCCCATCCTACCAAAACAGGCTCCGAACTGCTTTTTGTTTATACTTAAGCTAAGTCCTTTAAAGTCTCATTTAACTAAAGAAAACACAGTGATCCACCTTTATGAAAGCGAGAGTGAAGAAAGGTCAATGTTAAACTATTGCCATCTTGGTCACACCAAGCTGGAGGAAGTGACATCACAAGATAAGGCAGATATTTTGAAGGGAATACAAGGGAGTGAAAACAAGGTTATTGGAATGTTTTCTAAGTTTGTAAAACAGACTAACGATAATTTTCAGAGAGTTGAGAAAGAAATGGGGGTTATAAAGACAGATTCAACATAGATGCAAGGAGATTTGAAAAAACTGCATGAGGAAGGAAAGGAGGTAAAGTTTAAAATGGAAGCACAAGGAAAGTGGGTAGATATGGTAGAAGAATTAATGAGGAGAAAAAACATAGTCATTCGTAAAATGATGAAAAAATGCCAGATCAGTTAAAATTAAGAATTTTGGATTGGTTAAACAGTTTGAAAATTGGAAAAGACTTTTTGATGGAGGACATTGCAAGTGCATACAGACTTGGATCAAGAAAAGGGAGAGAGGTGCAGAGAAACGTTTTGGTGAAATTTTCAAATTTGGGTGATAAATTGAGGAATTTATAAAACAAACTGGATCTGGCATTTTAAAGATTTATGGAAATGACATGGAGATTTATAACGATATTGCAACTGATGAAAGATTATGGAGATATAAGATGAAGCCGGTGACAAAGATATTGAAAGAACAAGAGATCAAATACAATTGGAGGTATCCTCAACAATTAAGATTTTTTTTATGCAAAAAATGCATGTAATTGATTCAGAAATGGATTCAATGGAGTATTTGCATGCGATTGGTCTGATCCAAGGAGGCTCTCAAGAGTGGGTTAAGCTAAGAAAGGAATTGGGGGAATCAGGAGGAATGAGGAAGGGAGGAGATGAGGATGATGAGAGAGGAGTCGTGGGAGGGGTAAAAGCCAAAGTTTTAGGGACGGAGGTAGAGGTGGTGGAAATAGAGGGAAAATGAGAAATGAAACTATTAAAGGAGAATTAGCGGATAGAGTGGAGAGTATGAACAGTTTGAGTATCTTACATGTCCCCCTCCATCTTTGGAAGACAAGGGCTGCTTTTTCGTGAAGAAAGGTATAGGGTGGTGGCAAAGCTTTTTCTTTATCTATATGTGTTTGAATGTAGGGTAGAAGGGTTTAAGTGTATAGATAGAGGCATGCCTTGGGGAAATTGCAGAGAACTTAGCAAATATTAATAAGATTTAATTATGAAGTATGTTAAGATATTGTCTTGGAATGTTAAAGGTTCTGGTTGCCAAGTGAAGAGAAGGAGATTGGAAATGGCCCTTAGAAGGGATAAACCCAACACAATCTTTTTGCAGGAAATGCATCAAAAATTGGAAGATACAAACAAATTATTTTTGTCATGGACACAAATATATGAAAAATCTTTTGGTACATCAAAGGCATGAGGGGTAGTGATCTTGATTTCGAATAGATTGGGTTTTACAATGATGAAAAGTATTTCTGATCCTGAAGGTAGATATTTGATAGTGAAAGGAATAGTAGATGATGAAGAGATTACATTGGTTAACATTAATGCTCCAAATAAGCATCAAGGTAAGTTTTTGGAGAAAGTTTATCAGTTAATAGAAAGAGAAAGATCAGTAAAAATGATTGTAGCAGGTGATTTTAATTTAGTAAGATGTGAGATAGATTGTACAAATGTGACCAAATATAGAATTGGGGTAAAAATGCAATTGATTGATAAATGGATTAGACTATAGGGACTGAGGGATGCATGGAGGGAACTTAAAGGGTCAGAAAGAACTTATACTTATATTTCGCAAGTTTATAATTTATATTCTAGATTGGATTACATATTCGTTACAGATAACATGGTTAAGAATTTGGAAGATATGGAAGTAGGCATCTCCCCCCCCCCTTTTTAAATTTTTTTATTTAAATCTACACATTACATAATAACAAAAACAAACACATCAACTTAATAGAGGACATTCACCATGTGCTATTTACATTGCCATATGGGACAGAGTTACTTAATTCTTATATGATTCCTTTCCAAAAGGAATGCTGATCCGGCGTTGGCTTCTGACCTTGATCCTTATGCAGTATATAGTCTATAAAACATCTCCACGTGTCCTGAAATTTATTTTCTTTTATTAGTCCTTTTCTTAAATTTAGTTCCCAGGTGAGCTTATCGTTTAAAGCAATAGTCCATAACTCATTGTACCATTCGTCAATTTTTGGAGTGACATCATTCTTCCATTGCCGCGCTATACAGTGTCTGGCACCTGATAACATGACTGCCATTAATTCCCTTTTACTATATTCCACCTTATCAACATCCGTTAGTAATACTATAACTGTGTCCAATTTAACCTTTTCATTCAAAATTTTCCCAATTTCATGCTCTACACTCGTCCAGAATGGCTTCAACTTCTTACACCCCCACCACATATGCTCATACGTTCCTATATCCTCCTTACACCTCCAACATATATTTAATTTTGTCTTGTCAATTAAATGTAATCGCACAGGGGTCATATACCATTTCCATAATAACTTGTGGTTATGCTCCTTAATCCTTACTGATAACGTTTTCATGATTCTTCTTTTCCACTTTCTATTCCAACATTCATCTGTGATTTTAACATTTAAATCTTGTTCCCATATTCCTCTTAATGCTTTTTGGGATTCGTTAGAATCATCCAATACTTTATATAATTTACTAACTAATCCTTTAATTTCTATTTGACCATTTCTTAACTTATATACTAGCTCCTCAAATTTTGTCATGTTCCTGTCTAAGCCTATTTCTTCCCTGTATTTTTTATTCCAACTATTCAGTGCGGCAACTTGAAGCCAATTTAGTTTCAACTGTTTACACATTTCTGACATTTTCTCCTCATCCTCACAAACATCTAACCATTCCTTTAATAAAGTTACTTTATATCTTTTCATTATTTCTTCAGTCCTATGGTCTAAGAGTAGTGGGAATGATTTTAAATCCCTTAACTCCAAAATTGGTGATAACCCTGGGGATAATTTGTTTTTCAATAGTGTCCATGTTCTAAAGAGTGTCTTTAGCATTTTATTCGCGGTATTAATTTTAACTGTTTCTTTGCCTAGAAATATTAGTGATTCGTCTCCCAATTTTTCACGTAATTCAATCTCCCCCCCATATCAATTTTTTCCTTATTAAAATTTTACAAATATTTTTCAGTTGAAATGCCCAATAATAATTTGTGATGGTCGGGATTCCTAAACCACCCTTTTTGTGTGAAAGATACCACAACGTTTTCTATATGCTAGCTTTTCCCCCGTTATTGCAATAATTATTTATTAAATTTTGAAATACATTTAGTTCCTTCCTTTTAATATTAATTTGGAGAGTATCAAATAAAAAATTTATTTTAGGTAACAATTTCATTTTACACAACGATACTCAACCAAACCAGGATAAATTTAGTTTTTTGTATCTTATAATCTTTTCCTTTAACTCCTTTTCCAATTTGTCAAAATTCAATCTCTTTAAATCATCGTACTTGTTTGAAATGTTTATTCCTAAATAATTAATACTAGACCTAATCTGTAATTTAAATCTGGATTTTATAACTTCTTGTGCTTCAACATTCCCATTTAAAAAATTGCCTCTGATTTGTCCCAGTTAACTTTAAGCCCCGTCACCCTATAAAATTTTTCTAAGTGTGCATGACTTTTCAGGATTTTTTAATGTTAATAATGTGTCATCTGCATACTGGCTAATTTTTATCCCATTTAGACCTATCATGTCTGTATCTTCTCTTACCACATTAGCAATTAATTACATGACCATTATAAACAGTGAAGATGATAGTGGATCCCCTTGTCTTGTGCCAGCTTCCAACTTAATTTCCTCTGTTAATTCATCATTTATTTTTACTCTTGCTGATCCCCTTTGATATAACTGCCCAATTACTCCACAAAATTTCGAACCGAATCCATATTTTACTATAATTTGTTTTATGGTAATCCACTGGATGGAATCGAAAGCTTTGAATATATCTAATGAAATAAAACCTGTGTGATCTCTTTGCTGCTGTGCAATGATTGACATGTCAAGTATCCTCCTTGTCAGGTCCGACATGAACCGACCTCGCAAAAACCCTGCTTGATCTTTTTGAATATAGTTACCTAAAAATTTATTTAACCTATTGGCCAGAACTGCAGTAAAAATCTTTACATCCTGATTCATCAGCAAGATCGGTCTATATGATTCGATGTTTTCCACGTTTTTTCCTACTTTTGGTATTAAAATAATAACTGAGTTATACCATGATGCCGGTACTATACCTCCATCTATTACATAATTAAATACCCTTTCAATCCTTGGTATCAAAACTTCTTTGAAATCCTTATAAAATTCCACAGGCAAACCGTCTTCACCAGGGGTTTTACCCACCCTTAACTTATCTATAACATCAGTAATTTCTTTAGAGGTTATTTTTTCGTCCATGTAATTCCTATGTTCTTGATCCAATTTTATCCTTGACCATTTATTTAAATAACTTTTTAACTCAACATCGTTTATCTCCTTTTTAGAATAAAGCTCCCTATAAAAATTACTAGCAATGTGTATCTTATCTTTCATTTTGTTACATCTTTCCCCATTACTGTTTATCAAAATCTGAATATTTCTACTATTTTTCTTTTCCTCTGCAACTTTAGCCAGTAGTTTAGAATTTTTATTACCATACTCAAAATAGTTTCTTTTAAGATAAATCAAATTCTTTTTAACTTCTTCAATATCCTTTTCAATAATTTTCATTTTCAAACCCTGTAATTTATTAAA
This sequence comes from Bradypodion ventrale, assembly GCA_035047345.1. Classification (NCBI taxonomy): domain Eukaryota; kingdom Metazoa; phylum Chordata; class Lepidosauria; order Squamata; family Chamaeleonidae; genus Bradypodion; species Bradypodion ventrale. The sequence goes on along the minus strand of JAWDJE010000006.1, from coordinate 68,031,684 downwards.
CACATTTCTATCACCTGATCTTACATGTTCTTCTTGCAACTTCCTTACTTCGTCCTCTATTAATTTTAAATTTTTATTTTCCTGTCTATTATTCCTACATGAAAGTATTATACTTTCCCCCCTGAAAATTGCCTTCATGGTGTCCCATAAAACTCCATCATTAACATCATTAGTGTCATTTATCTCCCAGCATTCATTCCACTTTTTAATTATTATTTCCTTACTCTTTTGATCCCTAAACAATTTTGTATCATATCTCCATGCCCCAATACATTTTTTCTTACCATCAATTCTAATTTCTAAACACATTTCAGCATGGTCCGATTCTTTAAATAATCCAATTTTAATATCTTCAACTTTACTTATCAAGTTTTCTGAAGTCAAAAAGTAATCAATCCTTGAATAGGAGTTGTGAGCTTGTGGAAAAAAAGTAAAACCCCTTTCTGAACCCATGATATCTCTCCATACATCCCGTAATCCCATTATTTTAACCACCTATCTATAACAGAGTTATGCCCGTGTCTCAACACATTTGTGGTGTCTAGACCCGATCTAATTAGATTAAAGTCTCCGGCAATGATTAATTTAGTTACATTTTCATTTCTTATCTTTTGAGATACACCATCTAAGAATTCCTCTTGCTTCTCATTTGGTACATAGATATTAGCAATTAATATTTCCTCCTCATTAACCATTCCTCTAATTATGACATATCTCCCTTCAGGGTCAATAACAGACTTTAGTTTTGTAAAACCCAATTTTTTAGAAATTAATATTGCGACCCCTCTCGACTTTGAATTACCAAATGCTTTCTCATAATGCTCTATTCCCCTTAGATACAAGTTGTTTACATTATCGTTTTTCTGATGGGTCTCTTGTAAACAAATCACATCAGCAGCGTTTCTTCGTCTCTGCTTGGAAAAGGGGAGCCACAAATGTGGATATATGTGTGCAAAACTCAAGAAATTTTTGAATGAATAATTGGAAGAAGTGTCCAAAGATGTTAGTGGTCTGAAAATAATAGTTTCCTGGTTGAAAACTTGTACTGTAGAACCTGCAGAGCTGCGGAGCCCAGGGACGGAGTTGGTGTGTTCAAACGCCCAAGCGCTCAAACGGCAAGTCGGGAGCCTTGGAGGCTGGGAGACTCAGAGGCTTGGAGTTCCAGAGATCGCAGTGGCAGTTTATCAGTATCGTGAGTTTTTTTTTCAAGGGATATTGACAGTGTACTCCAATAAGTGGGTGAAAACAAAGAAAAAAACTTTTTTAAAAAAAAGATTGGAGGCTGTAAGGCTGTGTTGGATCCTGCTGTTGGGGAGGTGAGGCGAGGCAGATGAACTTGAACTTGAAAGGAGAGACGCGGCGAGTGAGGATTAAAGGCAGAACGAGAACCGGAACAAAGGTGAAATCGGCACTGAGAAGGAGGTGGAAAACAGTTGACAAAGAGTGATTTTTTTTAAATTGGTCCTGGGTTGCTGGAACAGGAACTGTTGGTGTTGTGGGCTGAGCGTGATTTGCTCCCCCCTCCTCCCCTGTTGTTATTATTGTTATTCCTGAGCAGTCATTTTGGGTAGCCCAAGGAACAAAGCACACTGTCACCTGAACTTTTATTCTGTGAGTTGAAGAGCGGTGACGGAGTGCAGTGTGGTTTTGGAATTTACAGAGTACTATTAAATTTGACTCGCATACCATCCTGTTTGACTGTAAAGAAGGAAGATCCTGTGGTTCCATTGGTGCTTTTTGGTGCTTCTTTGATTTGAATGGACAAATGGACAAAGTATATAGGCATTTTGCTTCATTGCTTAAGTGGTTAATGTAATCATAATACTGAGAGAAATTGGGGAAATACTGAGAGTCTTGAACATTTTTCTTTGGAATAAAGGGGTGCTGAGAACAAGGAATAAAGTTTTGAACTAGAGACGGTTATAGTGTTTCATCGTTAAGAAGAAAGAAGAAACTGAAGTACTGTTCTTCAGATAACAGCAGTTAATCACCGAAGCACGTTACAGCTGGTGTCTTCAGGGTTTTACTAGACTCAAGGACAGCTCTCTATTTTATCTTATCTTGAAACGCAGCTGTGTTACAAAGTTATTTTGAGAGTGCCAACTTAAATAGAAAGCTGAGCAGTCCTAGAATCATTTTGGAAACAGAAAATAGAAAGTCATATAATATTACAATACTAAGCAGAGTAAATGGTTGACCACGTCATCTGATTAGATAGGTGTATGGAGAATAAAATTGTTAAGTGTGTATAAGGGTTAGATTAGTGAAATTAGAATATTGTATACTGTTTGGTGATAAAGTAGTGTAGTATTATAGAATTATCTGCTATTAAATTCGGATGAATCGTAGAGAGAAGGGTAAATTGTTAAGGCAAGAGATAGAATTAGACCCAGTTTGGTTAAGGACAGGTAGGCTAGTAAGAGCTGAAAGTGAAGGCAGGAGGAAATTTTTACGGGACGAGATCAAAGAGGCTGAAGAACTGAGAATTTTTAGAGCAGATATGGAAGCAAGGAAGAAGTGTCAAGAAAAGCAACAATCTAAACAACAATCAGAAGTAGAACAGATTGAGCAGGTGAATACTGATGAAGAAGACAGAGCTCAGGGGGCTATAAAAAAGAAAGTAATGGTAGAGAAGGTGCTTGAAATTAGGGAAAGGGATAAAACTCAGGAAACAGATATGAATGACTCTAGGAGTTCCATTGAAGTAAAGCTTGCAGGGTTGGAGCAGTTTCTCCAAACAAAATTTGAAACATTAGAAGAGCAGCGAGTTCGAGACAATCAAGAATATATTAAGCTACAACCAGAAAGTTTTAACGCATTCCAACAAAAAATGTTGATGATGATGTCAGGGTTGATGGAATCTACCAAAGCTGAAGTAGCAAGTATTATGAAAGAAGTATCTGAATTAAAGGAAGGGATGTGCATGAGCAAAAAAGAGGTTGAAGTATTGACCAAAGAAGTACAGGTGGTGCGAGAAAAAGTGAAGGAAGAGGAAGTGAAGGTAGATGACCATCAGGCAAGAATAGAATTTTTGGAAAATCAACATAGAAAATGTAATGTGATAATTCAAAATATTCCTGAGATTTGTGAGTGAAGGTTTGAAGTTGACCTTAATGCAGCATATCAGGAATTCCGGTTCGGAGGCATTGAAGTTAGAGGGAAATAACATAGAGGTTTACAATGATATTTCTGTTGAAGAATAGACTTGGCGAATGCAGTTAAAACCAATTACAAAAAAACTAAGAGAAAAAGGGATTTCCTATTTTTGGCTCTCATCAAAAAAATTAAAAGTTGTAAATTCTGGAAAGTCATATATGATAAAAGAAGGATTATATGTTTTAGATGTTTTAGTGGACGCGAAAATAATTGAAAGTAACACCAAGGAATGGGAAGACCTTAAAGATGAGTTGATATTATCAGGAATGTATATGACTCATGATAAGAATTGTTAATAGGAATAAATTGTCTAGGCACATTATATTTGAGACATGTAAAGCACACATTAAGAAGGGAGGATAAAGTATATGGATGTGGCATGTAAAGTTGATTTAAGAGTTATGTTGATGTTATGCAGGATGATTAGGAGCTAGGCTCACATAATTGCACACTCCCCCCTCCCCTCCTTGATTTTTAAGGGTGTTCTTTCTAGGAAAGGTGGGGAGGGTGAAGAAGTTTTGTTATATGTTTTGTGTTCAGTTATTGTATTATTTGTGGGATGGGTTATGTAGTATGTCGAGCACTTGCCAATGGGAGACAGGGATTGGGTTAATAGGATGTAACATAAATAAGTATGAAGAAAATTAAAATTGTATCATGGAATGTTAAAGGTATTGGCAGCATAATTAAGAGTAGGCATCTTTAAGGTATCTGACCATGCGAAAGTGTTGTTGGGATTAAATTTGGAGGGAGTAAATCAGAGAAGAAACAATTGGAGTTATGATATAAACTTATTTAAAGACTCTAAGAATAAAGAACAAATAATGAAAAATTGGGAGGAGAGCTGGCAATGGAACGATATGGGGAAGTGAGTTACAATGTGGTATGGGATACCATGAAGTTGGTATTGAGAATGTATTAAATTACTTAGCATTAAGAACAGACAATCGAGGAATAAACAATTGGAGTTGGAGAAAGAAATTAAGCAGCTTCAAGAAGAGCATGCTAAAACCAAACATGTAAAGATTTATGATAGGTTGCAGAGATTAAAAGCTGAATCGATAGGGAAAGATATAGAAAAGGTGAAATGAGATTTGATGTATTTGAAAGGAGAATATTTTGAATATAGTAATAAGAATTCAAAATTATTAGCAAGGGCAGCAAAAGAGAAGAAGACTAGAAGAGAAATGGGAAAGTTGATAAATACTGAGGGTATTAGATGTAATTAAACTAAGGACAAACTTAAAATTGTGACGGACTTTTATCAAGAATTGTATTCAAAAAAGGAAATAAATATAGAAAAACTAAAGATGTATTTGGGGAAATGATCTAGAGTGAAAATAATGGAAGAAATAGAATGGAGGAAAAGATAACAGAGAAGGAAATCAAGGAAGTTATAACAAAGTTGAAGGGAGGAAAGTCTCCAGGGGAAGATGGATTAACAGCTGAGTTTTATAAAGAGTTTTATGAACTTGTGGTGCCCAGACTCTTGAAGCTGTTCAATTATATTTTGGAAGGGGGAACGGTGCCGACTTCATGGTATAGAGCAACAATTGTGTTGATTCCTAAACCAGGGAAAGATTTAGAGAAGGTAGAATCGTAAAGGCCAATCGCATTAATAAATCAAGATGCTAAGATATTCACTGTGATAATGGCAAATAGGTTGAATAGTTTTATGACCGGTTATATAAACAAGAATCAAGCAGGGTTTTTGAAAGGGAGACAGATGGTGGATTTAACAAAGTGGGTGTTAGATTTAATGGATATAATGGTCCAGAATAAAGAGAAGGTGGGATTATTATCATTGGATATATATAAAGCATTTGATTCGCTTCAATGAGTTACAATTAAAGAGATAGTAAAGAATTATGGGTTTGGAACAAAATTTTAAAAGATTATAGACCAATTATACCAACATAGTTCCGCTAAGGTGAAGCTAAATGAAGTGTTTACGGAGGAGGTAGAGCTTAAGGCTGGAACCTGATAAGGTTGCCCACTGTCACCATTTTTTTTATAATGGCAATGGAGTTGCTGGCGAATGTGATAAGGGAAGATAAAAATATTGAATGGGTGGAAGGGAATAAAATTAGCATGTATGCAGATGATACTTTGATAATTATGAAAAATCCTAAAAAAGTTTTAGAGAAAGTCCAATGGTATCTTATGGAGTTTGGGGAAATGATAAAATTAAAAATAAATTGTGATAAATTAGAAATAATAATTTGTAATATTCAGCCCAAGGATAGTTTGAAATATTTGGGGATAAATATATCAAATAAATTTGAAGAATTAAAAAAATTATGAAAATCAGAAAAGAGAAATGAAGGAAAAAATTCAACAGTATAAGAGGTTAAACTTATCTTGGTTTGGCAGAGTTGCACTGTGTAAAATGAAATTATTACTGAGACTTAATTTCTTGTTTGATGCTCTGCCGATCCAACTCAAGGAAAAGGAGGTAAAATATATTCAGAATATTCTGAATGATTATTGTAACAGGGGTAAGAGAGCAAGAATATCAAAAAATCTGTGGTACTTACCACAGAAAGAGGGTGGATTGGGAATACCAAATATTGGAAATTACTACAAGGCTTTTCAGTTATAAAATGTGATGAAAATTTTAATGAAGGAAGAAGTAATATGGGAAAAAATCGAGATGAAAGAGATGAATCAAGTAGGTAAAGCAGTTTTTTTGGATAAGGAAGTAATAAAGATCAGGCCTAAAAATAGAATGATAAAAACAACTTTGGACTTATGGAAGCAAATGAAAAAACAGTTAGCTCCAGATGTATCCCCAATTATGGAATTGGAAGATTTGAGAAATTTCCCTGTGAAGATAGATAGGGACGTGAAGGAAGTGTTTCTGAAAAATGATGTGTTCCTGCTGAAGGATTGGATTTGGAGTTGTAAGAATGAGGAAAAAAGATTGGAATTATATGGACAAATGAATTTGAACCAGTTCTAAGTTATGTTATTGAACAAATGGAATAACAAATATGTTCTGAAAACTAGCATAACAAGAGATAGGACAGAGTATGAAGAGTTGGTATTTAGAATAAAAAAGGGAGAAATAGGAGTTAAGGGTCTTGTTAGCAAATTATACAAGATTTTAAATTATGATGGTGGATCACAGGAAATATTAAGAACAATATGGGGAAAGGATTTGAATATTAAAATTTCGGATATAAATTGGAGGAACAAATGGAAGAAAAGGGTCATGAGAACCATGTCTGTTACAATTAAAGAACACAATTATAAAATGTTGTGGAGGTGGTACTGACGCCATTTAGGTTAAACCGGATGGATTGCACTAAAAATGTGTTGGAGATGTAAGACTGTATTGGGTACTTATGAACACATGTGGTGGAGTTGTGAGGTAGTTAAAGATTTTTGGGTAAAAATAGAAAGGGAAGTATTGGAAATTATGGGTATGAGCTTTAAGTTGGAGTCAGGTACCGCCTTATTGACTGAGTTGGATAACATGAATATAGAAGAGAATAAAAAATAATTGTTAACTATAATATTGACAACAGCGAGACAATGTACTGCAAGAAATTGGAAGAATAATTCTATATTGAAAATAGAGGAATTGTACAGAGAAATGTGGCAAATTGTATTAAACGATAAATTAACATGGGAATTGAAATTTTAAAAAGGAACATAAGAACAGCCTTGCTGTAACAGGCCACAGCCCATCCAGTCCAGCATTCTGTCTCACACAGTGGCTCACCATTTGCTTCAGGATATTCTCAAGCAGATGCCTTCACTTGCTTAGGATTCCCTGGAAATGGCATTGAGAGATATTCTGCCTATCTCTCCAACCCGGAGGTTGCCCTTAGGTATCCATAATTATAGCCATTGATACCCTTGTCCTCCATGAACTTGTCTAATCCTTTCGTAAAGCTGTCAAGACTGACAGCTGTCACCACTTCTTCTGGCAGGGAGTTCCATAGACCAGTGATCCTCTGGGTGAAAAAGTACTTTCTCTTATTTGTTTGAGAACTAGTACCCAAAAGTTTCATTGAGTGTCCCCTAGTTTTAGTGTTGTGCGATAGGAAAAACAGTTTTTCCTTATCTACTTTGTCCACATCGTGCATGATTTTATAAACTTCAATCAGGTCACCTCTTAGACGCCGTCGTTCAAGAGTGAAGAGGCCCAACCGTTGCAACCTCAGATGGTAAGGATGGTGTTCCAGTCCCTTAATCATTCTGGTTGTCCTTCTCTGCACTTTTCTCAGCTCCATAATATCCTTCTGGAGGTATGGCGACCAGAACTGTACGCAGTATGATTAGTGAAAATAAATTTGGAAATATATGGAGACTCTTCTTAGTTAGTTGAATTAAAGGTGGCAGACCAGTACCAGACCAACTGAGTTTTTGGTTATACCATGGGATGGCTATGTAGTACCGCAATAACCAAGGCATTGTATATATCACTGGGTTTATAGTTTATGTTTGGGTTTTGCTTAAGATAGTGTAGATTTTATATTAATATGTTATAAGCTTAAATAATAAGGTTAAAATGAGAATGTAATGAATATATACTATCTTTTTATTATTGTCATTATTAGTGAGATTTTGTATTTTTAGTTGGTGTTGTTAGGTTTTTTATCATTTGTAACCTTGTATTTGTATTGCAATTTTGCATTGTGTTTAAATGTTTTTTATTTCATTTTTAAAGTACTTTTTTGTTGTTTATTGTAAAAAAATAAAAATAAAAAGGACTGCAAACTAAAAAAAAAGGTGGATCAAGAATCAGCTGGTCTCCTATTCTTAGCCATTGGCACTTAAACCACAAGATGTGCCTGGTTTTTTGTTGTGTCTGAACCCTGGAAGAATTACTCGAACAGAGCTGGCTCAAACAACAACATGGTTTATTGCTGGAGGCAAAATAACAGAGAACAGATGCAAGGATAACAGCTTTTATACAGAACACAATAGATACATTTACCCAAGGTTTCCGGAGGAGCGGGAAAACATTAGTGAATCAGCTTCCACAAAGGTGGTGCCTATTTTGCAAGGTGTGCTGAGGCATAAGCAACCTTAATACACAACATTCCTCCCCCCTAACGGGGGACCCAATCCCCATATCTTTGGGGTGGCCTGCAGGCCCTTTTTGGACGCCCCATCTGAGGGGAACTCTGAAAACTGGTATAGGACACTCGTTATTGCTGGCGGTTCATGTGAAACCCTCGGAGTAGCCAGACCCTTGGGGGGGACCCGCAGACTTTTTGGGTTGGTGTTAACACTGAGTTCGGAGAGCGAGGAGCTGGTTCTCTCTCAGCTCCATAAACAGCCCATTCGGGTGGGGGGGGGGGGCTACCTGGAGAAATATGTGCCGGCAACGATTCAACTGGAAGTGGCTGGCTGAAAAAATCAGAATCCACTTCAAAATCTGGGGGCTCCGAGCCTTCCTCCGATCGACTCGAGCTAAAGGACTCATGTAGTTCTACCTTCAGGGAAATGTTTTGCCTGACAACTTGGGGTCCATTTGGTCCACGTGCCTTCTCCAAATTAACCCATTATCCATGAGCACTTTGTACGAGACTGGTCCTGTCTGCTCTAGGACCTCTCCTCCCAACCATTGGGACCCATGGGCATAATTATGACAATGCATGGACTGTCCCACCAAGAACCCCTTAGAATTACATACATCAAAATTCTGCCATTTATCTACTATACTGTGCAGGTCTAAATGGTCAAAGACTGAGGACAACTTCCTTTTCATTAGCAGATCTGCTGGGGAGAACCCAAAGGCTAGAGGGGTAATCCTGTGGGTAAACAGAAACTGACATAACTGCAAGTTCAAATCACCAGACCCCATTCTCTTAAGGGCCTCCTTAACTGTTCGGACCTGCCTCTCTATTTGCCCATTTGTAGCAGGGTGGAAAGGAGCAGCCGTTATGTGACTAACCCCATTTCGCTTGAGGAAGTCCTGGAATTCTATTGATATAAAAGTCAACACGTTGTCGGATATGACAATGTCGGGCAACCAGAAAGTGCAAACAACCTCCTTAGTTTGTGAATTGTGACGGCTGCCGATGTTCAAAACTGGGACCACTTCTAACCATTTGGAAAAGGAATCAACAATCAATAAGAATAGGGCACCCCGGAATGGCCCGGCAAAGTCAATGGGAACCCTCGACTAGGGGCCCTTCACCATGTCCCATTCCCTGGTGGGCTGGTGGGTCTCCTCAGGACTCAAAAACTGGCACTCTCAACAACGCCCCACCCAGTTCTCAATGTCCAAATCAAGCCTAGGCCACCAGAAGTAGCTCCTAGCAAGCACCTTAGAGCAAACAATGCCAGGGTGATTTATGTGTAATGTACAAAGGACCTTCCCTCGAAATGCTGGGGGAATGACTACCCTTTCCCATCAAACCAAACACCCCCGCTCCAATGACAGCTTGTGTTGTTTAGTGTAATAGACCTGAAACTCGTTAGTCACAGGGGGTGATGGCCAACCTTTTTGTACCCACCACATAACCTTAGATAGTTGGGAATCTTTCTTAGATGCCGCTGCAATGTCCTCAATGGACACGGGTGGGGAATCTAACACTTCAATCATAAGGACCTGATGGTCTACAGCAACCTTGCCAACAGACTCAATGGGGGACCTGGAGAGTGCATCTGCATTTGAAATTGAGACACCCAGGCGATGCTGTAAATTGAATTGATAGGCCTGCAGAAACATCGCCTACCAATGTATCCTCGGGGACAGGATCTATGGCGTTGACTAATCTGGGGTGTAGATGCCCAGGAGCAGCTTGTGATCTGTAACAATCGTGAACGGGCTCCCGTAAATGAAATCATAGAATTTCTTGGTCCCTGCGATAATGGCCAGGGCTTTCCTATCAAATTGCATGTACCTCTTTTCCGTATCTGATAGGGATTTTGAGAAGTAGGTGATCCGTGCCTCCGCCCCAACCCCCAGGTCATGGCATAGAACTGCCCCAACCCCTACAGGGGAAGCTTCGCAGACTAGGACAACCAGCTTGCCAGGGTCGAAATGAGTGAGGATCATGTTGGACGTGAGGAGTTTCTTAACCTCCCGAAATGCTTGCTCCTGCGGGGGACCCCCAACACCACACGACTTGCTTCTGCAATAGACTGCCACAGTAGCCTTGTGAGGGAGGAATGAATGATAGAAGTTCAGAAGCCCCAAAAAGGACTGTAGCTCAGCTTTATAAGTCAGTTATGGGGCGTTTAAAATTGCAGAGACTTTAGAATTGGCTGACATGATACCATCAGCGGTAACCCTAAACCCCAGAAAATCCACCTCAGTTGCGAAGAAACAGCATTTCTCCTTTTTCAGGTGGAGACCTGAATTTTGAAAATGCTCCAAGACATTTCCAAATTTAATAGCAAAGTCCTCCTTATCACATCCTGATATTAAGACATCATCAAAATAGGGCAAAACCCCAGGAAGACCCATAAGCAACCTTTCCACCAGGCCCTGGAAAATTCCCTGGGCTGCGTTAACCCCGAATTGGAGGCGATTAAATTATAGACACCCATGTGGGTGGTGATTGTTTGGCACAATGCCGAGGTGGGAGTAACAGGCAGCTACTGATAAGCCTGGGCTAAGTCGAGTTTGGCGAAACAGTTACCCCCATGGAGTGAAGCAAGGAGGTGGATGACCACCGGTACAGGATAAGAATTCAGCCAAATGGCCTTATTAATAGTGCACTTATAATCCGCACAGATGCGGATGTCCCCATTGGACTTGATGGCCATTACAATCAGAGTTTCCCATTTGGCGGAGTACACCAGCTCTAAAATGCCCTGCGCAACCAGTTTATCGAGCTCTGCCTCAATATGGTTCTTAAGTGCAAAAGGCACCTGGTGGGGTTTCATCCTGATGGGGACAACAGTAGGATCCAACTCAAAATGGACTGGGGGCCCCTTATAAGTACCCAACCCTGAGCAGAAGCCGTCCAGAAATTTATCACAAATGGACTGAATGGGATCAGACCCCACTGAGTTAATACCCAAAATGGCAATACCTAGGGGTGCAAACCATTGAGTCCCCAGGAGGTTGCTCTTACCAGTCTTGACCACAACAAGGGGAAGGAGGGCAGACATGTTACGGAAACGTACACGAAAGTTCCCAATGCCCAGTGCAGAAATGTGTCCACCTTGCACGTCACTCAGCCTGACCTTCAGGGCCTGTAGCTTGGGTCGGGCTAACGGGGACATGCGGAAAAACTCTTTCTGGGTGATGATAGAGAAAGAAGTTCCCGAGTCAATCTCCATATTGACCGGGCACCCCTGGATGTTGACGTTGATGAAGAACTTTCCAGAGACCATGTGGACACGGGAAGTGGGACGGCCTTGGATATTGGGTAGTCCTTCTCCCAGTGAGCACCATCCTTGTGTGAACCCCTGGAATCCTGGTGGCAAACCTTGGAAATGCGCCCCTTCTTCCCACACCGGTGGCATTCTGCATCTCTAAAGGGGCAGTCAGCATGGAGGTGCCATCTTCCACACCCTTGGTATGATGTGATGGCGTCCTTACATGGAACCGAAGGCACCAGTCACCACCGCTCGACTTGATCCACATCGTCCTCTCCCTCTGAGTCGCCGGAGGACTACAATGGGCTAGAGACTCGGTGTTTATGAATGGCCGCACTCTTCTATATAGGGTTGGCTGTTACTGAATGTAAGAACTGGACCCCAGCATTGGCTATCTCCACAGCTTGAGCTTCTTCAAACGCTGCCACGAATGTTGGAACATCCCATTTCATCAGATGCCACTGCGTGGCCTCGTCCCTAATGTCTACCACCAACCTGTCCCTCAGGGCTATGTCAAGATTCTCCCATTGACAAGGAATGGCGGCATGTTGGAGTACAGCAACAAATTCAGCAATGTATTCTCTGGCCTTCTGGTTACGTCTATAGAAAGCCACACATGCCGGAATCACTGCAACCCTCGGCCTGAAGTGGTCCCTCAAAATGGTCAGAATGTCCTTGAGCGCAATGTCTATGAGCAGCCTCGGAAACACAAGATTGTTGAGGAGCTCAAGCATCGGCAACCCACAAAACGTGAGGAACGTTGACTTTTTTTAACGCTGGGTCGATCCTCTGAGAAGTACAATAATTTTCAAACTGGAACTCATACATAGTCCATGATTCCGGAATTGATATGTTGAAGGGGCCCATCGATACTGAGGTGGCCGCCGCCATTGTATCCCACCTTTGATGCCAATTGTTGCATCTGAACCCTGGAAGAATTCCTCGAACAGAGCTGGCTCAAACAACAACATGGTTTATTGCTGGAGGCAAAAGAACAGAGAACAGGTGCAGGGATAACAGCTTTTATACGGAACACAATAGATACATTTACTCAAGGTTTCCGGAGGAGCGGGAAAACATTAGCAAATCAGCTTCTACGAAAGTGGTGCCTATTTTTGCAAGGCGCGCTGAGTCATAAGCAACCTTAATACACAACAGTTTTGAAAAGCTATGAAGCCTTCCATGGTGATTACAGTGAGAAATTCAAAACACCATAACCTCTATTGCACCACTGGCTCTTGTTTTACAGCAGGAGTTCTCAACCTTTTAAAGCTGGGGCCCAGGTCACGTTCCCTCTGACAGCTTTGGGAGCTGGACAGCCATTTTACCCTTCCACATGGCACTTCCGGGTGTGGTGGAGGTGGTGGTGGTGGTGGACAACATTAAATGGTGCCGCAGGCCGCAGGTTGAGAATCCCTGTTTTATAGTGCAGAGGAAAAGGGTCAATGGGATGAGGAAGAGTGGATGAAAACGATAGTGCCAAAAGTACCCCTCGAGCAGCATTACATTGAAGAAAAAATCACTCAGACAATGATTTTAGATTCGTGGTCATTGAAATTGTTAAAGCAGAACAATATAACAGAATAGATTTGGATCGTTTACTCCTCCAGAGAGAATCATTTTACATACACAGATACCAGACTCTTTCACCGAAGGGTTTGAACCAAGAGATAGACTATAGATGTTTCTTATAGAATGGGTCACTTCAGAGTAAATTATCTAGGAGCTATTTTACAACCAACCCAGGTGTCGTTATTAACAGGATGAGGACGTTATGGAAAATAGGGAGTACAGGTGTTTAAGATTAGATTTTAGAGAGTATATGAACAACAAGGTTAAATGGATTTCTAACGTTCTGGCACTGAAAGAATTACATTAGAGGCCATTTAGAACGCAAAGATAGGTAAGAAATACTATGTAACTAGAAGCTATGTGTAAAGGTTTTATGATGGGTGTATGCTAGCCAAAAATACTAAAAGGTATTATGATTTGTATTTTATACAGAGTTATATTTTCCTGAGGAAGAAATAATCGAAAAATCTTTAAACCGGTTAGATTTTGGAAATTAATAACCTGGTTTATACAAGATTTATGAAGATATTGAATATACTTTTGGACATACTGAAAACTTCCTTGTTCAATGAACTGATATTGTTTGCTACTGAAAAATTGAGAAAATTTATTTTGTCTGTGAATTGAACAAGACTATTAGAAGGAACAAACAATTTTGGATTATTTCAAAAAATATATGATATGAAGTTGAATGAGAATAAATGATATGAACTTGAACAACATATAGCCACAAGCAGTTTTTTTTTGGAGTTGGATTTCTACACTGCTTTGCCGTTGTGTTTTTGTTTCATTAATGTCAGATGGGCAGAATATAAATTGAACAAATAAATAAATGCAGAAAACTATAATAATTTGTTCACCTAATGATAAATGAATGGTACAGATTGTTCTAATGGAAAATTCAGTGTAAAGCATATGGGAAGCCCTAGTCAGCAGGAGTGCTGGCTTGGGCTTCTGGTAGTTGAAGTCCAAGAACACCTGGAGTGCCAAGGTTTGCCATCACAGCTCTAGTCTAAGGAACATAGAGGATTAAACAAATTCTGTACAGTCTTAGAAACATGTTTGAGGAATGTTTGCCTATGTCAGTGATGGCTAACCTTGGCACTTCAGCTGTTCTGAAACTTCAATTCCCAGAAACCCTGATCAGCAGGAGTGCTGACTTGGGCTTCTGGTAATTGAAGTCCAAGAACCAGTGGTGGGATTCAGCAGGTTGGCACCAGGTTGCCAAAACTGGTAGCAGAAGTTCTGGTTGGCCCCACCCATCCATGTTTTGAAACAAAGTAGTCCTAATTCGGTGCAACGCAGGGATTTTCCACTGACCATGCCCACTATACCACACCTATAGAGTAGGTAGTAAAAATGAATCCCACCACTGCCAAGAACACATGGAGTGGCAAGGTTGGCCATCATTGGCCTATGATGAGTCATGTAGGAGAAGAAAGTTTTCTACAAAACCAAAACAGAATAGACCATTCATGTCTTTTCGTCAACTTCATGGCAATAAAAAGGGAATGTGCTTTCTCTGCAATTTATCCTTATTCTAGACTAGTATATTTGTGTCCGGCCGGCCAGTTTTTTTGTGTTTTTTTTTTTAGTTAGGGGTGGTTTTGGTGGTTGTGATTTGAATTTGTCTCTTTGTTCAGTTTGGTCCCGGAGGCATGGAGGTAGGATGTGTTTGGTAAGTGCTCTTGATTTTTTATTCTGTTTTTATTTTGTGCTGACTTTGGGGTGTAGGGCAGGGGGGTTTAAGTAGACAGTTTCTACTTAAACCCCCCAAAGTATTTATGTTTTTATTTTGGATTTTAGATGTGTTTGATTATTTTCGGTATTTATGGTTGTTATTTTTTTTATTTTTTCCGTATTTATTTCTTTAATTTCTGATATTATTATTTGTTGAGTTAGGTATTTTCGTGTTGTAGATAGGTGTTTTTAGTGAGTTTTCATGGTTTTTCAGTAGCCTTTGGTATTTTGGGTGTTTTTTGTTGAGTTTGTGGTTTATTGTTGTGCTGTTTATAGGTTTTATTTTAATTATTTGTTTATTTATTTGTGTTTTATTATTTTTGATGCTTGGTGTTTTGGTTAGCTGTTTAGTTTTGATTATGGTTGTGTTTTGTGGGGTGAAGAATGGCCTGTCTGTCATTTCCTCTTTTCCCTATTGCTGTTTCGAAATTAGGTTTCGATGCAGCGATGGGGAAAAGGAATTGCTGGCAGTCAGCTTGCTCTTCGTCTGGTAAGGTTCATTAGGTCAGTCGGGTGAAAAGGAGGCAGAGAAGAACTATCTTCTTCACAATGGTTCTCTCCTCTTGGCCTCCTTTTTCCTTGGCTTACCTAACAGGAGATCGGCAGGCAACGAGCCGTAAGGGGTGGTGCTCTTCCTTGCGGATTGCTGGCTGCTGCTTTTCTATTACCTCCACCGCTGTTTTGTGCTAGTTCTCAAAATAGTGGTGTGGGTAGTAGAAAGGCATAATCCAGTCATTCGCCAGTGAGTGTGCTTGCCCTGATGAATTGCTGCTTGCTTCTTTTTTCCACCCCAGCTCAACTTACCTTGAGGCTGGCTGTGGTCTCGTCATGTCTTCGGCTGGGTAGCATGGAGGAGAGGGAGTCCCTCTTCTCCCCATTGCTCTGGAAAAGAAGGCCAGTGGTTGTCTTGCCGTGTTTTTTTGCGGGTTTGTGTTAGCTAGGCCGTGAGGCGCTGCGTCCACCTGTGGCGGCCTTGCGTTCCTGTTGCGGGAGGCGCTGCATCCGCCTGTGGCAGCCTTGCATTCCCATTGCGTGAGGTGTTACTTTATTTTTCACACGCCAGCTTTTTCAGCGTTCTGCATGCTCGCGCCCTTCTGTCTGATTGACTGAAGTGGTCGCGGCGCGGAGGAGGCTGGGGCTTGAAGTTTTGTTTCTTTTGTTTGCGTTCGTGTGGCGGTTTTTTCTGGGGCTCGGTTTCTATTGGGCACGCCGCCTTTCCCAATGTTCTGCTTGCTCTTGCCTGTCAGCCTGATTGGCTGAGGGGTGGTGCGGCGTGGAGGACATTGGGACTTGAAGTTGTTTTGTTTTGTTTGCGTTCATGGGGCTGTTGCCCCACTGATGACTGTGGGACCCTTGTGGCGCTCTGCAGGCCGGGTAAAGGCAAGTGCAGGCGGCTCGGTACAGGACAGTATGGACGGGT
The DNA here is from genome assembly GCA_035047345.1 of Bradypodion ventrale. Lineage (NCBI taxonomy): Eukaryota > Metazoa > Chordata > Lepidosauria > Squamata > Chamaeleonidae > Bradypodion > Bradypodion ventrale. Next base: position 68,015,504 of record JAWDJE010000006.1, on the reverse strand, counting down.
GTGGGCGTGTATGCCGGAGTCCAACGGTGAACATCCCTCCTTATAGGTAAAGATGCGGAAAAAGACTTTGATAAGAGTGCACAGAATATACACTTACCCTTGACTTTCAAAATAAATAAAATCCTTGTTGGTTTTACAAATTACAGGAAACAATCAATGGGTTAATCTCTCCCTAGCATTTTAAGATATGGCTGCCTCCTTCTTTACATCTATGACATTGCTCTTGAGCCACCTTAGATGCTCTATATGACTTGATTAAAAAATCCTTATTCAAGTTCATAAAACCAAAATTACATAAGATATAGTTGACATATTCTTGTATTGCACAGGTCATCTGTTATTGTACCAAGAATCATAGACTTAATAAGTAACTCAGAGAAAAATTCAGAACTGGAGCAATGCCAATATCAATGGCCATATCATTGGGACATTTATGATTGAAAAAGTCTAGCACAGGGATTCTCAACCTGCAGCCCATGGGCCGGATGCAGCCCATGGCACCATTTCATGTGGCCCACCACCACCTTCACCACAGCAGGAAATGCCATGTGGCGGAAGAAGGGCAAAATGGCCACACAGCCCCCGAAGCTGTCTGACCCAGCCCCCGACTTATAAAGGTTGTGAACTCCTGGTCTAACATCTATATCCTTACTGTTTTGACTTCAAGGAGTACTTGAAGGTACTTCTCACCATATTTAGGTTTTAATCCATGTTTTCACAGAGATCACATATTACTGGGCAATTGTGATACAAAAACTGGAGGTAAATCAATGCCATGGTACATATGAGTAAACCTGAGTTAATAATTTACCACAGCTTAATTAAAATTACTGCTTCAAAATGCTTCATGATCTTAAATAATAATATAAGCTTCCACAAACAGCAATACTTAAATTTTTAATAATAATAATAATAATAATAATAATAATAATAATAATAATAATAATAATAATAATAATAATAATAATAATAATAATAATAAGAAGAAGAAGAAGAAGAAGAAGAAGAAGAAGAAGAAGAAGAAGAAGAAGAAGCATGTGTTATCAAGTCAACTCTGACTTACGGTAACCCTTTCCAAGTTTTTATTGGTAGAGAATAAAAAAGAAATGGTTTACCATTACATTTTTATGGTGGTGCCCTTGCCTACACAGGCTGGCTCTCCTCCCATGAGGCACAGTAGCAAATTAAACCTCCATCTGACTCATATCTAAACCACTGAGCTAGCCAGTCAGCTATTTACAATTTAGGCACTGTCCGAGGGCTATATTTGGCCCAGATGAGCTGGCAGCAACATTAGAACCTGCTGAAATGTTTTGATTCCTGCACACAGTACAGCCATTCTTATGAGCACACAGATTTCTATATTGATATGGGATAACTTCAACTGTACTGATCCCTCCAATTGATGAGGATGGAATCAAATAGGCTGTTGAATGAGAAAAACCACTAGACATTCTTCAATGGAACCATATCTGTACAAACATCAGGAATTCTTCTTCAGCTCTGACACAATAGAAGAATCATCTTGTGCCCATATAATTAACAGATTCTACCAGATAAACATATAGTTGTGTAACATATACTGGAGGTGTTCTGAAAGTGCAGATACCATTGGACATTTCACATGCTATGGTCCTCTTTACTTTTCACATACTTCCGAAGCATATTGTATCGGATGCAGTGAGCACCTATGGGCTGCTGGGCAGAGGGGCAGGATGAACTCTGTATATAAGTTGATGCCATTAAGTCTCACTAATATGTTTGATGAGGTGGACTTGATCCATGAAAGCTAACATTAAAATACAGCAGTTAGACTTTAAAGTGCTACGTTTTTGCTTTTGTTATGTTTACTCTCTGATATGCTTCTACCATACTGTTTTTGTTTCCTGCCCAGCACACAGGATTACCTGTCATTTCAGTGTAGAGAAAGATATTTTTCACACCAGACAACTACCACTTGAGATTAAATGACATTTTACATAGGGGTGACCATTTTCAAGAGTTATTCATCCTCAACAAATTGCTGCACACCCAACTGCAAATGAACCCTTTCTGTTGGTCTACCAGGAAATTGCTGACCTCTGGTGGTAGCTGTCAGAAACAAACCACATTTGCTCCGCAAACCAGGAAACCAAAGTTTCATACACCTGTACCCTTGCTACGTTTACGCCTTCTAGAAAATAAATTACCATGGAAACAAGGTGGACTATGGATGCCTGGTCCAAAATGAAGCCTTTCTGAAGAGGGTTCAGCTTCTTCCTTATTAAAGAGGTACCTAAAGCTGGGAAAAGTTGCCATAAAATGGAATTGACTGAACAGTACATAATTAGCAGGCTGTGGCAGCTCATTAAGTTGAAGCACTTGGGTTTGGACCCAGAATTCAGTTCTACAGTGTACCTTAAGGGGGAAAACCAAGCCTGTATGGATGCAGGCAAATTACATGGTCCCAAGGCTTTTAAGTAGTGAACAATCACTTCTGATTATTTTTTTACTTAAAAAACCAGAGAAGGGTCACTATAAGTCAGAACTGAATTGATAGTACACAATTGCTATTATTATTATTCTACCCAGATGATGTCTGTCCAGACATTAGAAAGAAAGTTATTTGCCTTGTAATTAGAATATATGGGAACCTAACGGTAAAATGCTGCTGTACTCGGCTACCTTGGCAGGTTTTCCTCAAGACTAAATTTCTGCACTTGCTAATTGACAGGCTTTCTCAAGGCCAAATCTCATTTCAAGATACAAGATGAAAAACCCATCTGTAAGAAAAAAACATTCCACTTAGGCTAACCTTGTCCCACACTTAGAGGTAGGAAACACAAGGTGAGAAAAGGTTACAATCAAGGTAATTAGGATATGATTTGAATGAGCCTTGCACGCCTGCACATACCTCTTTTTCTCCTTCCTTCAAGAGTCTCTCTAAATATTGACCCTGGTATGGTGACTAGAATTTTCCCTCAGTCTCAGCGGTGCAGAAAACATTATTCAGAATGGAGAAGTGATGGATTATTGTCCAGAGGCAAAGAAGGGAGAGATGGCAGGGGATAATTGCAATAATGCCCTGGACGAACAAAATAATTTAGGAAACTTGCTACAAGGAATATCCAAAAGATGGCAAAATATCATGCCATGCCATTCTATAACATTACTCATTCAACCTATTGATCATCTTTACCGAGGCAGACTGTCAAAGGCCTCTGAGTTAAGGAAAGAGCACCCTCATGTGGCAAGAAGAAGAATCAACAAGTATGCTAACAACTTCTGATAGCTTTTCGTTTCAATCCAAAACTCTTCAATAATGACAGGAATGACAAAACACCTCCTCCTCTTACTGCTGCTGCTAATAATGATGGGACTTAAAACATAAGTGCAAATAAAAGAGAGAAGAACTAGTCCTTGCATACAATCTAAAGAGAAGGATGCTTAACGCTATCATAACTAAGATTTCATAAACAGAACCAAACTAGTTAACTAGTTTATCAGACTGGACATTATAGTATTCGGAGATGTGCAGAAGAAATATAGAAGCTTCAAAAACTATTGCTAGATGTATGTGGCAGGTTGCTGTATCTTCTTCTTCAGTGTCTAGGCCAGATGTGAAACTGCCAAAATGAAGGCACCCTTTGGTGAGTTCACTCTGTAGTTCCCTTTATCTGACCCAGTGTGAGAAAGTCAGCTGGCAACAGGATATGCCCAATTGTGGTTCAAGAATACCACAATCTTTGAAGAGGGTTATTCTGTATACCCCAGGTTGCTGTAGAAAGAGCAACTTTCTCAAAAGGAGAGCTACAGAATCAGATCAGAGGTAGCAGGTTTCAAATTTCATCTCTGAGGATCTAGAATGTCCTTCCCAATTATTAGACCAAAAGCTGTCAAACACTTAGCACTCCCTAACCCTACTTGTCTTATACTGAAACACATGGTTCTGGTTGTTTTTCGTTTTTGTTTTTTGTTGTTGTTGTTGTTGTGGGGGGGACTGGGAACAGAGGAGCAGAAAAAAAACATAATAAGCCTGTTCTCAGAGAATTTGAATTAAAGTTTAGTTTACAAACTAGATAAGCCAATCGCAACCAGGGTAAAAGGATTATCTAGATATCACAGGAAGATGCTTTGCTCAATTTGTTGTTCTGCTTGGGTGATACCAAACATCTTTGCTTCATTGTACTTTGTTTCATGATATTTAACAGAAAAGAATAACTTTGTACATCTTGATTTTACTAGATGATACATTATTATTCTTTTTTCATTTCAAAACATTTTAAAAATTGTTTTATTATGGGGTCACTGAATTAAGTGAAGGATTATGAATGCCAGTGAGGATAGTAAAGGTCAAGGTAAAGGTCACCCTTACTCAAAAGCCAGTCATATCCGACTCTAGGGTTCAGTGCTCATCTTTGTTTCAAAGCTAAAGTGCCAGCGCTGTCTGTGTCTGCAGACATTTCTGTGGTCATGTGGCAGGCATGACTAGACACCGGAGTGCACGGTGCTGTTTACCTTTCCACCGAGGTGGTACCTAGTTATCCGCAAGAAGAAAAAAATTGTTTGACTCGGCTCATACAACTATGATCAGTTTAATTCACTGGAATCATGAAAGAACAGATCCAAATTCCATCCGATATAGGAATTTTCAACTTTTTCATCAGGGATCTAAATCAAACGTAATAAACAGTTACTAATGTTCATCTCCATATAACATACATACATATACACATATGTACACTATATACAACAGATCTTGGATTTGCCACAGGATAATATAACTCAGTAATGTAAACTCATAGATAGTTAAACATTCATTACCTGTGTATTCTTGTTCCGAGATAGTGGTTTTTTGATATTAAATATTTATATCGCGTCCAAGACCTCTTATTCTATTTATTCAGTGTCAATGGATGTTAACCTTGTGGGGAACTAACTCTAATTTAAAGCCTCACTGAAATCGGACAGCTGCAGATCTGACAGAGATTACAAGAAACATGTGTAATCAATTTCCATGTTAAGTCCTGAAGGGTACAAGGTGTTAAAACGATAAAGTAACATTCCCTTTGCCTCAGAATGGTTTAAATTAGAGTTAGTTCCCCACAAGGTTAATGTCCATTGACACTGAATAAATAGAATAAGAGGTCTGGGACGCGATATAAATATTTAATATCAAAAAACCACTATCTCGGAACAAGAATACACAGATAATGAATGTTTAACTATCTATGAGTTTACATTACTGAGTTATATTATCCTGTGGCAAATCCAAGATCTGTTGTATATAGTGTACATATGTGTATATGTATGTATGTTATAAGGAGATGAACATTAGTAATTGTTTATTACGTTTGATTTAGATCCCTGATGAAAAAGTTGAAAATTCCTATATCGGATGGAATTTGGATCTGTTCTTTCATGATTCCAGTGAATTAAACTGATCATAGTTGTATGAGCCGAGTCAAACGATTTTTTTCTTCTTGCGGATATCTACATTTGGTCCCTTCATTTTTGGTACCTAGTTATCTACTTGCAATTTCTTGCTTTCAAACTGCTAGGTTGGCAGGAGGCCAATGAGGGTATTAGAATATTAATTATTACCAGTAATATAGAATTGGTTTGCAAACAAAGATGCTTTTTTGGCTACAGCTGAAAAATCTCCTCTCTCCCCAAATCAAAAATTATTACACAGTGTGAGAAGGGGAAATGCCTCCAGATTTATATTCGAAGCTGAAATCTTCCCCCATTTGTTTCTTATATCCTTTTCTTCTTCTTAGGAACTCCAAACAGCTATACAAGGTGAAAAGGTGTCCATTCTTCCAACTCTTAAGATTATGCAATAGGCCTGTTTATGCTTTGGACTTATTTTTTGATTTGTTTCTTGTTATAAAAAAACTAGTCAATTTTCTTCAGATTCATTAAAATGGATACTCCTGGAAACCAGTTGAACACTCTCTTGGTCATTACCATTTCTGATTTCCTTTAAAAGGCAACAGCCCTCTCAATTAAAGGGCATTGTCTCATTTGAACCTTTTGCTGTTGTTCAGTCACACAGTTGAGTCCAACCCTTTGCAACCATATGGACCACAGTATACCATTCTCCTCTATCATCTGCCATCCTCTGGAGTCTGCCCAGGTCTACGAACACTGCATCAACAATGCTGTCTAACCATCTTATCCTCTGCCGGGGTACACAGAAAGAGCCTCCTCGAAGATTGTGGTATTTCTGAACCACAATCTGGTGTACCCTGGTAACAGCAACCTTGTGTTGCTGGCTAATCTTTCTCATGCTAGGTCAGGTGAATGGAACTGCAGAATGAACTCACCAAAAGGCAGCTTCATTTTGGCAGTTTTGTGCCTGGCCTAGACATGGAAAAAGAAGAATCCTCTGCCGCCCCTTCTCCTTTTGCCTTCCATCTTTGCCAGCATCAGGTCCTTCTCCAGTGAATCCTCTCTTCTCATTTGGTGGCCAAAATACTTGAGATTTTGCTTCAATATTTGTCCTTCCAAGGAGCAGCCAGGGTTGATTTCTTTTAGAATTGACTGATACGAACCTATTAAATGACACTAAAACTTGTAACAATAACACTCAATGAAAGGACACTGTGAGAAGAGGGAGGTATATGGAGGGAGTGCTTTCTGCAGGCCACTCAAGCCCTATTCACAGGAGGAGGAATGTAGTAGGGTGGATGATGACTCTAGGGAACAAGTGGGCCAGAGTAGGCTGACCCAGCTACAGCCACTTAACCAAAGACAGCTGAGTTAAATAAAACTCAAGAAATCAGTTAAAAAAGAACAGGCAAAGTCAGAGAAGGTGCTAATTTTTACCAGTTTAAGGAGAAGGAGACCAATGGCAGGATGTAGTAGAAGAATGGGAATAATTCTACATGGAAGGAGAGGAGCTGCCACAAATTCTTGCTTCATTTCCAGGAGACATGATTACACAGGAGCTGAGGACATTAATCTCTTCCTTCCTCTGAGATAGTCCTATTTTGCTATCAGCATAGATGGGGAAAGACAAATGGGTAAAGACCAAGTTGGGGAAGGGCCTGGCCAGGGGAAGCTGTATATTTTGCCTTCCTTTGTTTCTATATATCATACTTTCAGTGCAGGTGGCTTGTCCCAGCTGAGGATCGTTTCTCACCCCTGCCTCCCAAGACCTGGAGTGATGGGAAAGGAAAAATCTGCCGAAGGGGCTAGTAAAATCAACTCAGCCGCAGAAACTGTGGGAAAAGGGACTTTGGAAGTGGCTGTGGAACCTGTAATAAAACCTGTTTTAAAGGAAAGTGGTTCTGGGCTGATAGGTTTTTGTTTTTTTTGTCCTGCGGGGCTCTGGCTCTGCCAATCCTGGGGTGGTGGTCGCTGGTGGGACACACAAATATACATGACCTAAACTTCATGACTTTGCATTTCCCCTCATGATGAAAGAACTCAAACATTGCCTTTTATGACCTGTCTTTCTCCAAGTCTTCAGGTTCTGAATTTAACACACAAACCATAAGAACACCTGAAATATCTTTGGGGTTAGAGCAGTGTTTCCCAACCTTTGGTTTTTGGACTTCAATTCCCGAAGCCTAAGCACTGGCCAGCCAATGTACTGACTTACCAGTAGTCTTCTGGGAACTGAAGTCGCCATGTGGGGCCTGGGCCCCACATTGGGAACCACTGAGTTATACCTACAATCCACTGAATAAATATACTGCACTTCCACTGAAGAAATCTCTGAAATCATACGACAGGTTTATTCAATCTACTGCATTTAGCTGAGTCTATTCCCAAGTAAATGTGTACACAATATTTTAGCCTAAAAAGTATCCAAGCCGCATTTTATTGTGTACTAGCATAGTTTGCCCGGCATTGCTGGGCTGTTATAAACTGTGATCAGCTTTATTGGGGTTTTTTTGTAGATTAAAAAAAGAACAAAGGATGATATAATTGTTTCAAATTGTTTTATTTAACCAAATAATGTTTTAGTTTGTGGGTTTTTTTGTTAATATTTGTACCGTTGGTAATATTTTAAAAAATGTGAAAGTACATGTTTTTTACATTCCATGTTTTTAAAATGTGTTTAGATGTTTTGGGCTTTTATTTGAGTAAAAACTCAACACAGGATGTTATAAATATTTTTATTTTATTTATTTAACATATGTTTGTTATTTGTGTAAACTTTTGATTTATTGTCATGTTTTTGACTTGTTTTTACTCTTGTGGCCTCTAGGTGGGGCTGTTGTGTGTTTTTGAGTTGTTTTTACTATTCTGCCCTGCAGGTAGGGCTGTTGTGTGTTTTTGAGTTGTTTTTACTATTCTATCCTGCAGGTGGGGCTGTTAGTGGTTGTGGTTTCGTTTCACGTGTTTTTTCTCTCCTGGCCTCTGGGTGGGGCTTCTTCCGGTAAGTAGTCTTTGTTTCTTCATTTCTGTTCCAGTCGTCGTGGAGGGAGGACGTGCTGGTGAGTTCTCTGGTTTTCTTTCTTCTGGGGTTTTTCTTTGTTTTGTTTTTGTGGTGGTGAGCTGGGAGGTGTTTGTTTGTTCTTTTTTCTTTTGGTTGAGTTTTAGGTTTGTTTAATTGGTTTGGTTATTTCTGGTTTTGTTTAATTTTTCTTATTTTGTTGTTGTTTATTTGTGTAATTAGTTGTTGTTTATTTGTGTAATTTGTGGTATTTTTGTGTTGTAGTTAGGTGTTTTGTATGTGGTTTTGTGGTATTGTGCATGTTTTTGTTTGTGTATTTTGTGGTTTATTTTTTTGTTTATTAATGTTTTTTTCATTATTGTTTTTTTAAATTAATTTTGGTGTTTGTTTTTGGTGTTTACTTTAGCATAAAGAACAGGCTGCCTGTCAGTTCCTCTTTTCCCCATTGCTGCTTTGAATTTTGGTTTCAATGCAGCAATGGGAGAAAGGAGGAGGAGGCAGTCAGCCCGTTTTTCTCCCGGGAAGGTTCATTAGGTAGGTCAGGGAGAAGGAGCAGGCAGAGAAGAGCTATTTCTGCCTAACGATGGTTCTCTCCTCTCTGTCTCCTTTTGCTCTTGGCTTACCTAATCGGAGATCGGCAGGCAGCGATCCGTAAGGGGTGGTGCTCTTCCTTGCGGATTGCTGGCTGCTGCTTTTGTATTCAGAAGTATAAAGGCATCAGCCAGTCATCCGCCAGGGAGGGTGCTTCTCCTGACAAACTGCTGCCTGTTTTTGGTTTTTTCCCCACCCTGGCTCATATTTCCTTGAGGCCGGCGGTGGTCTCACCGTGTCTTCGGTGGGGTAGCATGGAGGAGAGGGAGTCCCTCTTCTCCCCATTGCTCCGGGAAAGAAGGCCGGTGGGTGTCTCATGGTGGAGTTTTGTGGCTTGTTTGTTTTGTGAGGCTGTAAGGCGCTGCATCCGCCTGCGGCAGACTTGTGCTCCCGTTGCGTTTTGTAATTTTATTTTTCGCGCGCCAGCTTTCTCAGTGTTCTGCACGCTCATGGCGCGCAGGACGCTGGGACTTGTAGTTTTGCATTTGTAGTATGTGTTTGTGCAGCAGTTTTTTTCTGCATCTCAATTTTAATTGGCTGCACTGTGTTTCCCAACGTTTTTTTTGCTCGCGCCTCTCAGCCTGATTGGTTGTGGCGCGACGCAGCGTAAAGAATGTTGGGAATTGAAGTTGTTTCCCTTTGTTCGTGTTCGTGGGGCTCTTGCCCCACTGGTGTGTTTCACAGTCCTGCAGTAACCTCCGTACCGGGTTCAGGTGAGTGCAGGAGCTCGGTACAGGATAGGATGGATGGGTGCAGAAACATATAGCAAGTTCCAATAGTTAACCCTTGGATTTATAGGTATAGATTGTTTATTAAACATCTGCAGCTTGTAACAAGTGTCCCATCTTGAATCTATGGTGTTATATTGTTGTGATTTTAATTCTTTTTTCCCCAGGTTTTATTTTAAACTAGCTTGGGACCCGGCTTCGCCCGAGGTGTTTTCCCAGTGCAGGCCAGGATGTGGACCCCCCTCCTGTGGTTGTGGCTGGCCCCCATGTGGCCTGTCATGGAACCACTTGCAGACCTGCTGGCGCGGTTCCTGACTGCTGTCCACCCTACCTGGCCAAGTAGGTTGCTCCATCTCTTACACCTGTTCCCCCATGGCTGCCGCTGAGGGCTCCAGGGCCTCACAGGTTTAACTGTTGGCCTGCTACTCTTGCCGCGCATCGGCGCTGGGGTCAGCGCGCTGGGCCAGCCACGAACTTGGCCGGCCGTGCCGGCTCGCCCACGGCATCTCTGCCATGGGCCTCTTTGTCAGGGGTGTCTACCCGGGTGCCTGATGGCGGGGTGTTCCTGGCAGCTTCGGGCATGTCAGGCACTCCATCCTGGATGCAGGGTTTCCCAGGGCAATGGGGATGGCCCACTTGCTATGGCCCTGTGCGCGCAGGATCAACCCATGGCCACATTCTCGTTGTACAGCAGCTGTTGGTGTAGTAGCTGCGTGGCCATAGCCCTGTCTTTCCCGCGCTCATGCTGCCCTACCTGATTGGCTGCAGCGAGCCGAAGTGGCCACTGGGACACGTAGTTCTTTGTTTTTTCAATTTGTGTGGTGCAGGGCCCCCCATGGCAGTCCGGACCCTGACAGTCCGGGACCCACATGCCCATGGTATGTGTGCGCCAAATTTCGGGGGCTTTGGTCGAAGGGTGTGGATTTTTATACCGGACCCTCAAATGTACACCTCTCTTTTATATACAGACTAGCATAGGTTGCCCGGTGTTGCTGGGCTGTTATAAATTGTGTGTTTCTTTGGGGGGGGTGGTTGAGTTAAAAATCAACAGAGGATGCTATAAATCTTTTTATTTTATTTATTTAACATATGTTTGTTATTTCTGTAAACTTTTGATTTATTGTTATATTTTTGATTTGTTTTTATGTTGTGGCCTCTAGGTGGGGCTGTTTTGTTTTTGACTTGTTTTTAATATTTTGGCCTGCAGGTGGGGCTGTTAGTAATAGTGTTGGTTTTGTTTTCGTTTCACGTGTTTTTTCTCTCCTGGCCTCTAGGTGGGGCATCTTCCAGTAAGTCGTCTTTGTTTCTTCATTTCTGTTCCAGTCTCGTGGAGGGAGGACATGCTGGTGAGTTCTCTGGTTTTCTTTATTCTGGGTTTTTTCTTTGTTTTGTTTTTGTGGTGGTGGGCTGGGAGGTGTTTCTGTTTGTTCTTTTGTGGTTTGGTTGGGTTTTAGGTTTGTTTAATTGGTTTATTTCTGGCTTGTTTAATTTTTGTGATTTCGTTGGTGTTTATTTGTGTAATTTGTGGTAGTTGTGTTGTTAGATATAGGTATCCTCATGTTGTAGTTAGGTGTTTTTTCTGTGCTTTTCTGGTATTGTGGATGTTTTTGTTTGTGGATTTTGTTGTTTAATTTTTTTGTTTATTAATGGGTTTTCTTAATTATTTATTTATTTGTGTTTTATTAATTTTGGTGTTTGTTGTTGGTGTGTACTTTTGCATGAAGAACGGGCTGCCTGTCGGTTCCTCTTTTCCCCATTGCTGCTTTGAATTTTGGTTTCGATGCAGCAAAGGGGAAAAGGAGGAGCCGGCAGTCAGCCCGCTCAGGTTCGTAAGGTAGGTTGGGGGAGAAGGAGGCAGAGAAGAGCTATCTGCCTGACAATGGTTCTCTCCTCTCTGTCTCCTTTCTCTCCTGGCTTACCTAACCTTAGATCAGCAGGCAGCGATCCGGAAGGGGTGGTGCTCTTCCTTGCGGACTGCTGGCTGCTGCTTTTGTATTACCTCCACCACTGCTTCATGTTAGTTCTTGAAACAGTGGTGTTGGAAGTACAAACGCAGCAGCCAGTCATTCACCAGGGAGGGTTCTTCCCCTGATGAACTGCTGCCTGCTGCTGTTTTTTCCCACCCCAGCTCAACTTACCTTGAGGCCGGCGGTGGTCTCGCTGTGTCTTCGGCGGGGTAGCGTGGAGGAGAGGGAATCCCTCTTCTCCCCATTGTTCTGGGAAAGAAGGACGGCGGTGATCTCACAGCGGTTTTGTTGTGGGTGTTTGTTTTGCGAGGCTGTGAGGCGCTGTGTCCGCCAGCAGCAGACTTGCACTCCCGTTGCGGGATGCTGGCGCCAGCTTTCTCAGCGTTCTGCGCGCTCATGGTGCATAGGACGCTGGGACTTGGAGTTTTGTGTTTTTTATTTGCGTTCGTGCCACGGTTTTTTCCTGCGGCTTGATTTCAATTGGTCACGTCGCATTTCCCAACATTCTTTTTGTTCGTGCCTCTCAGCCTCATTGGCTGAGGCGCGGCACAGAGGACGTTGGGAATTGAAGTTGTTTTCCTTTTTCGCATTCGTGGGGCTCTTGCCCCACTGGTGGCTTCGGCATCCCTGCAGTAACCTGCGGGCTGGGTTCAGGCGATTGCAGGAGACTCGGTATGGGATAGGATGGACGGACGCATGAATGTATAGCAAGTTCCAACGGTTAACCCTTGGATTTATAGGTATAGATTTAACCTTACTTTATTGTATTGTCTATTTATTTTATATATATTTGTTGCTGTTTTAGCTAAATGTATACTTGTATATTAATAATTGCATAACTTCTGTAGACACCACATGCTAAACATATAAATAAATTTGCAGCTTCCAATAGGTAGAATGACTAGTATTGTTATTTGTGACCACTGGAAATCTACACCAAAGACAGTCCAGACAAAATTTGACATCAACCCACTTTCGTTTTATTTTTTCAGTCTCAAATTCCTAATATTAACTGGTACAACACTGCTAACAATTAAAAGTTAGCATGTGTTGTGATTCCATCTGGGAAGACTTTGTTTTTTATGTTTATTACATTATATTCATATAGGTTATTAAGTAAGGATTTAAAATCTGCTTTTCTTTTGTTTCTACAATCCTGTCTGCTTAGCCTAAGCGGAGCCATTTTAAGTTGGCACCTGCCATTGAATGGCATCATACCTTTTCTCTGGGAAAGTACATTTTGGTTCTTCTTCCCAAGGTCTCTGTCTAGGAAGATGTTCTATCTCACGGGCTGAGATGGAACATAGATAAGATAGCCATCTGCTATCCTTTGATCTACGCACAAAACCTGTCAGTTTGAGAAGTCAATTAGCACTTCTCAAGGTCACTTTTCCAGGAAAAACAGTATAAAAACCAGGGCTTTTGCTCTGTTCGCAAGTCGAATTTGGATTGCAACCGGAGGCTTTATCTCTCTTTACATCTGAGGTACACTCCCTCATCGAACCATCTTGTATGGGGCGGCGGGGTACCGCCGCACTTAGCCTAAAATCCAGAGGTGAGGGGAAAGCTAGAGGCCCGCATACCTAACCATCAACAAATTAAGGAGCTTGAGCTGTTCTTGGACAGAGCGGAGCAGATTATCCTGGACAAAGAAGAGACAGGGCACAGTTGTGAGGAAGAAGTCATCTCACTAACTCAGGAGGGAGATGCATGGAGGAATGTGACTCGAAGAAGTAGAAGGGCAAGGAATCACTCTGAGAGTCTGAAATTACAGAATCAATTTGAGGCTCTTTCCCTCATCACACCTGATGAGGAACACACAGAGGAACAACTGGTTCCACCTGAGGATCTCTCCTTCATCACACTTGATGAGATACAGGAAGATAAACAATAGGAACAAACTGAAGTCCTCTCCCTTAATATAGTTGATCAGGTGCATGTAGATGAACAAATTACAGGAGAGAGGCTCCTTGTACTAGGTGATTCAATAATTAGAAATACAGAGAAATGGATTTGTGATGCACATGATAACCGTATGGTGACTTGCCTGTCAGGTGCAAAAGTTGCAGACATCACGAGAAATCTAGATAGCTTATTAGAGAGAACTGGGAAGGAGCCAGTGGTAATGGTACACGTTGGTACCAAAGATGTTGGGAAGGCCAAGCAGTCAGTCCTGGAAGCCAAATTCAGGTTGTTAGGAAGAAGATTGAAGTCCAGGACCTCCAAGGTAGCATTTTCAGAAGTGCTGCCTGTTCCTTGTGCAGGATCTACCAGGCAGGCAGAGTTCAGATGCCTCAATGTGTGGATGAGGCGGTGGTGTCGAGAGGAGGGCTTCAGATTTGTCAGGAACTGGAAAACATTTTGGGACGAGCCAAATCTGTTCAGGAGGGATGGGTTGCACTTGAACCATGATGGGACCAGATTGCTGGCACTCAACATCAAAAAGGCTGCAGAACAACTTTTAAACTCATAACTGGTGGAAAGCCGACAGGAGCTGGGCAGCATCCGGTTCGGGAAAGCGTGTACTTGAGTAGAGAGGAGGATGCAAAAATTACTGAGCAGAGCAAGGAGCTAGTCACCAGCTCTCTAGCAGAAGGATGCAAGAGGCAGTCTAACAATGCAACTGGACTCAAAAGACTGTATCAGAAAAGCATATATAAATGCTTGTATGCAAATGCCAGAAGCCTACGGAACAAAATAAGAGAGCTGGAAAACTTAGAAAAAAATATTGGTATTATTGACATCACTGAAACCTGGTAGACGGATGATAACCAATGGGATACAGTGATCCCAGGCTACAAACTGTACAGGAAGGATAGGAAGAGACAAACGGGAGGTGATGTAGCCTTGTATGTCAAAGAAGTTCTAAAATCGTATGAATTGGAATATCTAGGTGATTTGGAGTCACCATTAGAAACTCTGTGGGTAAGAGTACCATGCCACAAGGATGGTCTAACAGTAGGCATATACTATCGGCCTCTGACCCAAACTCCTGAGGGAGACTGGCAGTTTGAGAATGTTGTAAAGGAGGCCTCCAAGAAGGGAAGCCTGGTTATAATGGGGGACTTCAATTACCCTCACATAGGCTGGGTGAAGTGTTGTTCAGCACATGATAAAGAGATAAAATTCCTAGATATGCTAAATGATTGTTCCCTGGGGCAGATGGTTGAAGACCCAACTAGAGGTACAAGAATCCTTGACTTGATCCTGAGTAATCTGGTGCAAGATGTTAATGTGACTGAATCAATAGGGAACAGTAACCACAATTCAATTATGTTTAACTTGATCATAGACCGCAAGTCACTGATAAAATCTAACATCTTACATTTTCAAATCTTACATTTTCAAAAATCCAAAAGATGAGGAAACTAGTAAAAAAGAAGCTAAAAGGGAAAATTCAGAGAGTCCAAACACTCTAAGAGGCATGGAGGCTGTTTACAAAAACAATAACAGAGTCCCTATTGGAATGCATAACCAAAAGGAAAAAGGGCACTGCCAGGTCCAAGAGGACTCTGATATGGCTCACAGGAGCTGTTCGGGAAGTGATCAAAAGCAAGAAAAGCTCATTTAGAAGATGGAAAGCTTGTCCGAATGAGGATAGCAGGCAGAAACATAAATTCTGGCAGAACAAATGCAAGGCAACAATCAGGAAAGCAAAGCAAGACTATGAGGAGTGTATAGCTAAAAATACTCAGAGAAATAATGACTTCTTTAAGTACATTAGAACTAAGAACCCAACTAGGAAGGCCATTGGACCATTAGACGACAATGGAAGGTAAGGGGTTATTAAAGAGGAAACAAAGATTGCAGAGAGACTCAATGAATTCTTTGCTTCAGTATTCACTGAAGAAGACAGAGACCACATGCCCAAAACAGAGCCTATCTTCATAGACAGGGAAACCAAAGAATTAAGACAGATAGAAATAACCAGGGAGGAGGTCCCTGCATGTCTTGTTAAACTAAATGCTAACAAATCACCAGGACCAGATGGCATCCATCCACGAGTTCTCAGGGAACTTAAAGATGAAATTGCTGATCTCCTAGCAAAAATATATAATCTTTCTCTCAAATCAGGCTTTGTGCCTGATGACTGGAAGGTAGTGAATGTAGCACCAATTTTCAAAAAAGTATACAGGGGTGCTCCAGGAAATTACCGGCCGGTCAATTTGACATGTGTCCCAAGTAAAGTGATGGAAACCATCCTAAAAGATAGAATTAAAGGGGAAAAAAGAGAAGGCGCTCCTAAAGGAGAGTCAACATGGCTTTTGCAAGGGCGAATCATGCCTCACTAATCTGTTGGAATTTTTTGAGAGTGTCAACAAGCATGTGGATAAGGGGGATCCAGTTGACATTGCTTATCTGGACTTTCAGAAGGCTTTTGACAAGGTCATGTACCAAAGGCTCTTGAATAAACTTGACAGTCATGGAATAAAGGGACAGGTCTTGTCCGGGATCAGCAACTGGCTAAGGGACAGGAAACAGAGGGTAGCACTAAATGGCCACTTCTCCAAGTGGAGGGAAGTAAAGAGTGAGGTCCCCAAATGTTCAGTACAAGGACCCCTGCTTTTCAACCTCTTCATACATGATCTAGAAGTAGGAGTAAATAGCAAGGTAGCCAAATTTGCTTACAACACTAAATTATACAGGGTAGTGAAAACTGTGAGAGATTGTGAGGAGCTCCAGAGGGATCTCTTGACACTGGGGGAGTGGGCAAAACAGTGGCAAATGAGCTTCACCACTAGTAAGGGCAGAGTGATGCACATTGGGCCAAAAAAAACCAATTACACTTACAAATTGATGTGGTCTGAACTCTGTGACAAACCAGGAAAGGGACCTTGGTGTCCTGGTGGACAGCTCCATGAAGGTGTCAACCCAGTGTGCCTCAGCAGTGAAAAAAGCAAACTCAATGCTAGGGATCATTAGGAAAATAAGTCAGCAAGTGTCATTTTACCTCTTTATAAGTCTATGGTGAGGCCCCATCTGGAATACTGTGTACAGTTCTGGTCGCCATACTTCCAGAAGGATATTAGCTGGAAAAAGTGCAGAGGAGGGCAACCAGAATGATTAGGGGACTGGAACACCTTCCTTACCATCTGAGGTTGCAACGGTTGGGCCTCTTTACTCTTGAATAACGGTGTCTAAGACGTGACCGGATTGAAGTTTATAAAATCATGCACGGTGTGGACAAAGTAGATAAGGAAAAACTGTTTTCCCTATCGCATAACACTACAACTAGGGGGCACTCCATGAAACTTTTGGGTACTAGTTCTCAAACAAATAAGAGAAAGTACTTTTTCACCCAGAGGATCACTGGTCTATGGAACTCCCTGCCAGAAGAAGTGGTGACAGCTGTCAGTCTTGACAGCTTTAAGAAAGGATTAGACAAGTTCGTGGAAGACAAGGGTATCAATGGCTATAATTATGGATACCTAGGGACAACCTCCGAGTTGGAGAGATAGGCAGGATATCTCTCAATGCCATTTCCAGGGAATCCTAAGCAGGTGAAGGCATCTTCTTGGGATTACCCTGAAGCAAATGGTGAGCCACTGTGCAAGACAGGATGTTGGACTGGATGGGCTGTGGCCTGTTCCAGCAAGGCTGTTCTTATGTTCTTATGAAATAGGTTATGCAGAGACTATGCAATTTTTCTATTGCATCACATTTATTGGACTCTGTTACTTCCTTCAATAAATCATAAAAGGACATTGGTTGTCAAGAGTGCTCTTTCTGCTCCACCTGAAGTGGAGCAGATTGAATAGGGCTACGGTATTTAACAATACAGCCTTTTTCCAAAGAGAAGGATAACAGCTCTTGGGTTACTTTGTGGGAGCCGTTGCCGGAGGAGAAACTTAGTTTCAAGGCTTAGAATTCGGCTACAAAAGAGCGAGCTGCAGCCAAGGTAACTGCTTTACTCCCACATACCTTTCTCAGCTTCAAGGCCGTACTGTTCCCCAAAACTAGATAAGGGTGTTTTCGCATGAGAATCCAAAGTCTCATGACAAGGGGCTTTGCCACTTTAATTTTAACTGTGACATCAGCCACAGATCGCCATTTCCCTGCGAACCTGTTGCCCAGCTCTGCTGGACCTTTCTCGGGCCAACTTTAAGAAAGCACACCCTTTGGCCATGCTAGCCAAATCATCGTGGTCTCTTGACTTTGTGGCACCTGTGAGCCTCAGAAACAGAAGGAGCCAAGGTGTGTGCCGGCCCAAGAGACATTTTGATAGCATGTTTTATACCAGTGTTGTCTCTTAATTTTATTAGATAAGAAATCAGTAAATTACACAGGCCTACAAGAATTTTTTTTCGTTGGTGCCTAGGATTTTAGAACTGATTTTAGCTATATTTGGGTCACTGAATCAAAACATGAAATCAGTTTTTCTCTATCTGCTCTACTTTTTTAGATCATTGTTTTTTTAACGTGCAGTTCTACACGAAATGTGCAGTTTTAACTCCATTTTGTGCAGTTCTAAATCACATATACAAGGATTGGTTCCTGTATATTTGCCCTATTATCATTCGATGAATGTGGCTGAGCAAAAAGCCTGGACTTCATTTGTTGCAGTTGTCAGAAATTTTCTAGGCAAACGCAAATCTGAAAACTATGTTGAACTGGTAAGTGAGATGCTTAACAGTTTCAAATCCCTTGGGTGTAACATGAGTATAAAGTTGCACTATTTACAAAGCCACTTAGACCATTTTCCAAAAAAATTAGGAGATACCAGTGAGGAACAGGGTGGAAGATTTCACCAGGATATTAAAACTATGGCGGACCTCTACCAAGGAAGATGGGATATGCACATGATGGCAGTTTAAAAAGGACTGTTCCAAAATACATTTAAGAATGTCATGGAAAAGAAGCTTCCGAAGTGTTCAGTGACTAATTGGTTTCATCAATGACTTTTTCCTCTATCTTTGTATATAATATTTGTATACTATAATAATAAAAATTCCGTGTTTAGTTTTTTTATTTGTTCTATGGATTTAACTTAAGATAGTGTAACATATATTTCACTAAAATGTTATATCTTAGAAATTTGAGCTCGTAGGCAAAAACTAATGCCATATTTGAATTCAGGGGACCAAATTCATATGAAATCAGCTCAAAAAACCCTGGCACCAAAGCAACTGTTGCCCTGTGAATTATTTGTCCATACAAACATACCTCTAGTTTTCCTCTATGGTTCTTGATCACAAAGACTAAACATTTTGTTTTATGAAGTGTTATTAGCCACAGCAGATATCCAGAACACAGGACTCAAGGGGCTACAGAAGCCTTGTTTAAATTAACGATTTCCAGTTATGGGATCTGGAATATAGCTGTTGATTAAATACTCCTGCCGGGCACACTGACTGCCCCACATGTTTTGCTGAAATTCTTGTCTTTAAAAGCTTGTTCTCAATTTATTGCTTAATTAACTGCAACTAGTCTGCTTCATACAAACAGTCTGGTTGCCTCTGTCAAGATCTTTTCCTCTGGGCTTTCTTTTACTGGAATCACTGTTAATCAATGACAGCAAAATGGTTGTTTTAAATGACGGGCAGTAGAATTGAGAGATACCATAAAATGGTTAACATTCAGTAAAAAGCAGTATATGACATTCTGACTTCATTTTAGTGTTACTCATTTTATTTCTGAGCAATTCAAAGAGCACTGGATATTTTAACTGCAAAGTGCAGTTTCTTTCCAAACCTAAAATTAAAACTACAGACTCCATCATCAAACATTTAGGGTCAAAAGAAGCTAAGATATTCTTGGTGGAACAATAAATGCTCAAAAAAGGCATCTTCTTCATTAACTAGAATTCAATGCCTTTGATATTACACTCACAATTGGAACACCAATAGGGTAGAGCTAATATCCCACTGGGCTGGAATAAAGTTAAATGAGGGACACCAGGCCTGTGCTGGACACCCTGGGTGGGTGCTGGACAGGGAGTGATGAGGGCGGGGTGCCTATTTGGGGTGTGTGTGGACATGCTGGGCCCAAAGGGAGATTCCCGATGAGGGCTGTGGCACGCCCACATGCCTCTTCCACTCTCCTCCTCTTGCCGGGGAATCCCCTGGTATGCACAAGAAATGCTGCAGCCCAGACCACCACCCCTTCACCGGCGTCCACCCACCCTGACCTCCCAAGGCTGACCTGGCTTCCTTCTGCTGCCTCCCAGCCATGTGGGTATGCCGATGGGGGAAAAGGTGCCTGCCTGGGGGTCTCCTCAATGCCCCCTTGGTGCCAGGATGGCGGCAGCGGGTGCTTTCCTTCATGCCCTGAACAGGTGCGCCTTCTCTTAAGGGAGCGCCTTCTGTAGCTGCTGGGTCAAGGCTTTCACCCTCGGAGGTGGGGTGCTGTTTCTGCAGGGCAGTTATTGCTGTGCACCAACCATCCCCCAGCAATAACTGCCCCACAGAAACAGTGAAGCGTTGCCTGAAAGCTGTGGCAGAAATTGATGTAATTATTCTGCCCACCTCTGGGGGGCACCAGTTACTGGGGCACACTGGGACTTGTTTTGCTGTCCCAAATGGCCACCACGGGCCTGAGGGGAACAACCCACTGCATCAGGCATACATAAACTAGATATCCATTCCATCAGGACATGAAATAGATCAGCACTACAGCACTGTCTTAGCTGAGAGGTCACCAACTTCCAGCTTCTACTATCAGTTATAACTATTTTTTGTTTAAAAATTACTTAAATATTGGCTTCAAATCACCATTGGCACTTGAAAAGATGTTGTTGGTCACCAGGGACAAGTTTTTAATTTGGGATGTGTATGGCCATTAGAGGTGTTGGGGAGTGCAGCTTGGGCAATGGGGGCACCCACCCTCCAGTAATAATTCTGGTCTTTTCTTTGTTCTTCAAGTATTGAACTGAAATTGTATTGCAGTGTTTTCATTTTTAAAAGATTACTTTCTAATACTGTTTTCATTTTATAAGAATCTCATGTTTGCTTAGCTTTGTTCTTGTTTGCCACTTGTCTAAAAATTGTGTTCTCCTACTAGTACAAACAACTCTCCGAAACCTATCCTTCTATCTAATGCAGTTCAATCTACTCCCCATTTGGGCAAATGGGTTTTGGAGGATGAATTCAAAAATATGACAGCTAATTGTATGGGCATTTAAATGCATATCTCAGTGTAAACCAAAAACATTGTCTGCATTTTGGTGTGTATTCTGAATTGTGTCCAATTCAAGCACATAGTACAGTGAACAACTTGTGAAACACTCTCCTAGATTAACAGAGATAACTAAACTCTTATTATGAAAAAAACACCATGAATATAAAGAAACAGGTTATGCACATCTCTATGTACAGTAATACCTCATACAAAGTCCGCTTCATACAACATCGGATTCATACAACATCACCTAATTCCTTGAAAAAAGTTGCCTTGTACAAAGTTGCAGCAACTTTGTATGAGGCATTGGGTTTTTTCCCAGGTTGCATTGTGCCTCGGCAGTATAAAAGGCAGAACACATGCGTGCATTGCTCTTGTGGGCTTTGCATGAGGCAAAGAGTGTTTAGGAGTGGTTTTGAGCGTGATTTTGAATTTTTTTGCATTTTTTCATCAGAATTTTTAGAAGCATTCCTGGGATTTTTGCAGCATTCTTCAGGTTCTTGGACAATCAGGGTTGTTTGACATGTTTTTGTAATGTTTTTAGCCTTTAGACAATGATTTCTTAAAGTTCTGTCAGTTTCCTTGAATTTGCCCTGAAGTCTGTGCTGTTACAGTACAATGTATCTCTATGGAAACGACGTTGTATGAGGCATTGCGGCAAGGATTTGGACGGTGTATGAGGCATCGCGACAAGGATTTTCCATGCCTCATACAAAGTCCAAATCCGTATAAAGTCCAAACTTGTGGAACCAAGTTTGGACGTTGTATGAGGTATCACTGTAGATGAAAACTGATTGGCCCCTATGAATTTAGTCAAAATATTATAGATTTCCAAACCTATGAAGGGAAGAAATAACATTAATGTCACAACAGGAGTGGTGAATGTGATCCTGGATGTCTAAAGTAGAACGAATAATCAACATGAACTCAGTATCTAGAAAGTAACAGAATTAGGCAAAAATACTCACAATAAATCCAAGTTTCTTGTAATCTCGGGTGTACATAGACTTGCGTTTCTCAACATTGCCACTGCTGTTGTTGGATTCAGATTCTGCATCAAAAGCGATTCGTCGGAGTTCAAATATGATATCCCTCTGTGCCTGATGGAATTTTTAAAAAGCTCAATTTAAAAGGTTGAAAAAGTTATTTTTAAATAAAAGTAGCATCTACAACTGCTTTTACTTTCTTCAAATCTCATTTGACACTTGTTTTAATAATTCAGCAACATTCCCATAAACCCTATTATCTTATTAGCTCTCCCATATGCCAATTTATTTTCAAATTTAACCTAAAAACCTACGGTAGTTCTTCTGGTGCTTCAGAAATACAATTGTTTTCTATCATATATTGAGAATACAGGAAAATATGAAGCTGTTTTATACTGATGCAATCTCTTTCACTTAATGTTGTCTTCACTGACCAAAATAACTCTCTTGGTTTCAGATAGGGGCTTAATAGTCTTACTGCATGATGTCAGAGACTACTCAATCCTTTTATACATGTGCCGTACAACTCAATTACAGCCCATAATTGGCAGAACCAGGAGTGACTAACATTATCCCATACAACTCAGGCAAAATATTCCCATTTCACTAGAGGTCACATATTGCAAGGAAAAAATGGTAGCAGAAACACAATTGACTCACATGCCCATTGCATCTGCTTCCCACATAATGCACCTTCCCCATGGTTAGATCTGTGGGCATTTGGCACTTACACACCTTCCTGAATGACTAATGTGCACAATTAGTATTTGAACATTGCACAGGAAAAACAGACAACACTAAAGTTAAATGCACTTCAGCAATTTTTGGATGAATGTTTAACAAAAGAAGTGACTTCCTAATGAATAGTCTCAACCACATCATGTATTCCTAACATGCACCTCAACAGTAGAAAGGAAGGGGCTGAAAAACCCTATAGCTGCAATCCTGTTGCACAGCTATAAATAGACATAACTTAGCAATGAATTGCATTACTGTATCTGTTGCATACCAACTCAGCAAGTAACACATAATGTGTACAGAGATTACTTAGATATTTGAGCATTTGTGCCTATTTACTCATGATTGTAAGGCTTTTGAATGTCTTTCACAACTTTGAAATATTTTGTGCATACTGAATAGAGAAGCAAGGTAGATGAAAAAAGCTTGTAGCACTGGACAAGCATTTGTTGGCTGGACTTACTGCAATATTGAAAGGGCTTACGCTTTGATACTCAGATGAATTTTGATAAGAATGGAAATGGTTGTCTGAGTCTGATTTAATTCTGGAATTAACCCTAAATGAAATAAATGACAGCTGTGATGAACATAGGCTTCTGATTTTATGCTAGAGGTTTATACATTTCCATTGTGCTTTCAACAGGATGTTAAGGGATTAGACTCTCAGACCTCATCAATCAATCAATCAAACTTTATTACGGTCCAAGACCAGCATAGTACAGCAAAAATAATGGAAGTTAAAATGAGGGTAGTTAAAATATACTGAAAAACAGAAATTAAAATGAGGATACTTAAAATATATCGAGAGACAGTAGTTAAAAGAGGATACTTAAAATTTATCGAGAGACAGAAGTTAAAAGAGGGTACTTAAAATATATCAAGAGACAGAAATTAAAAAGAGGGTACTTAAAATATTTATTTTTAAAAATGAATGTTTCTGCTCAGAGTTAAGGAGTAGTAAAATGAGTATTTAAGATTAATAGAAATACTGACGTCATCATTGCCATCGACTGCAACTCGATCTGAGTATACTCCCCCCGCCCCGCCCACTCCAGGGCACCAGGAGGCCTGGTCTTGGCGGCCAGCAGGTTCTGGGCAGCCTTCGCCCTCCAAAGCAATCAGGAAAAATGCCACTGGTGTGAATTTGTTTAAGGTGGATCTAAGCTTGCCATGAAGTGCCCTACACACTATCATCTTGGAGCCATCTCCTGTGTCACATATGAAATGAGACATGCAGGATCTAACACCAGGACTGAAATGGACTGCTGCAACCTTGAGGATGTGGACAATGTGCGTCTTCACAGCCAGTCCATCTGGCATGGTCTCTTCTGCCTCCATGACTGCTGGGAATAAGAATTCTTCCTCCGTTCGTTTTGCCATTGGGCCTAATCTTATGGTTTCCAGTGGCATTTCCTCCACTAAGGGGACCATCACCACTCCTAAAGGGGCTCATCTGCCCGTAGCTGTTGGCCCCTTTAGGGAGTATCTCTCAACCAGACAAATATATTTTCTTATCTCTGTGGAATAAAGTATCCCCCTTCACCAACATGTTTGCTAACCTGATCTTGCGGATCCATTTTGGTCATCATTCTGTCTTCTAGTAGGTTAAAGGTGAGCACTTGCAGGACGTAAAGCTGATGTGCCATCTCATTATTTATGGCTCTCTGGGCTCTGATCACATGCTGAAAACAAGGGTAGTCAGAGGGTTATTCAATTCTTCCTTAAATAATTAAGAGAAATGATCAAAGAATACTTGTGGGAAGTGAAAAGAAAGCACTTTAGTGCTATAAATTTTCTAAGGCTAGAAAATATGATATATATTTTTTGGTTAATTAATGTCATTTGTTAGAAATCCTGGAATTAATGCAGTTTCACTAGTCCTGAACTGTTCATTTGTGTCCATGTGAACAGGCATATAAACAAAAAGAAAAAGTTGGGAAATGAATTTTTGCTTTGCTCTTTCTAAACAACCTGTGGAAAAAATGTGCATTGAAAAACCGACACTGATGATTACAGAAACTGAGAAAAATATTAATTCATGTTTCTCATCTAATGAAGTTTCTAAGGCTGGTTGATGAAAGTACAATATCTGTATGTTAAATCTGATAATTTGCAAGGGATGTGCCCCAGCACAACGCTCCCTGCTCCCACCTGTCTCCCAAACCTTGGATTCTGGGGAACTCCAGTGAAGCTTACTGGGACCCCAAAATGGCAGGAGTTGTTCAAGAGGCTACTGACTGTAACTAAAACATCTGGAGGAAAGGACCATGGGGGAACCCACTTGCCTTTAATAAAAGCTGTTCCAAGCAAAGAAAGGACCCATAACATTATTTCCAGGGAACCCTAACCTTTTCCAGCATCCCATGATGCCAGCAGGATGCAGAGTCATGCACTGTATAACATTACACTACTTCAAACCCTTTGCCTTTTGTGCAATGTTTTCAAACCTATTTTAATATACTGAATGTCAAGAAAATCCTTAGGGGTCATTACTTTTCTTTGAATTTTTTATATTCATTTAAGTTACACTGTGATTTTTAAGGTTGAGAAAGGCTAACTCAAGTAGAGAGAAGGCATTTACGTCATTAACATTCCAATACACTTAGCACATTCCACATATCAGCATGTGATTGAGAATAGGGATGCCAATCAAAAGGGGAATCCCAGGAATGAGAATGAGGTAACATACAAACACCTGAGAATTTGAAATAAACATGACAGTAGTCAAAACATCTTGCATCTTTAACATTCTAGAGGAAGGTGTGAGAAGGTGAAAAAGGTATATAAGACCAGGGGTTATATGTCTCAAAAGGGTCTTTTCCCCATATAGGCGAGAGCCCTTGACATTCTCAAATGGAACCATGAAAAATCCATGTCTTGGATGTGGGCTGTTAAAGCCCTTACTTTGCAAGCTAATGAGTTACTATTTTCTCAATTTATTATTTTCTTAGTTTCTAAGTTAGAATAGAATAGATTAGTTCTTCATAATGTTTTATCCTGCATGTTATGGCTGAATATTATGCTTCAATAAAACTCCAAAAAGACAAGCATCGAAGTCATGTCTTTGCTGGAGAAGAAGGGGAGTTTTTGCCAGAGAACTGATAATAGGTTTGCAAGACCAACATAACCTTGAGTAGCAAGAAAGCTCAAAGGGGACATTAACTTGGTGATAAGGGATAGCTCCCATGAATCCTAAGAGAGGTTGCTTTCACTTTCATCGGCCTGGGAAACTGTATCAGCGGGACATTCCACCTTTGAAGGGAAAGGTTACTTTTTATGCTACGTCCCTTTCCCAGGACCAGACCCTCTCTGTGTGTTTTGCATGGTTATTTTGGAGTTAGCAATATAAACAGGGCTATTGCTTTGCCACAATAATTTGCTACCACCATTCCTGCTAGGAAGCGGGTTTGCCATCTTCCCAATAAGACTTTAGCTTAACTGGGATTGAGGTCTGTGCCGGCGGTAAAACGCATGGAGAGCATGGGCCACGAAGCAGCAGAAGGAAAGGGGGAAGCCCCAAATTTTGGCAGCTTCATGGCAGCTTGCATGACCCCTAAAAGACCTTCTATTGCGACACTGAACAGAGACAAATGAATAAATTCACTTGTGGAACTGCAAGATCAGTATGCAAAACAGAAAAATCAGCAACTACTCACTTGCAAAATGATCCCTCGAAGTTGTTTCTGAGCCAAAATATTTGCCATTTCCTAATTTTGAAAAGTAATAATATATTTTGTCAAAATCATTCTCCAGCAGCACATTCTCAACACACAGCTTGAAAAAGTGTTTTTTAAATAAAATGTTTATTCTCCATTATCTCAAAAGATTGGTAGGAAAGGCTCTTAACTGAGATTTCCTTGGTAGCATGCATGGGAGCCTTGTGGTCTTTCAACATGGCTTTACAACAAAACAGACAAGTATGTTATATAGATAACTAGCAGATTTTGCCCGGCGGTGCCGGGCATTTTAAAAATGTGTTGGATAGTTAAGGGTTTTGTTTGTTTTCCTGAACAAATGGTGCTGGGCTGTGTTTAATGGTTTTTAAAGGTTTTGTGATTTTGTGACTTCGAGGCGCTGCGTCCACCTGTGGCGGACTTGCGCTCTCAGTGTGTGTTTAATTTTTATTTTTTGTGCACCGGCTTCCTGAGTGCCGGGCTCTTTAAATTTGGTTTTGGATAGTCAAGGGTTTCATTTGTTTTCTTGAACAAATGTTGCTGGGCTGTGTTAAATGGTTTTGAAAGGTTTTGTGATTTTGTGGCTTCAAGGTGCTGCGCCCCTGTGGCGGACTTGCACTCCCAGTGTTTGTTTGATTTTGATTTTTTGTGTGGCGGCTTCCTTAGTGTCGGGCTCTTGAAATTTGGTTTTTGATGGATTTTGATTTTTGTTCATGCAAATTTTATTTTGATTTATTCAATTTAAAATTTTTTAATTTAAAATTTAATTTTGTTGTTTTATTTTTTGGTTTGGTGTTTTGGTTTTTTGGAGTGAAAAGTGATTTATGATTTTTTGGTATTTTTTGAGAGTAGTGTGTATATTTTTGAATGTTGTGCTAACTTATTTTATGAATTTTTGAATTTGGAATTTATCTTTGCAGTGGCAATGTTTTTAGATGTCTTTTCTCTTGTGGCCTCTGGGTGGGGGTGGTGAGCTTTGCTTCCTTCTCTACCATTCTCCTCTTCTGTTCTCTGGGTGTCGCTTCCGGTAAGTGTTGCTTTCTTTCTTAGCTCATTCGAGTTCCTGTCAAGACGTCTTCATGGTAAGCTCTCTGATTTATTTATTTATTTGGGGGGGTTTGAGTTTTTGTTGGGGGGGGGGGGTGTCTGTTGTTTTTTGTTGCATGTGTTTTGTGGATATGTTGGTGTTTATTTTTTAATGTTAGATTTTTGTTTTTGACTGGTTTTGATTGTTTTTGGTTCATGTTTTGGTGCGTCCGTTTTTTTTGGGGGGGGGGCTTTTGTTGGGTGGCCCATGGGAAGGAAGCAGAGCGGCGGCTGTTTTTCAAAAAATTTTCATTTTTAGCACGCTGGCTGCCTCAGCGTTCTGCGCACAAATGGCGCGCAGGACGCTGGGGCTTGTAGTTTTGCCTGCGCATGTTTGGGTACAGCAGCGGTTTTTTTCTTCGGCTTCCTTTTCATTGGCTGTGGCCGGTTTTCCAACGTTCCTTTTGCCCGTGCCGCGCAGCCTGATTGGCTCTGGTGCGGCGTGGCGCAAGGAACATTGGGGCTAGTTCTTTTTTTTTGTTCGGGACTGGGGGCCTCTGCCCCCGGGTCGAAAATTTCAATCCGACAGTTACCTGCAAACCCAGTTTGGGCGAGTGCAGGAAGGCTCGGACGGGGCTCGCGGGGACCGGTGCAACATCCTTTGTTACATTCCAACTGTTAACGCACCATTTTATAGGTATAGACAAGATGGCCAGTATTTGAATGAGGAAGAAGATAAAGGCCACAGTCCTATTAGATTTGCATAAGATTCACAGAACTTGCCACAGCTAACTGTAGTTGATTCACGAGACACTTAGACACATCTCTGTTGCACAATCAGGCATGTGACTGAAACACTCTTGCACAATCAGGCATGTGACTGGCAATTAGCCACAGTTGGATAGAGGGAGTTACACAAACCTTATGCAAGTGCCAATAAAATGCTGGCGAATATTTTGTTTTCTGTGTCAAAGGAGGCAAAATAGTTCAAGAAATTTAATCAAAAGAATTGTTATTTTATCTGTCTGTATATATTTTACTAGGATTATTTCTTCTAGCAACATATACACCACTTCAATCTCTATTTTAAAGATATACCTAAGAATACAGAAGTTCACATTTTATCGTTGGCTACAACTTGTATCTGAGAATGCATTTTTTTCCTGAAGCAGGAATTTGTTTGTGAATTTGTTTAAGTTGGATCCCAGCTCGCCAAAAAATGAACCACACACTGTGATCACGGAGTCATCTCCTGCGGCACATATAAAATGAGACATGCAGGATTTAACACTGGGACTGCAATGGACTGCCACAGCCTTGAGGATATGAATAAGGTGTGCCTTCACAGCCAGTCCATCTGGCACGGCCTCTTCTGCCTCCATGACTGTGGGAATCAGATTAGTGAAGTGGTTCCTCCTCCACTCATTTTGCCATTTGGCCCGATATGGTTTCCAGTGGCATTTTCTCCACTGAGTCACCCCACCTAAAGTGGCTCATCTGCCCGTAGCTATTGCCCCTTTAAGGAGTCAGTTTATTTACCACCACCCAACACTTGGTGTTGATTCACTGGCTGTACGGTCTACTCCAATACCATACAGGATGTCTGGCCAGACATTTATAGCTGAAACAAACATTTTTTTCTAATTCCTTTCAGCTTAATGTGCTTAAAGATCTCCACATGAGTGGAAATCCTGATAAGTTTGGCTTTGAATCATGTTCTGTACATAGGGACTTGGAGATCTTCTCTATCAGCACAGCAAGACTAGGCATGGAGGAAATAGACCTAGAAACCATGGCTCTTTTTATAGAGGTATAACTTAGCATGCCTCATTTGGTCTGGCAAAATGTCTTAGACCCATGACGGTGAACCTTGGCACTCCAGGTCTTCTTGGACTTCAATTACTACAAGCCCAAGTCAGTACTCCTGCTGCTCAGGGCTTCTGGGAATTGAAGTTCAAGGACACTTTAAGTGCCAAGATTCACCACCACTGCCTTAGACCAAAGACGTACTTGGACGTCAAATGAACTTAGTGCTCTGATATCTCCCATTACAGAGAAATGAAATCAGGATTTATTTACTCTCCTTCCCCAAACTATTAAAATTGAGTTTGGGCACATATTCTGGATGTGCACCTACATTCCACTGCATAGAAAACACTCAATAATAAGAGTTTGTACAGCTATATTCAGGCACTATTAATTGGATGCTGTGAAAGCACACTTATAGAGAAGTACTTAATCCTATGCCCTTGAACGTTATGTCCTCCATGGTTACAACTTCAGGATTGAAGAGGAGACAAGTCTTGCTTGTGTGCAAGCTGTATGTCTGAGATTTTGAAAGCCTTTTGCTCATGTGTAGAGGCTATACTTGAGCAAGAATCTTTCTTTTTTTAGAGAGCAATAGCAGTAGTAACTACATTAGTATATCTTCCCATAGTGTTTAGAGTACTCTCTGGCAGCTCACAATGTAATTAGCAATTTTGCCCCAACACACCGGGTACTCATTTCACTGACTCAGAAAGATGGAAGCCAAGTCAGTCTAAAGCAGTGTTTCCTAAACTTTGGCTTCAGGACTTTAATTCCCAGAAGCCTAAGTCAATTCCCCAAAGCACTGATCAGCCAAAGTACTGACTTAGGCTTCTGGGAATCGAAGTCCCCCTGTGGGGCGTGGGCCTCACATTGGGAACCACTGTAACCAGGAAGACATAATAGTGGAGTGGTAGGTGAGGCTCTCTCCTTTAAGCATGTACACATCCCCCCTGGTCAAATCATGCAGATTGGGGCTTAAGTGACAGTTCTTTGTATGCTGGGATAGTGAACCTGTTGCTGTCCCAATTTTATTGGGCTCCAGTTCTCATCAGTGATAACTGTCAGCCATACTGGCTATGGAGGACACAAGATGGTATATAACAATATCCAGAGGGCTGAGAATTCCCCATCTCTCACATATGCATACCAAAAGAAAAACTGTCTCCACCTGTCTTGTTCCTTTCTGTTTATGATTTTTTGCCTTCTCATCGACCTCCTAAATTGCTATACCTGTCCCAGGTACCACTATAAAAAGCCTGGCTATTATTAATAGCAACTGCTCACCTGTCTCTTGTCATCAGGTGCTTTAAGAAAAAGTGCATTTATCACAGCAATAGTATAGGTCTGTATTTCTTGATCAGCCCTGCAACATAATACAATTTAAAAATAGTAAGAATAGTACATGAAAGTCAAACTTGAAAATATACCCTGTGTGTCTGTCTCTAGGTGTATACATATTAGCAAGATATCTGGAGAAAAAAATCTTTTAACACCTCCAAAAACTACTTGCTGACTGAAATCCTGTTCCATAACTACATGAATGTAAGTTGAAGTTGGGGGTCCTCCTGGACTCTTGACTGCTGCTAGAAGAGCAGGTGACAGTCGTGGCCATGAGGGCATTTGCACAACTCCATGTGATTCGCCAGATGCGCCCACTCCTGGTTAGGGACTCCTTGCTTACGGTCACACATGACCTGGTCACCTCCAGACTAGACTATTGCAATGCACTCTACATGGGGCTGCCCTTGAGGACCATTTGGAGGCTGCAACTGGTTCAGAATGCAGCATCCTGGGTAGTGATGGGGTGTGGACGTTATACCCATGCCTTGCCCCTGCTCCGGGATCTGCACTGGTTACCAGTTTGCCTCCGAGTGCAATTCAAGGTGCTGGTTATGACCTTTAAAGCCCTATATGGTAGTGAGCCAGGATACCTAAGAGACCGCATCGCCCTGAAGACTTCTGTCTGTCCAACCAGAGTGGACCAGAGGGGCTCCCTAATTGTTCCATCAGCCAGGGGGGCTCACCTCTCTGGCACAAGAAAAAGGGCCTTTTCCGTGTTCGCTCCAGCCCTTTGGAACCTCCTGCCAGTAGAGCTACAGTTATAGACGGAGCTGCTGCCCTTCAGGAAAGGACTTAAGACCTGGCTGGCGGGGCAGGTGTGGAGCCCTGAAGGCAATGTGGCTCCTGCTTGCTGGCTTTTACGATGAGATGTACCCTCTTTCTACTTCTCAGGGTGGGCGGGATTTTTTTTTAATGTGGGTGGGAGTTTTAGCTGCTTTTATTGTATGGGGTTTTAGATTATGTAAGCCACCCTGAGTTGGGCTTGCCTGAGTGGGCGGCGAGCAAGTTGAACAACAACAACAACAACAACAACAACAACTATTATTATTATTATTATTATTATTATTATTATTATTATTATTATTATTATTATTATTATTATTATTATTATTATTATTATTATTATCCTCAAACACACAGCCAACAAGATAACAATGCTGGATTTTGTATCAAATTCACTAGTCGAACACTTCCCAAGTGTTTAGGACTAAGTGATGTATCGGCGAATTATGCAAGCAGATGCGAGCAGTGTGGCCTTCTGCAACTGACTGATGGTGATTTTGTCAACTCCAATTGTTTCTAAGTACCTGCCTAGGTCTTTAGGCACAGAACCCAGTGTGCCGATTACCACTGGGACCACCTGTACTGGTTTTTGCCAGAGTCTCTGCAGTTCAATTTTCAGATCCTGATGTCGAGTAATTTTTTCAAGCTGTTTCTCGCAGATTCTGCTGTCACCAGGTATGGCAATGTCAATGAGTCATACTCCCCCCACCACACACACACACACACACACAATCGTAATATCTGGGGTATTACGCTCCAAAACACTGTCAGTCTGTATTTTAAAATCCCAGAGTACTTTTGCATGTTCATTCTCAATCACCTTTTCGGGCTTATGATCCCACCAGTTCTTTGCTACGGGCAAATGGTATTTGTGACACAAATTCGAATGAATCATTTGAGCAACTGTATTATGGCACTGTTTATAATCAGTCTGAGCAATTTTCTTGCAGCAGCTCAGTATATGCTCTATAGTTTCATCCGCTTCTCTACAGAGTCTGTATTTGGGGTCATCACCTGATTTTTCTATTCTAGCCTTAATTGCATTTGTTCTGATGGCCTGTTCTGGAGCTGCCAGGATCAGGCCTTCTGTCTCTTTTTTCAGTGTTCTGTTAGTAAGCCATGACCAGGTCTTTTCCTCATCTACTTTTCCTTCGATCTTTTCAAGGAACTTCCCATGCAATGCTTTGTTGTACCAGCTGTCAGCCCGTGTTTGCATCGTTGTTTTCCTATATTGACTCTTTGTTTGCTTCACTTTAAGCAACTCCTTGTTCTTGACCTCCATTAAAGCTGGCTCTACAGTTTTTTATGTAATCTGCTAGCGCATGCTTCTCTTCTTCAACTGTCTGTTTCACTTGCAAGAGAGCTCTACCTCTTGATTTTCTAGGTAAGTACAACCTATCCATATCACTGCGTGGGTGTAATGGATGTCATAAGTTTTCTTGTTTTCCTATACAAACTATCTAGTTCCGCCTGAGTCCAATTTATAATGCCAGCAGTATACCTGATAACAGGTACGGCCCAGATGTTAATGTCTTTGATGGTATTGCCTCCATTCAGTTTGCTTTTCAGAACTTTTCTGACCCTTTGAGTGTATTATTTGCTGACCACACTTTTCACTTGCCTATGCTTGATGTTATCCAATTGTAATATGCCCAGGTATTTATAGGCTTCAGATTGATAACACATAATGGCTTGTCCATTTGGCATTTCAATTCCTTCACTTTCTGTGATTTTTCCTTTTTTAATTGCCATTGTGGCACATTTATTCAATCCAAACTCCATTCTAATGTCAGTACTGAAAATTTGGGCTGTGTTGGTCAGTGACTGTATTTCGGTTTCTGATTTCCCATACAGCTTCAGGTCATCCATGTATAACAGGTGAGAAATTTTCCTTGAATTTTTGGTAGTTTGGTACCCCAGATTTGTCTTCTGCAAAATTATTGACAGGGGGATCAGGGCAATATTGAACAAGAATGGCGATAAAGAGTCACCTTGAAAAATCCCTAGTTTAATATTAACCAATCCATAACTCTCATCTATAACAAACAGTTCTGTTTTCCAGTTCTTCATTGCACTTTCAATAAAGGTACTAATTCTTTTACATATCCCAATGACATCCAGGCACTTAACAATCCAGCTATGTGGCACTGAGTTAAAGGCTTTTTTGTAATCAATCCAAGTCATATACAGGTTAATTTTCCGGCTTTTGCCATTTTCAAGGATCATTTTATCAATGAGGAGCTGATCTTTTGTGCCTCTAATTCCCCATTTATTCCCTTTCTGTTCTACTGGCATGATGTTATTTGTTTCTAGGTAGTCTTGAATTCCATCAGCTATAGTGCCAGTCAGTAGTTTAAACATAGTCGGTAAACACGTTATTGGCCTATAATTTTCAGGTATTGCTCCTTTTGTTAAATCCTTCTGAATCAAATAAGTTTTGCCAGTTGATAACCATTCACTGATGTGACCTGTCCACAGCATTTCATTGAATTGTTCAGCTATTTTTCCATGCAGGCTGGTTAGGTGTTTATGCCAAAACCCATGCAGTTGATCATTGCCAGGTGATGTCCAATTTTTGACTCTTTGCACTCTTTTACTGATCATATCAGTTGTTATTTCTATCTGATCCATTATGTTCTTGGAGAATTTCTTCTCAAAGTCTTGGATCCATCTTGCATTTCTGTTGTAATCTTTCCAGAACTGAGTGGTTGCCATTTTCTCATGATTTTCGGCCATTACACCTCCTCCTCCTCCTCCTTTATTATTATTATTATTATTATTATTATTATTATTATTATTATTATTATTATTATTATTATTATTATTATTATTATTATTATTATTATTCCAGCCACTGTAATATTTGTACAAGGTAACATGCCTGCCTTGCCGCTCGGGCAGGGAGTCCAACTCACACCGAGTGGCTAATTGGAGGGACTTGGTGCTGGAACTACAGCACCGCATGGAGACTTTGGAGTCAGGCTGAGCAACGATCATGCTTCTGTTTCTCATTCAGCACAGGAACAGCATCAATCAGTGGCATCAGAAGGGTCAGGCATCGGTGGTAGGGAGTCAGGTCCACACCAGGCTGAAGCAGCTGGTGCATTGCCCAGGGTCACCGTTGAGCCATTATAGGATGCCAGGGCATCTGAGACTGCGGCCCCTCAGTCTGGTGAGTCAACTACTGCACAACACTCCACAGCCACGAAGGGCGGGGGACCTAGTTTGAAGTGGCCCCCAGCCCTCAGCAGTATTGGCCTTGGTTCAACACAGGTGCTGTGGCCCAGGGTCCTGCTGTAGGGAACTCTACAATGTCACAATACCCCTGGGGTATCGCCTGCCCGCCCGGGTTTTTTCCTGGTCAAGCGGGGGTTAGTCAGGCGGGGAGTGCTCAGCCTCCAACAGCTGGGGCCACTTTTCCGGCCCCAACCAACACAGGCTATAATTCCATGCCAGTTGAAGCTTTGCCCTTTGGGGATCAGGCCCTTCCATTGGGTGATCATTTACTCCAGGCTACCAAGGAAAAAATCTGGTACGGGGAGTATGTAGACTTTTTGGCTTACTTAATAGGGATTCGGAGAAGAAGGAGGCTGGTAAGGAGGATGAAAAGGACAAGGAGCTTGCCAGAAAAAAGAATTCCCCCAGGACTTGCCCAATTGGTTGCCAGCTTACCTTATCTACATGGGTGTCATGGTGCGAGCTTTCCCTGCGAAGGCATCTCAGATGATCCAGTACCTGGACATTATATACTGGGCATATGTGGACTTTCCTGGCCCAGCATGGCTGCTTTATGATGAGAATTTTCACAAGCAGGCTGCAATCCGGCCTGCCATGCACTGGGACGAACCAAATTCGCCCTTGTGGTTACAGTTCATGACTCCGTCACACCCATTGTTGGGAGATAGATATGATTGCAGTCACCTGATTCAGTGCCCACTTTCACAGGCGGCAACACACCAATCAGCGGGGCAGGCAGTTCCACAACGCTTGGCCTGGTCGGAATTTGTGGCACATGGGCGGGGTAACTGCAAATAGTGCAAATTCTGACATGAATGTGCCATTTTCCAGGGCTCCCATGCAGCGTTTGGCTGTCCTAAGGCCAGATATGGCCATGGATGGGGAAAAGAACAGGGCAGAGGTAACAGGCCCTCGGGTGGTCCCGGGGCCAATTCCAAAGGGCCCAGTCCAATTAAGTTGCCAGTCCTCGAGCAGTGTCTTAGGCATACCCAAGCAAGAAGGATGCCACCTATCTGCTTGAGGGCTTCACGTGGGGGCTCAGGATACCTGCCGAGGGTGAATGCCACCCTTACCTGGTGGGGAATTTACATTCAGTTGTGGGGATGGAAGACAAAGTTAAATAACATAGTCTTAAGTAAGTTAAGCTGGGGAGGGTGTCTGGTCCTTTTGAACAGCCTCCCTTTGTTAACCTTAGGGTGTCCCCATAGGGTTTGGTACCCAAAAAAGCTCCTGGGGAGTATCACCTGATACATCACCTCTCTTACCCGGAGAGGCAGTCAGTTAATGACGCCAATTCCCCATGAACTTTGTTCAGTTAGGTACGCTTCATTGGACACCGCAGTGGAGATGGTCTGCTTGTGTGGCGTGGGTGCTCTGCTGGCTAAGTGCGACATCAAGTCTACCTTTCGCCTGCTGCCGGTGCAGCCTGCGGATTTCGAATTGCTAGGCTTTGCCTTTGAGGGACAATGTTTTGTGGATAGGGCCCTACCTTTTGGCTGCTCTATTTCTTGAGCTACCTTTAAGCATTTCAGTTCCTTCCTGGAATGGGCACTCAAACGCCGGGAGGGCTGGAACCTTGTGGTCCATTATCTCTATGATTTTTTGTTTTCTGATCCGGCTGGGTCTGGAGAATGCCAGCACTTGCTGGCCTCTTTTCAGGCCTTAGCGGAGGAATTTGGGGTTCCCCTTGCACCGGAAAAAACTGAGGGGCCCACCACCACTTTGACATTCCTTGGGGTGGAATTAAACACCAGGGCACAGGTGTCCAGACTGCCAAAGAAG
Organism: Bradypodion ventrale; assembly: GCA_035047345.1. NCBI lineage: Eukaryota > Metazoa > Chordata > Lepidosauria > Squamata > Chamaeleonidae > Bradypodion > Bradypodion ventrale. The sequence continues at coordinate 67,979,336 of JAWDJE010000006.1, read as the reverse complement.
GAATTGATGACCTTAGGGGCAAAGGTGGGTGATAAGCTCAGCAGGCGCAAGACCACTTTGAAGGAGCTGCAGGAGCTCAATGGCCACCGGAAATTCGCCTGCAGGGTGGTGACTCCTGGCTGTGCCTTTTTAAGGCACCTCTGTGATGCCATGTGGTGCCTGCCCAAAGCTTACCATAGGACAAGGGTGACGGCAGGCATGTGGGAGGACCTGAGGGTCTGGCAAACCTTTTTGGCTGACTTTAATGGAGTGTCCTTTTGGAGGCTGCCCCGGTTGTTGAATGCCCACTTCCAGGTCCACTCCGATGCCCCAGGTTCCCTGGGCTTTGGAATATACTTTGCGGGCTGCTGGTGCAGTGGCTCATGGCCTCTCCATTGGGAGCACTTGGGTTTATTGTGGGACCTCACATTCCTTGAATTTTTCTCAATTCTGGGGGCCCTGTGGCTTTGGGTGGATCTGTTGGCCAACTCATCGGTACTATTTTGGTGCGATAACCTGGCTGTGGTGCATATAGTGAACTCCATGACCTCCAGGGTGATGTGGCTTGTGTGAACTTTTGTCTTGCATTGCCTGCAGTTTAATATTCTGTTCCAGGCACGGCACCCCTGGATAATTCTGTCACTGATGCCCTGTCCCGCCAACAAACTGCGACAAGTTGAGAAACCATATAAATATTACCTGTTGAGTACTGAGGTATAATTATAGCCTTTAAATCAGGAATATTTGCAACACAAGAAAAAACCTCACCTTACCTCTCGAATCACAGATTAGAGAGAGCCTTGTAATGAGTTTTATTTGCTGAAGAGCTACAATTTAAATTTTTACTCTATGTGAATACTGTATACTATTATAGATATTAGACATTAATGTTTATTTATTTTTTTATTTTTTTATTTATTCAATTTATATCCCGCCCACTCAACACAAGGCCGACTCCGGGCGGCTAACAACATAAACGTAACCCCAGGGCAACCCAAGGAGTTTACAAATGTAAATACAATATTCACAAATACAATAATAAATACAACATTTCAAATATATAATCACAATCCTAAAAACAGTTAAAACAGTAAAAACAAATTAAGACTACCCACCCCCTAAAAAGCAGGGGCTGCAGGATCGAAAGGCACCATGGGGAAGAGTTCCTCTACACCAACCACCCCATGGTGGTTACATGTTATTTATTATATGTTTGGTAACCATAAGCAAATCATCAATGAATGTTGATATGCATCAAGAAAATGAGAAGCTGTACACAGAACAGTGTTACCAAATACAACCAAGGAACCACACAATAAGGTGATCTTCCCCAGGGAGGAAAAGGAAACTTAAGCTTACCTATCAGGTGGCTTATTTCATTTCTCCCTCCCCATCAGAAAATTTCAGTAATCAAAATCTATTATACTGTGCAAGTAACATAGAAGATCTGAACTAAGACTAAGCACAGTAAGAATATTGGTACTTGCAGTTAGTATAGATTGCAAAATTGTAAATTTTAGGTTTTAAAGAAATTATCTGCTCTAGGATTTATTTCCAGCTTAAGTAATAATAATGCATTCAGTGAAATACTATCAAAATTTCCTTACCCTTGGAGATGTGGGATTAGCTGTCCAATTGTTATTTCTTGTGCCACCTTCTGGTACAGATCGTGGCTGTTCAGCACCATTGACTCTAAGATTGCTAATGACCGTTGCAGGATAGCAATGTCGCTAGGAAATTTACTCACATAACCTGCTATCTGTAAAAATGTAAGGTTTATTGTATAGGCCATATTGAATGAGAAAGAAATGTTTTGGCAAAATACAGTACATAAATAATAGGCTCTAACAATAAATCCTGTGTGTCAAGCAGCTAGGCAATAGTGCCCTCATATATGGTTAAGTTAGGCATATGTGTAATTGCAAAATGCTGTTAGTCATAATAAGGTGAGATGGGTTGACTTCACAAGTGACATGGAAGCCGGATATTCTACATTTTCCAACTGAAACTGGAGTTAAGGGCCAATGATCATTTTACAACTTCCTGAGAGACAAAATTCTCTTCCCTCAAAGCTCTCAACCACAATACTACCATTTGGTTCAAACAAATAACAGCAACATCTCCAGACCTTCTTGCAACTATTCCCTTCAGTATATTTGATGATGATGCTTTAGTTCTCTCTAAAATATTGGTCATTTGTTTACCATTTACTGATGTGCTTCAGATTAGAGAATAACATTAAGTAATGCTTTGATAGATGGCCACATTTCATAATTTAGTACCTAAATGATATGCCCAACCTCCATTCAATTACTCAATGTCATCCATCATTTCCCTTAGAAACCTGTGTAATTTCTGCAGGATCATGTCTCATCAAAACATTAACTCACAGGCAACTTTTAAAAAATTGCAGCAGGTCTCTCAGATAACAGCATTATCTATATTATCTAGCAAACGTTAGCAGTGGGTAAATTATCTTATTAGCTACCATTAAATTCTCATTCTATTGCCCTCACTGAGAATAGCAATAAAATTTTGCTGGACTGTGATCCAGCAATGCTTTCCAAATACTTAACATTTGTTACATTGGTATCATTCTCTTCTTCAAAGTTTAGTCTCTGAATTCTCATGTTTTTATAACACTCAATGAGGGCATGCAGTCCTCTGGTGCCTTAGTGGTTAAAATGCTGAGCTTGGAGACTGGAAGGTCAGGTTTTGATACCTGAGAGCTGCACTTGGGGACACGATTCCCTGAGCAGAGTTTCTCCAGCAAAAATCCTTTCAACCCAGAGTAATTTCTGACTCAAAATTATTATTATTAATTGAAGCATTACCTTAAATAGAAACATTTACACAAAAGCCTCATGCCAAATCCCAAATATAAAGCAGAATCTGGTTCCACACCGCTGACCATACAGTACCGGTTTTTAATAACTATAAACTGGATCACAGTTCAGAAACAGCACATTGACACTGCAACCATAAAGTACAGTACAAAGGCAGGGCTTGAAATAAATACTTCTTTGAACTATAGTGCCCAACCAGCACAGTCACTGGATGAGGGATTCAGTGGGCTATACTCCCAAAGGTAATTTTTTCAAGATCTGGTATTAGCCAACCATCTATTTCCAAGATGTAGTAGATCATGACATGAAAATCTCTCTTAGTGGCTTCAATGTACCATTGAACAGACAAGTTGGACAGATGCATGGATGAACATGGCTAATCCCATCTCACTCCAGCCAGCTCTTACTGTCAACCATAAACTTACCTTTTTAATGAAAGCCACCGAGAACGTGTCCCAGGATACAATTCCGTGATCCATCAGTTCAACAAATGCTGTCAGTGTGAAGGATAACATATCTCCAAAGCTGCAAGAGACATGAGCCGCAGCAGTAATAGGTTCAGTGAGAGATCATATGAAAAGAACTGGGAAGCTTTTGGGGGAAAGAAACTGCAAAGCAAGCATGGACAAGAAGAGGCAGAAGCAGAATAATATGGAAACTAAGCAGCGACAACAGCAGAGGTGGCGGCGAAGCATCAAATGGATTCCAAGTGTCTTGTATACCTTGAAGATATTTTGCATCTTGTATATCAAACGGGGCCAGTGTTGCGGATTCCGCATGCCCAATTGGCATAGAACCTTGGCAGAGGTTAAACCAGTCGAGCAAACTCCTGGCCACTGGCCCTTGCCAGTACGGAAAATGGGGGAGCGGATTAATAGTATAAATCATAAGGGTTTATTCACCCACACCTGACCTGACCGACGGTTCTGCTGAGAGAGCAGATCGCTAACCTCCGTTACCCATTAGGCAACCACTCACTCGCAGTTAAGCCTAATCTTGGGTGCAAATAGAAGCCATATTTACTCTGGCGTAAGCCTCGAACAATGGTTTTCCCCTGTCAGTGTTTGCCCGAGTTAATTAACTTCCCCAAGAAAGATTTCCCATTAACCCGAGTAAATGGGTGATGTGATTTTCTGTCAGATGATGATTCTTTCCTGCATTGCCTTCTGATCTATATATGATGATGCTTTTCCCTCAATAAACCACTGATCTGATCTCGCTCCATATTGCCTCGTGTCGTTACTTGATCAGTCTCCTCCGGGAACCAACGGCCGTCCTAGCGGCCCCGATTCCTACACAGTGTCTTGTATATCTTGAAGAAAATGTTTGATACGTTTGTATTCTAGAATAAAAATGCCATGCAGTGCCCAAGGGGGAAAACCCCACCCGTGTCCAATTGATGTCCAAGATAGACAGAGTACATGAATTTTTTTTCCAGTCTTGTTTCAATCATTTCATACTTTTGGACATACAGTACAGACAGGCACAAAGTCACACCTGTCTCTGTCCTTGCAGAAATTCTTTCACTCAACTTTTACCATTTACAGAGCTGATATCACTGTCAGTCTTTATCATAGTTAACCCTAAACAGGATTTGTCATTAACCAGAGTTTGAAAATCAACTCCTGACATAAGCTTAAAGCATGGCTATGATTAACAGAGGAAGAGTAGGTTAGAGATATACAAAAAAGTGAATGCCATAAAATCTCACCTACAGTAAAAAGATGAAGAAACATGTCACATGTACAAATCCCTCTATCTCTGCTCTATTACTTATGACAGGGGTGCCCAAACTATGGCCCAGGGGCTGGATCCAGCCCCCAGGATATAGTGACCAGCCCCCTGAACCATATGACCAGCCCACAGCCCAAAAAGTTTGGGCACCCCTGACCAACAACCAACAACATTCCATTGTAACTAGAAAAAGACGGCTTGCCCTGGTTTGAGAATAAACATTACACTAAATGCTAACTAGTTTTTAAAAACAATTTAAAAAATCATTCTGACATTGGTCAAAATAATGCCTAACACATCTATGTAAATAAAACAGAAAGGTACATCCGTGTGTCCCGAATGCGTTTCCACGCATCAGGACAGAGCTCCCTGAAATCTTGCACACACCTACCTTTGGCCTCACAGATTGCATAGCCGGAATCAGGGGGCCATGGGTGGGTCATGAGCCCCATAAAAAACAAAAAGAAAAAACTACAGGCCCCAGCATCACCTGTGCAACACCCCAGCCAATCATAAAGGCCGGAACGAGCATAGGAGGGGTGGGGCAGAGATCACGTGCTCGGACAGCGAGGGAAGGCAGTTGCCAGGTGTGTGCACACCTGGCTGCCCCCCCCTCTGGCCCTACAGCGGTGACCGTGAGAGTGGGGTGAGAATCAAAAGGGAACTGCAGGGCTGACGTGCATGTGTGAGGGGGGGGGGTGGAGCGGGAGGAACGGGGACATGAGGAGGGGTGGTAGGAATAGAGGAACACGGTGTGTGTGAGTGTCCAGGCCGAGTGGAAAGGGCTCAGTGGTGATCTGAAGGGGGCCCGAATTGCGTGAGTATAGGGGGTGGGGTGGGTGGAACGGGAATGAGAGGAGGGGTGGGATGGGATGGGAAAACGAACGTGGTGTGTGCGTGTGTGTCTCCAGGGCAAACAGAAAGGGGACGGAGGGGGAAGGCATGGTGTGTGTGTGTGTGTTTTAGTGCGTGGGGGGTTGAAATCAAAAAGGGGGGAGGAAATGTGTGTGTGGGGAGGCCGATCAGACACCTAAACCCACCCTCCCCCGACAAAGCCAGGCGCCCATGCTAGTCTAAAATAAACTGGACCTAAAGCAAATCAACACATTCAGTGATGGAACTCTATTGTAAAAGTAATCTGCTTTCTTATCATTCTTCTTTGAAAAACTAACAAGGTCCCTTCTTCTGGTCTTCTCTTAATGCACAGGTCAGAACATTTCAGCCTTGGAAGCTCTGTAGTTAGAAAAAAGCTCTTAGGATTAGTCTTAAGGGAAAATAAAACCATAAAGGTAGGCATGACACTCCAGCTGAATTACAAAGCCAATGCATTATCTCTATGTCAACCTCCATTATGACACATCAGCTATCCAGAATACTGGAATTTTCTGTGAGGAGTCGATTCTGGTTTCCTTAGCAGCGAGTTTTGTGTTCATTAACTTTGTTATTTCTCATCAGAGAGAAGTTGTGCACATTTGGTGTGTCCTTCTTACCATCTTTGCTTTTTTTGAAATGTCAGGGTAGGTTGAACGGTAGGTTCTCATTTATTTATTACATTTCAATTGTGCCCAGTAGCTGGAACTCTCTGAAATATTTTGGTCATGCTCTTTTTTAGACTCTAGCAATTTAAAAAAATATTGACACTTTGTGGAGAAAGGAAAACATTTTTCAGAAGTAAAAGAGATAGAGATGTAGATAAAGATATACATAACAAATGCAAATAAAATTGTTATTTATTTACAATATAAAGTACATATGCCAAGGATTAGGTATAGCTCCTCCCATCCCACACACCTGGCATATATGTATACAGTAACAAGTTGGCTGCTCCTTACATGGCAGCACACAAGACACTATTCTAAAAGTTTATTTTGAAACAGCAATGGGACATGCTGGTATCTTGATCTTTCCCAATACACAATTCCTTAATAGCAGACATTTTGTGCTTAACACCAAACCACAGTTTAACATTCTTTAGACTCAACATCTCCCATCTTTTCATGCACCAATACTCCCCCTACTTCCTGGTTATAGCAAACCACACTTGCCATTTTATCTAAATTTGCTGTTCTATGATTTAATCATGAACCACAAAGTCAGGGAGCAGGAAGTTAAAAAAACTAAACCACAGCTTGGGTTTACATGAGAAGTAACCATAAGATGATTGCTTAAGACAAGCACTGATCATTTATTTGTTATTGGCTTTTCTGTATTTAGGTATAATTTTACAGATTATATTCTTCAAATATGAAGCACCATTAATGGCTGCTTGGATTACCCAACAGTGCCTCATACATTAAACAAAGTTAAATGAAGAGCAAACCTTGCACCAAAAAGGAATAGCAAGTAGAAATAAATTGCATCTTTATATACATTACACATGGTACACAAAATATGGTAGCAGCTACTCTTTTAAAGGGTTTTGGACAAATTCATGAAGGCTAAATCTATCAGCCAAGGTGATTCAATGGAACCTATTGTAGTATTGTAAAGGCACAATATCCTAGTATTTCTGGCTAACTGTGTTTTTTCCAAAAATTCACACATAAGGGAGAAACTGCCTGTATACATGAAGAGTTTCTACTTCAATGAGAAACCTATAAGAGAGCATCATAATAGATGCAATAGATCTTTACACCCTAACATTTTCTCACTTGGAATTAGGTGTGGCTATGAATTGCACTAGAGAAATGGAGAACAGATCCTTTCATTACACACATGGTTTCCTTACTTGAATTTTGCCTCTTCCCCAAAGTTGCTGTTTGCTGTGATGGTGAAAGGGGCATAAGCTCTAAGGCAGTGATGTCTAACCTTTGTGCTCCAGCTGTTCTTTGACTTCAAATCCCAGAAGCCCTGATGAGCAGGAGTGCTGTCTTGGGATTCTGGTATTTGAAGGCCAAGAACACCTGGAGAGCCAAGGTTCACCACCAGGGCTCTAAGGCTGGGGTGCCCAAACATTTTGGGCTATGGGCTGGTCGCGTGGTTCAATGGGCCAGTCACGTGGTTCTTCCCACCAGAAACGGAAGTAAAACATACCTTGCAATATGTTTTGCAATAGGGTCAGATAGGCTGCCATTTTCTCTGTTTAAACCAGTGGTGCCCAAACTACATCCCAGGGGCCGGATTCAGCCCCTGGGATGTAGTTTGGGCACCCCTGCTCTATGGTTTAGTTTTGGCAAGCAGATGTTCCACATAAAAATAAAATCTTCATTATGCCACTAGGTGTCACAAGAACACCATAAAATCTTCCCCAGGAAGGCCAGAGAAGTTGACTGAGACAAAAAAAGTTACATGAAAAAAGCTGAGAATTCAGACAGGAAAACTATACTCTGCACACATATCTAGGTGCAATGCTACTCAAGACAAGAGAACTTGTTTCTGAGTATTTGAGTACACAATTGCAGTGCAAAGCCTAATAGTGAGTGGTGCAGATTTGTAGTTTTGGATTCTACTTCCCAGAATTCCTTAGGCAGCACAGAAATCAAACAGAAATCTATACACCTCTAGCCCAGTTTATTTCATAAGTTCGGCTATGAAACCAGCTACTGCCAGGGGAAAGGTAGTTTCTAATAGATGTCTCTTGGTGTTCACAACACTTCTACACGATTATCATTAAGAAGTTCTGCACATTTCAAATCCTTATATTTTTTATCTCTTTGAGCTAAAACTTCCAGAGACTCATCCTTCCCCACCATCCCTGAGGGAATTTTTCAAGTAGCTTTTTAAGCTCTTTTTGTACCAAGGTATACAAATGGCCTGACTATTTGTCTACTCATGCTTACAGCTGCTCATGACAATGTATTAGGAAATGGAAGACTCTTCTATCATCTCTTACTTCTTCTTTTAAACTATTCAGCCTGGGCCTTCCACATGCAACACATGTGCTACTCAACCATCAAGCCATGGTCTAACTTCCCCCAAAGAGAAATAAAGACATAAAAAGGATGTTCCTTTGGCACAGGAAATGTTTATACGATGCAAAACAAACACAAGTTAACTCAGCTGGTGGCAAGTTCTGCTGTCTTTTACTACACAGAGCCTGCTTTTCTGCCAAGGAAGTCAACATGGTTGGTATATAGTTTTCAAGAGAGAAGTTCCAAAACTTGAGTGGCTTTAAAGAGGCAGGCCTACTGAGTTTCAACAGAGAACCCTATGCTGTGCCTTCTTCAGACTCACCTCCTAGTTCACACTAGTCACATGCAATAGCATATGTGCATGTTCTTAGTATGGGAGTGCTTTGCAGGTTCAATGATTAGTTCATACAGTACCTGTCTTAGACAAGTAGCCTGCTCAGGCTGCAAGTCAGAGCACTATGGAAACATAACCAACTGCACTTAATGCAGGGCTGTAGCCAGGATTCTAGATTTGGGGAGGTGGGGGCGGATATTTTTTCAGGAGGGGCAACAATGTCACACCCACACATATAGCTAACATTGGCATCCTGGGGTGGGGTGGGGTGGGGTGGGGGCTGTTAGCTCAGGAGGGGGCTGATCCACCCCTGGCCACACCCTGGCTACGGCCCTGACTTAATGTGTCTGGGTAAGAAATACCTCCACTTAAAAGCAGAAAGGGGAATTTGTTGCTCCCCCTTTGGCAGCAAAACAGTTTGGGCTAACTCTGAATTCACAACTAAGTACTGGGCAACTGAAGCATCACGTGTTTTGAAGATCAGCAGGCAGGCAGACAAAAATTGAAAACTTGGATAAATTTCTTCCAAAAGAGGCATCTCACTGCTGAAACCACAGTTTCATAGGCTACTTCATAGGCTACTACAGGGCAATGTGATCTCTATGCTATGCAAGGCTCATAAAGACTAGTTATACTTTGCTTCAGTGTGATGTCATTTGTGGAATTTTCCAGCAATGCCCTACTATGTCGCTATGAATATTTTAATATAGCCTTAAAAATTTAAGTGTGATTCAGATTATTCAAGACAGAACTTATAATCAGTTATTCCTTTTTAACAGGTATAGGGCACCATTAAATATTCATATCTTTTAAATTTAGATCAGACTTCCTATCTGTTAACCACATCAATCTGTCTGATACTTGAAAAATAATGGTTTATAATCAGAGGAGCACAGTACTCATCAGTGAAGATAAGTCAATCACAGAAGATAAGCTTAGTACTCAAATACTATCACCTCAGCTAACAGAAAGAACCTCCTTGAAGATTGAGGTATTTTTGAAACATAATTGGGCATACCCTTTTAACGGCAACCTTGTGTTGCCGGCTAATATTTTAAACATTATGTCAGGTGAAGGAAACTGCAGAATGAACTCACCAAAGGGTGTCTTAATTTTGACAATTGCAGAATGGAGGCAATACCTTTTTTATAGGATCACTTAAAAAATAAAATATTGCAAGCTTTCAAAACTCATAGGTTACTTCTTCAGGAAAATACACATGGCTTGGTGTTAAAGCCAGGCTGGTTAGCCTGGTTTTAACAGTTTCATGTCTGGCCTAGTCACAGAGGAGGAGGAAGCAGCAGCAGCAGCAGCAGCAGCAGCCATGTTTATCTGTCTGTCTGTCATTCTTTCCTTTCTTTCCTTTTCTTTCTTTGAGTTCTATGAAAAGGCCACTTTTTTTGACTTTATGGGGTGGTGCTCACCTCTGTTTTCAGCCAAATAATCCGGGCTGTCTGTGTCTGTTTGCAAACATTTCCGTGGTCATGTGGCAGGCACGACCCAATGCTGGAGTGCAGAAAATGCTGTTACCTTTCCTACTGAAGCAGTATCTATTTATCTACTTGCAATTAAAAAAAACACCATAAAATAAATACACAAAGCTGGTACCAAAATCAGAAATAGGCTCATTTTAAAAAGTTATCTTTATAACTAAAATCAAGGTCCCCTGTCTGGACAACGCCGGCCCAGCCTACCTCGACCATCTGGAGTGTATGGTGCGGGGTACCGGCAACGAGCTCCGGGGGCCATTACCCCCAAAAGGGTGCCCCCAGGGCCAGGGGATGTAGCGCCAACCCACAAGGCACCGGGGAATGTACCAGGCTGGGTATCCTTCCTTGGCCACGCCCCTGGAAGCCAGAGCCAACCATGTTGCTGAGCCGAGGGGAAAAGGCAGCTGCCGGGGACCGCCGAGGAGACGGACCATGAGCTGCCGCCACTGCCAACACCGCCGAGAGGGAGAAGCCACCAGGAGGAGGACCCGCCGTCAAAGGAGCTGAGCCGACGCTGAGGGAGCCACCACCGAACGCGCCACATGGAGGCGGGGGCGGCTGCTGCGCAGAGGGCAGGTAAAACTGCACCACCCAGCGAAGTGGGTACCTCTGCTAGTACAGTGATACCTCATATAACGTCCAAACTGGTTCCACAAGTTTGGACTTTATACGGATTTGGACTTTGTATGAGGCATGCAAAATCCTAGCTGTGATGCCTCATACAACGTTCAAATCCTTGCCACGATGCCTCATACGTCATTTCCGTAGAGATACATTGTACTGTAACAGCACAGACTTCAGGTCAAAGTCAAGGAAACAGACAGGAAACTGACAAAACTTTAAGAAATCATTGTCTAAAGGCTAAAAACATTACAAAAACATGTCAAACAACCCTGATTGTCCAAGAACCTGAAGAATGCTGCAAAAATCCCAGGAATGCTTCTAAAAATTCTGACGAAAAATCCAAAAAAATCCAAAATCGCGCTCAAAACCACTCCTAAACACTCTTTGCCTCATGCAAAACCCACAAGAGCAATGCACGCATGTGTCCTGCCTTTTATACTGCCCAGGCACAATGCAACCTGGGAAAACCCTAATGCCTCATACAATGTCACACGACTTTGTATGAGGCAACTTTTTTCAAGGAATTAGGTGATGTTGTATGAATCCGATGTTGTATGAAGCGGACTTTGTATGAGGTATATTACTGTATTTTATATTTTCTTGCTGACTTGCTATATTATTGCATTTACTATATATTTTGTTACTTGCTGTCAGCTGCTATGTGTACCATACAAGTGAGATAGATGCAGGATATTTTCCCCTATAAACCAATTTCAAATGGACAATTGCATATGTTTATGACAGCAAAATAGCAAAAAAAACAACAACAACATGTGGCATCTTTAAAATGAATAGATTTATTACAATATGAGCATTTGTGGACTGCAGCCCACTTGCTCAGATTCGCAGAATGTTTTTAAGAAAGTGGGCTGCAAATCCTATGTTATAATAAAACTATTCATCTTAAAGGTACTGTTTGACACATTGCCAAACAAACAAAATTCCTTCAAGAACAACATTCTTTAAGTCAGAGAGGAATAATTGCATTTAAAAGACTCACATTTTTTAATAAAGCTTTCTTGCAAAAATTGAACAACTGATATGAAATAATAACAGATACAAAGGGGAAAATTCTTATGTTGAGAGTGAATACTCCAATTCCATTTATAAACTGATGGGGTCTGAACTATCTGCGACAAACCAGGAAAGGGACCTTGGTGTCCTGGTGGACAGCTCAATGAAGGTGTCAACCCAGTGTGCCTCAGCAGTGAAAAAAGCAAACTCAATGCTAGGGATCATTAGGAAGGGTATAGAAAATAAGTCAGCAAGTGTCATTTTGCCTCTTTATAAATCTATGGTGAGGCCCCATCTGGAATACTGTGTACAGTTCTGGTTGCCATATCTCCAGAAGGATATTATGGAGCTGGAAAAAGTGCAGAGGAAGGCAACCAGAATGATTAGGGGACTGGAACACCTTCCTTACCATCTGAGGCTGCAACGGTTGGGCCTCTTCACTCTTGAACGACGGTGTCTAAGAGGTGACCTGATTGAAGTTTATAAAATCATGCACGGTGTGGACAAAGTAGATAAGGAAAAACTGTTTTCCCTATCACACAACACTAGAACTAGGGGGCACTCCATGAAACTTTTAGGTACTAGTTCTCAAACAAATAAGAGAAGGTACTTTTTCACCCAGAGGATCACTGGTCTATGTAACTCCCTGCCAGAAGAAGTGGTAACAGCTGTCAGTCTTGACAGCTTTAAGAAAGGATTAGACAAGTTCATAGAGGACAATGGTATCAATGGCTATAATTATGGATACCTAAGGACAACCTCCGGGTTGGAGAGATAGGCAGGATATCTCTCAATGCCATTTCCAGGGAATCCTAAGCAGGTGAAGGCATCTGCTTGAGAATACCCTGAAGCAAATGGTAAGCCACTGTGTGGGACTCAATGCTGGACTGGATGGGCTGTGGCCTGTTCCAGCAAGGCTGTTCCTATGTTCTTATAGTACAGTGACTCAAACAAGCTACAGTAACAGCAGCTCTCTTGAAAATATAAAGTATCAGATCCAAAAAGTATTCCTTTTGGAGATATTGTAAATGCTTTATCAAAATTATGTACACACCCAATTCTGATCACTAGAAATATTCAAGACAATAAAGCAATACTTATAAAATTACTCTGATTCCCAATGGTCATGGAGGCGGAAGAGGCCATGCAAGATGGACTGGCTGTGAATGCGCACCTTGATAATATCATCAAGGCTGCAGCAATCCATTGCAGTCCTGGTCTTAAATCCTGCATGTTTTATTATGTGCCGCAGGCAATGGCTCCGAGATCATAGTGTGTGGGTCACTTCATGGCAACCTGGGATCCACCTTAAACAAATTCACACCAGTGGCACTTCTCCTGCTTGCCTCAGAAGGCGAAGGTGGCCCAGAACCAGCCAGCCTCCAAGACCAGGCCTTCCAGTGCCCTCAGGCAGGGGGGGAAAAGTACATCAGATCAAGTTGCAGCCGGCAATGATTGCATTTGATTTAATGTTTCTCTTTTCTTCCTCTGTAGTATTCACAATCCTCACAGGTCTACAGAACCACTAAAACGGGGCCTTGCTGTTACATCAAGTAGAGCTCAGACATTTAAAAAAATTGGGATGCAATCAACACCCCATGCTGGCTGGAAAATTCCAAGAGTTCAAAATTGACCCAAACACTTATTTTATTTAGAGTCTGGAATCAAGATAAGTCTTCTATGAGCCTAAGTTATTCTCCCCCACACCCCATCCCACAGAATTCTGGTAATTATCTTTTGTGAAAAGAACCAGAAATATTTTCTGTTAAATTCTCTATTTCCTTTGGGGAAGCCATGATTGATAAAACCATTTTCTGTTACAGGAGAGGTATGCACTCTTGTATCATGGGACTATCCAAGGGTATTTCCAAAGTTATTAAAGCCAATCTACTCAAGAGGGAGAACTGTGGCACAGTTAACTGTGAATGAAAGGAAGATAGCAAAGAACACCTGCAGGTATAAAATGAGAATTTCAACCCCACCCCCACCCCCAAAAAAGCCAAGACAAGAAGTGATAATAAAGAATTATCTCATGGCTGTCACCACTCGAGTAAATTCACTGAATCAACTGCTAATTGTTGAGTTGATCTTGATATAAATCCCAAATTCAATAGGTGCAATATAGTTGGATCTAGACATCAGTTTTACCACAGGCATAGCAGTTCATAGATCTCACTGCAGCTTATGACACAGTCAACCACACAGCCTTGATGAAGAAAGTCTCCCACATCACAAAGGATTTTAAATTCACAAAAATCATAGGCTGTTTATTGGAAAACCATATTTTTGTCGATTTCCAAGGACAATGCAGCCGATGGAGAATTCAAAATATTCATAAATAAGTTATTATAGTTGAATTTCCATACAGATATCAAGTCCCTCCATTTAAGAAAGCCATTTGTATAAGTCTAGCCATGCAAAGGCAGTGTAGAGGCCCTAGAATAAAAGACTTGGTAGGAAAATGCATCTCAGTAGAAGATTAATATACCAAACAGAATATTAAACCTGCTAAAGTCATCCTGATACAGAATTATTAAATAAAAACAAGCATTATATTGTGAGTTAAAGCAGCTAATTTTAGATGTGAAAGCCAAAGGGGTTGCCTTGAGTGACCCATGGACACGTTAGCACTACTAAACTAAGAAATTATGAAGATAAAGACCAATGCTAATATGTTCTCAAGCATGTAATTTTAAGTCTCACTGGAACAAAAGAGAAGGTAATACATAAAATTCAACTCATTCTCTTGAAGGCAATAACCTTCATAAGAACATAAGAACAGCCTTGCTGGAACAGGCCACAGCCCATCCAGTCCAGCATTCTGTCACAAAGCTCAGAAATTCAGAATAAATTCAGCATAACCAGGTCATCTATCAAATTATGCCTCCTGAGACACATACACATTTATATAGACCTTATTTCCCCCGGTACCTAAGCTGTTATTATTATTACCACAGAATTCAGAAATGCCTTCATTTCACTGTGGGGTTTTGGATTGCAGCAAGATAAGGCAAATCTATTTTAAACTCCTGTTACAGCAGCCAAGGATAAAAGAAGGGCTGGCCTACTATTGCCATTATTCACAACCACCACTGTGCAGAGAAACACATGCAAAAAATGTCAATAAACATGTTTGCCCTACAGTATATTGTATCAACAAAAATAGTGTGGAAAAATAACAATACATGTGCAAAGCTTCTTGCCACAGCAGCAGCTGAGGGTAGAATTATCTATTACAAGAAAAAAATGCTGAGGGTGAGGTGGAATGGTAGTCCTGCATCAAGTTCTATGCTCTCTTAAAGAATGTGTATTTTTCCATTGTACTTCATCCATTTCCAATAATGACTGTAAAAGGTAAAGGTCACCCTTGCTTGAAAGCTGGTCATATCCAACTGTAGGGTTCAGTGCTCATCTCTGTTTCACAGCTGAAGAGCCAGTGCTGTCCGCTTCTGCAGACATTTCCATGGTCATGTGGTAACTTGTAACAAGGCAGGCATCAGGACAAAAGTCATTCTGTACTATATTTTATGGAGAGGACAAGCAAGAATTAAAAAGCAGACAGCCATTTGTGACCCTAGCTTTTCATTTACATCCAAATTTTAGTTCATCTCTACATTATATTAGTTTCAGGACATTTCTGAAGGCATAATTCAGTTTCATCTCACTAAAAGCATGTCACAGAAGGAAAATATAGCAAAGATCTGGGCAGAACGGTATAAACAGTGAAACTAATCCTGACACAAAGTTATCAGTCTATGTTGTAATTTCAAATAAATGATTATTTAATACTTCTTTTCAGTATAATAAACTTTCCTTTTCTTGTATTTTCTAATACTTATTCATTTGTAATCTCCAACTTAGAAAGTTAATCCATTGAGCAAAAAATTCCATCAAAGAAAATTTGATATTTTTCTTTTCGATACCTTCATCAGGAGTTTTGCATGATTTTACAAGCTGAACTATTTACAATCTGCAGATAACGGAGAAATGAACACAGCTTAACAAAGGTTTCTTGGCTACATAACATTATCAGAAAACATTGTCAAAAACAATTACATTCTTAATTAATTATACAATGCATAATCATTTTACCAGTTCAGCAAAATGAATTCTCTTAATTAATTTAATTTAATTTAATTTTCACGCTTATATACCGCTCACTCAGGCAAACCAGACTCAGGGCGGTTTACATAGCGGACAATAATACAAAATACAGTAACATAACATACAATAAATACAGCAAAAAATCAATCACCAAAAGTACAATTACAAATCTCTGTCCGCATATATATATATATATATATATATATATATATATATATATATATATATATATATATATATATATATATATATATATATATATATATATATATATATATATATATATATACTACAATATGCACTACATGTGCACTACAATACAGTTTCTAACAATACATCAAATAAGGTACAATACAATAAAATCCTAAACATCAGTTAATCACATCAAAGAGTACAAAATATAAAAAAAATTCAAAACGTCAAATAACAATATAAAAATATATCCAGCACAGTCCTTTTAGTCCTTCCAGAAGGGGGGTGGGTGGGACAAAAGCGTGCACAAGTCCTGGAGCTCCAAGCCGACCAGCCTCCTGCCTCCACCGAGGCCCAGACCATGGCAAGTCCAGCTGCCCGCCGCGGCTGGCCCCAAGTCCTAGCCAACAACAAGAAGATGGTAGCGAGGCATCCCGGGGGGACCAACCAGGACAACCCGCAGCATCTCCCACCTGTCTCCACTCCCAGGAGCCGGTGGCGTGGGCTCCCGGGCGAGACAGGGAGTCCCTCTCCGCAATGGCGGCGTCTCCCCTTTTTCTGCTCTCTGGGTGGGCTGGCCCAGAGAGCTAAGCCAGCTGCGGGGGGCGGTGGCTCTCCCACCTGTCTCCACCCCCAGGACCCAGTGGTGTGGGCTCCTGGGCGAGACAGGGAGTCCCTCTCCGCGATGGCGGTGTCTATCCTTTTTCTGCTCTCTGGGCGGGCCGGCCCAGAGAGCGAAGTCAGCTGCGGGGGGTGGTGGCTCTCCCACCTGTCTCCACTCCTGGAAGCCGGTGGCGTGGGCTCCTGGGCGAGACAGGGTGGCCCTCTCTGCACCGGCGGCATCTCCCCTTTTTCTGCTCTCTTAGGTTATTTTACATGTGTAATGTGCCTCTTTTGGTTTTTTCTTTCTGTGCACCAACGTTACTAATTGCTAGCAAGAACTGAATTTAAACAGTGTATTTAGAGCACACAGGTGAAGTTCATAATGGAGATGAATCATGAGCCTCTCATACAGCATTCTAGTGGATTACAAAACTCCTGATGAAAGTATCGAAAAGAAAAATATCAAATTTTCTTTGATGGAATTTTTTGCTTGATGGATTAACTTTCTAAATTGGAGATTACAAATGAATAAGTATTAGAAAATACAAGAAAAGATAAAGACCATTTATTGAACTGAAAAGAAGTATTAAATAATTATTTATTTGAAATTACAACATAGACTGATAACTTTGTTTGTGTCAGGAACGGATCCTTGGGATTAGTTTCACAGAAGGAAAATACATCTTTATGTCAAGCTCAGGGGTGCTCAAACTTTTCAGGCCACTTCCAGGAGCAACAAGGGCTTCGTGGGCCAGATGAATTGGCATTGGGCACCCCTGGTCAAGATTAACATTTTTAAGAGTTCAGGGCCTCCGCCAATCCATGCGCGTGATAAACTTTAATTGGGATTATAGATGCAAAACAAACTTCTCTCTTTTATTTGCCATGGGGTACTCAATTTACTTAAGCTATGGTGGACAGCTAAGGCCAAAGACAAACCTGCAAGTTGCTGGTTTTATAGCCTGTTTACACAAACTAGAAACAAGGGGTGGAGTAGTAAGTAAAGTATACTTTTCCAGCTACAGTGAAAGAATATTTCTACTTAGCAATAGCAATTATATTCACTTATATACTGTCCCCATAGTGCTTAGTACACTCTCTGGCCAGTTCACAAGTTAATTAGCATTTTGCCCCAACATGTTGGGTACTCATTTTAGTGACATTGGAAGAACAGAAGGCTGAGTCCACCTTGGGTCCCATCAGGATTGAACTCACAACCTTTTGGCTGTAGTACAGCAGCTTAACCACTGTGCTACCATGGCGTAGAGCTTACAGCTGGCAACCTGTCTAAAGGTTTCCCTTGCTCGAATGCCAGTCATATCCAACTTTAAAGTTCAGTGCTCATCTCTGCTTCAAAGACAAAGAGCCAGAGCCGTCTGCTTCTGCAGACATTTCCGTGGTCATGTTGCAGGCATGACTTGATACCAGAGCGCACGGAATGGTGTTTACCTTCCTACTGAAGTGGTCCCTATTTATCTACTTGCAATTTCTTGCTTTCTACCTGAAAGCAAAATATACCTCTTTCATGCACATTGCAGGCATAGACATGGAATCTGTGAACAGTTCATATCCTTGCCACTTTCTGCTGCCCATGTGGTTACCAGAAACAGTAAATGAAATTTCATATCATGTAGCGTACATTAGTGGATTTTTAAAAAGCTAACATACCTGTCAAGCACGGCTCCGGACAATATGGGACCTGCTCAGGCGGCTTCAGCGCATCCCCTTCTGCACATGCGTAGAAGGGTTCTACGCATGCATAGAAGGATTCTGTGCAGAAGGGTTCTGCGCAGTAACTACTTTCCCCCACCATCAAATTACAGGATGGCAGCGGGTCCGGGCGGGAAAGTAGAAAAAGCAGCACTGAATTATGGGAAATCCTGGCCAATACGGGATACTTGCCAGGTATGAACTGAGCAGTACTGAGCTAATGTTTATGGAAGAGGCAGATAAACAGATTTTATTTTATTAGTTATTTTGTTTTACAACCATCATTTTGGTGTCATGCAATTTTGGAACACATATGGAGGAATGCTATGTAGTAAATCAAACTTCAATCTGGGAGATCTGAGGTGGCATTAGAACCCTGTGAAAATTTAATAGGAGGCCACAGGTTTCCATTGTGTGAATGAGCCACACAATGTGGTTTGGTCTATGTCCACTCTTCATTCCTATCGACATTTGCCATTAATTTTAAAGTCACTGCAGTTCCATGTGGCAGCTCAACTCCAAGCTTACACACAATTTATCCATATTTGTTTTTCCTAACTAACTTTAAACAAACCATATTCCTATTCAGAAACAGAGAAACAACCTTGGTTTACCTTCACTGGAAGGAAGCAAATATATTCACTGAACTCCATGCCATACTCTCCAACTGGGATAAGAAAAAAAGCCTCCCAGGTGATCTGAGAAACTTTAACATATATACAATTTCCAGCTGCAATGTGCAGTTGCTGACTAGAAGTGAAATATTGTTCCTTTAAGTGAAAATGATCTCCTTTATCATCAGAAAAATAGACCCTTGCAATTTAAATTTGTGCACCACTAAAATCACCGACATTGCTTACTCTGAGAAAATATAGCACCACAATTGTTCTGCTTCTTCAAGGCCATCTATTCTAGGTGTGTTGTTAGATGCTGAAAATGAAAATACATCTGGCTCTGAGAATCCAGTGTTCTCAACATGCTTTGAGGGGAGCACGGAAGCCCACTAAAATAAACCAAGCCCACTAAAATAAACCCAGCCCATCATTGCTGTTTTCGCTCAGATGAGCAATCTGAAAGAAAGAGATGAAGACTACCTACTTTAGCCAGAACAATGGGAAATTGGGTTTCTTGTTTATATCTCCACAAACTTCTAAACAAACAGGAGATCTCGCTCTTCAGACTTTTTAGTGATCTTGTAAAGACAATGACAATGGAAGAAATTGGGACCAGCATGTCTTGAAAGCACCAGAATGTCTAACACTAGAAAAGAATGCATGTCTTACAAGTTAATGGTTAGGTCCCACAACATAAAAAAATACTAAGGAGTTTTGTTCTTTAAAATAACAGAAGTTTATAGTTAGAAGAACAAGACAAAGCCAAGCCACAGGAAACTGCACCAGCGCAAAGCTTTAGCAGTTACAGGCAGAGAAAGAATTCATTCCACAAGCAATGCAAAAATAAATGAATAAAATAAAAACACAATCAAAAGCTCTACAATGAATCTTTGTATGTAGCACTGAAAGGTAAGAAACAGAAGATTTCTTGACCAAAATATGATAAATAAAATAAGCAGGAAGGCCTGGAATATAATCATGCAAAGAAGAGGAGGTTTGCAGGGTCATGAGCCAATTAGATTCTTACCAGGGCTTCATTATCTTCTGCAATTTCTGATATCGTCTGCAAAAATTTTAAAACTTTCAGGTAAGGAAAAACATTTTAAGAAATTTTCTCATTCAGTCTGTGTATGAGCTTTACAGCATCTTATGAACATAACCAAAGAAACCATAGTTCACAATAATCACTATTATTTCAGAAACTATAGTTGTTCCAAAATTTTGTTGCCCAGTTTACACACACACACACACACACACACGCACGATGCCAACAATGTATACACATTTTAAGAGATGTTATCTATGTCTTCCGTCACTGGGTGAGAGCCTCATCGAGGTGTGGGGGCTTGGGCAATCTAACTAGGCCAGGGGTTCCCAAACTTTTTGAGCTATGGGTTGGTCATGTGGTTGAGTGGGCCTGTCACGTGGTTCCTCCCACCGTAAATGCTGTCATAAACACATTTACGACAGCCACAGGTGCATTTATGGCAGCATTTACAGCAGATGGGGCACGTTTATGCATGCATGGGCACATTTTACAGCTGTCGTAAACATGCTCACTCTTGCTTCTGGTAGCTGTGAGGGCAGCAGTGGGCCACATGAAATGGTGCCGTGAGCCATAGTTTGGCCACCCCTGAACTAGGCAGTGTTGCCCATCACTTGCCAGTGATGTTAGGCCAGGACTAAGTCTCACCAAAGCATCCTCCATCGGATCCCTTGGGCAAGGTGAAAGTGGTGGGCACACATTATGGTCTGCCTAGCTAGCCAGTGACGTGCTATCCAAATGGCTAAAAAAACTGCATGCAGATGGACTTGATTTCCCATGTCCATTTGTATGTGCAAAATGTCGTCATGGAGATTTCTACCATTGTGCGGACTTCTCACTGAATAACGACTCCAAGGTATCCAAGGTAAGGTATCTATTTTTTTTTACTTTTCAAAGTTGAACTGAATTACGGTAGCAATGTGTAGTATGATATTTGCTCAAAAGCATGAATGCTAGCATCACCACGCAACAGGCAAGACAGTCAAAGGAAATGGCAGAAGCAATTTGCCAGGACAAATGGATAGGACGAAGAGGTGCGGTTGAGTTTCCCTCACATTCTCCTGACTTAACACCCCTCAACGTCTATCTATGGGGGACATTAAAGGATCTGGTGTACTGTAGAAAACTGGCCATACTGGCAGAACATGAGGATGGAATTGAAACAACATGCACAGTATTACAAGTGGACTGTTTGGTCAATGTTGATCAAGAAGTAGTTCGTGCAATCAGAAGTGTCTAGACCCGTGATGGCGAACCTTGGCACTCCAGATGTTCTTGGACTTCAATTCCCAGAAGCCCAAGCCCCCTGTGAATCCTATGAATGGGTTTACTGCGATTCATTCGGCCCACACTGCCCTTGTCGCTCCCAGAAGCGGAAGTAAAACATGCCCATACTTCCGCTTCCTGGAGTGACGAGGGCAGTGCAGGCCAGCTGAATCAGAGTAAACCCATTCGTGTGGATTCACAGGGTGCTTGGGCTTCTGGGAATTGAAGTCCAAGAACATCTGGAGTGCCAAGGTTTGCCATCAAGGGTCTAGACACTGATGGCAACCACTTTGAGAATCTCTTGTAATTGCAGAAGTCAAACATGATTTGTATTCCTCTTTTATTATTAGTATATATTGATTATTACAACTTTAATACAGTTTTTTTCCTTTCTTAAAATGTGCACATTTTGGCATCCTCTGTATATAGTCATACTAAGCTATGCTGCACTGCCACTTTTCTGTATCTGAACAGCAAAGAGCCAACTGGAGTATCATAAAGGTTAGAAAGCCTCCCTGAAGCTTTTTGGCACCCTCTCTATACAAGAGCCCCCCAAAATCATGACAGTTTTTTGTCCCAGGTATTGCTTCTTAAGGTGAGATCAAATGCTAGTAGCAAATGGCCTTTGGGTAGGTGGGTGGGTATTTCAAGGTACGTATTTCAATTCTACTAGAATTTGGCTGGAATCTTCCATCCAGCTCTTCAGTCAAAGAACTGCCATCAGCAAATACCTCCTCTCACCACCCCATTGTCTGCTTTTGAAATGCAAGGTTCCTTTTCAGCTGGGGAAGGGCCATATAAAAATTTGGCAGGTGGCATAGAGGATGAGGATCAAAATCTGGTCTACTCTCATCAGAGAGGAGAAGCCAGTTTTAAACTCAGCTCTCTCGTGTTTGAAGAGCTGGGAGAAATTTCAACTATCTTTGTTTGAAGAGCAGTGAGGAAAATTTCAGCCAAATGCTAACAAGGATGAAACTTGGAAACACCTGCACCGCC
Source organism: Bradypodion ventrale (assembly GCA_035047345.1). Classification (NCBI taxonomy): domain Eukaryota; kingdom Metazoa; phylum Chordata; class Lepidosauria; order Squamata; family Chamaeleonidae; genus Bradypodion; species Bradypodion ventrale. The sequence continues at coordinate 67,956,934 of JAWDJE010000006.1, read as the reverse complement.
TTCAAAGGCTGTTTGCATCAATAGCACTCTCATCTCAAGCAGCCATCACATTACCCTAGACAACAAGAGTTCTGTCAACCGCCTCCTAAGAATACTAGTTCTTGAGAAACATGTGCAATGTTCATTGATTCCAGAAGTTATAATCCAAGGTTATGGAAAGGTTTAGTGGCAGAGTTTAAATAAAACCTTTACATGGCAACATGGTTTAAAACATAATATAGAAGAGAGCAATGCATAGCAGTAGAACCATCTGAAGGGGGCTCAGAAACCAATATGTTGCAGTAAATTCCTCTACTCTAGCACCAAATGGGTATAGACACCAGAAGAAAAGGCAGACCCACCACAGAAATGCCCCGATCAACAGGACATGGGTCAGAGTTAGATAGCCCCCTCAGCTTCTTAAAATTCAGCTACAACATCAAGAAAACACTTTTAACGGCAACCTGACTTCCTGTGTTCCAGCATAGATGAAGTAAAAGTGAAAACATGATAAAATTCCATCAAAACAAGATGTTTAAGATGGGCAAAACACAAGTGACTGCCATTCTTCAAGCTGGATTGTAGAGACACAGGGATTCTGTGGATGTTTTTCTGGATAGCGAACATCTGAACTAATTGAATTCCTGCATATCTATTTATTGAAACAGGATTCTGAAAAGGATTTTTTACATGCCGGCTCAAAACCATCATAAATTCCTTCTCAATCCATAAATGTTCTCTATTGTTGTTTCTTTTGTTGTTGTTCTGGCTCTTTACAGAAAAAAATCCTTTGTAGAAGTTCTTTATCTCTGAGGAACAGGTTTTATCTTTGAGAATAAGATTCTTTTCAAATGGGCTTAAATGTGGTATATAGCTTGCACAGGTTTCCCTTGCTCGAAAGCCAGTCGTATCCGACTCTAGGGTGCAGTGCTCATCTTTGTTTCCAAGCCGAAGAGCCAGTGCTGTCTGCTTCTGCAGACGTTTCCGTGGTCATGTGGCAGGTATGACTAGATACCGGAGAGCACAGAAGGCTGTTACCTTCCCACCGAAGTGGTCCCTATTTATCTACTTGCAATTTCTTGCTTTTGAACTGCTAGGTTGGCAGGAGCTGGGATAAAGACGGGAGCTCATTCCATACCTGCAGTACTCGGGAATTGACTGCTGACCTTTCACTTCCCAGTCAGCATCTTAGCTACTTGAGCCACTGCAGTCCCCTAGCTTGCACAGAGAAATCAATTTAATCCTGATTCAAGCTAAAATATATTTTACATTTTCTTAAAAGGCCCTATTTCTTAGGATCAGTAAACTAAAGAGATTATAAACAACTTTATCCAGTCAAGTCGGTCTATTGAAGTCTTTATTAATTTAGTCTGAGGTTAATTAGACTGGGCATGATTTTGTTCTACATAACATTATTTCCGTTGGTCAAAGTGACTATATTTTCTTTGGGAATTGTAAGAGACAGCTGATACACTGAAATTTAGCATGCCGGAAACATTCTTATAATTCATAGTGGTTTTGTACCAAGATGAGTGCCTTTTCAAAAGTACTTACAACTCAAACAACATAAATAACTAACCACAGACTTTTGTTGCTGTTAATTTTATGTTAGAGAGTTTCAGATGGTTTGGTCCAATAACTCCAGGTTCAATAATTTGTCTTTAAAGACTTTTATTTCCACTGCCCGCATGGCTGTCAGTGATGGTCTCAAGGGTCAGGAAAGGAATGGGTCAGCGGGTAAGTGAGGGTCCTTTAATAGGGTTAGGTGATGTCAGAGGAGTAGGGTTACATGGGCAATGCATTGTGGTATATGTAGTTCAGGGCAGTGTGATATTACATCTAACAAAACCCCTTCTAATATCATACAAACTGAACGCATTATGGATAAGGTCAATTTTTTCTCACTCACTAAGACATAGACTATCGAACAGGTAACCATGTTGAGCTAATGGGAGTGGCTTGGTCAGGATATCAGCTATCTGTTCCTTGGTCTCACAGTGTGTCAGCTCTATAAAACCCCTATGAGCTCCCTCACATTCCTGTTCTTGATATCTATGTGTCTGGATTTCTGCCCTACAGATTCAGTCTTTCCTATGTCTATGGCTGCCTTATTATCTTCGTGGATGATGATGGGGAGATTGGGCCGTGGAGGTGGAGACCAGTTTTTGCTTCTCAGTGTGCCAATATATGGGGCTGCCATTTAGCAATACTATGTAGCCAGATGTGCTCCTCCTGGTCTTTGTGCATCCGGCCCAATCAGCATCCGCATAGCATGAAAGATTGATTCCATCGCCTACTTGAGGAGTGAGCAGCAGCTTTGTGTCCATGGTACCCTTCAGGTACCTCAGTAGCCTTTTGATGGCTACCCAATGGTGTGTCTTTGGGTCACTGTAGTGGCGTGAAAGAAGATTCACCGCCAGCGAGATGTCTGGCCTGGTCCAGTTGGTGATGTGTAGCAGTGATCCAATGGTGGATCTGTAGAGGCTGATGTCTTCAAAAGGCTCTCTCTCCTCATGGGCATTTTTCATGAAGTCCATTTGCATGGGTGTCCCACATGGGTGGGCGTCATGCATGTTACACTTGTCAAGGAGTTCGACTATCTTTTCCTTTTGAGAGATGGTGAAGCCGTTTGGTATTCTTGAAACTGGTACCCCTAGGTATTTGTTCACCTCTCCCAGACTCTTCAGGGAGAATTCACTTTGCAGGCCTTGGGCGAACTTGTCACATCTAGATTTGCTTTTTCAAAAATACAACAGGTCATCAACATAAACCAGGACCTTTTCAACCCCCTCCAGTGATCTTCTTAGGAATATACATATGTCGTCCTTAACTGAGAAAAAGTTCAATTGTCTCATTGCCTCAGCCAGACATTCGTACCATCTCCTGCCGGACTGTTTGAGGCCTTAAAGGCTCTTGCTGAGCAACGATGTCTCTTCGCTGTTACGTCCAAAGCCGGGTGGTGCCTTGACGTATATTTCTTTATCTAGTTGTGCATGTAGGTACGCTGTCTGTACGTCAAACTGGTACACTTGTTCTCCAAGTATGGTTGCCATCACTAGGGCAGCCTTGATGTTTTCTGGTTTCACTGTTGGGGAATATGTGTCCTCGTAATCATCTGGGTAACTTTGGGTGAAACCTTGGGCCACTAGTTGGGCCTTGTATAGTGTCTGCTCCTCTAGTTGTTTGACCTTGAATACCCACTTCATCCCCACCGTCTTTTGCCCCTCAGGAACTTTTGCAGGAGTGTATTGTCATGGTTTCCACGTGCGACCTTGTCTTGATTTTAAGGTGACATTTGATCCATGTAGTGTTAAGACACATGTTGTAGTTTTCTTAGGCTTAGAAAGCCAGTTCTCATTTTAAAGAACATTGGAATGCCAGGCTGTTAGTATGACATGACAGTGATGCATAGCTAGAATAGTTGCCTCCCCAAAGGGAGGAGGGAAAAGTGAGTGTCCAGGACTGGACACATTCCAAAAAACACCTGCAGTCCCACGAGGGAACTGATTGACAGCTAGGTCAGCTGACCACACCACGAGGGAGATGACGTCTCCACTCCTGTCAATCAAATTATTATTGCCAGGACACCTGCAGAACTGAACTTTCCCAGGGAATGCAAAGGTGGGGGCCACATGCCAAACAGATGGCATTTGCACCTGCAAATGTCCATGGACAGCACGTCCCATTTTTCATGGGAACACAGGTGCTTTCCCATTAGATCGCCACATTCCAAAGCACTTTTTCTCAATAAAAGGAGCCCCATTTGAGCACTCAGAGAGCACTTCTGGGACAAGGCTGAAACCCTTGTCTCTCAACACCATAATCTTGATTTCAGCGGGAGCTCTTGTCCGATAGCTGCCCAACATGACTCTTCGGGGCTAAAACTCAGCCATGAGGTGCAGCACTGCCCCAAACCAGCAAGATGAACCTGCTAGAGAGCTAGCAAGATTTTATTTCATTTATTTGTTTTATTAGCTTGTGTTTTATGTAGTGTAGATTAATTTAAGATCTGTATCCAGTATTGTGTTTCCTTCAATAAATCTTCAAAAACCAGTCATGTTTTGCCTGCATTTGTAAAGGAGGAGAAGGAAACCCACCAGAGCAGAAGTGGCTCCAATTGTCCTCATCACTTCAACACTGGAAGCCTTCCAGAAGTCAGTGAGAGGGATTGCTCTGTCTGTTAAGGGGAGGAGGAGTAGCAAACCATAAGCTGTGTGTCATAGACCTCAGCACTAAGAAGCCTAGCTTCTGCCAACTGATTAATATTACCTGCCATATGCAGAAGGCTACTCTGTCCCTGACCCCAGTGAATCGGGCTAGGGAGAGGAGTACTCATTAAGGCAAGCAGGACGCTGGATCGAAGGTCTGCCCTGCCGGGTGTTCCCAAGAGAAATATTCTGGGTGCCCAACGTAGCCTTTGTGAGGCATTTATCTACGCCCTACGTCCCTGATATGTTAAGGGCCTTGAGTCTTTCCATCTCCTTTCCCATTGCTGCTCTCCACTTGTCCTGTTCCTCAGGTGGTAGCTTGGTTATGTCGTCATAACTTGTGGGCGTCTCAGGGTAGGTGTCTATGCCTAATATATAATCCTCCAGCTCTCTGGGGGTTCGGATTTTGGTCGATCTGGTTGACCTTCTAGGTGCTGCTTCCGGAGGGTTTGGCAATTCAGCATCCCCAACGTCTGCGGCACTCAGGCGTGGTTGCTGTCCCCCAATTTCATCATGTGTCACATTTTCTGACCCGCTGGGCTCTGCATTGGGCAGCGGTGCTCTGGCTTCCTCGTGTTCTGGATCACTTGTCAATATTTCATTTGCATGTATTTTGCTCCAGTTCGTGTGCTAATGAAACATGGCCAACCTGGAAACAACTAACTTCAGGTTGTGGTCTAGGAATCAGTACGCCTTTGAACCTGGTTCGTACCCTAGGAACCTTAGTCTTCTCATTACCCTGTCCCCCTTTTTTCTCAGCTGTCTTGGTATGTGCATGTCTGCAAGCACTCTGAAGACATGAAGGTGGGCCAGTTTGGGTTTCCGGTTGTACATGGCTTCATAGGGCGTCCTTCCAATGATGCTGGACCACAATCTGTTCAGTGTGTAGTTGGAGTACAGCAGTGCTTCCCCCCAATATGAGAAGTTCAGGCCTGCGTCTTCGATTGCGCACCTGATCATGGTCTGGAGTACCCCGTTTCTTCGTTCAGCTGCTCTATTTTGGAAGGCTGAGAATGGTGCAGTCTTGAAGTGCAGCATCCCCTTCTCTATTATCCAGTTCTCAAACTCTTTGGACAGAAATTCCGAGCCTCTGTCCATCATTAGCTGCTTTATGTTTGCGTTGTATTGTGTTTGTACCCTCTTGTAGAATTCCTTGAATTTGTTGAAGGTCTCGTCCTTGCTCTTGAGGGTTCACACATAGCCGTACCTGCTGAAGTCATCAACTATTGTCAGGAAGAATCTCTTCTGGTCTAGGGACCTTTTGAGTGGCCCAACGAGATGGAGGTGCACCAGCTGGAATAGATGGTCTGATCTTCTGGTGGACGTTTTTGGTCATGGGTCAATCAATCAATCAGTTTAATTTATATCCCGCCTTCCTCAGCCGAGGCCGACTCAAGGTGGCTAACAACATAATCCAACAAAGTAACAATAAAATGATAATACAGAGATACAATAAATTCAAAATGGAAAACAATCCAGATAAGCATAATATCAAAATACAAAAAACTACACTACGTAATTAGGTCATAAAGATACAATAAAAATACAATAAATATAATTATACTACAGCAAACCCAACGTAGCAAGACCCCCATGTCCGCTGGAGAAAAGTCGTAGGAGCTACCACTCCCCCGACAACTTGGGGAAGGAGCTCCATGTCTCAACTGCAACATGAGCAAAGGCAGCCAAGGCAGTCAAGGGAGGGAGCCGAAGATGCGATGGTCCACAGCTGGGCTCAGCATGGCTCCCACCCCCCGTGACCAGCTGGGCCACGGGAAGGAGCTGAAGACGGCGATGGTCCTGGGGTGGCGGCAGTCTTTGGCCTGTCCCGGTGGCCCAAGGGGCCTTTATCTCCCCCGCAAGGGATGGGAGAGGAGAGCGGGGGACCCTCGCACCTGCGGTGATGGTCTTGGGGCGGCGGCAGTCTTTGGCCTGGCCCGGTGGCCCATGGCCCTTTATCCCCCCTCAAGGGATGGAAGAGGAGGGCGGGGCCCACTCAAAGCTGCGGTGATGGTCCTGGGGCAGCGGCAGTCTTTGGTCTGGCCCGGCGGCCCACAGCCCTTTATCCCCCCGCAAGGCATGGGAGAGGAGGGTGGGGGCCCCTTGCAGCTGCGGCAATGGTACTGGGGCGGTGGCAGTCTTTGGCCTGGCCCGATGACCCACGGCCCTTTATCCCCCCCACAAGAGACAGGAGAGGAGGGCAGGGCCCTCTCGCAGCTGCGGCGATGGTCCCCGGTCTTGGACTTAGAACTCTTGCATACGGAGCACTCCAGGTAGTTCTTGCAGTTCTTGACCTTTAACCCTTCAGAGCATTCTGACATTTTCTTGACTATTAGGAATCCTATGTGTCCCAATTTCCTGTGTAGTAGGTGGGCACACTTGTCGTGTGTGGGTTTTCCTATGGATATTCTTGGCATCTGTTGCTTTGTCACATTGATCCCTTCATTTTTCATAGAATTGTGGGGGGTATCATTCTCCCCTTCTGTGTCCTCATCTCCGTGTTCCCTGGAATCATCTGTGGTGCACTCTTGCATTACCTCACCATCATTGCTGTCAAGTAGTCCTATTGTGACTTGCCTCTCGTCAACTTCCTTAGCTATGAAATATTGTAGGCCGCCTATGAACTCCACACTCCCTATTTCTTCTCCCCTTCTTTCAATGGATGCCTTTTTGTTTCCAAAATTTATTCTCAGGCTTGGATCCTCTGTGAGTTTGGTGGTGGCTAGCACGTTGTATGGAATTCCTGGAACATAAAGCATGTTCCGGGCCATTCCAATTCCAGGGATGCGCACGTCACCCCTGCCAGCTACCTTTGTGTGCTCCTGGTTGGCAACCTTGATCCTGAAGAAGTCTTCTTTGAAGGAACTGAATATCTCCTTGTGGCATGATGTGTGAGTGGTGGCCCCAGAATCAATCAGCCAGTGTTGTAGATGAGCGTCTGTGGGTATCTCTGCCCTATGGTGTCTAGTCCCTTTGCTGTGTTTGACTACGTTTATGGAGTCTGACTTGTGTTTCTCTTGCTCTCTCTGTGGCCTAGGCTCTCTTCCTAGGCTGGGCGATCTCCACCACCTGTCATCTCTAATCTTGTCATCTCTGTGCCTGCGTGGGTATTTGTCCTGTGACCCATGCCTCAGTCTTAGAGTGCCTTCGTGGCATGTTCTATCACATGAGGAGTTGTGCTCTGCGGCCCTCTTATCCTTGTTCTTGGACAGTCCCTTCTAATGTGTCTTCTAGATCCACATGTGTAACACTCTGGGGTTGAGCTTGCTTGCTCAGTGAAACTAACCTTCTTGTGTGGCCTGTCTTCTCTGCACATGATGGCTCTATCCCTTCTAAGATATGAGGTATGAGCTTCCTAGTGATGTATTCTAATGTGGCATTGTCACTGCCCATATTGTCCGATTGAGTCAGGAAATAGTCCCAGCTTGGATCAAGAGAATTGTAAATAACGCGAATCAGGTGCTGTTCTGTGATGCTGTTGCCCCTTCTTATGAGGTCAGATCTCATGTTGTTTAATTTCATTAAGTGTTCACTCATGGTTGTTCCCTCCCTGAGTTTGTATGCAAACAGCTCTCTTAATAGCAAGCAGGTCGTACTCCTGTTTCTGCAATAAAACATATTATATAATTTCCCCCAGACATCATAAGCAGTTAGCCCATTTTGGATACTTCCATACATAGCAGTGTCGATGGAACCCAAAAGTAGGCAGAATACCCTGTGGTGCAGTCTCTCCACCTCTAGGGTCCATGGTCTCTTTGGTGGGTTTTGGATCAGGTACAAAGCCCCCTCCCTCATCAGGATTACCTGGAATTGCTGAGCCCAGTCAATGAGGTTCTTTCCAGTCATGCAAAGGATTGGGAAGTTGGTTGGCAGTTGGTTCTGCTGGCCGGCGTTGTTTCCGTTGCTTGGGTAGTTCTGGTGTCCTGGACTGTCTTCAAATTGGCAATAAGGGATGGGGACACAGACTATCACATTTGAAAGTCCCACTTGTTCTTTTTCTGGTTGCCTGCAGGAGGAGCTTGCTTGTCTCCTGGCGTTTGAGTGACCTGTCGTGACCTGTTCTTCCTCCTCTTCGCCAGAGGAGGAGCTCTCCTGCCTCGTCTGCGTGAGCCTCATTCTTCGCCGGCTGTCAAGGTGAGAAGACCTCTGCTCCGGAGGTCCTGCTTGTCATCGCTGGGGGGGCCAGCTTCATCGCTGGAGTTGCCCTCTTCGTCGGAGGATCCTGTGATGTCACCGCGAGGAAACTGCCTTCTCTGCCGGGTTGAAGGAGTCCCGCATCGCCGGAGTTCTGCATCTTCGGACTGGGGCCTCATGTGGAGGCTGGCATCATCGTGTGAGCTTCCCTTGCAGCTGGGCTGGGCAAGTGACGAGTCATGGTAGGTTTCCGTCTTTTGCTTTTCTTTGGCGTGCGTCTCCGGTTCTTCTGCGTGGGTATGGGTTTTGCGGCATTCGTACCCCTCGCGTCTGCGTCTGGGCCTCCCGCGGTGGTCTGTTTTTGTGTGGTGGTCGTGTTCCCTTCGGTCGCGGTAGTTTGCCTTTGAGGAGAGGTTGCGTCCCCTTCGGCTTCTCGTTGGGGAAAGTTTATGGTGGCTTGCTTTGAGGGATCTGCCGTGCTCTTTTCACCCGTAGTAGCTTGGCTCTGGGGAAAGATCGTGTCCCCTTTGGCTTCTTTTTTGTGGGGAGGGCCTCTGTCCCTTGGGGAAGATCGGTCAGGTCATTGGCGACATCCCTTTCGGATGCTCGTTGTGTGCTTGGGGCTTCCCACTCCCCTTCCAACTCCTGGGCGCTCAGGGTTGGCAGGGCCCACATTTCCAGGGACCGCATGTCCACCCCCCGGGTCCCAGGGCTTATTCTCTTTTTCGTGTGGCCGGGGCACGTGAGTCATCTTTGGGCATTGTTAGCTCAATGGAGTTTCCTGCCTGTGTGTTTGAATCTATGGCCGCCGCTTGTGATTGGTCGGCCATCTTGGCTAGATTCAAAACCGGCATGGTGCTTGGGGTTCCCGTCATGGAGGTTCCCAGGGTAGAGCTTACCGTGCCGTTGGTGAGAGGTTCACCTCCGTTATTCATCAAGGCCAGTAGCTCTGCCATGGAAATCATTCTTTTTCCTGCTCGCTCTACCACCTTGTAGATTTCGGTTACCGGGATTGCTCCCTGGTCGTCCCCTTTGGTGGGTGCCCTGCTGGTCCCGGCCTCCATCTGGCCATCTGGGTCCATCTCTGCAATGGTCCAGTCGGGGTTATCCTCTTCTGTTACCGATTGGGGATGTACGGTCGCTGGTTCTAGAGTTTCGGGTCCTCTTTTGGGGTCCTGTCGGTCTGGCCCGTATCTTGGCCCCCACTTTGTTCATCCTGGTCTTCCTTTTGGTCATTTTCGTTTGTTCTGGAGTTAATTATGGGCAAACCACATCCTCTGCTACCATTTTGTTAGAGAGTTTCAGATGGTTTGGCCCAATAACTCCAGGTTCAATCATTTGTCTTTAAAGTCTTTTATTTCCACTGCCCGCATGGCGGTCAGTGATGGTCTCAAGGGTCAGGAAAGGAATGGGTCAGCGGGTAAGCAAGGGTCCTTTAATAGGGTTAGGTGATGTCAGAGGAGTAGGGTTACATGGGCAATGCATTGTGGTATATGTAGTTCAGGGCAGTGTGATATTACATCTAACATTTTAATAGAGAAAGAACATCTAAGAAGGAATGGCAATATAATATTAATGAATAAAAGTGAAAGGTTATGTGATTAGATATTTGCTTTCCACAGTATGCTCATTGTTTAGGCTTGAAGGAATCCTGAATTACTTTGCTGGCTCTCTACCAAAAGGACAGCAGTTCCTTTTGGAATTCCCCAAGCCACAAAGGCTTAATACTTGCTGAATATGCATTCTCTAGTATCTGCAAAGAGCCACTTCCAGCTGAGACAAATTCAACCCCACTTTAACGAGACCAAACCTTTTGTGGCATCTTTGGCAACATCTCAGATTATATATCAAGAAGAGCCCTTACTTTAAAGTTCAGTTAAGATGACGTGTGGAGGAAACAGAGAGTGATTGTGTGGCTTTCAGGGGCTCCACATCGTTTTGTAAGAACCTATATCTTGCCTCAAGGAAATTCTAAACTCTATATGTAGATTAAATCTGTTCAAAATACAGGAAATTGTGATAATATATTTTGGTAATAAGAGCAGGATTTCCTTGCAACTCAGGACATTTTGTCAAGAATTGAGTTGGCACAGAGCCAAAAGGGTTAGGGATTGGCAAAAGAGGAAGAGAATAATATTTCCATTAAAGGGAAGAAACTGGATTTGTATAGAGAACAGTATCATACATGGTTTGTTTGTGCACACAAACAATACATTATTTAGTTAGAGAGTGGTTGTAAACAAGACTTAATGGCACATGAATGTCAAAACAGAAAATGCAAGACGCTTCTATTCCAAGTACTGTGGCCATTAAGAATCAGGGAGGGGGATTTTTTAGAACTATGGGAGAAAAAAATACTCTGTAACAAGTATACATCTTGCCACACAGAACAGCAATGGTCCAGAGTAGCCAAGAGGGCTGAACCATATTCCCAATGTAAGGTTCAACTTCCTGCTGCTTAATCATTGGGGCCTCTCACTTCAAACTGCAGTGGCTCAGTGGTTAAGAAGCTCAACTTGTTAGCTGGAAGGCCAGCAAGTCAGCAGTTCAAGACCCAGGTAGTGCATAATGGATCGAGTGACTGTCTCTGTCCTAGCTCTTGGGGACATGAAAGGAGCCTCATTCAGGTGTTCCCTGCGCCGAGGTTCTCCAGCAAAAATCCTTTCAACCCAGAATAATTTCTGACACAAAATTATTATTACGTACTTCAAACGTGTCTTCATTGTAAGATTGGGGCACCAAGCAGGGAATACAAGGTCTAGAACTATATCTAGCAATGTGCGCGGAGTAATGATCAGCTTTCTTGATGTTGGTCACTTTCCCTAATTATCCACAGGTGATCAGGTGAAAATGTTCAAGCTTATATAGGAAACAGCCATTTGATAGCTGCAGGGCTCCCTTTTATCCTGTTCTCAGTGACCACACTCACTGTGAACAGGCTAAAACTGAGTGTCCCCCAAATGGTAGAACTTTGGGTGGTTCAAAAAGTTGTGCTCAGGAGAAAGCTGGCTATATGCCCTGTCTGGACATGTTCTAGGTTTCTTCCAATAACAGGGATAATTACAGGTAACTGAAACTGATAGTGCTCAGTTGAAATTGATGTATTATAAGTACTGATTTTCCATAGCATTTATATGCTAGGACATACTATTGCAAGATTTCTATATCATATATCTCTAGATTTGGCAGAAAAGGAAATATTTAAGGAAATACCTTTCCTTCCAACAACAGGTGGTTTTATTCTGTTTTACAAAAGCAGTACCTTTTAACAATATGTATATTTATATATACTGAAGCATGGGGCATATCCAGTTTCACAGCATCCCAATGATAAATTCAATATCCATACAATGTCAGCTTCTCACAACTGACAGTTTTAAGTCCTAAATTATTGATGACACAGCACATTTATACCTTACTAGCATATTTGTGCCCGGCCAGCCGGGCATTTTTAAAGTGTGTGTTGGTGGTTAGGGGTGGTTTTGGTTGTGCACAACCACAACTACCCATACAATATCACTCCAACCATCAACACACACATTAAAAATTCCTGGCAAGGCAGGAGTGTCTTGTGTGTGTGAGAGAGAGAAAGAGAGAGAGGCAGTGTGTGTGTGTGTGTGTGTGTGTGTGTGTGTGTGTGTGTGTGTGTGTGTGTGTGTGTGTGTGTGTGTGTGTGTGTGTGTGTGTTGTCCCCCCACCCACATAACCCAAACCCAGGGGACCCAGCAGAGAGGGGGAATCCCCCCCAACACCCCCCATATTAAAGAGAGGAAAGCAAGTGGTTTCTTCTCTTTAACAACGGACTGTTGGGGGGGGGGGGTGGATTCGATCCCCTCTCCGTAGTCCCCTGGGTTTGGAAGGGTTGGGGGGACAAAAGGGGTCTGTCCCCCAAACACTTACAGAGCCAGGGGACCCAGCAGAGAGGGGATCCTTTCCCCCGCAGGACACCCCGTTATTAAAGAGAAGAAACTAAGCAGTTTCTTCTCTTTAAAAATTGAGTGTTTGGGAGGGGGTGGATGCGATCCCCTCTCCCTGGTCCCCTGGGTTTGGAAGGGTTGGGGGGACAAAAGGGGTCTGTCCCCCAAACCCTTCTGTACCCAGGAGACCCGGGAGAGGGGATTGATTCCACCCCCATCCCAAACACTCCATTTTTAAAGAGAAGAAACCACTTGCTTTCCTCTCTTTAATACCAGGGTGTCCTGCGGGGGGGGGGGGGGGGAGATCCCCTCTCTGTAGCACCTTTGCCTCCCGGAGAGAACGAATCCCCATCACGGAGGGGCTTTGCTTCTCTCTGGGTTGGCTGGGAAAGGAACTTTCGTTCCCAGCCAACCCAGAGAGAAGCAAGTCCTTCTCTCTGGTAGGCCAGCAGGTGCTCCGGCCTCTTCTTTGTCCATGCGGGTGCCGAGGCCACATTGCCCACAGGGACAGAAGGAAAGGCCGGTGCTTCTCTCTACGCAGAAGGCCGCACCTAGAGAGAAAGAGTTTGAGATCCAGCTGGAGCTGGCAAAAGGTAAGTGCAGTCGGTGGGGGTTGGGGGGGGCAGGTGGTGGGGCGTCGGTGGCATGGTTATTGGGGCTGTGCCTCACCCACCCACACTCACTGACCGCACTGACCTTTTCCTGGCTTCGGCTGGGTCTTTCAAAGTCTTTCCCTCCAGCTCCCGGCGTTTTTTTTTTAAAGTCAGCGCGCACATTCCCAGCCTCCTCTGCACTCGCGTCCCTCAGCCTCATTGGCTGAGGGGTTGCACAGCACAGAGGACTCTGGGAATCGTAGGTTTTTTTGGGGGGTCATGTTCGTGGGGTGGCTGCCCCACTGGTGACCACCAAAACCCCACGCGGTGTTGGGAAGGCAGGGGTTATGGTGAGTGCGGAGGGCTAGGTCAGGGATGGTTGGGCCTGGTGCGGGAGCCTTTGAACGGACCCAATGGTTAAGGGGCCTTTTTATAGGTATAGATACAACTTAACCAAAATTACCTCTTTCAAAACTTGCACTTTGCATTGATTGTGTTTCTCACTTAATAAAACTGCTGTTTCTATGTCCAACTTCTTGAAAAAGACAACATGCTTATTCATGGATCCTTTATATAAAAAGACTATTATGCTGTAATTAAATTCCAGCAGGTATAATTAACAGTTTCTGGAGAAGAAAAGTTTTTCTTAAAAATATAACATCTCTTAAGATGTTCAAGATCAGGCAATCATCCTGACAAACGTTTTTTGTTTTTTGGGGGGGAGGCATCACCTTGCCATATCATTAACACAGAGGTCGGATTAAGTCACTATTGTTTACTGTATTCCTTAACAATTGCTTATCTTTCCATGTAGACTTAAAACTTTGGAGTGATTTTCTGTCAAAAGTGTAATAGTTCCTCTCATCTGCCAAAATCCACTTGAATAACATTGCTGGGCTTCAAGCCATATGGAGGCAAACAAGAGGAGACAAGTGGATATTCCACCAGTTGAAAATTAAAACTATGAGTGCCAGCCAGTGGTGGGCTAAACATTTTTACTACCACACTGTGGATGTGGTATGGTGGGTGTGGCCAGGAGGAAAGCCCTGCCTGCACCCGAATTAGGACTACTTTATTTCAAAACTTGGGTGGGCGAGGCCAGCCAGAATTTCTGCTACCAGTTCTGGTGAACTGGTGCGAACTTACTGATGACTACCACTGGTGCCAGCACCTATTATTTCGAAGTATGGGTGACTTATGAATCTTACACTAGGAGAAACACTCTTACTCTTAACCCAGGCTGACCTAAAGCTGAATCTAATGTCAGTTCCAACCAAAGTAGATCCACGGGAATCAGTGGAACTTGTAACCAAACTGTTCCATATATTTCAACGGATCTAACTCTAGTTGAGTCCTCTTAGAATTAAAAATCACTGCTTCTTTTATCCTAATACCTCTTTTGATAATCAATATTTCAAATTCTATGCATATGAATACTAACTGACTCACTGAGCAAACTACATTTTTTTTCTGCAAGAGCAGTCAGTCTTTTTTTCCTGCTTGAAGTATTCTTAAGTAACCTCTTAATTCTCAAGAGGAGGAAGAAATGGATTCTTTCCTATTTAGATGCCACCAGAATGTTTGATACTTGAGTGTGGAAATAGAATCCAATCAAGGAGCTGGGAGTGGGGAGCCTGGCAGACATGTCTTCATGTTCTCTGTTTTGGCATTGCACAACTATTCCATGTTGGTCTTGGCAATATGTTTGACTGAAAACTGAAGTAGCTTCCCACTCTACTTTCCAGTGCTAGAAGATGTTATAGCCTAAAGCTATAAAGTTATAGCCTAAAGCTTAACCTACGGCCCGTGAGCTGTATCTGGCCTGCGGCACCAAATACTATGGCCCCAGCCCTCACTCCAGCCACTGTCACCACTGCTGGACTCAGTCACGGACTCATTTACAGCTGTTATAAACACATTTATGACAGCCGTAAATGAGTCCGAGGCCATTGTAAACGCATTTACGACAGTTGTAAAATGGCAGGGGGACAACCAGTCCAGCCCCCTCAACTGTTTGAGGGAGCGTGACCCAGCCCCAATTTGAAAAGTTTGAGAACCCCTGGCCTAAAGCAACATATACATAGAAGCTCTCCATTTACACCTATCAGGTATCCTTTGTCCTCCATTTATATGTGAAGCTCAGACTACACAAAAACTGGCGAACTCAATTGTCCGGTTTCTTTTGAAGCTAGCTTTTCTTTCCCTCCCCCAGGATGAAAACAACAGTGATCCCTAAAAATAAAAAATGGAGAAATGTAAACATTGATTTAACTGCTGGCTAGTCCCAGAACAATTCCCTCTGACAAACAAAAGATAGCAGCAAAAACAGAACTCATGTATTCTGATGAAAAATGGGTTGTTTAAAAATGGGTTGTTTAAGTAATTGCAGCAAAGGACAGTTTAAATATAGTGATCAGTTGAATGCAGAAACTCTGAGTTCCACTGAGTTGCTTACTGATACATTGGACTTCTAAATGTCTTGAAGTTAAAATAGTTAAATCTAGGTAAGACATAACTGGGAAGAACTGTGACCTACAATTGTTATCTAAAGTTTAAGACACTAGTCATCCAGCTGGCATACACTTTTCTTTTTCAAAATACTGTACCTAAAGACAACAGACACAAATCCTTCTTTACAAGAATAAGTACTTCTATTAAGGTAAAGGTCACCCTTGCTTGAAAGCCAGTCATATCTGACTCTAGGGTTCAGTGCTCATCTTTGTGAATAGTCAAAGAGCCAGCGCTGTTTGCGTCTGCAGACATTTCTGTGGATATGTAGCAGGCATGGCTAGACACCATAGTGCATGGAATGCTGTTTACCTTCCCACCGAAGTGGTACTTATTTATCTATTTGCAAATTTTGCCTTCGAACTGCTAGGTTGGCAGGAGCTGGGACTGAGATGGGAGCTCACTCCATCATGCAGCACTAGGGTATCAAACTCCAACCTTCCAGTTTTCAAGTTCAGCATCTTAACCACTTGAGCCACTGCAGTCCCTACTAAACACACCTCCTACAAAATCTCCATTTGTTTCAATAGAATTAAGTGTAGAAACAGTTCTGTCCCAATGTACTTTTACAATGAGCCTAGTAATGTAATTATGAACATGTGTAAATATAGTATCATTACAGAAAAATACTTACTCAGTCCCACTTTCCACCATCTGTGTTAGGAGTGAAATACCATCTAGATTGATAAATTCCTGGGCAAAAGTTATATCACGTGAATAACTGGCTAAGTCTTTCAGTGCTTCCAACTTGGCATCCATACTAGAAGACTGGATCCTCTCATGGAGCTGAAGGGCATTTTGGGTCTCACCAAAGACGAAGCAATAGATCAAGGATAGGGATTGGGGAAGAGGGGGGGGAGAGAATGCAAACCTTAGTTTCAGGTGTTACCAAGTAAATTAGCCCTTTTAAGGAAAAACTACTGGTGAAATTCAAAGATTTTCCAAAGGCTGACAGGTTAAAATAATGAAGTAATGTTTTAGAAAATGAATGGCCAACCATAGTAATAACATGATAATACATTTACATGCATGTGCTTTTAAAACTTAAAGATTCAAAAGCATAGTACAGTCTTTAAAAACACATCCATATGAGGGCCCATTTCTTGTATGAGGCATTACTCTAAGCCCCAAATTATTAATGACTTTCTCCATAGCTGCAGCGAACTTTGCCACATGAAATGCAGAATTATTGCAACACTTTTTAAAAAGCAGTGACCCCAATATCATAAATCAACAACAAAAAATAATTCTGGAAAAAACAAAGGAAATAAAAATAAGCAAACTAATAATAGTTTTACCGGTTTTCTGAAACAATTGTGCAATAATTTTTGGAACACTGTGCATTTCATGTGGCAGGGTTGGCTGCAGCTATGGAGAAAGTCATTTTTAATTTGGGACATAGTAATGCCTCATACAAGAAATGGACTGTCATATGGAGTGGGAGTATAGAAGAGATCTCCTAGAAAACCATCTCCAGGGAAGAAATTGAAATTTCTGATCAATTATGAGATATGGGAGACAATAGAGGAGAGAACTAAAATGGAGAAACCTTGCTTACTCTTCCACTAAAAATAAACTACAGCACAGCAACTTCACCTTAGAATTTTTGTTTACATCTTTTTGGATAGCTCAGTGGTTTAGGTATGTAGCTGCTGAGCTGTAGATTGGGAGTTCAATTCCCCATCGTGCCTTCCAGAAGAACAGCCAGTCTATGTAGTTATGCACAAACTGCATGAGGTACCTCCAGAAGAAGTGAATGGTAAACCACTTATGTGTATTGCCTACTTAGAAAATCCTGGAAAGGATTGCCATAAGTTAGAATTGACTTGGCAGCATACAATTATTACTAATGATGAGTTCATCTAATGAGTTTGATCAGGACAAAGACAATTCTTCATTTTTTAAAAATTATTATGATATATATAGCATTCTATGTGGGCTCAGAGATTTTTCTCCAGAACATCAACTATTAATATTGATCCTCTTTACAAAAAAAGGCCAAAATTGTAGAGAATCCTGCTATACATCTCAAGAGCAAGAGCAGTGATGCAACATGACTTGTTTGCTCTTAGTCTCACTGTTCTCATCAGAGGAAATTTTTTTCAATAAATAGGAGTACACCAGCAAGATACATTTTTTGTGTCTATTCTTGGCTTGTCATTCCCTAACAAAACAGGAATATCCTGACCTCAGACCAGCAAACGCATAAACTTCTTATTACCAAACTATGTTTTATAATGTTCCAGAATTCTATCTTATATTTTTTACAAACATGACTGCAGGTTTAAAAGCCCCTGTACACCACCAAGTACCTTTTCCTCTGTATTCTCTCTCCCAAAACAATACCAGAAGCAGATTGTGTAACAGGTCATGAGCTGCTAAGACCTAATATTAGAGTAAAGCTGAAAAAGAATTCTAAAAGAATTGCAGTGCCAAAATATAACTTAAACAACATTCTTTCCGAGTGTGTGGCAATACAAATTTAAATAAATAAATAAATATAAGGGAGATTGACTCTGTATGGAAAGCCACAGACTTGTGTTTGCAAGAGCTGAGCAGGTTTGTGGAAGACCGGACATTTTGGAGATTTCTCATTCATTAGGTTGCCATGAGTGGGACACCACTCATAACAACAACAAATCTACTTCATAATCCTGGTGTAAAGATTAATATTGAAAAAAGTTTGATCATGAAGTAATAAGCAAGATGTAAATTATGGGAGGCAAACCCTCCAGATGTAGCAGAACTGCAATTTCAGTCAACCCTAACAAGCACAACCAATGGTATAGCTCAGAAAGAAATATATGGAGAGCTGAACTTTGCCCAGCCCAAAATTACCTAGGCAGCATAATAAAAAGTAGAGACATCACCCTGCCAACAAATGTCCGCGAAATTAAAGCAATGGTTTTCCCAGTAGTGATGTATGGCTGTGAGAGCTGGACCATAAGAAAGGCTAAGCGCTGAAGAATAGACACCTTTGAACTGTGGTGCTGGAGGAGACTCTTGAGAGTCCCCTGGACTGCAAGGAAATCAAATCAATCAATCCTGAAGGAAATCGACCCTGACTGCTCCTTGGAAGGACAAATACTGAAGCTGAAGCTCAAGTACTTTGGCCACCAAATGAGAAGAGATGACTCAAATGAGAAGGCCTTGATGCTGAGAAAGATTGAAGGTAAAAGGAGGGGGGGCAAAGGATGAGGTGGATTGATGGAATCATTGATACGATGGGCGTAGATCTGACCAGCCTGCGGAGGATAGCAGAGGTCAGAGGAGCCTGGTGTGCGGTGGTCAATGGGGTTGCAAAGGGTTGGACTTGAATGTGTGACTGAACAACAACAATGATGAATATATCTCAAAATTTAGTGTCATATTAGTATTCTTGAAATATGTGCAGAAACACACACATGCTGCAGGATGGCAAAGTGACAGCTGTTTCCAGGAGAACTTTCTATTGGTTTTGTCAAACATGCTAGCTGCCACTGTTTTGGGAGATCCAGATCTCAGTAACACATTCTCCAACCACCTTCCCACACTTGAAAACTCTACAAGTAGGAATGTTTTTGCTGGCAAGCATTTTCAAGTCTACTCATTTTTGACTCATTTAAAATGTGCCAGCGAGAGCCTTGACTAGATTTAGCTGATCAGGTCAGATGACATACTTCTATAGCTTCACTGATGGCTAATCTAATTCTGGAATCAACTCAAGGTACTGTTTTTCAGCGTTGAATAGGACAAGACTATCTCAAGAGTTGCCTACTTTTATACCAGGATGGGCCAAACATTTTCTGCACAAAGCATATTTTTTACATTTGAATCTGAAAGAAAGAAAGATATTATCTAAGGGGCAGTATTTTATATGCCAGCAACTTTCTAGAATCAAGGCAGCACACTCTACAAAACAGAACAAAGGCAAAGCAGACATATTGTGATTTACAGAGCAAATAAGCATTTTCTTTTATCGCTTCCCCAAAGGCTATTTTAACCATTGGCTGCAGTCACAATTGATAGATGGAAACATTGCTTCCCTTGGTGTGGAGCCTTCACTGATCCCAGCTCCTGTTGCCATAGTGCTTTATATGTACTTCTGTGGAACACAGTCTCTTTCTCATTCTCTCTTGCTCACTGTAGTTTTAAAAATGGCACCTAGGATATGTACTGAGAAGTGTTTCCAGAGAATCCTAAGCTATTTCTGAGACATAGTAGACAGGACAGTTGAAAGCACAGACCCTTCAGACATAGTGATTTGGGTTTCTAAGGAAGTACTCTTATTTTGGGGGGGAATAAAAGAGGACTTCATCCTCAAGAAATATTCAATTTATAGATACAGTAGCTTTCCCTACCAGGAGAAATGTGAGAAAGGATGTTGCTGTTTGAAAAGGATGAAGTTACCTTCTGCAAAATGAAGATGACAAGAAAGTGGATAAAGCAGCCAGGATTTAATAGGTTTGTTTTGCTGCCAGAACTGCTTCTATTAACAAAACGAATGTGTGTGTGAGGGGGTGAAATTCCCCCATATCCTCGCAACTCCCTGTGCATTCTCAAAACCTGCTCTGGGCCAGGCTTTTTAATCCAGAGATATTCCAGCAATGGAAATGGCAGGAGGAAACAAGAAAGGCAAATGTTCCTTTTTGTAAACAGATGGCTGCTAACACAATTCTGAATTTAAGCAGATCAGTTTGGGACAGTTCCCAGAGTCCCCAAGTAAGCAAGGCCACTGGCTTTCCTGGCCAGAGAGTTCTGGGAGTTGCAATTCCAAAAGATATTGATACAGATATAAGCCACAGCTCTTTTGCAAAAGACTTCCAGGTCAGATATAGGTTGCCTTTGCTGCATTTTGTACTCCTGTTGAACTTTTTGGAATAGTAGCCATGTTAGTCTGTGGCTCAGGCATATCAGAAAACAAAAAAACAAAATAAAAAACACTGCAGCACTTCAAAGACTAACTGCTCTATTTTTATTGTGAGCTTTTGTGGATCAAGTCTACTTCTTCAGATAAAGGAGTAAAACTTCCAGACATGGTTTATATACACCAGCTGCAGGGGTCAAGATGTAACAAGGCAAATGGATCACAAAGCAATGAGGTAAAGAGTAATCAAGCAGAATGACAGACAAGCATGCATATCAATACAGCTTCCTACAGCTAGCAGTAACAAATGATTATTCAGATTAGTTTTAAATGTCCTCCTTTCAATCTTAAAAGTGGGTAGTTGTACTCCTGTATTTGAAATATAAAACTGCCAAAATGAAGAGAGCTTTTGGTGAATTCATTCTGCAGTTCATTTCACCTGTGAGAAAGATTAGATGGCAACACAAGTTTGTCATTTCCAGGGTATGCCCAATTGTGGCTTTAAAAAAGACACCACAATCTTTGAGAAGGCTCTTTCTGAAGCAGTTTGACATGTTTGAATGCTTAAAACGAGAGTAAGAAAGTTGCAGATCTAAAGTGACTCTTTAGAAACAAGCAGGCAATCACTTTATTATGGTCTATGACCAGCACAGTAAAATGAGAGGTAAAAAATTTAAAATTTAAATGCTTAGAATGTAGCTGAAATATATTATTTTTTCATAATCCAGGCAATTTTTTTAAAAATTGTGAATGCTTAAAATGGTTTTTTGTTGTTGTTATATGTGCTAAAAGAGACTAACACAGCTGACTCTTTGAAAAATCTGGGATTAGAACATGAAAATTAGGTCCACCAGAATTTTTAAAATAAAAATAAATCTTTTACATTTCCTCTAATCTTTACATACCTTTGGATGCTCAGGGCAATTATATTATATATATTAAGCAATCCAACATCACAATTTCTGTATAGTAAACCCTGGCCAGCATGGATAATGCTCATAAAATACTCTAGAATCTAACAACAAAAAAACTCAAATGGAACTACTGTAACTCTTTCTAGTGAAAGCATTTGCTAGGTCGCAAATTTTGCCTCTTCAGCTGTAGAAGAGTGACAGCTTTGCTTCTCATCTTGATGCCTCATCTTTAGTTGTAATGATGATAAAGTGGAGGGGAAAGTTAACATGTATGTATAAAAAAGGAAAAAGAATAGGAACTATGCGACAACTATTCTACTGTGGCTGAGAGGCTGTCTTCTGACAGAATCTAATGAACGACAACAGTGAATTTTTTTCATGCTATGCAGATAATTTAGTTACATCCTTGCTATTTACAGAAGGTTGTAGTCTCAGGGCTAATCCCTCTAGTCTAGCCAATCAAGCAAACAGCACTGAAGGGCCTAATTCATCACACTTTACACTAAATTAACCATTGAAAAGGAATCTGATTCATTCTGCCATTTCATCCCAAAACTCCACTGTATGAGACCTAGATAATGCTTGAAATTTATTGAAGTACAAATTTACCAGAATCAAGAGAACTACATTATGAGTAAAATGTCATTTAGTTTTTAAGTCTTTCTGGCCAAGCATTAATGAAATTGGCAATGATTCAAATCGACTGAGCTTCTACCATTAGGTTTTACCTTGTGAAAGGACAGGATTAATACTGCTCACAGAACCAGATGGATAAAGTTTCCAATAATTAAAAATGAATTAACACAGAAATATAGTAATTAATTTGCCCATGGTCATGAAGCAGGATGGGGTAATTTTTCACTGGATCAAGTGCTTTTATTTCTACATGCCCTTTGGAAGATAAAGGTGTGTGTGTGGGGGGGGGGGAACCACATACAAAAGGTAGCTGTTGTTTGCTTGTGTGTTTATTGACGTGAAAAAGGAAGTGGACAGTCTGCATACAACCAGAAAACTTTAAGATGTGATTTAGCATCTTATGCTTATGATGCCATCTTTTTTTAAAAAAAGTTATTTAATTTGCCAATGTTATAATATGTCAGATTACAAAAGATTCCAACGTGCCCTCTTTTAATGAGTAAGATTTAATTACTCTGAATTGAATAAATTCTCTGCATGATACAGCAAAGGCAGATCTAGCATTTTTTTTTTAAAAAAAGGTGGGGGGACATGGCTTGATAGTGCCATTAAGCTCTCAATGTACAATACAGTGGAACCTTATATAATGAAAATTTTTATGGGGCTGTTCGCTATGCAATTTTTTTTGTTATATGATTTTCCCCTATACTAACAAAATCCTTATGGAAAAAATCGTACAATGAAAATATCTATGGGAAAAACCGTACAATGGAAAAAAATTGCTAAGCAATTTTCCCCATAGAGGTTTTCGTTATACAATTTTCCCCCAAAGGGACATTGCATCACATTGTAAAAAGTTTCATTCTACAGAGTGCTATGTTTTTTAATTTTCTTTTCATTATGCTATTTTTCCCTCACTATAGGGGACATTCATTATATGGGACTTAAAAGCCACCGCCTCCATCTGCCGCTGCCGTCTTGCCCAAGTCTGGTAGTTTTGTTCTGCCGATGCATCTGAGGACTTGGAGCTGGGCTCCGATGTATTAGTTGAGCCCGGTCCGTGTTAGGACTGCTTATGGGTGTTGAGCCGTGACTCCGTCTCTCCCTCTTCCCCCCTTTTTTGGATTGTTTTGTAAACTGCAAATTGTTTCTGATGCATTTTTGTTATTCTATCTTTTTATTGTATTATGATACTGTATTGCTATGTAATTTTTACATTTTGTACTTGTAAACTTGTAGTTTTTGTCTTCAACCTTATAATCATTGCCATGTAACTTTGTATTATTGTATTTTTGAATGCCTTGAACCGCTTTGGGTCGCTGCAAAATGAGGAAAGCGGTATATAAAAATAAATTCAAATTCAAATTCAAAATGGGGTTCCACTGAATGTGTATTTCATCTGTCTTGGTTTTTTTTCCTACTCCAAGGTGAGTCAGTGAAAAACCCAGGAGCAGGAGCAGCTATTGGCTAACTCAGAAAAGAAAACTTCATTTGTATCTAGCCCAGTGTTTCCCAATCTTTGGTTTTTGGACTTCAATTCCCAGAAGCCTAAATCAACTCCCCAAAGCACTGATAAGCCAATGTACTGACTTAGGCTTCTGGGAATTGAAGTCCACCAGTGTTCCATGAACATAGTTTGGAAAATGCTGAGATTTCTAGCCTGTGCATCTTATTTGATTTGGAATGGATAATATGTTCAGGTAGAAGATTCAGTGAGGGTATGGATGATAGCCTTTTATTTTACTCATGGAGTAAGCTCTCTGCAATAGGTGGGGAAAGCACTGAAGTCAGAAGAGAGCTAGAAATAGCAAAGAAGGAATGGAAAAAATAATGCAAAGTTCTGTTTAACACGTATGTGATCGTAAGAACAGCATAAGAGTTAGGGCAGTAAATTTATGGAATGAGAGTGACTGCAAGAGACTGATCATTTTGTAGGAGGGAAAAAAGAGGAAGTGAGTTTCTGAGAAGTAGAAGAGGAATGATTCATAGAACATAAAAAAGTAAAGAAATTAGGAGAATTGAGCCAGTACTTGCTGTCACATAGGAAACTGATTTTGCTTGCAGTTTTTTTGGAGGGGGAGTAGTAGCATAATAAATAATTACATGCAATGTACAAATACTGTACATTAAAAGAAATAGATGGACAGGATGCATGTGTAGTTATGCATATTCAAAAATGCAACTATCAAAAATGTAGATAGCAATCTTTAAATATAATGAAAAAAATACAAGAGGAATTCTGTTCTGTTATTCAATCTGATTTTTAAAAGCAGTAGCCAAAATCCTATTACCTATGCCCACCAGCATAAACCCACTCACATAAATCTCAATGAGGTTAAGCTGGGTATTACATTCTTGTTACACAGTAGATGCACACATAAGTGTATGACAAGAAATACAACCACTGACTTCCTAAGTAGTACCAGCTGACAGACTTATGCCACCATATGTATTCAACTGGATTCCAAAAAGTAGCAATGGCCTCACCTTGGGCAAAGGGTAACACCTCACTCTCAGAGCTTCTGCTCTCTCCAGAAATCTGAATATTCTCCCTATTCTTTTTGGAGGCTACAATTGTATACACCTTTGAAGAATGATCCAGAGGCCCATTCATGAATGTGGTGGTCTGTATCCCCACCTAAACCCTGATTTGATATAGGCGAGCAGAAATGGTAGGCTTCTTAAAGCACGGCATATTCTCCCTTGATTTGCCCTAGAGCAGTGATGAACCTTGGCACTCCAGCATCACTGACCTAGAGAAAACAAAGGGACTTTCTGAAGCCAAAGAACAAACCAACGAACAAGAATAAAACCACCAAATTGTTAAAACTTTTGGAGGTGGAGGTGCTGCGGAACTCCATGGGTGATAAGGGTGATTTTGCTCTATTTCTACATTGCATGTATTTTTTTTTATTATGCTACCTCTACCCCCAGCCCAAAAATGTGCCTACATGTATATTTCATAGCACTGAAGACAGTGCTATGAAATATTGTTAATGGTGGCTATGCTGTGAATGAATCTGACTGGTCTAATGCCATGAACATATGAATTCATAACAGCCCCTAGCATTGTCCCCACAAATCAAGACTGAACCTGAAATATATGTCTGTGCATTGCTGAATATTATCAGGAGAGGCAAAACCAGCAAACACATTCTGCACACAGAGTATTGTGAGCCACTTTTTAATAATCTTTTGAATTAATAAAGGTTATGGATGAGTGCCCTATAGATAATGTCTTCCTTCCATCAGAATGATTAAAAAGTAAACCAAATCATCAGAGCACTGGAATTAGCAAGAAAGTTAGAGAAATGTAAACACATTGGCAACTTACTGGTGATGTGGTTAATCGAAGTATAGCTCCATTTTTAATTTCATAACGATTCTGTGAAAAATGAAATTGAAAGTGTCAACTATGCATAATGCAGCCTGTTTTTAAAAAACATTGACTTGTGTTAATCGTGCAATGTACTAGAGAACACAGATTGATTCTACAGCTCTAATTAATCATTTTCCATGGAACATGAAGGTATTTGTCAAGACTGAGCTTCTTTTCCATAACAGCATTTTGATACTTTTTACTTGGCTCTATTTTCAAAACAGAAAATCTTAAGTAATGGGAGTAATTAGAGTCAAAGTCAGTCCAAAGTTTTTCACTTACAAGCTACATTGTAGGTATTGGGGCAACTCCCGTCCAGCGCAAGCCTTGGTTCCCTCTGATTTAGAGGCCCACAGGTGCAACACAGGCGAGAGACCCCGTTTATTTGACCAACGTGGCAGAGAATGGTGCCTTTTCTCAAAGTTGGGTCGAGAAAGGATGGTCCAGCGGAGCTAGTTTACAGGTTTGCAGTGAAATGGTGATCTGTGACTGATGTCACAGTAGAAATTAAAACTGCAAAGCCCCTTGGGACGGGACTCAAGATTCCCATGCGAAAAACACACTTATCTTTTTTTGGGGGGAATATAATGGCCTTGGTGCTGTATAAGGTGTGTGGGAGTAATGCTGTTACCTCTGCAGCAGCTCACTGTTCTGTAGCTGGATTCCAAGCTGTGAAACAAAGTTTTTCCTTCAGAAGTGGCTCCCACGAAGCAACCCAAAAGTTATAGTCTTTCTCTTAGGAAAAAGGCCTTATTTTTAAATATCCCCATTCAGTCCACTCCACTTCAGGTGGAGCAGAATGAGCACTCTTGACTAAGAAAAGTCCTTTTATAATTTATTGAAGAAAATAACAGAGTCCAATAAATGTGAAATATAAGAAAAATAGCATAGTCTCGGCAAAACCTAAGTGTGGATATCTCTGCAGAATCTAAGTCCAGCGGTCCAAAGCTGCCCCATACGAAATGGTATAACAGGAGTCAATGTCAGATGGCAAGACAGATAGAGCTCCCACAGGATTCAAAAAGTGACTCTCAAACTAAGAAAAAGGTCTGGTTTTTATACCATTTTGCCTGGGAACGTGTCCTGAGAAAGTGCTATGACAAGTTTTGTGCATAGATCAAAAGGATACCAGGTGGCTATCTTAGCTATGTTCCATCTCAGACCATGAGATAGAACATCTTCCCAGACACTGACCTTGGGAATAAGAACTAAAATGTACTTTCCCAGAGAAAAGGGATGATGCCACTTAATGGCAGGTGCCAACTAAAAACGGCTCTGGTTAGGCTAAGCAGAGAATATCACAGAAACAAAAGAAAAGCAGATTTAAAATCCTTACTTAATAACCTACATAAGTATGATATAATAATTATAAAAAAATGATGTCATCCCAGATGGAATCATGACAGCAGGCACCAGGTTAATACACTGAAAACACAAGGTTCTCCCGACACAAGATAAACTTTCCCCCAGCAAACCTGCTGAAACTCAAGCTATGGGACTGTAAAGCTTGCCTACTTCCTGTGACATTTTGGTTTATACTAACAAACATATTTCTGTGCTATACAGTTTGGATTATTTTTATTTTACAAAGCAGAGGTGAGTACAGTACAATCCTTCAAGTCTTTTCAGACCACAGCTCCTAGTATTTCTCAACATGGGCTACGCTGGATAGGGGTGACAGAAGTCCTATTGTGGTGTGTTTAAATCAGCTATTTTCCAGGAACCATTCCAGGTTAGTTTGCATCTTACCACAGTAATTGGACAAGCAAGCTAGATGGCTCATTGTTCTGACTCAGTACAAGGTAAGTACTGTCACCCCTTCAAAGAGAAAATATTCCAATCCAGCTGTTGAGTTTTTAGACTCAACAGCTGGTTGGCTGGAGGACTGTAGCTTCTTCCTTATGTGAAAGCAGCATATATGGGGAAGCTTCAGTCTATGATGTTACACACTGCTGCCGCGAGCCCTCCAGAGCCGGGGCCCGCCTGGACACCACCACCCCCAGCCGGGGGGTGAGGAGGAGGAGGAGGACCAACTGAGCGGTGGGAAGGCCAGCCATCGCCACCACTGCGAGCCCTCCAGAGCCGGGGACCGCCCGGACATCACCACCACCAGCCGGGGGGTGAGGAGGAGGAGGACCAACCGAATGGTGGAAAGGCCAGCCATCGCCACCACCGCAAGCCCTCCAGAGCCGTGGGCCGCCCGGAGACCACCACCCCCAGCCGGGGGTATCCACCACCTCACAGGCACCAGCCAAGCGCCGAAGGAGAGGACCAATTGGCAGAAGGGCAGAAGGAAGAGGAGGAAAACCAGGGGGCCAGACTCAGAGCCCCATGCAAAGGATAAGAAGCTGATGTGCAAAAATGTAGAGGACTTAATATAGCTACTCACATAGAGACTTTACACTGACTTAATATAGAAACTGACATAGAGACTGTGTTTTAAAGTGTGATAATATGCATGATAATATGTTGTTTAAACTGTTTTAAACTTTTAAAACTATGATAAAATGTATGATGGGAGAAAAATGGCGTAGAAACCGGCAAACCACACCACGAAACTTGCCAAGAGAACCCTATTGACCAAAACAAAGGAGCAGTTTAGATGATACAGGATGCTTAGCACAACAGAGTGGAGGAAGGGGAGGGACAGGAAAGGGGGAGGAGAAATACAGTGTTGCAAGGAACAATACTGCATAGGGACATGGAATGTGAGATCAATGAATCAAGGTAAACTGGAAGTGGTAAAAAAGGAGATGGAAAGAATAAGCATCGACATCTTGGGGATCAGTGAGCTAAAATCAACAGGGATGGGCTAATTCAGCTCTGGAAACCACCATATCGACTATTGTGGACAAGAAAACCTTAGAAGAAATGGAGTAGCCATAATTGTCAACAAAAAAGTGAGAAAAGGACTAATGGGATACAATCTCAAAAATGACAGAATGATGTCAGTCAGAATTCAAGGCAAACCTTTCAATGTCACGTGATCCAAATATATGCACCAACCACTGGTGCAGATGAAGCCACAATGGACCAATTCTATGAGGACTTACAACATCTCATAGAACAGACACCAAGAAATGATGTCCAAATTATTTTAGGAGAGTGGAATGCCAAAGTAGGAAATCAACAAGTGAATGGAATAATAGGCAAATTTGGTCATGGTACACAAAACGAAGCAGGGCAAAGACTGATGGAGTTCTGCCAAGAGAACGCACTGGTCATAGCAAACACTATCTTCCAGCAACACAAGAGGCGACTTTACACATGGACATCACCAGATGGTCAACACCGAAACCAAATTAACTACATACTCTGCAGCCAAAGATGGAGAACCGCCATACAGTCAGCAAAAACAAGACCTGGAACAGACTGTGGCTCAGATCACAACCTACTGATTGCAAAATTCAGGCTTAGACTAAAGAAAATAGGGGAAATAAGTAGACCAGACATATCACCTAGACAACGTCCCTAAAGAATACACGGTGGAGGTGATGAACAGATTTAATGGCTTAGATTCAATAGGCAGAGTGCCAGAAGAATTATGGGGAGAGATGCGGGACATCATGCAGGAAGCAGCAAAGAAGACCATACCAAAAGAAAAGAAGCATAAGAAAGCAAAGTGGTTGTCTGATGAGGCTCTTAAAATAGCAGAGGAAAGAAGGAACACAAAAGTCAAGGGAGAAAGAAAAAAATACAATCACTTGAACACAGAATTTAAAAAAAAAAGCAAGGGGAGATAAGGAAAACTACCTAAAAGAACAGTGCAAAGAAATGGAGAAAAACAATGAAAGAGGCAAGACTAGAGATCTTTTCAAAAAAAAATCGGGGAAATCAAGGGAACTTTTAAAGCAAAAATGACCATGATAAGGGACGAAGATGGAAAGGAGTTAGCTGACGCAGAGGAGATCAAAAAGAGATGGCAAGAGTACACAGAGGAACTCTACAAAAAGGACCTCAACACTCCTGAAAATAACAATAATCAGAAATTTGAACTTGAACCAGACATTCTGGAGAGTGAAGTCAGAAAGGCCCTAAAAAGCACTGCAAACAATAAAGCTAGTGGAAATGATGGTATTCCAGTTGAATTTTTCAAAGCCCTAAAAGATGATGGAATCAAAATACTGCATTCATTATGTCAGCAAATTTGAAAAACAAAACAATGGCCACAAGATTGGAAAAGATCAGTGTACGTTCCAATCCCCAAAAAAGGCAATGCCTAAGAATGCTCAAATTACCGAACAATTACTCTCATCCCACATGCCAGCAAGGTGATGCTCAAAAGAATACAGGATAGACTTCAGCAACATGTGGAGAGAGAACTACCAGAGGTCCAGGCCGGTTTCAGAAGAGGCAGGGGGACTAGAGATCACATTGCCAACATACGTTGGATCATGGAGAAAACAAAGGAACACCAGAAACAAATATACTTTTGTTTTATTGACTACACCAAGGCTTTTGACTGTGTACCAGAACAAAATGTGGCAAGTAATTAAAGAGATGGGAATACCAGAACACCTCATATGCCTCATGAGAAATCTGTACACGAACCAGGAGGCAACAGTTAGGACAGAGCACGGAATGACAGAGTGGTTTGGAATAGGAAAAGGAGTGAGACAAGGTTGCATTTTATCACCCTGCTTGTTCAATCTATACACAGAGCACATAATGCGCAATTCAGGGATGGAGGAATCACAGTATGGGATCAAAATTGCTGGGAGAAACATCAACAATTTGAGATATGCAGATGATACCACCCTAATGGCAGAAAGTGAGGAAGACCTAAAGAACCTCTTGATTTGATTGAAGGAGGAAAGTGCAAAAGCTTGCTTGAGCCTTAATATTAAGAAAACCAAGATAATGGCAACAGGTCCGATCAGTTCCTGGAAAATAGATGGGGAAGAAGTAGAAGCAGTGACAGATTTTACTTTCCTGGGATCTAAGATCACTGCAGATGGCGACTGCAGCCATGAAATAAAAAGACGACTGATTATGGGGAGACAAGCAATGAGAAACCTGGGAAATATAGTGAAAAGCAGGAACATTACCTTGAAAACAAAAATTCGCATAGTCAAAGCAATGGTATTCCCAGTGGTAATGTATGGGTGTGAGAGCTGGACCATTAGGAAGGCTGAGCTCAGAATAATAGATGCCTTTGAGATGTGGTGTTGGAGGAGAGTCCTGAGAGTCCCTTGGACAGCAAAGAGAACAAATAGGTCAATACTGGAGGAAATCAAACCTGACTGTTCATTGGAGGGACAAATAGTGAAGATGAAGCTAAATTACTTTGGACATCAAATGAGAAGGGAGGACTCACTTGAGAAGGCTTTGATACTGGGAAAGGTAGAGTGCAAGAGAAGAAGGGGGCGTCCAAAGATGAGATGGCTAGATGGCATTGTAGACGCAGTGGGCACAGAGCTGGGCGGGCTGAGGAAGATGGTGGAGGACAGAGGAGCCTGGAGGAAAATGGTCCATGGGATCCCAAAGAGTCGGAATCGACTGCGACGGAACAACAACAATGGCAATAAAAACCTTTATCCATGGAGTATTTTGGCCCATATGTCAATCTAGGGCTCCACTTTGTGCATCTGGGCTGCCAATGCACAAATATAGGAAGTTACTAGAACAAAGATAAACAAACTCTTCCTTCTTATATTAGTTACCTGTTGGCTTTATGGATTCTAAGCCAGTATTGATTCACCACATACACCAACATAAATTTCCAATCCGTAACTCTTACTCTTAGTGGATAAACAAACATCATTTCAATGTTTAATTTTCTGAAAGATGTTATTTTCTCTGCTTCCTGGAAGGATGACAGATGTGTGACTTCTATCATTTCCAACATGAGTTCATCTCTATTTTGAAACCACTGCCAGCTACTGGTCAGGAGTTTAAAGTCCACAGCCTGTGTAAAAAGCTGCAAGTAAATCACTCTCTGAAATCTGATACTAAACTGATGTCATATAGTTAAGGAATGGTTCTGCTAAAACCCATCATTAAACATCTGCAATACTGCAACATTACTGTTTTCTATAACTACAATATATAATCTTAAAACCACTGAAACCAGTCACTGAGAACTGATACCACACGTCTGCATTCCCTCCCATAAACAAGGCATGGATGTGAATATAACACAAGAAGCTATATCAACTTCAAGAAGGTTTTGCTTGTTTAAATATTTAAGAATGTTATCTTCCACTTTGAGAAGGAAGAGGGGGAAAGTACTATTTAATTTTCTTTCTAGTAAATGTACATAATGCAATTTCATCAAAATCCTGATTCCTTGGAACACAAGAAAATTTCTTCCACTAATTCAGTCACAGAGCTCCTGCATTTACTTGGTCACAGTAAACACTGATGAAGATACTCATTGTATATTTATAGGACTATAGAAAATCCAAAGCATACTGTATATGCTTTACAGATTTGCTTTGACTGCACACCCTGTTAGGTGTTGTGGTCTGGGTTCGAATCATGCAGATTTAAGCAGTTAGCTTTTGGCAGCAGCGGCGGTGCCCGTGTGGTTTTATCTCTCTCCCAGACAATAACAAGCAGAGATGCAGAGTAACAGTGCAACAGAAACAGCTTTTACTCAGCAGAATAGTTCATAAAGATAACATAAACAAAAGATTCTTCTCTAGCAGATAAACAGTCTATAAGTCCTTGTGAGCACTACTTTAAGTCCTGAGGCATAGTATAAGTACTCACAGCAACTCCAGCCTTCTTCTGGCTGGCTGTAGGTTGGGCAAAGCCCTTTTTGTCCTGGCTTGTTCTTTCAGTTGAGTTCCAGACCTCTGAAGACTGCTCTGGCTCTTTCCCTCCTCCAGAGAGTGTCAGCAAAGCCAGCAGCCTTTTCCTCAAGGCAATACAGTGATGTCCATAAGGCAGTAAAGCTAGCAAGCAGTCCGGCTAGCATGCATCCAGTAGTTTAGGCATACAGCAGTTTTTGGCACGAAGCAATGAGGCTTTTGAGAAGCCCTAATTTATACATAATATTCTGCTCAGTCACCCACTCAGTGAATTCAGCTGGGTGCTGCTCTGTTGAAACCCTTAAAGACATAGTTTCATGTATCTTAAACAATACTACTCAAATGTATACATTACATCCCTATCAGACCCCTCTTCATTGATTTGGAAACAAGGCCAATTCTGTTTCAGAACCATTCTGGAGTCAGATTCAACTCAGGTCAGAACACATATTGAAGCTCAGAAATCCAAACCATCAGGTCTCCCACTTATTACCATTAGTAATCACCAAACAGTTGTAAAGTTTTATTAAAAAATTGTCTGAAAATACAAGAGACTTAACCATGTCATAAAAGGTACAATGCTGACTAACTGAATTCTGACAGTCAAGGCAAAATTGTTTTAATATATCTGATTTTAGGAGAAAGAAGTAAACAGAACACTGAGTGCTTGATGAATCCTGCAATATAACAGACCTGCAATATATTACTTTAACAGGCAGCCCCTACATTATGGAATACTCTGCTGGTGGGGTTGTGACAGGTTCCTTCCCTAGATGTATTTAGAAAACAACTTAAAATTATCCTTTTTCCAAGAGGCATTTAAAGATGGTTCCCCTTAGGCAACTAGTTTTCAACTAATTTTTCCTTTAATTTTCGGACACAGTACAATCAGTACTGCACAGTACAGTGTATAGTGTGAAGGATGAAAGTAAATTTAATTTCATCATGATGCTGCTCAGCTGGATAATGGGTTTTTATTGTTATTGTTATTTTACACTGTCTGATTATTTATTTGGGGTTTTTTTGTTTTAGAAGTATAAACCATCTAGAGTAGGAATAGCTATCACATGGGCAGTATAGAAGTGTATTAAATAAAATAAATAAACACCCTTTCCTGATAGAACAGGAATGGGAGCAGCTGGAGTGCCAAGGTTCACCATCCTTGCCCTACGATATATTTCACTCGCAGCTAGGCATGTGCCACAAATAAAGCAATACTTACAAGCTAAAACAAAGAATCATTCCATTTCTCACCTGGAGAATAGAGAAACCTACTTTTCAAGTTCTATATACAATAAAACCCTGGTTTACAACCTAGGTCCGTTCTGGCAGCCTTCATTGTAAACCAGAAAATTCGTAAACCAAAGCACCAAAATGGAATGGAAGATGAAGCTAAGCTCCCTACCTTTTCCACCACTTTAGAAATCCACCACCACCACCACTTTCCTGGGCTCCGAGCTGGGCTGCCCACGGCCTGGGCTCTCTTTGGAACTGTTTTTCCCCAAGGCATATTCATCACATTTCCATCAGTGCCATCTATTGGCCAGACCTTGTAATTACAGGGAAAATCTCCACCCAACAGCTGTTTTTTTTTTTGTTTGTTTGTGTGTGGGGGTGTTTTGTTTTGTTTTTGGGGGGGATTTCCAGCACTTCCTGGTTGCAAGAAGAGCTTCTACCGGAGGCAAAAAGTGATGAATTCTTTTTAAAATGGAGTGGAAATGCTCCAAACACCCTCCCACTGCAGCGGTAAGTGATGAATCGCAACTTCCAGTGTGGGGGGTGGGGCACTGTTTTAGAGTCTAAAATGGCACAGGGCTGCCATTTTAGAGTCTAAAATGGCACTGGTGGTCTAATTCCCGGTCGTAAGGTGAAAAAACATCGTAAAACGGGACATCATTTTCACTGGATTTTCCTTCGTAAGCCATGGCAAATGTAAGCTAGGGCAGTCGGGAATTGGTGTTTTACTGTACTTTCAACAGCACATAATATTGGTGGCCAGGCAAACAAAAATCAGCAAAACCAATAATAGGGTGATGTTGTTTTTTGCTTATATGGCTTATACTCAAGAATAAGCTGAATTTTTCAGCCCAAAAATGAGTTCAAAAAAGTGGACTCAGGTTATACTCGGGTCACCATGTGCAAGGGAAGAAGGCAGCATTGTCTAATAGCTTCTCCCATCCTGTTTTTAGCGCCGTATCAATCAGGCAAGGAGAAAACTCCCTTCCTGCTGTGTCTTAGGAGATGCTGGTTTTCTCTGCGCCCAAGTGATATGGCACCAAGGGAAGACGTGGGCTGAGGCTAATAGCCTTTGCTGCCTGCTTCTCCCATTGTGTGTTCGGCACGTCTCAATCAGGCACAGAGAAAATGGGCATATCCTAAGATGCAGCAGGAAAGGAGTTTTCTCTGCACCCGATTGATACGTGCCAAATGACAGGATGGGAGAAGCTGGCAGCAAAGGCTACTAGCCACTGCCTGCTTCTTCCCTTGGTGCCATCTCAATCGGGCACAGAGAAAACTTCCTGCTGTGTCTTAGGAGATGCTGTCTTTCTCTGCCCCGGATTGAGATGGCACTGAGGGAAGAAGTGGACGGCAGCTAATAACTTTTGCCATCTGCTTCTCCCATCGTGTCTTTGGTGCGAGATGCCTCCACCACCAGGCAGCCATTTTTTCACTCTGGAGCAAGAAGAGAATTGTGGAGGCCCTGCTCTCTCGTGCCAAAGAAATAATGGGAGAAGTGGGTGGCAAAAGCTTCCCTGTCCAGTGCACCCAGACACCACCCTGCACTCAAGAGCTCTATTGTCCATGCTGCTAGGCAGCCGGTTTTTCACTCTTTAGCAGGGAGAAAAAACAGCTGCAGCTCTATCGTGTAAAAGACACAACGAGAGAAGTGGGCTCCAGAGTGAAAAACCAAATGCCTAGCAGAGTGGGCAATGGGGCTCTCTCGAGTGCAGGGTGGTGGCTGGGTGCACTGGACAGGAAAGCCTTCACCGCCTGCTTCTTCCATCGTTTTTTCAGCACAAGACAGCAGTGGCTCTGTGGTTCTCCCTCCCTGCTCCAGAGTGAAAACATGGCTGCCTGGTGGCATGTGCAGTGGGACTCTCTTGGGTGCAGCACCAGCAGGGAGAGGCTTAACTTATCTGCCACCTCATCTCAGCTCCACAGGGCATGCCAAGGTGGATGGGGGAAGTCTCGCTCACTTGCTCACAGCGAGAGAGAGGCTGAAGCGATGTTTCCCACATTCTGCCTTGGCACTATTGGACCACCCACCCCCTTCGCCAGCAACTCAATTTCTGGTTGGGTGGTGCAAATTCAAATACAGTTTTAAAATATATAGTACCGTAAACATTCAAAAACATTACCCCATGGATGTTTCAGTTATGGTAATTAATTTTATTTTATTTTCATTACCGTATTTTGATTATTGAAACTCACTAGCAGCTGCTACATTTTTCACCCTCAGCTTATATTTGAGTCAATCTACTTTCCTGGTTTCTTGGGTAAAAATTAGGCACCTTGGCTTATATTTGGGTCAGCTTATTCTAATTTAGTATATTTTTAGACCTTTCTGCAGGATTTTGAAGACAACCTGCTGTATGATCCCAAATGGCTAGCTGTACCAATTTGTTGCCCTCAGAGAATGTATGTGCAGTATAATACAATGTTTTAATTGATTCAAGAGACCTTGTGATATTTCTGTTACAAAACCGTGGGCTGCATTTGAGTGCAGAAGCCAACAACAGTACTATTGTCTGCAAAAAGCATGCTGAAATATGCCCCTACAAATCAAAGAATGTTGAAACAGAATGTAGGGGGAAATGGAAGGTAACTAATTGTTCCATCTTGTTTAAGTTCAACTCCAAATTTAAAGTGCAAAACCAAATTCTCATGCATATATTCAGTAAATGACTGATAAAGACAGGGCTTTTTAACTAGAGCAACAGCAGGCAACTATGATACAACAACAGTTCATAACTTTCTTCCACCAGAAGTGCACTATATGATCCTTGACTAGCCTTCCCCAAAATAGCATCTTCCAGGTTTGCTGGACTACAAACACTGTTACCTTCAGCCATGCTGATTGAGAATGGCTGCAGTTGTAGACCCGACACATCCTAAGAATGCAGGTGGGGAAGTCTAGATCAATCATTACACTCTTTGGGTTCGGGCACCAATTCTTAGAATTCAATTATTATACTGTCCATGGTTTCTGCGAGTCAAGGTAAAAAAGTAAAAATATAAATTGGGAGGTAAAAATCCACTACCCTGTTACAATTCACTGGGAGCTTGACTGTAGACACATACTCTGAATAAGGGGAATATCACCTCAAATTTGAAATGCTTGGACCATGAAGCATCAATAGGATGACATAAGGTGTATTGAGATGTGCTTTGGACATTCTGAAACACCTGAAGACATGCTAAATACTCTCGACACCACTATATGGTAACATCAGAATACAGTTTGCAATTTGCACAGGCCTTATTGTTTATCTCCAACCAGTGCTGTCACAAAAAGACATCTGAAAATGTCAAGGGAGAGGGGCTTATAATGCATGTCCTGTGCATGCCCTCAAAAGCACCAGCTTTCAAAATTTCAGTGAAAATGGCTGCTTTCCAATTAAAAATCCAATTCAGCTTCTCTATTTCCAAACAATTACTTAAGAGCCTGCAAAGAAATAGAACATAAGAGCTTAATTAAGCCAAAGGGATATTCTACAGTAAGAAGAAAAGGTATGGCAGATGATTTCAATGCATACATTTACACTGAGCTAATTAGCCCAACTAATCCATGTTAAAGCTAAGGATGCTGGATTAAGAAGCAGACTACATGAATAAATGTAGGAGTTTCTGGATGGAGTGGATTACCTGGACCCTTTTAGTCAGGATTCAGGCCCAGATATGGTACTGAGACTACGTTGGTCGTGCTGTTGGATGATCACTGGCCGGAGCGGGATGGAGGTTATCCCTCTGTCCTTGCTCTTCTTGACCTCTCAATGGCCTTCAATGCCATAGACCACAGTATTCTTCTGGAACAGCTCCAAGGAGTGGGCATTAAGAGCACTGTGTGGTCCTGGTTTGCCTCATTTCTGAGGGGCTGGATCCAGTAGGAGTGGTTGGAGGATGGGATGTCCAGCCCTAGGCCTCTCCAGTATGGGGTGCCTCAGGGCTCAGACCTCTCCTATTTAACATCTACATGAAACCGCTGGGGGAAATCATCCATTCCCATGGGGTGAGGTATCACTTGGCCCGTGGTGATCCAAGTGATGCTGTCGGAGTCCTATCCAGGTGTTTGGAGGCTTTGGGGGTCTGGAAGGGGGACAACTGGCTACAACTGAATCCCGGCAAGACAGAGTGGCTATGGGTTGGGGCCCCCGCGTTATCTTGGGAGCTACCATTTTTGGTTCTGGATGGGACTATTTTGCGTAATCTGGGGGTCCTCCTGGACTCGCAACTCCTGCTCGATGAGCAGGTGGCAGTTGTGGCCAGGAGGGCTTTTGCACAACTTCGTGTTATACACCAGTTACACCCGCTCCTAGATAGGGACTCCTTGCTCATGGTCACGCCAGCTCTGCTCACCTCCTGACTTGACTATTGCAATGCGCTTTACATGGGGCTGTCCTTGATGACCATTCAGAGGTTGCAGCTGGTCCAGAATATGCTTGGCCAGGTGGTAATGGGGTGCAGGCGGTATGCCCATGCCTCACCACTGCTTCAGGAGCTTCACTGGTTGCCAGTATGCCTCCGGGTGCAATTGAAGCTGATGGCAATGACCTTTAAAGCCCTACATGGTAGTGGGCAAAAATACTTAAGAGACCATGTCACCCTGAGAACATCTGTCCATCCCACCAGAGCAGACCGGAGAGGCTCTCTTATTGTGCCATCTACTAGGGAGGCCTTCCCTGTGTCTGCTCCGGCCCTTTGGAACCTCCTGCCAATTAAGCTGCATCTCCAGATGGAGTTGCTGTACTTCAGGAAAGGGCTAACAACATGGCTGGCAAAGCAGGTGTGGGGCACCAGCAATGGGGTGATCCCTGCCTACTGACTGATTTAGTAAGAACACTCTCTCCCTCTTTTAATCTCTTTTAATGTGTAGGGGTCAGAGTAATGTTTTTGTTGGTTTTTAAAATGTGATTGGTTTTATATTTTGTGAGCCGCCTATAGTCTTCAGAGTTGGGCGGCAATAGAAATCAGAAAAATAAATAAATAAATAAATCTTCCAATTTGTTCAAAATGAGTAATTTTAAATAAAGAGCATTAGAATTGTTACTCTATAATGAAAATCCCAAGTTATCTTTATACTGAATATTTAAAATGTTTGCAGTTTTATATTCCACTTTGAGCCTATGAAACAAACCTGCAGGTATGTTTAGAATGTTTTAAATTAATCAACAGATAATTTGCCACTTATTTTAAATAAATTTCCCTTTGAACACAAAGCTAGGATGTAAAAGATGTGTTATTTTTCTGTATGCAGAGATCCCCTCCTCCATTTCATGGGGGAGCATCACCAAATGTGAAATCCTTCTCACAGAAACATGAACTGCCACAGGGCCACATTCTAAGTAAAAGAATGCCTTTTGGTTCAACCAACTCCATAAACTGCCATATAAACATTCTTCAGCAAAATAGAGGCTTGATCAACTCACAATCTTATATCCCTTAACATTTTTTAAATTGTGTCAGAAGCACACAAAGGTGCTTTTTGGGGTTGAAAGGATTTTTGTTGGAGGAACTCTGCTCAGGGGACACCTGAATGAGGCTCCTTTTATGCCCCCAAGAACTTTCCCCACCAATGTGGTCCATGTTTATCTACTGTACTTGCAATTACTTGTTTTCGAACTGCTAGGTTGGCAGGAGCTGGGACAGAGAAGGGTGCTCATTCTGTCATGCAGTACTTGGGTCTAACTGCCAACTTGCCAACCTTCCAGATAACAAGGTAAATTTCTTAACCACTGAGCCACCGCAGTCCCTTTTCCCCTTAACAATGAAATAAGCATTGTCTAAATCTCCCATTTCCAATTGTGCCTTATCATCTTTTAATAGCCTCTGCCCCAGGCTGTGGAACTTCCTTCCAAAAGAGTTTAGGCTGCCTGTTTGATGTCTTTTATCAGAAGGCACCAGGCCTTTTAGTTCAGAT
Source organism: Bradypodion ventrale (assembly GCA_035047345.1). Taxonomy (NCBI): domain Eukaryota; kingdom Metazoa; phylum Chordata; class Lepidosauria; order Squamata; family Chamaeleonidae; genus Bradypodion; species Bradypodion ventrale. Next base: position 67,917,927 of record JAWDJE010000006.1, on the reverse strand, counting down.
AGGCTTTCAAAAACTGCTGGCTTATCAAGTACTGGGCTCTTAAAGGATAGATATTGTACTTTTTGCATTTTAATAATCTAAATTATCCAATTGCATTTTTGTTATTAATTCCAACCCTTCCTGACCTCATGGTCCACCGCCCTCCAGGCACCTCTGTCTTCCACCATCCTCCTCAACCTGCCCAGCTCTGTGCCCAATATGTCTACAATACCATCCAGCCATCTCATTTTTGGCTGCCCCTTTCTTCTTTTGCCCTCCACCTTTCCCAGCATTTAATTGAATTTAAATTTTGTGAATTTAATTTTTGGGTACAGCCCAGCCATGCTCTTTTGAGCTGTTACACATCTGAGACCAAAGGGTCAAGAAGAATGCTTTTATAATTAATCTGATGAATAACTTTGTGTTCCCAATTTGGGAAAGTTGGACAGAATGTTATAAATTAAATGAATAAATAAATATGAAATAAACTAAGGAATACAAATTTCAATAAACAAGAGGTTAAATTTAACTAACATTGGTTTTCCAACAAATAGCCTTATGTTCTCTGCTTTCATCAGGTGCTCAGAAAAGGCAGCTGCTGTTTTGGAGGTTGGCTAGTACACATTTATTCAATGCTAAATTTGGGTTGGGTGGATTATGCCATCTCTATTTGTTTTCTTTGGTGCCAAGGAGGGTGAATGGAGAAATGATTCTTGGTTTCAGGGGATCTTTACCACATATATTCTGACCTGCTGAAAGAGGGAGAGTGGATAAAATTGTTTTTTTAAAAAATATCGAAAGAACTGGACTTTTAGATTAATATCAAAGCAACAGGCAGTATTATGATGTGTAACAATTTTAGAAGCTTTGCTTGGCACAAGGTTCTGTGGACTATACTTCATTTATCTTCCCAATATCTAACAGTTAATATTCACTAATTAATTTTCAGACCTAATGTTGCAAGCTCTTACAACATGCAAACAGAACTTTCTGCACACACAGTTTCCTCTATCCACTTTAGATCTTGCATATTGAGGATGGCTATAGTTATGCTAAAACTCAATCTGTGCAGGGTCACATGATCCCCTTGACACAGGGCAGTGATGGCAAATGTCAGCACAAGCACTGCCATTGCATAAAATTACCATTTGAATGGACCATAAACTCCAGCCAAGCAGGGAAAAAGAAGGTCTATAAAAGGCTTGTTTCAAGAACAGGTGATGTGTGGTCCTCCAGATGTTGCTGGATGAAAACTCCCCAGAGATCACTCATCAACAGCTATGCTAGCTAGGATGGATGACAGTTAAAGTCTAACAACAGCTACAGGGTCACACATTCCAGCTCCCTAGAGCCTTTATGCAAAAGTCTTTCCACTTCTAACTTCAAGATAGGGCCTGTTTCACATTTGGCCTTTCTAAGCAATAGTCAAGGCAATGATGAATAGAACAGCAACAGGCGTATATTAAACAGTCATTCAGATAAAGCTTACAAGGCTTTCTGGACACAGAGACGGCTATACGAATCCCATGAAATCAGTACCTCCGGAATCTGCTGTAGAAGATTGGCAATGACTAAGCTACACTAGTAGTGATAGCATTTGGAGGAGACTCAGGCTTAGCACATACTGGCTACCTGTAGAGAATGGGTAGTATAGATCTGGTTCGGCCCCACCCTTGTTTACTCATGGGGCTTATATATTGTCTCCCCGGCGGTAGCTCCTTGATACAAAGTACCGACCTGCCAGACAAACACAACCAACCAATCATAACATGATATATATGTATTAACCAATGGGGAATAGGATCCAAAACTGTAGCCAATGACAGGACTCTGATTAGGATAATGAGCACGCTCAGAGAGGGAGATTTCACGCCACTTTTAGCTCTTAATTTGGATGGCGGGAAACCACCATTTTCTCCTTGTAAGGCACTGTCCGCGCAACTTGCAAATGTGCCTTAATACGCAACAGCCTGTCATCTCCTTCCATCCTACCTATAGTATGTACAGAAGGTGGGATAAACGTCTAAAGAGAACAGATAGAGTGGGGCTGGGCTGCTGGAGGGGAAACCAGCAGTGATGGACTCCAAAAAAATTTACTGCCACACTGTGGGCATGCCCAACTCTGTGGGCATGGCCAGGTGATGGTGGGCATGACCAGGTGAGTGGGTAGGCGTGGTTAAACTGCTTTATTTTAATGTGAGCCTTCGTGGATCAAGTCCACTTTGTCAGACCATTAGTTAGCAATTACACTTCGATGCTCTAATTTTCCTTTAAAGGATAACTGCAGCAGTTACCCTTTAAAGCCCTAACCAAGGACCTAAGAGCTGGTAACATCTGAGTATATTATTATTATTATTATTATTATTATTATTATTATTATTATTATTATTATTATTATTATTATTATTATTATTATTATTATTGTCAGAAAATATTCTGGGTTGAAAGGATATTTTTTGCGGGAGAAACTCCACTCAGGGAATGTCCAAATGAGGCTCTTTTCATGTCTCCAAGAACTGGGGCAGTTACGGGCACTCAATCCGTCATGCACTGAGCCACCGCAGTCCCTTTTTTGTGTGTCAGAAATTATTCTGAGTTGAAAGGATTTTTGCTGGAGAAACTCCAGTACAGTATTATACTATATCCAGTAGCCAGACAAAGACATGAAAGTCTTCTATTAATTTACTGTGAATATAATTCAAGTTGCAAAACACTCCTATTTGTTCCAAGAGGAAAGAGCTTCACAATTTGTATTCATTGACAATTCTTCATTTTGCTCTACGTCATATGGTTTAACTGCTGCTGCCCAAACCAACAAAGTTTCTTGAGGCACATTAAAGATTAATATATTTTGTTAGCTCATAACCTTTCACGGATTAGATCAAATGCAAAAAATGTTACTCTACTGACAGATTTTTAAACATGCACAAGTTGAATAGCGAGGCAAATGAAATGTGAAGACAACAGACTGAGTTAGTCAAAACAATCTGTTCTCTCACGCAACCTACCCATCTTCCTATAATATGATAACACATATTGGCAGAAATCCCATTGTACAATTATTCAAATTTTGTAAATTTAGATGCAAATTGCCATAAATTAAAATACTTCTGCACTCACTCATGTGGCTCATTGATTGGAATCCTATTGCTTAGCACAGTGAATTGCAACTAGGGTAGGCCCACAGAATCCATTGAATTTACAGGGGAGTCAACTCACCAAATCCCTAGTGATTTAGTAGGCCCAGTCATGACTTATTACAATAAGCAACATGATTATAACCAATATGCAACAAGATTTCTTAACCCATTGCAATTTGCGCATAAAATTTACACCATTTGTGTAACTACAAAACAGGATTTTAAGCATTTTTAAAAATTAAACCAGAGATTCTTAAATTTTGTTCTACCAGCAAACATTTCTTCAGTTCTTTGTAGAACATCCTATTTTTGGCACAGAAATTGGAAACCTCATGAAGGCGTTTCAGCCAATTTTTAACTCCTTCTGTGTTCTTATATGTCTACGCTAAATGCAAGGGACTGAAGTAAAAGTAGAACTGTACAGTCTCTATGTACTATATATATCCCACCAGTAATTAAAACAGAAGGAAATGGTAAAGAAAGAGATGCTGTTTTGAATTGACAGGCTCTTGCAGAACTGAATTACTAAGCCCCTTTTCTTATACTACCTTTCACAATTATATTGGCCTACATCTTAATGTTAGATCCAATTAAGTTCAATGGGACTGTGGTCAAGCCAACACTTTTGTAGGTAAAATTAATTCAACATCCTCTTTCATTTTGGATAAACAGTGGGTTTTGAGTCCCAGTGATGGGCAGTCTTGGCACTCCAGCTGTTCTTGAACTTCAATTCCCAGAAGCCCAAATCAGCACTCCTGCTGATCAGGGCCTCTGGGAATTGAGGTTCAAGAACAGCTGGAGGGCCAAGACTGCCCATCACTGGTTTATACTCTATCTCCATATTTTATTAGTAAAATGCTAACTTGCTTTATATGAGTTGATAAAGGTCCATGATTGTCTTTATTTTATTATTTGTTTTTGAAGCAGGTGGCAGGGAATAAAATGTTTACAAAGCAATCCATTTAAATAAAACTAAAATTTAAATGTTCATTTCTTCTTTTTTCAGATGGATGACATTAATGACTCTTAAAATGAATATTTAAACTTTTAAAGTATTAAAATATTTTTTAAAAAATGCTTATCTTAAAATAAAATCTCCTTTAAGGATCCATTTGATTTTTAAGCACAGCCATAGAAATCTTCTCTTTGTATCATTCTTATGTAAGATCATTTGACCCAGCAGATATGGATTTCTTTGAAGCCAAACTCAAACTCAATGTCCCAGGAGACATTCATAAAGGCTCTCTATTCCATTTTGATCATAAAGATCTTTCTCTTTTTACCTGCTAATATGTTTTCTGCTATTTTGTAATCATTTAATTCTGACTAGACCATCAGGATGTCACTTTAATAGACTTTGCAGTAAAGAAGATAAAAAAATAATCCGGTAAAATGGGGATACTGTACTTAGACACAGGACAAATTTTCTGTGAATGTTAAGCATACCTGTCAACCTTCCCGGATTGGCCGGGATTTCCCATTTTTCGGCGCTGATTTGCGCCATTTCCTGCCCGGAGCTGCCAAAACCCCGGAATTTGGCAGCGGGGGGAAAGAAGTACTGCACATCCCTTCTGCGCAAGCGTAAAAGGGTTCTACGCAAGCTTTTACGCTTGCGTAGAACCCTTTTGTGCATGCATAGAACCCTTCTACGCATGCGTAGAAGGGTTCTACGCAAGCGTAAAAGGGTTCTACGCAAGTGTAAAAGGGTTCTACGCAAGCGTAAAAGCCTTCTACGCATGCGTAGAAGGCGACTTGCGCAGAACCGTTCTACGCAGGTCCCGGATTGTCCGCAGTTGACAGGTATGATGTTAAGAAATTCAATCAATGTAGCATTTGTGGAAACACAACCTTTGCCCCATCATAAGTACAAAAATAAATAAATAAATCAGTAAAATGACAAGATAATGCTATTGAAGTAGCTTCCTACTGGCAAAAAATGGTCTAATTATTTTAATATTTTAATTTGTCTGATATGAAGAAAGAAAGAACTTAGCCTATTCTTGTTATAAACTAAATCTTCATTTGTTTTATTTTGTAGGATGTTTTTATCTTTTTTCTACAAAGTTTTGATTAGCATTTGAAAGGAAAAGAAGAAACAAAACAATATGCTATCTGGGGAAAAGCGAGAGACCTGAAATGCACACAGCCCAAGAAGGCATGGAATGCTTCTGCACATCAAATGTGATAAATTCATGTGGCTGAGCATCATACTTACTTCGGACCTTGCATCTCTGAACAGTGTTCTCTGTCCCTGGACCAGTCAGTCTTACCTGAGAAGGTTATACTTGGGAAAGCATGGCGTGAATTTATTGCCAAGAATGTGTGCTATATAGAAAATGATATTTTTTATTGGATGTGCTACCAATCCAACTTAAGGAAAAAGATATAACAACTTTCCAAAATATATTTGGAAATATATTGCCGCCCTGAGTCGGGTTCTGCCTGAGTGGGCGGCATTTACAAATGTGAATGATAAATAAAATAAATAAAATATTAAATACTTATTGTAATGGGGGGAAGAGACCAACGATTCAGAAGAGTTTGTGATATTTATCTCAAAAAGAAGGTGGACGAGGTTTCTCAAATATTAAAAATTATTATAGAGCATTCCAACTAAAAATATTGTAAATTTTTTGACCAAGAATGAAATAATATGGGAGGAGCTTGAGATGAAAGAATTAAAACAATATGGCAAAGCTTTTTTTGGATAAAGAGAAGAGAATTAAGACAAAAAATAAAATGACAAAAGCAATGTTAGATGTTTGGAAAAATATGAAAAAGAAATTGGCACCAGATGTATCCCTAATTATGGATGATGTTAAGACATTTCCGATAAAAATAGATGGATGGAACAGAGATATCCTTTCTGGAAATTATGTGTTCCTGTTGAAGGATTGGATAAGGAGATGTGATAAAAAGGAACAAAGAGCTGAATTGTTTAAACAGATGAGACTAAACTGGTTACAAATAATTCTGGTAAATAAATGGAACACGGAATGACAGAGTGGTTTGGAATAGGAAAAGGAGTAAGGCAAGGCTGCATTTTGTCACCCTGCTTATTCAACTTATACACAGAGCACATAATGCGCAACACAGGGATGGAGGAATCACAATATGGGATCAAAATTGCTGGGAGAAACATCAACAATCTGAGATATGCAGACGACACCACCTTAATGGCAGAAAGTGAGGAAGACCTAAAGAATCTCTTGATCGGTTTGAAGGAAGAGAGTGCAAAAGCTGGCTTGAGACTCAATATCAAGAAAACCAAGATAATGGCAACAGGCCCGATCAGTTCCTGGAAAATAGATGGGGAAGAAGTAGAAGCAGTGACAGATTTTACATTCTTAGGATCTAAGATCACTGCAGATGGAGATTGCAGCCATGAAATAAAAAGGCGACTGATTCTTGGGAGACAAGCCATGAGAAACCTGGGGAACATAGTGAAAAGCAGGAACATTACCTTGAAAACAAAAATTCGCATAGTCAAAGCAATGGTATTCCCAGTGGTAATGTACGGATGTGAGAGCTGGACAATTAGGAAAGCTGAACGCAGAATAGATGCCTTTGAAATGTGGTGCTGGAGGAGAGTTTTGAGGGTACCCTGGACAGCGAGGAGAACAAATAGGTCAATCTTAGAAGAAATCAACACTGACTGCTCATTGGAAGGTCAAATAGTAAAGATGAGGCTAAAGTACTTTGGGCATCAAATGAGAAGGCCGTGATGTTGGGAAAGGTGGAGGGCAAAAGAAGAAGGGGGAGGCCAAGGATGAGATGGATAGATGGTATTGTAGACACAATGGGCACAGAACTGGGAGGACTGAGGGGGATGGTGGAGGACAGAGGTGCCTGGAGAACGATGGTCCATAGGGTCGCAAAGGGTCGGAATCGACTGTGCGACTGAACAACAACAACAACAAGTTTAGAAAGAAGTAAAACAGAGTTTGAAGAATAGATTTGTAAAATTAGGAAAGGAGAAACACAGATAAAGGGATTAGTAAGCAAGATATATAAAATGTTAGATAAAGATGAAAACCCACATAATACTTTGAGAATAAAATAGGAACAGGGTTTGAATATAAGAATTTCTAAAATTAATTGGAAAAATAACTAGAAGAGAAGAATTATGAGAAGTTTGTCAATCAGAGTAAAAGAACATAATTATAAAATGTTATGGAGGTGGTACCTGACTCCAATTAAATTACATCAGATTGATTATAGTAAAGCAAGAATTTGTTGGAGATGTAAAAAAGATATTGGGACGTATGAACATATGTGGTGGAATTGTAAAGTGACAAGTGTTTTTTGGAAACAAATAGAAAAAGAGATAGAAAGAATCCTGAAAATGGATTTAAAGTTGGAATCAGGTACTGCCTTATTGACAGAAATAGACAATATGAATATGTCTACAAGTAATAAAGAATTGCTTTCTATAATGTTAACGGCGGCAAGACAATGTATAGCAAAAAAATTGGAAATATGAGGTAGTTATAAAACTGGAAGATTGGTATAAAGAAATGTGGGAAATTGCTTTGAAGGATAAACTGACATGGGAGTTGAATGTTAAAAAAAGGTATAATGAAAGAAAATAAGTTTTGGGAAATATGGAGATCATTTGTGGAATTTGTACTAACGGATGATAAAGGAAGTAAACCAGCACCACACTATATGAGTTTTTGGAAATATTAGAACTGTAAGACTGTGATCCTCAAGACTTGTATATATCACCGGGTGTTTTTGTTATTATTTTGTATTGCTTATTGGAGGGGTCTGTGCTCTTTTATACAATGTTAAGGTTGTAGTTATTTAGAAGTATATAGTTATACATCAATCATCGGTGGAATATATATATATTCCTGCCTGAACACATGTGTTGGTTAGTCAAACCAGTAAACAAGACAGACAAAGTAGAACATACGGATCCCACAGCTTGAGAAGTGGAGGCCATCTGGCACCTCCTGTGTTTGTTTAAACAATGGTCAGGTTGGAGAAGGATGTGGTAATCATTAGCAGAAACCTAAAATTATCTTCCAAACACTGAGAAAATATCAGACTCCAGCTAACAAAGGTCCTCACACATGCCTCTGTAACACATGGGGCTATTTGGTTTACTCCATTGGGTGGGGAATTCATTAGGAAGGATCTCTGCTTGTGAAGTTTCATGTTATTGTTTTTAAAGTGAGCAAGCTGGAGAAGAAAAGTGTGTCTATTTCCAGAGTGCAGGAATAAGGCCTTCGTCACTTTGATTTAGATATCATTAAGTCAATACTGTATGTGTTTTTAGGAAGGATAGTATAGTACAGTATTTGTATTTCTACCTAAGAGTTCTGCTTCAAAGTTTTAAGTCACTCTGAGAAGATTTTGTAGTTGCCTGACTCCAAGAGTCCCACTCCAGTCCACTTTAGTTCACTGACACCAATCTCTGCAATGTTTAAACATTCAATTTTTGCTTCATTGTTTCCAGTTTAATTTGATTGATACTTCCCACAGTTTTCTGATCATATGTGTTGTATCAGATTTTTCCTTTCACTTATGTGCACATAATCCACTTGATTTTTTTTGGCTTTAATCTAGGTGCATCATCAATAACAGCTCTATTTATACTTGTCCTTTGCTCTTCTCCAATAGCTGATTGAATAACAGCTCAACACCTGGGCTCATAGATGACTTTTCAAGTACTGTATTCATGTCATCTAGGGAAAACACCCAAACCAGATACCCATTCATCTGTGCAGACAGGTGTATACATGTGCATGCAGTCACACAAAATTGTGGCCAAGGACTGCAAGATGGCAGGAATTTCACAAAGACATCTAAACAATTAAAAAGTACTTAAACTGTAATTTCTGCTATGTTGAAAAAAAATATCATGTTTGCCTCTCCTATGAGGCCTATGAAAAGCAGTCCAGATCTTAGCATGCAAAAATTCAGAATGCCCACTTGTTGAAGCCAGTTGTTCACTAAGCTTATTAAGTCCATGAAATAGTCATTATGACCCTTGGCATTTCCTCACTTCTCAACTGGAGGCAGTAAATAATGAAACATATTACAGTAGTCACAAGCTTCTGAGTAATACTAATAGCATTTAGTATAGTCCCTTATTTAGTTTCTCCCTTTCTTGACTGACTCAGACAGCCTATAGGCAGCTTAACCTTTAATTTTTTCCTTTACAGCAGATACAATATATTCAAAATGAGAGTCTGTATCTGTCCTGGTCGTGACTTAATAGTGTATTTGTCATTTTTTATCAGCACACACAAACACCATCACTACAAAGAGAGTGCATAGTCAAATTCTCTCAAATGACTTATTAATCCAGGGATAACCCCTAATACAGATTTGGATGGATAGAAGGAAGTGTGATAATGTTAATGATACCAAAGGCCATAATTTCTTAGTTTTGTGTTCCCTATACAAATCCAAGAAGTTGTTGAGGATAGTTCACAGGTCCACCTTCCACAGTTACTGCAGGGCAAGCAAACCAGTGGCCCTTCAGCCTTGTTGGTTTCCTATACCATCAGCCAATGGCAACATGTTCCCAGGACTTTTTTAAATATCAAGTGAGATCTTGCCCAATGACAAACACATCACAGACATATCCTTCGTTGTCTTCTTAAAACACATGGCTTTTTAATGGATGCTAAACTATGTGTCAGCTGGCATAAAGCAGACTTTTTTAAAAAAATGTATTAAATTTTTTGAATCTGAAACAAAAACATTCAATACATATGTACAAACTAACAACACATATATACGAATCATTCTTGCATATAAACATAAACAATACTCACATTACACCATATCATTCAATCGCCCATGTTACCACCACCACCCCTTCCCGTGCTAATCATATCCAAAATTGCCATTCCTTCTTTTAGCTCATTTCCCCCCAAAAAAATGTCTTTCCAGACTGGGTTTAGTCCCATCTTCTTTTGTTTTGACATATGTAACAAATGGGTTCCATATTTTCCAAAATGTATTAACTCTCTTTTTAATTTATATTCCGTTGTTAGTTTATCATTGAGTGCCAACTGCCAGATTTCCGCATACCATTTGACCTTATTGAACTCAATTTTCTTTTTCCATTCTCTAGCAATACTTAGCCTTGTTACTGATAGTAATATATGTAACAATTCCTTTTTATTTTTTCCTAATTTGATGTCATCCACTTCTCCCAATAATGCTATTTTTGGATTTAAGTTCATTGTGACTCCTAAATTTCCCCTCTTTCTTTTTCCGCTGCTTTCCAAAATTTATACATTTAGCTGCAGTGCCACTACATGTGGGAGTAGGATCCTTCCTCAGTTTCACATCTCCAACAATTTCTTGTACTATTCGGTTTTATCTGATGAAGCCTCAATGGAGTCAAGTACTTCCAAATAAGTTTGAAATTGAGTTCTCTTTCTTTTATCGACAGGGATTTAACTATTCTTTGACTCCATTTTCCTTTCCATTTTTTCCCTTCTATTTTAATTCTTAAGTCGTTTTCCCATGTTTACTTTAAAATTTGCTGGCGTTTCTCCCCATTATTTAAATTTTTATATATTTTGCTAACTAATCTTATTGGTGCACACAAGCCTCTTCTTATTTTGCATATAGTTTCTTCAAATGTTATTTGCCTCTGCTCTGGCCCCTGTACTCTGATTAGCTTGTCCCACTGTTCCATTTGACCTATTTGAAACCAATTTAATCTTATTTTGTCATATTTGGCCTTCCTCTAATGCTTTTCCTTATCATTCTCTATCCAATCCTTAACCATAAGCAAATTATTTTGTTGTAAAATATGTTTAGTCCCTTTTAATTTTGCTATTGGGCACTGTACCAAATCTGTTAGCTCCAATACTGGAGAATTGTTCAGGGCTACCTTTACCTTTAATTTCCTCCATGTTTTATTCAAAATTCTCCAGTGTTTCAACTTTTATTTTAGTTTTTTTCATCTGTTTCCCTAGGAATAAGTCCCTTTTAAATCTGTTGAATTCTAACCAGTCCAGTTCTTTGCTTTTGGTGTTTTCTTGTGTTAATTTATCTATTATTCTCCTTAGCTGGAAGGCTATATAATAATATTTCAGATTGGGAATGCCAATAACTCAATCTTTTTGATCTGCATACCACAAAATTTTGGCTACTCTTGGACTCTTATTCCAGTTACAATAACTGTCAATCAATCTCTGCCATTTTGACAACTCCTTCTCTTTAATTATTATGTGTAAATTTCCTAAATGGAAATTTATTTTAAGTATAATCTTCATTTTGCAGAGAATGATGCGTCCGAACCATGACAACGATATGTTCTCCAATTTTATTATCATTTTTTTTATTTCAAATTTTAATTTCCCAAAATTTAACTTGTATAAGTCTTACATATTATCTGATATATTTACACCTAGATATCTCATTTTGTTCCTAATTTGAATTTGGTATCTATCTTTTATTTTCCCTTTCTCCGTTTCACTGCAATTACTTACTATGGCTTCTGTTTCCTCCCAGTTGACTTTTAAGCCGGTGAATTTTTCAAATTCTGTTAGATGAATGTTTATTTTATTTATGCTAATCAACGGGTCTTTTATTGTCAGCAGGGTGTCATCAGCAAGCATACTGATTTTCTTTTCCTTTATTCCCTTTAGTTAGTCATCTTTCCTTATTACTGAAACCATTATCTCCATGACCAATATAAATAGCCCTGGCAACAGTGGGCAACCTTGTCTTGTGCCTGCCTTTAACCTTATTTCTTGTGTATGATCTCCATTCAGTCTTATCTTGGTGTAGCTATGGCTATACAATTGATTTTTTTGGAAGTTTGGACCAAAGCATAAAACAGCCTTAAAGAGTTTGTAAAAAACATAGATACCAAGAAGGAACTGTACTGCTTTTTAGATGAATAAAGTAAGAAATAATGTAAAGCAAATAGGTCGATCTTAGAAGAAATCAACCCTGACTGCTCCTTAGAAGGTCAAATAGTAAAGATGAAGCTAAAGTACTTTGGACATCAAATGAGAAGAGAGGATTCACTTGAGAAAGCCTTGATGCTAGGAAAGGTGGAGGGCAAAAGAGAAAGGGGGCAACCAAAATGAGATGGCTAGAAGGTGTTGTAGACACAGTGGGCACAGAAGTGGGCGGGTTGAGGATGATGGTGGAGGACAGAGGAGCCTGGTGGGCAATGGTCCATAGGGTCACAAAGGGTGTAAAGTATACTAATTCTGGTGGTGAAAAGTGATGTATTGAGTGTGCTATTCTGTCTCACTGCTATCAGTCCCTATTTACCTGCCTTGTCACATTTTTATTTCTGTATATTTTGACACCAACTGAATTAGCATTCCAGCTCCAAATATGTAAAAATGCAAATGTTAAAACTTCTTAGAATTTACATAAACACTTTTACTGCTTAAGTATAACTTGGTGAATTTGTCTGTTTGCATTTTAACTGTCAGGAACTTTCACTAAATATGACATACTTCAAAGCATAAGATGATGTTCAAGTAGTGGCCATGGATGGAGGAAAAGTCTTGTCCAGGGAAGAGGTGTGTGTACTTTGCCATATGCCAAAAGCAGCAAAAAAAGCAGCTCTGCTCAAATGGGCTTTAGAAATCTCCCCATTCTGCTTGTGGAAAGAGAAATGCGGGGACAACTAATAACAGGTCCCTAAGAGAAAGGAATACAGAACAGTAAAAACCCCGGTTACAACTGCTTCAGTTTAAGTTTGCTGTGGTTTACAACAGCAAATCCTATGGAAATGCCATCCCGGTTTTAAAAATTTTAATGTATTATTTTTTTTCAGTTTCCAACAATCAATTCAGGACTGTTTTTTTATTTTTGATGCAACCCTATGGATGTTTCATTTTACAATTTTTGGGGGTTATGATGGAGGCTGTTGGAACGGACCTCCGTTGTAACCTGGGGCTTTACTGTACTCTCAAAATATTCTCAGACGTGGGACTCAGCCATTATCATGAGCTACAGCAAAACTTTGTTCTTTTTCCTTATATAATTTTTATTTTAGACACAGCCATTGCACAGTGTCCTGGCAGCATGTCTACCATTTTGTTTCCTCCATAATTCCCTTTACCTAATGTTATTCTAGAGAGCATGGTGTCCCAGCCTGTAGGTCACAACCCACAAGGGCCTGTCAAAGTGTTTTCTGGACAGATATGCTAAATTGTGATATTCAAAAGTATGCTGTTAGGGAGTTACAGAATTATATTCTCCAAAAATCTATTTTAATGTGTTTTCTTTTCCCTATTTTTCGTGTTCAGGGAATGAAGAAGCAGATGAGTGAAGTAGTGAAATTCAGCTCTTTATTAGTGGGGTTTGAACGCAGTTTGGATGGGGCAAAACTCGGACGTATATACACTATAAACAGTAACAGTAACAATAATACAACAAGCCAATTGGCTAACAAAGTGTGCACATTTTTGATCCACTTATTTGCATAAGAATAGATACATGAGAAAAGATACATTCTTCTCCTGTCAAAAAACACAGTTAACATACATAACATTCTTCCCCCCTAGGTAAAAACAAAATTCTTTAACCAGGATGGCAGTCTAGTTTCCCTTCTGGGTCGGACGCTTGGCTGAGCCGACTCAGGGGCTCATAGGATGGGCGACCCGACTGGAGTGAAGGATTGACTAGAGGGGGAGGATTGTAAACTGAAATTAAAGCCCCGTTTGTCAGATGGAGGAGAAGGGGATTGCTTAAAACCAAAATCTAATTCTGTGGATGAATGACAACTCAGGGTCCCTCCTGTGTGTACTAAGAGTGGAGGGCCACTCCAAACAAAATTGGTCATCATCAATAAAGGAATCCAGAGTGCTAGGCTGGGACAGTGTAGGGGTACACCTGGCCGGAATAGGGGAGCATTCCACAAATTCCCCTTGAAATCAGTTCCTAGAAGACACTTCTGGGTCAATGTTGGCCGGCTGCTGACTATTACCTCTGCCCCCTGGGTTTAAATGGGTGGGGGCCAACCCTAGTATTGAGTGTCTGTATTCGTCTTGTGGGTCCACTACTCTGGGTCTCAATTGATCCACGTGCCTCCTCCAGATCAGACCAGTGGCTGTTTCGATTCTGTAAGAAACAGGACCAGTTTGATCAATCACAAACCCAGGCACCCACGTAGAGCCACCAGCTGCATAACTGCGGCAATGTACAGGGTCTCCGGATGAGAAACCCTTCTGGTGTTGGATTGCTATATTTGTGCTGACCATTTGTTTTATGTCTTGGTCCAGTTGAGGCCACCAAAAGTAGCTACGGGTAAGGGCTTTGGAACGGACAATTCCCGGGTGACTTGTGTGAAGTAGATGTAAAACCTTTTTCCTGAGAGTGACAGGAATGACCACCTGCTGACCCCATAGAAGGCAACCTCATTCCACTGACAGTTCCAAACTCTTGCGGTGGAATGTTCTGAATTCCTCGGCTAGAGGAGAGACAGGCCAGCCTTTTTGTATTCAAGACATTACTTTAGTCAATGTTACATCCTTGGCCGTAGCCTTGGCTATATCTGAGGAGATGACTGGGGGCGAGTTGAATGCCTCAATCATAAGAACCTGGTGGTCGCTTTTGATATTGCAATCAGCTTCCCCGGCCCCTGGCAGTGAAGAACGTGACAAGGCATCAGCGTGGCTGATGTTCTTGCCGGGCCTGTGCACCAAAGTAAAATCGTATGCATTTAGGAAAATTTCCTAACGCAACATCCTTGGGGACAGAATTTGAGGCGTGGGCTTCCTGTTCACAAAGATTCCAAGGAGGGGCTTGTGGTCAGTTACGATGGTAAAAGGTCTTCTGTAAAGGTAATCATGGAATTTCTTAGTGCCAGCCACGATTGCCAACGCCTCCCTGTCTGTCTGAGCATAATTTTTCTCAGGCTTTGAGAGTGAACGGGAATAGAATGCTATGGGGGCTTCCCTCCCGTCATTTAGTACATGGCATAACACAGCTCCCACCCCCACAGGGGATGCATCACACACAAGTACAACTTCCCTCTTAGGATCAAAATGAGTTAATACAGCATCTGAAGATAGCAGCCTTTTAAATTCTAGGAACGCTTTCTCCTGGTAATGGCCCCAAGTGCCAAACAGTATCTTTCTTAAGAAGGATTTCACTCGGACTTCTCCCTCTGTGTCGCTGGACTCCAATGAAGAGGTGGAGCCAGGCGATGCTGAGGAGGATGAAGATGAATTTTGCTGAGCTTGCACAGCTGAGTCGGTGGCACTGGTGGTAGAGTGGCGATGCCGGAGAAGCTTGATGCCGGAACGTGCGGCCTCAGACGCTACCGCCTCTTCTAGGACAGCCTTGAAAGTTAGCGTCTTCCTGATCATGAGGTGACATTGAGCATCTTCGTCCCTCATGCCGGCTAGCAGACAGTCCCGGAGTGTTTCTTCGATGTTGTCCCACTTGCACGGGGCGGCAGCAATGCACAGAGCGGCAGCGTAGTCTGCAATGGACTCCCCTTCTGTGGAAGGCCACCCTGGCTGGGAAGATCTGGACCTCTGGCTGCAGGTGTTTCCTCAGTGCGGACATGATTTCTGTGAGCGGCACCACATCAACGTCTCTTGGGAGAACGAGGTGGGTTGCCAGCTCAAGGGTCTCAGAACCGCACTGAGCGAGGAAACAGGAGTGCTTCTGGTCTTTGTCGGTGATCTTCTGCGAGGCCATTGCGTGGCAGAATCGGGGTTCGTATGTTGCCCATTTCTCTGGATGCGCTGGGTCAAATGAGCCGATGTTGCTGCCATGTGGGGATGCCATCCCACCCTTGTCGCCAATTTCATGTTCAGGGAATGAAGCAGATGAGTGAATTAGTGAAATCCAGCTCTTTATTAGTGGGGTTTGAACACAGTTTGGATGGGGCAAAACTCAGACTTATATACCCTATAAACAGTAACAGTAACAATAATAATAATACAACAAGCCAATTGGCTAACAAAGTGTGCACATTTTTGATCCACTTATTTGCATAAGAATAGACACATGAGAAAAGATACATTCCGCTCCTATAAACAGTAACAGTAACAATAATACAACAAGCCCATTGGCTAACAGATTGTGCACATTTTTGATCCACTTATTTGCATAAGAATAGATACATGAGAAAAGATAAATTCTGCTCCTGTCAGAAAATACAGTTAATATACATAACACTATTAAGATGTTTTTATGCACTTTTGACAGGGGTTCGAAGGTTACTTGGCTATTATAAAAGGTGACTGCTGCTCTAAAAAGGTTGGGAAACACTGGTTTAGTGTATTCTTATATCGGTGGTGGGGAGGCAGTCACCCAAAAATGGTGGCGAAATTCTGGAAATAATTGTTCAAAGTGACCTTTATTTCTAAGGGAGTGAGAAAAAGAAAAATCTAAAAAATATTTCTCAGGAAAATGTCTTCTTCAGTGTTTAATACATTTCCCAGTCCATCTAAATATTACATTTGAAAAGGCTGTGCAATATAGCCTTTTGCATTTATCTGTGCAATATAACATCTTTTCTTTAAATCAAGGGTTCCCAACCTTTTAAAGCTGGGGGCCAGGACACACTCTCTCAGTCAGCTTCGAGGGCCAGATTTCATTTCATTTATTAGATTTCTATGCCACACCAATCGTCAATGCGACTCTGTGAGGCTTACATACATCACTAACTTCAGTAGTACAATACGATATAATAGCATAAGAAAACAGTTACTTGGAAACCATACAATCAATAACATACAATACAATCAGTCAAAAATACAGAATATAAGAACACCCGAAGGTCAGCAGGCGGGAGCACTGCCCTAAACCAAAGCAGCTTTTTATCCCCCTCCTGGCAGGGTGGTGCCTGGAGGTTGGCAGGCAGGAGCGTCCTCGACAGCCCACATGTCCTCAGATGGCTCAGTCCTCCTCTCCTCCAGGCGATGAAGGGGCCTGGAATTCAGCGGGCGGGAGCATCCTCGACTGCCCCGAACCAAAGCAACATTTTATTAATTTAATTTAATTTTTAAATTATTATGCCGCCCAATCAGGCAAACCCAACTCAGGGTGGCGTACAAGAGTTAAAAACATATGAACAGATTTTAAAATCCCAAATCGCCCACCCACCTACCCCCCCTACTACCTCGACCACCCAAACAGCCTCAGCTGGCTCAGTCCTCCTCTCCTGCAGATGATGAAGGGGCCTGGAGTTCAGCGGGCGGGAGCATCCTCGACCGCCATGACCCAAAGCAGCATTTTATCCCCCTCTCGGCAGGGGCCTGGAGGTCGGTGGGCAGGAGCATCCTTGACCACCCAAACGGCCTCAGCTGGCTCAGTCCTCCTCTCTTCCAGGTTATGACGGGGCCTGGAGTTTGGCAGGCGAGAGCAATTTTGTCCTGCCTGCACAATGGGGGTGGCCATTTTGTCCCAACAGCTTCAAAGGGGTGGGGGGGCACATGAAATGGCACCTGTAATAATATGTCACTAGTCATCAAACATGGCATTTCTCTGTTTCTTAAACTGCTTTTAGAGGAGCTGTTTTGCCCCTGTATTGAGGGTGGGCCTCTTGACTTCCTCTTGCAGTTTTATTGTGATGCTGATAGCCAAATGGTGCAAAAGAATGTTGTTTACCACCCTGGCTGAAGATGCTCATCTTTCATCACCTGACATAGATAGCCAATTGATTTGAAAGCCAGGTGTTGTTTAGTTAATTTTTGACCCTGATTGGCCTTATGCCAAAGGGGGAGTCAGGTCAGGCCTCCTTTGTTTTACCAGACCTCATGGTCAGTCTGATCCAGAAAGATGGAAGATTAGCACCTCACCTGGTGCTGTTGTTCATAATGGTGACTTAGAAATAGTTAGATTATGTCTCTTTGGTGGGGAAAGCCTGTTATATGGAAACCCTGATGTATTTTGATTAGCTGTATCCTGATCCTTGAACTACCTGCCTGGTCTTTCAAAGGGGCAAGATAAGAGTTCAGCCAATCTCCACGCTACTTGATTTTTTTTTTTATTCTCTCCATTTAATTTTGCTGGGACTTCCTGAGGCAGGAACCCAGGTAATTGCAGCCTTGGGCTGGACTGGGTTTTGAGACCTACAGGTCGGAGTCTTTGGGCTGGGGAGACCCTAGAAGGCAAGTCCTGGAGAGGTTTAAAGCTCATAGCACCATGGGCCAGATGCGGCCCACGGGTCTTAGGTTGGGAACCCCTGCTTTAAACCCTCTAGCAAGCATGAGGGAAGGAAATCAGAGACTTATCGCGGGGGAGAGCTAGTCTGGTTACCTAATTTCTTATTTATCTTTCCCAAAATGTTATTTCCCAATGAAAGAAGCTTCAGCATTCTGGTTCATTCTCAGTACAGTACCATTCAGAATTATCTAATTGACTGACTAATTGAGCTTGCCATTACAAGGCAGGCTGCTTTTGTTTTTTTCTTGGTATTTAACATTTCTTTGTCACTTTGAAGGTAACCGGCTGGCCAGTCTCCTGCTGGGCTTTAACCAAAGCATAAGAAATTGAGGCATGGGGCAGCGAGACAACATAGAGATGATGATTCAGAGAAGAACAACACATACACACAAGAGAAAAATAAGAATCCTGAATTTCATCCATCATAATTTCCCTGACGTTCCTTCTCCTTTGAAACTTTTCAATGGGAATTTTTCACTTTACAAACTGCCACACAGATGGCTACTGCCACTGTTTGGTTCTTTTATAAATCTTTTTTAGTGACTTACATAACTAGCATACTTTAACATAGCATGATATGCAATGAAGCAAGAATTCCTTCTTAGAAATTTCTGTTAATGCAAAATACTTCTTGTAAGCATATACAAAATGCAAGCGCGGCGCCAAAATGGCCGCCGCGCCCTTTGCGGGCCCCCCCCCCACAGGACAGAGAATCCGGGTAGTTAGGGGCGTGGCCAGCTCCCTTATAAAAGGGGTGGCCACGAGGCAGCCGAGCTGCCATTTTACCTCAGCGACGGAGCGGAGAAGTCTTTTCCCCTGTGTCTCCGTCGCTCTTGAGCCTACCGGGAAGCCTTTTAGGTAGCGATTCTGCCTTGCCGGCTTCCCTTTGCTTCGGTGGAAATGCCTTCGAAGAAGAAGGCAGCTCCGAGTGCAGCTCGCGCGGTTAGGAGGCGCAACCCAGGTCGGAGGACCGCGGTGCTGCCTCCTCAGCTGCCGCCTTTGCTCGCCCCTGTCGGGGCCGGCGGAATGGGGTCTATTGCCCCTTCGCCCGGAGTGGGCAACCAGAGTGCGGGCGCGGAAGGGGTTCCGGCCCGCGGCCCGCGAGCGGTGGACACCGCTCCTCCACCTGCTTTCGGGTCCTGGGTACAGGGGCCTGTACCCACGCATGGACCAGGCGGGCCAGCCGGCCCTTCGCCCCAGGTTAACGTGGAAGTCAGGCGGGGGCCCCCCTCCTTTGGGGTTCCTTTTGAGGCGCTGTCTTCAGGAGGACAACAGCCGACGGGGAGGGTTGAGCTGCTGCAGGCGCGTGGCGCGGTTTCGGCCACTGCCTCGCAGCTCCCCAGCCAGCGGCCAGGTGCAGGTTCTCCGGGGATGAGCTCTACGTCGGTCGTGAGCTCCGACGCCCCCAGTGGGCCGGAACCCCCGGTGGGGGCGGCCCGCGGGGGTGCAGCATGTGAGTATACGGTGTAAGCGAGTACATCCACACACATTCCCAATATGGGGGGGGCTTTCCAATCGCTTTGGCCTCACGCGGGTGGTGCGGCGGTGCACCCGCTGACGCCTCACCCGGCGATGACAGCTAACATCCAGGGCCCCGTGGTGGGGGGTGTTCCCTACCCTTAGGGGAATGTTTTTGGTGGCCGGGTTGGTCCAAGCCCCTATTCCTTACCGATGAGTGACCACTTGGCACAGGCCGCCAGAGAGTAAATTTGGCGGGGGGAGTACGTGGATATCTTCTCATTCCTAAATGGTGTGCCCACCAAGGAGAGAGGGAGGGGCAGAATGAGAAGGATAGTGGCAGGCACGTTGTCGCAAGCCACCAAGTATGTGGGCCAAATGGTTGCCGGCCTGCATCGTATGCATGGCGGTGTACCTTAGGGCATGGCCGGATTTGGCAATTCCGATGGTCCAGTATTTGGACAACGCCTACCCGGCGATGATTTACTTTCCGGGCCCAGCGTGGTTGGCTTGTGACGAGGGATGCCGTAGGCGGATTTCCCCGCACCCCGAGATTAGGCAGGATGAGCCAGGCCAGAGGCTGTGGTTTTTGTACGTGACGCCCACGCGCCCTGCACCCGGGGAGATATACCATTGTGGGCATGCGGTTCAGCGGGCGGCCCCAGCACAGGTCACCTGCCAGGGGGCGGGGCGGGGGGTTCCAGCCCGCCGGCTGTGCTGGACTTTTTGTCCAATGGCTCCTCTAAGGGGAAGACTTGCAAATACAGACAGGAGTGTCCCACCTGTGTTGGGCCCCATGCGGCCTCTGCCTGTCCCAGGCCTAGAAGGATGCGGGGCAGAGGGTGGGGCAGACAGGGGGCTTGCAAGACTGCCGCAGATGGATCTAGTTCACCGAAGGCCTCCCTCCCCATTTAAGGTGGACAGGTTGGAGCGTTGGCTCACATGGTGCCTGAAGGGTGAGGATGCGGGTATCCTTCAGGGTTCTAGACAGGGGTTCCGGATCCCTTTCATGGGTAATAGGTCCCCTCAGGATGCCCCCGATCTTTTATCCCTTAAGGGGAGGGAGGAGGTGGCTGCTGCCAGCTTTGACGAAAGGGTCTATGCGGGCAGGGTCGTTGGCATTGTCCCGCACCCCCGTCCTGGGGAGCATATTGTTCAATGATGCCATGCCTTTTGGCTATTCCTTTGGGGCTCGGTATTCGAGCGTTTCACCATTTGCCTAGATTGCGCTTTTATCCGCAGGTCAGGGTCCCGGTCTGTAGCCCATTCCCTGGATGGTTTTATTCGGGGCTGAACGGGGCTGGGACACGTACCCACGTCTCCTCATCACATTTCAGACGCTAATGGAGGAACTTGGTGTCCCTTTAGCGCCCGAAAAGACCGAGGGCCCATCTCCACAGCTAGTATTCCTGGGGTGGAGAGTAACACGATAGCGCAGGATTCTAGGTTGCAGCAGGATAAGGTGTCAAGGCTAGTGGCCCTTGTCTCGGTCTTGCTGGCCGGGCGCATGGCATCACTGAGGTAACTTCTGGTGCTACATGGTCACCCCAGTTTCGCTGGCAGGGTCGTCGCACCGGGCAGGGCATTTGCTCTGCGCTTGTGCGATGCCATGGCGGGATTATCCAGGCCCCATCACAGGCTCAGATTTACCCAGGGTATCGGGGCAGACATGCTTGTCTGGCCATAGATCCAGAGGTAGTTCAACGGGGTGTCATTTTGGGGTCTGATTTCCTGGCTCCCCCTTGCTTTCAGATGCGGTCCGATGCCTCATGATTCCTGGGTTTCTGGGATGTACTTCAATTGGAAGTGGGCCTATGGTGGGTGGCCACCATCCTGGGCAGGCAAAGGGTTGCCTGCATGGTCTCACGTATCTGGAATGTTTCCCTATCCTGGGTGCTTTGATGCTATGGGGCAAGAGGTGGGCCAACTCGGTTGTGCAACTTGGGCATGGCAACGCGGCTGTTCCGCATCGTCACTGCACAGGATTCCAAATCGCCCGGGGTTATGGAGCTAGTTAGTTGGTTTGTGTTATGCAACCTGTGCCTCAACGTTCCCTTCAGGGCCAGGCATGTCCCAAGGGTTGATAATGATATTGCTGCTGCTTTGTCCCGCCTGCAGATCTCCCGGTTCCGTGCCTCGGCCCCCGGATGCGGAGGAATTTCCCTCGCCACTCCCGGATGTGAGATGGACCGTTGGCAAGGAGAGGTGAACCGGGCGATTGGCCTGTCACTAGCGCCATGCATGAGTAAGGCGTATCACCACGCATTTAGTTCCTTTAGAGTATTATGTACACGATTCTGACTGCCAGGAACCTGGCCTTTTCCAGTAACCCATGTTCTGCGGTTCACGATTTACCTGTATCCCCAGGGCCTTGCACCACGCACCATAGCATCTCAGCGGTCGGGTTGGCTTTTATGGCCAAGGTGGGAGGTCGTGTGGACAGCACCAATGACTTCCGGGTGAGACATGTTGGGAGGGGTGGGTGCGCGTGCCCGGGCGTTTCCCGGGCGACTGCCACCCCATTTACCCAGGGGGTTTTTGACCCAGTTGGCCCGGGGCTGGCCTGGCCTCTGTTTTGATAGATGAGGCAGCCCACTTCATGCGGCTACAACGGTGGCCTTTTTGGAGTCCTCCGCGTCGGCGAGCTTGAGATGCTGAGTAAGGCGGATGCAAGAGTTTCCCAGGGTTTTTACCCAAGTGGCCCGGGGCTGGCCTGGCCTCAGTTTTAAGAAATGAGGCAGCCCACTTTATGCGGCTACAACGGTGGCCTTTTTGGAGCCCTCCGCGTCGGCGAGCTTGAGATGCTGAGTAAGGCGGATGCAAGATTTTCCCAGGGTTTTTACCCAATTGGCCCGGGGCTGGCCTGGCCTCTGTTTTGGAAATGAGGCAGCCCACTTCATGCGGCTACAACGGTGGCCTTTTTGGAGCGCTCCGCGACAGCGAGCTTGAGATGCTGTATAAGGCGGATGCAAGTGTAGGGCACTGGAACTCGAGGATGTCTATATTGCCAAAGACTGGGCCCAGTTGAGGATACGCTCCTCTAAGACAGATCAGCATGGCGTAGGCAGTGGTGTAAGACTGCTACGGTGTTCTTTGGCAGACATCTGTCCGGTTGGTGCCCTACAGGAATTCCTGGCACTGCGTGGCAGGCACCACGGCCCGTTTTTCTGTCACCAAGATGGGTCTCCCCTTACTAAATTTCAGTTTTGGAAGGTGACAGCCAGAGCCCTCACCAGGGTGGGCCTACCAGGTGCCCGTTATGGCACACATTCATTCCGTATTGGTGCAGCCGCTACAGCAGCTGCTTTTGGGTACTCTGGGGCTGACATACGCAGCATGGGGAGGTGGGGCTCGCAATGTTTTCAGTTTTATGTGCGCCCACTCCTGCCATGAGTACCAATCCAGTCACCTTACCGCCTTTTTTCTCAATTTTCTTGCAGACCCTGGGTGTCGTATTACACCGGTGACAGTATGGCTGGTGGGCCACAGCTATGTGCACAGGGCAGCGCGTTACGCTGCGGCGACAGAGTGGACCCCGACTGGGACTGGGTGAGCCTGGGATGTTATGGCGGGGGCTGCGGCCTTTCCCTTTTCTGGCCTGAGTGCTGACCCGCCTGACATTCTCATCATCTACCTTGGGGGCAATGATTTGTGCCAGGTCACCGGCTTATCGCTCAAGCATGCGATTTGCGAGGACCTCGCCTACTTGCATTATGTCTGGCCTGCCACAACCCTAGTTTGGTGGACATTATCCCGCGCCTTTCTATAGAGGGGGCGTTCACCTCCTGGCCCTTGACCGCGCTAGGCGCACGGTCAACGGGGCGGTGGCGCGGTTTCTTGCTGACAGGGCTTGGGGACGGGTCAGTCATCACCCCGATATCAGTCTACAAAATTATGACTTGTACGCAGGGGATGGGGTCCATCTGTCACGAGGAGGTATGGACCTCCTGTTAGGTGATTGGCGAGCAGGCCTGTTGACCGAGCTGACGGTCTGGGTGGG
This sequence comes from Bradypodion ventrale, assembly GCA_035047345.1. Classification (NCBI taxonomy): domain Eukaryota; kingdom Metazoa; phylum Chordata; class Lepidosauria; order Squamata; family Chamaeleonidae; genus Bradypodion; species Bradypodion ventrale. Next base: position 67,894,224 of record JAWDJE010000006.1, on the reverse strand, counting down.
GGCGTCAGGTCTTCTTTGAAGCCCCTCCGTGTGGCGGGTAGCACTGGTAAGGTAAACAGTATGACCCACAAGTATCCGGCAGGTTCGCAATTGACTGGACAACACTAGACAGGAATAAATTAGTTAAACGTTGTCCGGTCAACGACGAATCAGGCGATGGGGTGATGACGATTGCTAACCAGCATGCATCACCCCTGTGATTTCACGGATACGCGTCAGAGGGTGGGGTCATGAGTTAGTTATTGACTACGGTCAACAATTTGTTTGTTGTCAACAAACAAATTGATACAAATTGATACATTGTAACCAATTGCCGTTGGCAATTTTGGGGTGGTACCTTACCAGTGTTACTTCGGCCTGCTTGCCTTAGGAATTATGATTGGTCGTTTTACCAATACAAATTTATAATTCGGACTAGGGCATTGAATCAATAAATGTGGCCCTATGCTGTTATCCACTTTCAATGTTGTCTGTGTCCGTTATTGGGGGGGTGCGCCTGCAATGCAAGCGCGGCGCCAAAATGGCCGCCGCGCCCTTTGCGGGCCCCCCCCCACAGGACAGAGAATCCGGGTAGTTAGGGGCGTGGCCAGCTCCCTTATAAAAGGGGTGGCCACGAGGCAGCCGAGCTGCCATTTTACCTCAGCGACGGAGCGGAGAAGTCTTTTCCCCTCCACCCCCTCCCTAGTTAACAGTGTGATATTTTGGTCGCTTCGGGGCCGGGTGGGAATTTTTGGCTGGGACCCATATTGGCTTCCGGGTCCTGGCTTTTTTGCCCATCCCACACTGTTGCTATGGTTTGATATAGGGGTCTTTCTGTTGACTTTGGTCACATTGGCGGGTAGCACTGGTAAGGTAAACAGTATGACCCACAAGTATCCGGCAGGTTCGCAATTGACTGGACAACACTAGACAGGAATAAATTAGTTAAACGTTGTCCGGTCAATGACGAATCAGGCGATGGGGTGATGACGATTGCTAACCAGCATGCATCACCCCTGTGATTTCACGGATACGCGTCAGAGGGTGGGGTCATGAGTTAGTTATTGACTACGGTCAACAATTTGTTTGTTGTCAACAAACAAATTGATACAAATTGATACATTGTAACCAATTGCCGTTGGCAATTTTGGGGTGGTACCTTACCAGTGTTACTTCGGCCTGCTTGCCTTAGGAATTATGATTGGTCGTTTTACCAATACAAATTTATAATTCGGACTAGGGCATTGAATCAATAAATGTGGCCCTATGCTGTTATCCACTTTCAATGTTGTCTGTGTCCGTTATTGGGGGGGTGCGCCTGCAAAGGGGAAAGGTATCAACAAGACTTTGTTTACTTGACAACCAGTTATGTGTATATCTCATTTAAGATTCCTGTCTGCTGCTTCTGCACAGCATCTTGAGTGGGAACTAATGATGATGTATAATTTCTAGTCATAACAGTATAATGAAGAAAGGTGGTGGTGGGGGGGATATTGACTGCAGAGCAACATTTAATTTCTCTCTAATTTCTTTGTGGATGAAAATGGTACTATATTATTGTCTGGTCCAGATAGGGCACTGCTTAAATGTCCCACAATCTAAAGGCAAGACCTTCACGTACACATTAAAATTGAATGGCAGAGAGAATCCTAAATTCAACCTTCCACTTGTCATGTTAATTTTCTATGTGTAGAATTTTAATTTTAAGGTTTTTGTAGGACCTTTACAACAATGTTATTTATTTATTTATTCATTCATTCATTCATTTATTCAGTTTGCATAGCTGCCCCAATCAACATGTGACTCTAGGTGGCGTACATAAAATCCCCAACGTTTAAACTATAGAAACCCTTAAAATTCCTGTTGTTGTTGTTGTTCAGTCGCACAGTCGATTCCGACCCTTTGCGACCCTATGGACCATCGTTCTCCAGGCGCCTCTGTCCTCCACCATCCCCCTCAGTCTGTGCCCATTGTGTCTACAATAACATCTATCCATCTCATCCTTGGCCTCCCCCTTCTTCTTTTGCCCTCCACCTTTCCCAACATCACGGCCTTCTCAAGTGAATCCTCCCTTCTCATTTGATGCCCAAAGTACTTTAGCCTCATCTTTACTATTTGACCCTCCAATGAACAGTCAGGATTGATTTCTTCTAAGATTGACCTATTTGTTCTCCTCGCTGTCCAAGGTACCCTCAAAACTCTCCTCCAACACCACATTTCAAAGGCATCTATTCTTCTGCGTTCAGCTTTCCTAATTGTCCAGCTCTCACATCCGTACATTACCACTGGGAATACCATTGCTTTGACTATTCTAATTTTTGTTTTCAAGGTGATGTCTCTGCTTTTCACTATGTTCCCCAGGTTTCTCATGGCTTGTCTCCCTAGAATCAGCCGCCTCTTTATTTCATGGCTGCAATCTCCATCTGCAGTGATCTTAGATCCTAAGAAAGTAAAATCTGTCACTGCTTCTACTTCTTCCCCGTCTATTTTCCAGGAACTGATCGGGCCTGTTGCCATTATCTTGGTTTTCTTGATATTGAGTCTCAAGCCAGCTTTTGCACTCTCTTCCTTCAAACCGATCAAGAGATTCTTTAGGTCTTCCTCACTTTCTGCCATTAGGGTGGTGTCGTCTGCATATCTCAGATTGTTGATGTTTCTCCCAGCAATTTTGATCCCATATTGTGATTCCTCCATCCCTGCATTGCGCATTATGTGCTCTGTGTATAAGTTGAATAAGCAGGGTGACAGAATGCAGCCTTGTCTTACTCCTTTTCCTATTCCAAACCACTCTGTCATTCCGTGTTCTGTCCTAACTGTTGCTTCTTGGTTCATGTACAGATTTCTCAGGAGGCATATGAGGTGCTCTGGTATTCCCATCTCTTTAATCACTTGCCACATCTTGTTGTGATCCACACAATCAAATGCCTTAGTGTAGTCAATAAAGCAAAAATAAACTTGTTTCTGGTATTCCTTTGTTTTCTCCATGATCCAACGTATGTTGGCAATGTGGTCTCTAGTCCCCCTGCCTCTTCTGAAACCAGCCTGCACCTCTGGTAATTCTCTTTCCACATGCTGCTGAAGTCTATCCTGTATTATCTTGAGCATCACCTTGCTGGCGTGTGGGATGAGCGCAATTGTTCGATAATTTGAACATTCTTTGGCATTGCCCTTTTTTGGGATTGGAACATATACTGATCTTTTCCAGTCCTGTGGCCACTGTTTTGTTTTCCAAATCTGCTGGCATATTGAATGCAGTAATTTGATGCCATCATCTTTTAGAGCTTTGAAAAATTCAACTGGGATACCATCATCTCCACTAGCTTTGTTGTTTGCAGTGCTCTTTAGGGCCTTTCTGACTTCACTCTCCAGGATGTCTGGCTCAGGTTCAATTTCTTCATCATTGTGACTATCAGGAGTGTTGAGTTCCTTTTTGTAGAGTTCCTCTGTGTACTCTTTCCATCTTTTCTTAATCTCTTCTGCATCAGCTAGCTCCTTTCCGTCTTTGTCCCTTATCATGTTCATTTTTGCTTTAAATGTTCCCTTGATTTCCCGGATTTTTTTGAAAAGATCTCTGGTTCTGCCTCTTTTGTTGTTTTCTTCCATTTCTTTGCACTGTTCTTTTAGATAGTTTTCCTTATCTCTCCTTGCTTTTCTTTGAAATTCTGTGTTCAAATGATTGTATTTTTTCCTTTCTCCTTTGACTTTTGCGTTCCTTCTTTCCTCTGCTATTTTAAGAGCCTCATCAGACAACCACTTTGCTTTCTTACTCTTCTTTTCTTTTGGTATGGTTTTCTTTGCTGCTTCCTGCATGATGTCCCTCATCTCTGTCCATAATTCTTCTGGCACTCTATCTATTGAGTCTAAGCCATTGAATCTGTTCATCACCTCCACCGTGTATTCTTTAGGGATGCTGTCTAGGTGATATCTGTCTGGTCTCTTTGTTTTCCCTATTTTCTTTAGTCTAAGCCTGAATTTTGCAATCAGTAGGTTGTGATCTGAGCCACAATCTGCTCCAGGTCTTGTTTTTGCTGACTGTATGGAGGTTCTCCATCTTTGGCTGCAGAGTATGTAGTCAATCTGGTTTCGGTGATGGCCATCTGGTGATGTCCATGTGTAAAGTCGCCTCTTGTGTTGCTGGAAGAGGGTGTTTGCTATGACCAGTGCGTTCTCTTGGCAGAACTCTATCAATCTTTGCCCTGCTTCATTCTGTGTTCCAAGACCGAACCTGCCTGTTATTCCCTCCACTTTTTGATTGCCTACTTTGGCATTCCAGTCTCCTAGAATAATTTGAACATCATTTCTTGGTGTTTGTTCTATGAGGTGTTGTAAGTCCTCATAGAACTGGTCCACTGTGGCTTCATCTGCACCCGTGGTTGGTGCGTAAATTTGGATCACAGTAACATTGAAGGGTTTGCCCTGAATTCTTACTGACATCATTCTGTCATTTTTGAGGTTGTATCCCATTACTGCTCTTCTCACTCTTTTATTGACAATTATGGCTACTCCATGTCTTCTAAGGTTTTCTTGTCCACAGTAGTAGATGTGATGGTTTCCAGAGCTGAATTCGCCCATCCCTGTCCATTTGAGCTCACTGATTCCCAAGATGTCAATGCTTATTCTTTCCATCTCATTTTTTACCACTTCCAGTTTACCTTGGTTCATTGATCTCACATTCCATGTCCCTATACAGTATTGCTCCTTACAACATTGCATTTCCCCTCCCCCTTTCCTGTCCATCCCCTTTCTCCCCTCTGAGGTGTTAAGCATCCTGTATCACCTAGCCTGCCCTTTTGTTTTGCCTTTTGTTTTGGTCCATAGGGTTCTCTTGGCAAGCTTTGTGGCGTGGTTTGCCGGTTTCTACGCCATTTTTTTCCTCGCATCATACATCATATCACAGTTTTAAAAGTTTAAAACAGTTTACACAACATATTATCATGCATAATTATCACACTCTAAAACACAGTCTCTATGTTAATTGCTATATTAAGTCAGTATGAAGTCTCTATGTCAGTCGCTATATTAATTCAGCTACACTTTTCACATCAGCTACTTATCCTTGTGTCCTCACTCCCCAGGTGGGGTTGTTGTCTCTGGGTCCCTTGCTCCAGGGGCATCGCAGTGGCGGGCAGTGGATGTTTTCCCTGTGTCTCAGCTGTTCCTCTTCCTCTGCCTCTGGCTGCAGTGGTGGATGGTGACCTTCTCCCTCCAAGGCCTCTGGATGGTGACTGGGCAGTTGGGGCCTGGTCTTTCTCTGCCTCTTTCTTCCTTACACCCAGGTTTTAGGATGGGGTGGGAGGGAGGGGCCGATTCTTCACTCACCTCCCTCCAAGGCCTCTGGATGGTTTCTGGGCAATTGGGGCCTGTGTCCTTCTCTGCCTCTTTCTTCCTTACACCCAGGTTTTAGGATGGGGTGGGAGGGAGGGGCCGATTCTTCACTCACCTCCCTCCAAGGCCTCTGGATGGTGACTGGGCAGTTGGGGCCTGGTCTTTCTCTGCCTCTTTCTTCCTTGCACCCAGGTTTTAGGATGGGGTGGGAGGGAGGGGCCGATTCTTCACTCACCTCCCTCCAAGGCCTCTGGATGGTGACTGGGCAGTTGGGGCCTGTGTCCTTCTCTGCCTCTTTCTTCCTTACACCCAGGTTTTAGGATGGGGTGGGAGGGAGGGGCCGATTCTTCACTCACCTCCCTCCAAGGCCTCTGGATGGTTTCTGGGCAATTGGGGCCTGTGTCCTTCTCTGCCTCTTTCTTCCTTACACCCAGGTTTTAGGATGGGGTGGGAGGGAGGGGCCGATTCTTCACTCACCTCCCTCCAAGGCCTCTGGATGGTGACTGGATGGTGGATGGTAAAATTCCTAAAAACACTAAAAAACAACCTCCCATCCGCACCAATTAAAATCTACATAAACCTGGTATTATATATTATAAACTAGGAAATTTTTAATACACAACCTATTGTTCATATGGATGTTTGTACCTTGTTGTACCAATAGTTTAAAGATTTATGTTCATGATAAGTAAATGTATTCTTCTCTCTGTTAAACTGGTGTTCTGCTTATCTTCTGGAAGATTTTCCTATCCAGAGATCTGCAGATGTGCTTCCCAACCAGATATCCTCCATATGTGCCTGCCAAATCCTTGCAGGGCATGAGGGAAAATGTAGTCTAACACATCTGTAAAACACCAGGTTTTGAAGATCTACTGTACTTCCTTAAGAGCCACCTCCTATTTTAAGATATCCTTAAGCAATCTGACTCCCCCCTTTAGGATGACTGTGTCACTATTCTAGAAATACAGGATTATAGTTCTCAAAATTTTTGCCTCTTTATAAATCTATGGTGAGGCCCCATCTGGAATACTGTGTACAGTTCTGGTCGCCATACCTCCAGAAGGATATTATGGAGCTGGAAAAAGTGCAGAGGAGGGCAACCAAAATGATTAGGGGACTGGAACACCTTCCTTACCATCTGAGGCTGCAACGGTTGGGCCTCTTCACTCTTGAACGACGACGTCTAAGAGGTGACCTGATTGAAGTTTAAAAAATCATGCACGGTGTGGACAAAGTAGATAAGGAAAAACTGTTTTCCCTATCGCATAACACTAGAACTAGGGGACACTCCATGAAACTTTTGGGTACTAGTTCTCAAACAAATAAGAGAAAGTACTTTTTCACCCAGAGGATTACTGGTCTATGGAACTCCCTGCCAGAAGAAGTGATGACAGCTGTCAGTCTTGACAACTTTAAGAAAGGATTAGACAAGTTCATGGAGGACAAGAGTATCAATGGTTATAATTATGGATACTTAAGGACAACCTCCGGGTTGGAGAGATAGGCAGGATATCTCTCAATATCATTCCCAGGGAATCCTAAGCAGGCATCTGCTTGGGAATACCCTGAAGGAAATGGTGAGCCACTGTGTGAGACAGAATGCCGGACTGGATGGGCTGTGGCCTGTTCCAGCAAGGCTGATCTTATGTTCTTATGTTCTTATGTAAAATAAGGTATCACTTCTCTTTTGTGGAATTTACCACCAGAATTGAGTTCAGAAAGATTGACTAAATCAACATTTAGGATATATATTTCTGTTTGAACAGGCAACAGAAAGAAACCATGCTGTTTTATAAATAAGTATTTTTAAAAGGGAAGTTTCTAAACACGTTAGTATTTATTTTGGAAATGGATCTTTAAGAGATCACTCATTCATATATCACCATCAACTAGGGGCAACCTGATGACATGTAAAGACGACTCTGAGAGTAAGCTCCTTTTCAAACCCTTCTGCTGTTATTAGTGACACTGTAAGCACCAGCCCATATACTCATACAAACTTTTCAGAATTTATTTAGGACACAAGTTGCTTATGATCAATCTATTTTTACCAGCATGTGGGCAACCTTTTCCAATTATAACCTTGGCTAGAAACCCCTTCAATGCACCAATTACATATTGCTATCCACAAAACCACATTATCACATTGTCACTAGACAGAGATCAAACCAAGATAATGAAACACCGTCATCCCATTATAACCCACTTGGGTCTAAGTACCACAAAAAGAAAACAAGAAAAAAGATAATAGCACAGTTGTCCTGAATACTGAACATTAGCTCTGAAAACGGAATGTCAGCAAGAAGACTCTTTTTTTAAAACAAGCACAGCACGCAAGAATTGTGTTGAAATATTTTCCTACCTTTTCAGTGATATAGAAATTGGAGCCATCAGCATGTTGCAGTGCATAATGCTCATGGTTTGCAAGAGACCACCTTCAAATATAAAATGTTTACTCATCAGACACACATGGAAGATAGAAATCTAAATGCTATGCTCACTAACTATATGTTAGGAAGAGTAAAAATTTAGCTTAATGAAACATTACATAAACAGGTTGCATCCTGGTACAAGTCATATGCCCCAAGTTTACTCCAACCTTTGTATGAGAAGGTAAAAAATATAAGAAAGTAAATCCATGTGATCTCAAACTCAGGTTTGTGACTGATTTCAAACAAACTAAGTTAACTAAACAAGCCAAGATTCAAGACAAAACAATCATTTATTTTAAAAAGTTGGCTTATGAATATTGGGCTATGACTGTTTGGATGCACCCTAGAGTCGGATACGACTGGCTTTCGAGCAAGGGAAACCTTTACCTTTACCTAATGATAATCATGAGTTCAGATGTTATGAAAGCTATCCTTCTTGCTTTACTTATGCACTCATGAGGAGAAAACTCAATGAAAACACTAGCATGCAGCTTGCTCACATTGCTCATATTTATCAGCCACTCTATTTCAATTATTTCCACATGAATTATTTCAATCAAATCCGTTTGCTCTTACAAACCCATTGAAATAAAAAGATAAAAATAATGACAAATATGATTAAATTCCTAGTTTTTCCAATGTATGATTTGTTTTTTAAAATCCTGTCTTTCTTTTCCATGCAAAATCCTTACTTTGTCTCCAAGGGATCCTTACAAAATATACCACACAGCTCCTTTGGCTCATCTGCATGGCCCACAAATTAGGATCACACTAAATGAAGCTACCAAATTTGGCACCTCTAAAGAAGTGTTTACAATCAGGCCCTAGATCTGCTGAAGTTCCCTACCCTCCCTACAGGGCTCAGTCTCCACATGCAGCACCTTTTGCTATGGGAGGTCTTCGGAGGTCTCTTATCCTCTACATCAGGAGTACCCAACCTTTTCAAGCCGGGACCCGGGTCATGCTCTCTCAGTCAGCTTCGAGCCGGATGACCATTTTACCTTGTCTGCACGATGGGGGTGGCCATTTTGTCCCAACAGCTTCAAAGAGGTGGCCATTTTGTTTCTTGAATGCCCTTACAGGGGCGGGGGGCACATGAAATGGCACTGTAGGCCAGATCTGGCCCAAGGGCCTTAGGTTGGGAACCCCTGCTCTACATGAACAGCATCTTAAACCAATCTCTACTGTCTGGGAGCACCAAACAAGGGCAGGTGGAAGATACATTTATTTCTGCTCCATTTAGAGTTGAAAGAAAGCACAGCAAGAAGCAGAACTTACCCATCACAGATTTCCTTTATGACTGCAGTCAATGGCTTTTTCTAAGGGGGAAAATAGGGAAATCACATGTGAACATCACATTTTATCTTCCAGTATATACTTGCAATGCCAAAACAAAACTTTCTTATTCCGCTTAACTATGCAAACAGTTTCAAAATTTTCTCTCAAAAGGTATTATATAAAAGTTCCAAATAGTATACTTATATTAGACAAATTACATGGCATATTTGTAGAATTCATATATGTTTACATGATATGACAAATTACTTAGCAGAACTGTGGAATTCAAAGTATTCCTGAGACCCCAGTAAGAGTCTCAGGAATACTTTATTAACCAACAAACTTTTAAAATTGTTTTAAAATTGTTTTTTATCTTGGTATATGGAAACTGCCAAGGTGGTGTGGCCCTTTAAGTTATGGGTTCTCAGGAGAGGCGCACAACCACTCGTCCTAGTAATTTGGCACCCCAGCATGAGCCTGTCCTTGAGACCCCATGGGGAGAAAGGTGACACACAACAACTAAAATTAGAATAAATTTTAATACTGACACCTTCTGCAATATTCAAAAAAGAATTTACATGAAATTGGAAATTCATAGGTTCTGGATGGCACACACATTAAGACCAGCCACTACATCTCTCAGATCAGAGGCAAGTACCTCTTAGACCCCAGTTTCTAGGCCACACAGAATCACAGAATGGAGGCTGTGACAATGGGATGTCCTGGGAGTACACTTCGTAGAAGGGAAGTTCTAACTCACCTCCTTTCTTCCCTGCTCCATCTTCTTCTTAATATATAAAATCGAGGTGTCATGCTATATATTACTCATACACGCCGGCCCCCCTGCACCCTGCCCCATGGGACCTACACCCACTCCTACCTTAACCTTCTGGTGTGTCCAGCGCGGGGGACCAGCATTGCCCTTCGGCTTCCTTCACCCCAAAAAGGGGGCACAAATGGGGCACCCCCACCCACTAGGGAGACCAACGAGGAAAGGTGGGTCTGCGCATGCACGAGAGTCCAGGACGACCTGGATCACGCATGCATGAGATTCCATGCCCCCCAGAAGGATAGAACATACTGGACATGCATGCCAGGCCAGGGCAGCCTGGACTGCACATGCCCACCCACAAGGCACCCACCCACAAGGCGCGGCCCCAACCCAGATATCCGGGGTTGCGGCCTGAGCGCACGAGGCACACCAGCCATTCAGCCGGCGTGCAAGGCAGCAACTCTACCAAAGACAGATCCACCGACACCACCTTGACCTGGTGCTCCCCCACTGCACACTAAGCCTCTGTGATCGCCGGCTGTGAGAAACACTTTGCCGAGATTTCGCAGCTCAGGCTGCTGAGGCCGCACCAACGTCCTGGCCTGACTATGGGCGGCAGCCTCCCCAGTGACTACAGTTGGCGAGCAGTGATCGCAGCCCAGCTCCTCCACCTTCGGGTGGGTCATCTCAGGCGAAAGGGAGGAGGGCGGCCCAGTCCTGCCCCCCCAAATGGAGCCTCCTTTCCGCCTGAGGCGACCCACCAGAGGGTGGAGGAGCCGGGCTGTGATCGCTGCCCACCAACTGTAGTTGCTGTGGAGGCCACCATTGTTGCCCATAGTCAGGCCAGGTCGCTGGTGCAGCCTCAGTGGCCAGAGCCCCAAAATCTCAGCGGGGCATTCCCCATGGCCGGCACTCCAAAAAGTTTTGTGTGCGTTGGTGGAGCACCAGCTCAAGGCGGCATCGTAGGGCCCGTCTGCCCCTGAGTCACTGCCGCTCATACCTGCTGATGCGCTGGCTAGCCTCATGCATGGCGGGGCTGGGAGAGCCTCCTCCTCCTCCGCTGACTGGAATGCCCCGGCCTCGGGAAGCGCTGGAGACAGTGTGCCGGTGGCAAGGCCGGGTAATGGGGGGTTGTTGCGCAAGTGTGTTGTGTTGTGTGTGATGTGTGTGGCAGTGGTGTGTGATGTGTGTGTTGTGTGTGTGTGTGTGTGTGTGTGTATTGTGTGGGGGTGGTGAGTGTGTTGTGACATGTGTGATGTGTGTGGCTGTGGTGGGCATGGGTTGTGTGTCATGTGTGTGGTTGTGTATTGTGTGGGGGGAGTATTGTGTAGGTGTGTGTTGTGTGGGTGTGCTGTGTCATGTGTGTGGTGTGTCTGGGTGTGGTGTGTGTGTTGCATGTCAGGGGGTGCTGTGTGTCGGGGGTGTTGTGCAAGTGTGTTGTGTCATGTGTGATGTGTGTGGCTATGGTGGGTGTGGGTTGTGTGTCTGGGTGTGGTGTGTGTGTTGCATGTCAGGGGGTGATGTGTGTCGGGGGTGATGTGCGAGTGTGTTGTGTCATGTGTGATGTGTGTGGCTATGGTGGGTGTGGGTTGTGTGTCATGTATGTGAGTTGTGTGTCATGTGTGTGTGTTTTGTGTGGGGAGTGTGTGTATTGTGTGTATTGTGTGGGTGTGCTGTGTAGGTTGGTGGGTGTTGTGTTGGTGTGTTGTGTCGTGTGTGATGTGTCTGGGTGAAACTTATGCCCCGGGTTGGGTCACTCACCAAGGCAACGCCGGGTACCCCTGCTAACTCTAATAAATGGTTTATTGACTCCCTGCACGTATACAAATATCCCTTGGGAATCACAGCAGACATGCATAAAGGAGAAGCTCCTCTAGCTATGTACGGTTAAAACACTTATCGGTATCTAAACTCAGTCCTGCAGCTCTGAGTACCTCAGTGCCATATTCCTCCATATCTTTCGATATACTGTACTTACTAGCCAAAATCCTGTTACTTGGCATAGGCCAAATTGTAACCTTCCATTCATTCATCCCTGGTAAACAAATTGTCCCTACCACAATTCTTGGAGTGCAGATGCACACTGGTTTGGTGTGTGCTTACAAACACCTGGAGCAGGCAATTCCCTACTGTGCCTCTCAGGAGAAGAGTCAGCTTGTGTTGTCACGGGTAAGCAGCACAGAACCAGAATGTCCCGAGAAGGCAGCAACGGTAAACCACTTCTGAGTATTCTCCACCTAGGAAACCCTGAAAAGGGTTGCTAAAAGTCACAATTGATTTGTTGGTTTGTAATTACAGTATAATTATTTTGTGCAGTTACAGATTCTTTTTTAGGGTGAAGTTAGGTAAAGGTAAAGGTTGCTCTTGCTCAAAGGCCAGTCATATCCGACTCTAGGATTCAGTGCTCATCTCCGTTTATAGCCAAAAAGACAGCATTGTCTGCACCTGCAGTTATTTCTGTGGACATGTGGCAGGAATGACTAGATTAGTGCACAGAACACTGTTTACCTTCCCACAGAAGTAGTACCTATTTATCTACTTGCAATTTCTTGATTTTGAACTGTTAAGTTGGCAGGAGTTGGGACAGAGGCAGGAACTCACTCCATCATGCAGCACTCATGTCTCAAACTGATGACCAGCCGACAGTCCACTTGTCATGTTCAGTGTCTTAACCACTAAGCCACCACAGTACCCTTACTAATACCTTAACTTTATACTGGAGCAGGGATACACAGAAAGAGCATCTTCGAACATTGTGGTATTTTTGAACCACCATCGGGAGTACCATGGTAATGTCATCCTTGTGTTGCTGGCTAATCTTTCTCATACTAGGTCAGGCAAAAGGAACTGCAGAATGATCTCACCAAAAGGTATCTTCATTTTGGCAGTTTCACATCTGCCCTAGACATGGAAGAGGAAGAATACTGGAGCAATCCCAAATTTTGTAGGCATGCAGTTTTTGCTAAATTATCTCTTTCATGAAAATTAACCAAAATTAACCAATTAACCAATGAAAAGAAATGGACTTTATGTGCTCTTATGAGGGCTAAACAACTGATATTGCAACATTGGAAGGACAATTGTCCACCTTCCTTCCATTAGGCAATAGACTGAAGACTTTATAACTTTTCCAACATTGGGCATAGAGCATAAAGAGAGCAACTATCTATAGAAAAGGTAAAGGTCACCCTTGCTCAAAAGCCAGTCGTATCTGACTCTAGGGTTAAGTGCTCTTCTGTTTCATAGGCAGTAGCCAGCGCTGTCTGCTTCTGCAGATGTTTCCGTGGTCATGTGGCAGGCATGACTAGACACCGGAGCACACAAAATGCTGTTTACCTTCCCACCGAGTTGTCCCTATTTATCTACTTGCAATTTCTTACTTTTGAACTGCTGGGTTGGCAGGAGCTGGGACAAAGACGAGAGCTCATTCCATCCTGCAGTATTTGGGTATTGAACTGCTGACCTGCCGCCTTCCAGTTAGCATCCTAGCCACTTATACTTACCTGGAAATTGGGTTATCTTTCAACAAAGTCTATGTTTAGGGCCAGCATTTAGATTTGGTGCTATTTTGTAGTGGCTCCTGTTGCTATATTTTTTGCCTTTTTGTTTCTGTCAATTTTCCCTCTATTGTTGGGTTTTTATGTTGTTAGCCCTGGAGCTAAATCTAGTCAACCTGTGTTCATCCAGCTCATTGACAATTCACAGAAGGCCATGCCTCCTTCCATAGTAGAGTATACCATTATTTTGTGGATTCCCAGCTTTTGTATAGGCTTTCTCCCATTCTAAAAGACTGAAATGGTCTCCTAAGTAGGGATGCCATAAATCCCATTTTTCTGTGATTTTAACAGATTCAAATTGTCCCGTCAGGTTCATATAGAGCATGTAAAAATCCCGGTTCAAAAATATGAAGAATTCCTTCAGACTGCAAAGGGTTAAATGCATAGAGTCAGCATTCCTAGGGCAGAAGGGAAGTGCTCCCTATCCACAGTGTTTCCTTCCTATCTAGCAATGCTGACTATGCATTTAACAAAATACATTTAACATTAGGAAGTGTATAGATAACTAGCATATTTGTGCCCGGCCAGCCGGGCAGTTTTGTGTGTGTGTGTGTGTGTGTGTGTGTGTGTGTGTGTGTGTGTGTGTGTGTGTGTGTGTGTGTGTGTGTGTGTGTGTGTGTGTGTTTATGGTTAGGGGTGGTTTGGGTGGTGGTGTTTTGAATTTGTGGTTTTTGAATTTATTTGATTCATCTTATTTATTTATTTCTTATTTCAATTTTTAAAATATTTTTGACTGTTTTTTTTTTTACTCTTCTGGCCTCTAGATGGGGCTGTGATTAAGAATACTGCGATTTTCTTTCTTTGTTCAGTTCTGTTCCAGAGGCATGGAGGGAGGACATGTTTGGTAAGTGCTCTTGATTGTTTATTCTGTTTTTATTTTGTTTTGATTTATGGGTGTTGGGCTGGGGGGTTTAAGTAGAGAGTTACTACTTAAACCCCCCAAAGTGTTTCTGCTTGTTCTTTTGTTTTTTATTTTGGGTTTGAGATGTGTTTTATTGTTTTGATTATTTCTCATTATTTATTTTTCTGATTTCTTCTGTATTTATTTGTTTAATTTGTGATATTATTGTTTGTTGAGTTAGGTATTTTCGTGTTTTAGTGAGTTTTTATTGTTATTTTGGTAGCCTTTTGTATTTTGGGTGTTTTTTTGGTGAGTTTGTGGTTTATTGTTTGTTGTTTATTGGTTTTATTTTAATTATTTGTTTATTTATTTGTATTTTATTATTTTTGATGCTTGGCATTTTGGTTAACTGTTTATTTTTGTTTTGGTTGTGTTTTCTGGTGTGAAGAACAGTCTGTCCTTTATTTCCTCTTTTCCCCATCGCTGTTTCAAAATTAGGATTCGATGCAGCGATGGGGAAAAGGAAGAGCTGGCAGTCAGCTTGCTCTTCGTCCACTAGGGTTCGTTAGTTCGGTCGGGTGAGAAGGAGGCAGAGAAGAGCTATCTTCTTCATGATGGTTCGCTCCTCTCGGCCTTCTTTTTCCCTGGCTTACCTAACGGGAGATTGGCAGGCAATGATCCGTAAGGGGTGGTGTTCTTCCTTGCAGATTGCTGGCTGCTGCTTTTCTATTACCTCCACCGCTATTTCATGCTAGTTCTCGAAATAGTGGTGTGGGTAGTAGAAAGGCAGAATCCAGTCATTCACCAAGGAGTGTGCTTCACCTGATGAATTGCTGCCTGCTGCTTGTTTTTTCCCCCACCCCGGCTCAACTTACCTTTGGGCCGGCGGTGGTCTCACCATGTCTTTGGCGGGGTAGGGTACAGGAGAGGGAGTCCCACTTCTCCCCATTGCTCCAGGAAAGAAGGCCGGTGGTTGTCTCATTTTTTTTTTGCGGGTTTGGGTTAGCGAGGCCGTGAGGCACTGCATCTGCCTGCGGTGGCCTTGCATTCCCATTGCGTGAGGCATTATTTTATTTTTCATGCGCCGGCTTTTTCAGTGTCTCATTGGCTGAAGTGGTCACGGCGTGGAGGATGCTGGGGCTTAAAGTTTTGTTTCTTTTGTTTGCGTTCGTGCAGCGGTTTTTTTCCTGTGGCTCATTTTGTATTGGGCGTGCCGGCTTTCCCAATGTTCTGCTTGCTCTCGCCTGTCAGCCTGATTGGCTGAGAGGCGGCATAGCATGGAGGATGTTGGGACTTGAAGTTGTTTTGTTTTGTTTGCATTCGTGGGGCGGTTGCCCCACTGGCGACTGCCGGACCCTTGCGGCGATGTGTGGGCCGGGTAAAGGCAAGTGCGGGCAGCTCGGTACGGGATAGTATGGATGGGTGCAGGGGTGTATGCCGGAGTCCAACAGTTAACATCCCTCCTTCTAGGTAAAAATAAGTCAGCAACTGGCATTTTGCCTCTTTATAAATCTATGGTGAGGCCCCATCTGGAATACTGTGTACAGTTCTGGTCGCAATACCCCCCCAGAAGGATATTATGGAGCTGGAAAAAGTGCAGAGGAGGGCAACCAAAATGATTAGGGGACTGGAACACCTTCCTTACCATCTGAGGCTGCAACGGTTGGGCCTCTTCACTCTTGAACGACGGCGTCTAAGATGTGACCTGATTGAAGTTTATAAAATCATGCACAGTGTGGACAAAGTAGATAAGGAAAACTGTTTTCCCTATCACATAACACTAGAACTAGGGGGCACTCCATGAAACCTTTGGGTACTAGTTCTCAAACAAATAAGAGAAAGTACTTTTTCACCCAGAGGATCACTGGTCTATGGAACTCCCTGCCAGAAGAAATGGTGACAGCTGTCAGTCTTGACAGCTTTAAGAAAGGATTAGACAAGTTCATGGAGGACAAGGGTATCTATGGGTATAATTATGGATACCTAAGGACAACCTCCGGGTTGGAGAGATAGGCAGGATATCTCTCAATACCATTTCCAAGGAATCCTAAACAGGTGAAGGCATCTGCTTGGGAATACCCTGAAGCAAATGGCGAGCCACTGTGTGAGACAGAATGCTGGACTGGATGGGCTGTCGCCTGTTCCAGCAAGGCTGTTCTTATGTTCTTATGTTCTCTTCGGCTTTGAAACAGAGATGAGCACTGAATCCTAGAGTCGGATATGACTGGCTTTGGGGCAAGGGCAACTTTTACTCCTGTCCTGTTTTTTGGGGAGGGGAATATGGCATCCCTACTCCTAAGGCTTAGTAATTGGTTGTAGCAACTTTAAGCAAAGGATAGGATATTTCGTGTTGCACCATTCCCCCTGCCAATGACTAGAAATTTTTTGAAAATGAATTAGGCTCTTCAACTGAAAGACCTCATCTGTTGAGATGAAGTTGATATCAGGCGTAAGCTCAGCTGTGAGAAAAGCATTTATCATTGCCCTATTCAAAAATGCTATGGAACAACAGAGCAATTGTTTCACTGAATATAAGCACACACAAAATTTAAAACTAATTTGACATAATTAAGTAATTCCTGGATGTTCTGGACACTGAATCCACAAACACAGTCATTTGACAAATATAACCTTTCAGCACAACTTTTCAGAGTGGAGTTGGATGCAAAGCAAAAACCAGATTCTTGAAGATAATAATATAATAATTTCGTTTCAGAAATTATTCTGGGTTGAAAGGATTTTTGCTAGAAAAACTCTGCTCAGGCGATGCCTGAAAGAGGCTCCTTTCATTCCCCCAAGATTTCCCCCGCCCCGACTGAAATGGTCTCTATTAATCTACTTGCAATTTCTTGCTTTCAAACTGCTAGGTTGGCAGGAACTGGGACAGAGACAGGCACTCAATCCGTCATGCAGTACCCAGGTCTCAAATTGCCAACTTGCTGACATTCCAGCTGACAAGTCGAGCTTCCTAACCACTGAGCCACCGCAGACTAATAATAATAATAATAATAATAATAATAATAATAATAATAATTTGTTGTTGTTGTGGTTGTGGTGGTGGTTGTTGTTGTTGTTGTTGTTGAGGATTTTTGCTGGAGAAACTCCACTCAGGGGATGCCACAATGAGACTCCTTTCATGTCCCCAAAATCTTTTCCCTGAAGTGATCCCTATTTATCTACTTTCAATTTCTTGCTTTTGGCAGAAGCTGGGACAGAGACGGGTGTTCATACCGTCATGCAGTACTCAGGTCTTGATCTGCCGACTTGCTGGCCTTCCAGCTAACAAGGTGAGCTTCTGTTAATACTGCAGCCAGTAAGACACAGGGAACCAGAAAGACTTTCCATTATGCCTTATACACACTTGAATTCCCCAAACAAACAAAATTTAAACCTCGGATACCAGTACAAACATTTGTCAGAATGATGCTCAAAGCAATTTGTAAACAGCTTGATCTATCTCTCTTGCTTCCCACTAACAATTATGAGTCATAACTAAAGTATGTTTAGAATACAAAGTTTAGGAAAACTAATTTAACTATATGCAGAACTGATATTACATAGATAGGGATCTCATATAACAGTGGTGGCGACCTATGGCACACGTGCCAGACATTGTACTCCCAAGCCTTTCTGTTGGCACACATACCGTCACCTCAGCACAGAGTTCGTCCTGCCCCTCTGCCCAGCAGCCCAATGGAAATGCTTCCTCCCTCCTCCCAGCCAGAATTCATCTCACCCCTCTGCCCAGCAAAATAATGGAAGTGCTCCCTCCATTTACCCCCCCCCCCCCAAGCTCAGAGTTAATCTTGCCCTTCTGTTTGGGCACTCAGTCTCTAAAAGGTTCATCAGCACTGTCATATAAGCATACATAATTATCACACACACATTGTATGTGCACTGAAGGCAAATCCTGTTGGCACGCGCTTTGCCTCCCCACTCCCTGGAGGGAGGATGGACAAGGGAGCACGTGGGCTGGGGGCAGAGTTCGGAGCTCCTTAAAAGGGTCTCCACGTGCCCAGCCCTCGCCTCTTTCACTTTCTGCTGGACTTTGGGCGCATTTGTCCCTCAGCCTTGCCAAAATGTTGCTGCACCATAGGCACTCCAGCTCGAATTTGAGCCTTTTCCTCGGCCTTTCGGCCCTGCCTTCTCACTTTTGGCTCTGGGTGCGTTTTCGCCTTACCTTAGCTGAAAGGTTGCTGCGTCCTCCAGCTCTGATTTGAGCCTTTTCAGTGGGGAATCGCCGTCCAGATGGCCCCTGCTGGAGGGCACCCCTTTAGATCACCGGGCCCTAGTGGTGCATGTCACTGTTCTTGATAGGGCCTCTGGGACTGACCTCTTCTCTACCACCCGCATGTCAGCCCGCCAGGCAGCCAGAGGGGTTGCAGAGCCAATGGCCATTGATTGGCCTAGCCTAGTCTCATCTCTTCTGAACAAGGTAGAACAGCTCGAGGCCCCCCAACCCCCCAACCCCAAGCTGCCGGGGGCTTTGACGTCGTCGGCCACTTCAATGTCTAATTCTCTACCCATCAATCCTGTGAGGCTTGAGGTCTCGCTTCCGAGTGGGGATGGTATGGGCTCTACTTCCTTTGTGAGACCCAATGCCCGGCAGCGGCCCAGGGTGCACCTGGTGAGTATGGTGGTCAAACTAGCACACCCCTGCAGGCTCCCTTGCCCTCTGCCCCCCAGTGGCCCTGCAAGGACAGGGTGTGGCCTTGCTGACTCTGAGTTGGTCGGCACCTGCGGCACCCCCACCATCCGCCTGGCTGGCTCTGTATCCCCCTCTTCCTTCAGGGCTCCCTACTGCAGTTCCAGCCCTAGCAGTTCCTGTGTGGCCTTATGGGCCGCCGATCAATACTGGGTACCATTCAGTCCCTAGGTCTGACATCTCCACCGGTGGCCACTTCTTGCCACTGGGTGACCCCCTACTTCCGGTGGTTCAGGCAAAATCTGGCACCAGGAGTACGTGGACATCTTTAGTCTTCTGAATAGAGAACCGATTAAGGAGGACAAGGATGAAAAGGATGAGAAGGAGAATTAGCTCAGCACAGGAAGCCTCCCCACACTTGGGCTAACTGGCTGCCGCATATCTCATATATCTTGGGGTGTCTGTTAGAGGCCGCCCCAACTTGGTGCTTCCGCTCATCCAGTACCTCAATATTATATATCAGGAATACGTAGACTTCCAGGGACAGGCGTTGCTCATGTATGATATAAATTTTCATATGTGCACAGCACTGCACCCAGAAATGTGCTGGGATGAGCCCCATCAGTTTTTGTGGTTGCAGTGCATGATGCCACCTTGACTGGCTATGGGCGAGCGGTACGATTGTGGCCATGTTGTCCAACGCAGTCCCCCATCGCAGTTTCCCCGCCAAATGGTGGGGCAGTGGGTTTCGAACTGACAACTATGCTGGGAATTTTCAGCGTCCGGGCGCTGAGGCAGGAAATGGTGCAGGTTCAAGCATGAATGCTCAGTCTGCAGCGGCCCTCATTCCACCTGCACTTGCTTCAAGGCAGCCGGCCCTCGGGGATGGCCCAGGGAGCAAACCGGATCCAAATACCCATTGCCAGATGCACCTTTGCCTGTAAAAGGGACCCAGCCCAATACGGCTTGAGGTCCTGTGATGTTGGCTCCGAGTATACCCTAGACGTGACAATGCTGAGTATTTGGAGCAGGGGTTTTCTGTTGGTTTTTGCATCCCCTTTGTGGGTCCTCACGGCCTCAAGATGCTCCCAACCTGAAGTCACTTAGGGGACAGGAGCAATTGGCACTTGATAAGATTCTTAAGGAAGTTGGGGAAGGTCGGGTGGCTGGACCTTTTGCCGTCCCCTCGTTCCTCAACCTTAAGGTTTCCCCTTTGGGCCTTGTACCCAAGAAGGCTTCTGGTAATTTCCACCTTATCCACCACCTTTCCTACCCTGAGGGCTCCTTGGTCAACAACACGATTCCGGATTAGCTCTGCTCTGCCCGCTACATGTTGTTTGATGAGGCTCTGTGGATGGTTCGTTCCTATGGCCTGGGGGCTTTGCTGGCTAAGTCAGACATTAAGTCCACCTTCCGGCTCCTCCTGGTCCACCCAGATGATTTCGAGTTACTGGGCTTCCATTTTGGTGACCAGTACTTTGTTGATAGGGTGATGCCTTTAGGCTGCTTTATCTCTTGTTCTGCTTTCGAGCACTTCGGCTGCTTCATTCACTGGGCCCTCATGCGCAGGTCAGGGGTGGATATGGTGGCCCATTACCTGGATGATTTTCTGTTTGGTGGGCCTGCTAATTTTGATGCTTGCCAGCGACTCCTTGGTCGCTTCCAGGAGTTGATGGGTGAATTGGGCGTCCCATTGTCACTGGAAAAGACTGAAGGCCCCACCACATCCCTCACGTTCTTGGGCATTGAGATTGACACTTTGTTTCAGTTGTCCCACCTCCCCAAGGATAAAGTGGACCATATTTAGGATAAAATCCAGGCCATGCTTGCCAAGTGCAAGGTTACCCTTCGGGAGCTCCAGGAACTTCATGGACATCTCAACTTTGTGTGCAAGGTGGTTGCCCCAGCCCGTGGTTTTGCCAGGTGAATATGCAATGCCATGGCTGGGTTGTCCAAGAAGTTTCACCACATACACATGTCCCGGGGGATGCTTGCCGACATGTACGTCTGGCTGGCGTTCCTCGCTGACTTTAACGGTGTATCATTTTGGTGCTCAGAACTACCCCTTTCCCTCCAGTTTCAGGTCCATTCAGACACCTCAGGGTCGCTTGGATATGGGATGTACTTTGACGACCAATGGTGTTGTGGCCCTGGCCTTCCCAGTGGTGGGGTTCCCCTTTGTTATGTGACCTAACTTTCCTGGAATTCTTTCTGATATTGGGTGCCCTTGTCTTATGGGGAGACCAATGGTCCAGTTCCGTGGTTATGTTTTGGAGCGACAATGCTGCTGTCGTTTAGATTGTTAACACGCAGATGTCCCGCTCACCGGTCGTGATGGCCCTAGTCCGCCCCTTCGTTTTGCGTTATTTACGCCATAACATTGTGTTTAGGGCACGCCACATCCCCGGTGTTGACAACAGAATTGCTGATGCCCTGTCCCGCTTGTAGATGCCGAGGCGCAGAGCATTGGCCCCAGGGGCACAGGAATTTCCTTCAGTTCTCCCGGATGAGATCTGGAACCTTGGCAAGATGAAGTGACCCGGGCTATAAACATTTCCTTGGCTCCTCATACCTGCCGTGCACACGTCTTGGCTTATTCTTCTTTCTATGATTTTCAGTCCCAGTTCGGTCTTCCACAACTCTGGCCCTTGCTGGTCCCTCATGCCCTCCAGTATATAGTTTATCTTCATGGCATAGGCCTCTCACCTTGTATAATCAGGGGCCGCCTTTCAGCATTGTCCTTCGCAGCACATGCCAATGGTTTCCCGGATACCATGGGGGGCTTCTGCATCTGGAAGGTACTTGAGGGTTTGACCAGGGAAAGGGGGCCATGCCCTGACTCCCACCACCCTATATAGCCTGGAGTTCTGTGGCGTTTGGTGGCAGCTTGGCCCCGCATATGCTCTGATCATTTTGAGGTGCTTCTGTTTCATGCTGCCACTGCCATTTCATTTTGGGGGGCCTTGCGGGTGAGCAAACTGGTGCCCTTCTCCAAATCTGGCCGGTCCAGGAAGGCCTTGGAGTATGGGGACGTCACTATTTCATCTTCAGCCATTTGCCTTACAATCCGCAGTTCCAAGACCGATCAACTCGGGCGCAGGGCTACGGTGGTCCTCCTGCCTTGTAGCATTGACTCAATTTGCCCGGTCTGAGCTCTGTCCGAGTTTGTTTCAGTCCAGGGCTGTCTTTAGGTACTCGGATGAAGCGATCCGGTCCATGGGCCATTGGGCCTTGGGTCATTTTCGTTCATATATTCACCCCTTGTTGGGTTGAATATCTTGCTGGCCAAAATTATTCTCTGCCCGCATCTGGATTGTCGGCCATAGTTTCATATGGTGGGCCGCATGCTACGTTGCCTCCTCATATTGGGGCGTTCATCAGGGCCTTCGTGACTCAGCCTTTATAATATGGCATGGCTTTAGTGGTATGCGCTGGCACCGCCTCCTCTCGTTCATGGCAGATGCCTGCTGATGTGTACCACCTGACATTTTGGTCCTACACCTTGGAGGTAACAACCTGGACCAGGTCACCAGTTTGGACCTCATTGTCTCAATCTGTCAGGATCTGGGCCTGATCTGACAGCAGTGGCTGCATGTCCACTTTCTCTGGTCCAGCATCATGCCCAGGGCTGCATTTCGCGGGGGTGGCAACTCCCGGTGTATTGATCGTGCCTGAAGGGCTGTTAATCAGTCCTTTGCCCACTTTTTCTGCCAGGAAGGCATTGGGACCTTCGTAGAGCATTCGGGAATCCAGCCGGAACATCACCACCTGTTCCATGGTGATGGTGTCTGCAAATGTTTGTTGCAGCTCTGCGAGAAGGCCTCATGACCGAGCTCTCGGTCGTGGGGGGGCCTGGAGTAGTCGGACTCCTCCACATGTGGCAATTAGCACTGGTATGGACTCATTCAGATCCCAAAGAACTTGGTAGGTGCACATTTGGTTGGTTAGGACAGTTGTCAACCAAGAGAGATCAGGGCTGACCAATCAAATGCGGACCGGGAACCAGGGTCTTCCAAGCTGGGCAGCTTGGAAACTCTATTCGGCTGTTCAACCAAGTTGGGTCAGAGGTAGGAATCAAGAAATTAACTTCTGACATGGGATCAAACAATTAGGCCTCTAAAAGTAAATTATCACTAATGGTATAGTCACATAGTAAAATCCAATTGCCTTACCAGTGTCTTGTCACAGAGAATTTAACCAGTTTAGTCTAATTCAGTTATCAGTTAATAAAGTGGCCCAATTTTTCAAACCAAAATAATGTGTCCGTCTCCTTACTGGGGGTGGGTAGGTCAGGCATGTCATGATCCTTGAGTATCCATGGAAACCTTATCTCAAGCTACTAGAGCTCTTTCTCACACATTCCTTTGGGATGATTCCTGCACAGCTGCTTTCCCACGGGAAAGGACTGATAGCTACTGCAAGTGCAGTCCCACGAGGTACTGACTGACAGCAAGGTCAAGTGACTACAGCATGAGGGAGATAACTCTCTCCTCCAATCACAGAACCCAGTGGCTCTAACACCTGCAGATGAAGGTCATCTCAAGGATGCAAAGGTGGGAGGGAAACCTGCTCCTTTTGTGCATATAAGCAGAGCCCTTTCCCTCAGTTCTTCGGTCCTCCTGGGTAGAAGGCAGAGCTCTGTCTCCACAGGCTGGACTCTAAAACTTCCCATCAGGGGCGGTGGCTCATACTCTAGATGAGCCCCTCTGATCAAAGGGAACCCTACTAACTATATATTGCTTTGTACTTTGTCTTTGTTCTGTTTCAGATGAAAATGGAAAATAAAACTCTTTGTGAGTAATATCAACTGAGTGGATGTCAGTTTATCAGGCTATATCCAAGTGCTTTGCTCTATGCCCCCACATGCTACCAATATACTAAACCACAGCATACTCCCTGTAAGCGACAGGTGGAGTTCTTTGAAGCCGATTGGGAAGCGGTACAGTGAGGCAACCTTAGGCTGCACTGGGAGTGTGCGGGATAAAGGAAATTATCGTAGCCTAAAGGATCGGTACATGCCTACTGTAAGCCAGCACCTGGTCGAGCATTCAAGACAAGGCAAAGCTATGTACTAACACAAACTTATAAAGTATTTTCTTTTAAATAAATAATCCACTGAAAGGTTATGTGAACACAGTAATACCCTGGATAACGCTAAAAGTTGGTTCCACAAGTCTTAGCGTTATCCGGTTTTTAACGTTGTGCAATGCATTGATTGCACAACATTAAAACAACAGCCCGGTTCCCTTTCTAAAGAGGAAAGGGACCTGGGGATCGATCTGCCTCCCTCTTTGGAAAGGGCAGCGGGGATATTATGTGTGGAATCCCCGCTGTCCTTTCTAAAGAGGCAGGCAGATCGAGCCAAGCCCCAAAGTCGGCAGGACTGGTCTCAGCCTGGGAGGTGCCTTCCCAGAGGGAGACCAGCCCTGCTGGCTTTGGGGTAGAGACCTCTGAGATGCCCTCACTGTTTCGAGGCTTGGCTCAAAACAGCATGGGCACCACTGGAGATCCAAGCCCCAAAGCCTGCAAGGCTGGTCTCTGCCTGGGAAGGTGCTTCCCAGGTGGAAAGCAGCCCTGACGACTTTGGGGCTTGGATCTCCTCTCACCTGCCTCCTCAGAAAGGGAACCAGGGATCAGATGCTCGATCCCCGGTTCCCTTTCTGAAGAGGCAGAAGCACTTGCTGCCCCTCCTGGAAGGGAAGCGGCCAAGTGCGTGGCCCATTCCCTTCTAGGAGGGGTGGTGGGTGCATCTACCAACCCTTCCGGAGCCTGCGGACCCAGCGGATGGGTCAGCAACAGCGGCAGAAACAGCCATAGGGGCATTTTTTACGATGTTCCCGTGGCTGTTTTTGCCTCTGCCACTGCCCTGTCCACTGGATCCACAGGCTCTGGAAGAGTTGGGAGGAAAGATCACCTCGGTCCCCGCCATTCTGCGAAGCCCAAAGCCTTTGCTGCGATTGAAAAAGTCCCCCTGACTTTTTCGGTCGCAGCGAAGTCTCTGGGTTTCGCAGAATGGTGAGGACTGAAGGGATCTTTCCTCCAGACCCTTCCGGAGCATATGAACCCAGTGGACGGGCCAGCAACATCAGCAGAAACAGCCATGAGACATTTTTACGATGCCCCCATGGCTGTTTCTGCCACTGCCGCTGCCCTGTGGCTGAGTCCACAGGCTCCGGAAGGGTCTGGAGGAAAGATCCCTTCGGCACCCACCAGGTTTCTCCAAAACCAATCCAGGGATCACAGCGTCTGATCCCTGGCTTGGTTTGGGTGAATACCACATGCTTGGCCGCTTCCTTTCCAGAAGGGGCCATGGGTGGGTCTGCACTCATCCGCGGTCTCTTCTGGAAGGGAACGGTCCATGCTCTTGGCCGCTTCCTTTCCAGAAGGGGCCACGGGTAGGTCTGCACTCACCCATGGCCCCTTCTGGAAGGGAATGGGCCACGCGCTTGGCCGCTTCCCTTCCAGAAGGGGCCATGGGTGGGTCTGTACTCAACGAGTGCACCTCAGAGGTCTCTGCCCCAAAGCTGGCAGGGCTGGTCTCTGCCTGGGAAGGCATTTCCCAGGCGGAGAGCAGCCCTGCTGGCTTTGGCACTTGGATCTCCTCTAACCTGCCTCTTCGGAAAGGGAACCAGGGATCGAGCGCCCAATCCCCGTTTCCCTTTCCGAGGAGGCAGACGAGAGGAGATGCAAGCACCAAAGCCAACAGGGCTGCTCTCCACCTGGGAAGTGCCTTCACAGTCAGAGACCAGCCTTGCGGGCTTTGGGGCTTGGATATCCGGTGGTGCCCTCGCTGTTTCGACCCAAGCCTCGAAATAGCGAGGGCACCTCAGAGGTCTCTGCCCCAAAAACAGCAGAGCTGGTCTCCCCCTTGGAAGGTACTTCCCAGGTGGACTGCAGCGCTGCCGGCTTTGGGGCAGAGATCTCCAGAGGAAATCTGGGGGGGGAAGGGATGCACCACACAATGTTAACTTAATGTTGTGTGGTGCAAATTTTTTCCTAGATTTTCCTTTGTTATCCGGTTTTAACGTGCAAACGTTAATTGGGGATTTACTGTATTAGTACAAATATTCACCACTTCACTGCAATTCTGCAGTGCAACTTGTCTGCATGGTACCATATGGCCTGGCTAAAATTAATTTTGTTTGGTTTACAATCCCAAAAATAGAAAGAACATTGTCTGGTCTGGAGATGTCACAACATTCTGAGCACCACTGTAAATATAAACATAAGTTCCGAGCAAACATACCCAAAAAAAGTGAAGAAGAAGCATTTGTTGGAAAGAAAATAAGTGATTGTCACAAAGATGTGGTACTTATGTTGTGGCCGCTCTGAGTGGCACTTGTGCCAGGAGAGCGGGATATAAATAATAATAATAATAATAATAATAATAATAATAATAATAATAATAATTATTATTATTATTATTATTATTATTATTATTATTATTATTATTATTATTATTATTATTATTATTATTATTATTATTAAATTGCAGTAATCAAAAGCAGACAAACAATCCTAGACTGCTTGACTGCTTTGTTTGACAAAGACTGTGTCATTGTGGTAATTTCAGTATGGACAAGGCCATCTTGTATCCAGTGGTCAAGAATACAGGAGGTCCATATGGTGCAGAACTACTAAACTCTGTTAGAATCCTACATAAAATAACCCTGCGATCATTTCCGCCATTAAAACAACCCACAAATACATGGTTTAACTGTTTGTAAGATCTGTAATCATCCATCAAATTTCTGCCATTGCAAACACAGTTGCAAAAGGACACAATTTTTAGTTAGAAAACATTTGTGGCCACTGTTATAATGATATGAGGAGAAATATGGTTTGAATTATTTATCCAGTAAACTCAAAATCTTTATAACTAAAATCAAGGTCCGGTGCTGTATGTTGGCCATACACAGCACCGGACTTGCATCCCCTGCCTGGACAACACCAGCCCAGCCTACCTTGACCTTCTGGAGTGTCCAGGGCGGAGTACCGATAGCATGCTCTGGGGGCCATCACCCTGAAAAGAGGCCACGAAAAGGGTGCCCCCAGCGCCAGGGGGTGTGGCACCGACCCACAAGGCACCAAGGAACATGCCACACCAGATATCCTTTCTTGGCCATGCCCCCCAGAAGCCAGAGCTAATCACGTTGCCAAGCCGAGGGGAAGAGGCAGCTGCCGGGGACCGCCGAGGAGATGGGCCATGAGCCACCACCACTGCCGCCGCTGCCGCCAAGAGGAAGAAACCACCAGGAGGAGGACCCGCCACCCAAGGAGCCGAGCTGACGCTGAGGGAGCCGACGCTGAACGCGCTGCGCGAAGAGAGCAGATGGGAGCCACGGGAAAGTAGAAGGTAGGTCACGCAGGGAACATAGGCGCTGGCATGAGAAGGAGGGTGAGAACATGGGGGCAGGGTGTCGCCACAGCCGGGGCTGCGGAAGGACACCTCAGCGAGTGGAGCCCCCCGGGGAGGCCCCTGCGGGACATCTGCGGCTGTCATGGTGGGGTGGAGGTGGCCGCCGCACAGGGGGCAGGTAAAACTGTACCACCCAGCGAAGCGGGTACCTCTGCTAGTTACTTCATATAACCACCCTCTTAAGAACGAGAACAGAAACCCCCTGGAAGCACTGGCCCCCCAACACTACGAGAGCTGTAAATCCTCAAGTGTCTGGCCTTCTCAGGCAAAGACAATGAACTGAGAAATCACTCTCCTTGCACAGCAGGAGGGAGAGACACTCTGGTGCAAGGAGGACAAGAGAAGAAAAAAAGAAACTAAGCAAAATTATACAAAAGAGTGCTTCAACACAAATTAAACAATATGTGCAGAAAGGCTACAGTTGCCCCTTTTGTGCATAGACTAGGATGGTGATGGTGAACCTTAGACTTCAGTTCCCAGAAGCCCAAGTCAGCACTCCTGATGATAGGGCTTCTGGGAACTGAAGTTCAAGAACAGATAGAGTGCCAAGGTTCTCCATCATGGGACTTTGAACATGAGTAAGGATGATTGCATCTTTTTTAGACAATCAGCTATTGTCTTGTGCCTGATCCGCAGCTATGGATATACATGTATGAGTTCATACATGTGTACTTTGCTTTGTTCCTCGAACAAATAGAACAAAATGTTTCATTGAGGCAACACAAATTAAAACACTGAGTAGGAAGAATTTATTGAGCATTCTTTACATCAGTCATTGTTGTGTATTGAATGAAATTGTCCACCATTTTATGTTCTCCTCAGTTTCTAAATAACACGAGATTGGGGTTCGCACCATTTTACTCCAAGAAGCACGATTGAGATCAGGTCCTCGATCACCCCACTCTCCTTCAACCAATCCTGTTAAAGCCCGCCAAAATGTATCTTTCCGCACCTGTATATGTCGCTGTGGTGCAGTTGAAATTGTGTTCTTAATCCTGTAATAAAGTTATGTGTTTGGCCCATATTGCTGGCTGCTGCTCATTATTTCTGGAACACTAAATTGGCGACGAGGATGGGATGGCGTTCCACAAGAATTCCGTCAGCCCTTTCGGCATTACAACGCCGGAGAAATTGCTCCTCTACGAAAAACAATTCAAACATGCCATGGCGGCTGATAATATCGTAGAGGAAGATCTGAAGAGATTGTGTTTCTTCGCAAGATGTGGTCTGGTTACTCTCGAGTTGGCCATTCACCTGCTATTGCCATGGAATATCGATGATGTTCCCCTCGCCGATATCCTGATGGCCCTTCAAAATCACTTCCAACCAAGGGTCTCGATTTTCCCTGCCTGGGCCGCGTTTCTCCGCCATGACCAATGTCCCGGGGAGTCTGTGGCTGACTATGCCACCACCCTGTGACTCACAGCGGCCCCTTGCCAGCGGCTGAACATCAAGGACACCCATGACCGCCTGCTAGCCGGACTTCGTGATGAAGAGGCTCAACGCAGGCTGATGATCCACAACACACTGACCTTCAAATCTGTACTGAAGGAGGCGATGGCATCCAAGGCAGCCAGGTCAGGGGTGAAATCCTTCAAGCAGCAGTCTGTCGCCTCCGGGGTTCCTGAGTCTGCTGTACAGGCCCACCGCTGTTCGTCGTTGTCCTCCTCCTCGACAATGTCACCACCATCTTCATCCACATTCGGGTCCAGCAATGAGGACAGAGGGGTTGGAAAAGTCCGAAGGAGCCAGGAAAAGCACACTCCAAAGGTCCTCAAGAAGTGCGACGGCTGTGGGAGCAGGCACGACCGGCAAAAGTGCCCATTCTGGAACACAGACTGCCCCCATTGCAGCAAGTGAGGGCACATTGCCAAAGTGTGTCGCCAGCAGAGCAGGCAAGCCCCAGCGTCAGCCAAGTGGCCGAGAAGACCGAGAGCAGACATCTCCAAGATCTCATCAGGGGATCCAGTCAGAAGTGTGTCCAACGTGACTGGCCATTTCTTCATGGAACTGCAGCTGCAGGGCATCCCAATGCATATGGAGGTGGACGTCTTATTCCATCTTACCACAAAAAGACTTCCTAAAAATTCCCCCCACCTCACGCCCTAAGTTGCGGGCATTGAAGATGTCCCTCTGAGATGTTTAAGGGTGCCACATTCAAATTTTGGGGGTGGGGGATTTCTCTGTATGTTTCAAGAATATTCGCAGCAAATTGCCCCTTGTGGTGGTGAAACAAGGAACTGTTTGCTGGGGGTCCAGTGGTTCGAACCACTGGGAATAAGACTATCCAGAATAAATGCTGTGAGTTCTGATCCAGTTTGCAACATGCACTTGGAGGTCTGCAAAAAAGGACTTGGAACTTATGTGGGCCCCCCAGTCTCTTTTGAACTTGGCCCGGATGTACGGCCTATTCGCCTTAAGTCTTGCCACGTTCCCTTTGCTCTTAAGGACAAGATAGAGGTGGAAATTGATAAGCTTATGGGTCAAGGTATTCTGGTTCCTGTTGGTTCTGCCGAATGGGAAACTCCTATTGTAAGAGCCATTAAGTTAAATGGGGAGGTTAGGATCTGTGCAGACTACAAGTGCATGATCAACCAAGCCATCTGGCCCAATGCATATCCAATCCCTGTTGTCAGCCACCTGCTGGCTACCTTACACGGGGGCAAGTGTTTCGCTAAATTGGATTTAGCCCAAGCATACCAGCAGCTAATGGTCATGCCTGCTGCTTCAGTCATGCAAATGATTGTCACTCATAGAGGGGCTTTCAGAGTCACCCGTTTGCAGTTTGGGGTCTATGCAGCCCCCGGTATAATCCAATCGCTCATAGAGCATCTACTTAAGGGCCTCCCTGGGGTCCTCCCCTATTTTGACGATGTTTTAATCACTGCAGGGGACAAATTCGAACTGGCAGAAAGGTTGGACCGGGTTTTGCAGAGGTTCGAACAGGCAGGGCTCCGGTTACGTAAGGACAAGTGTGTTTTCTTTGCCAGAGAGGTTGAGTTTCTGGGATTCAAAATAACTCCCAAGGGGGTCAAAACCTCAGATTCTAAGGTCTCCGCTGTACGTAATGCCCCCGGGCATCGTCTAAGTCCAAGTAGCAGTCTTTCCTGGGTCTGCTTAACTTTTACCACTCCTTCCTGCCCAGGAAGGTGTCTGTAGCCGAGCCGCAGCATCGTCTTCTCAAGAAAGACGCAGTTTGAAGGTGGGGGCAGAGCCAAGACAAGGCTTTCAGAGAGTTAAAGGAGCTGTTGTCCTCTGAGGCAGTCCTCACCCATTTTGATCCCCAAAAACCCATGGTATTAGTTTGTGATACATCACCCGTAGGGGTGGGGGCTGTCCTTTACCATACATTGGATAGTTGAGCGGAGGCCCCAATTGCTTTTTATTCAAGGTCCCTTTCCAAATCCGAGAGAAACTATTCAGAGACTGACTGTGAGGCTCTGGCCATAGTTGCAGGGACGAAAAAGTTTCGCAATTTTCTGTATGGGAGAGACTTTACAATTGTGATGGACCACAAGTCCATTAGGAATCTTTGTTTCTTCAAAGCCCACTCCACAAATACTTTCTCCCCGAATGATGAGATGGGCTATATTTCTAAACGCATACCAGTTTAAATTAATTCATCGTCCAGGGAAGGACATAGGCCGTGTCGATGCCCTCTCACGGTCCCCAATGCATGACCTTGGGAAACCAGACTGCAAGATAGAGCAAGATCATCAGGTGCTGATGATCGAATCTCTTGATTCCCCCCCTCCCCCCCATAGTTCCCTCAGACATCACTACGGCTAAGGATAAGCTGTTGTCCCAAGTGGTCACTTGGGTCCAGAAGGGTTAGCCTACGGCTTCCCCTTCAGAGTTTAGAACATTCTATAGAAAGCGGTTTGAGCTATCGCTCAAGAGGGGTAGGTTGTCTATTATGGGGTCAGCGGGTAGTGATTCCTGCTGTGTTGCAGCCAAAAGTCCTTAAGCTTTTGCACATTAGCCATCCGGGAATTGTGCGCTCCAAAGCTTTGGCACAGAGCTATTTCTGGTGGTCACAAGTAGATTCAGACATAGAGTGGTTTGTAGGCACTTGTAATAGCTGCCAGAGTTCTCGCCCTGAGGAGTCCCAACTTCCCTCCCGGAAATGGGACACGGTTCGCGGTCCGTGGTCACAAATCCATGTGGATTTCGCCGGTCCATTTCGAGGCACCTTATTCTTTCTAGTGGTTGATTCGTTCTCAAAGTGGCTAGAGGTAATCCCTGTCACTAGTACCACATCAGCTGTGACTATTAAACAGCTATGCAGGCTTTTCAGTTGTTTTGGACTGCCCGATGTGCTTGTTTCCGACAATGCCACTACTTTTACGTCTGTCGAGTTTCAGGCATTTCTCGAGAGAAACACCATCTGACATATTACTTCTGCCCCGTTACACCCTGCCACCAATGGCCAGGTTTAATGACAGGTCCATACGACTAAGGAAGCTTTATGTTGCATGTGGCTGGGAGACATTGACCTACAGATCTGTCAATTCCTTTTAACCTATCGGGTTACCCCTCTGGCCTCAGGTTTGTCTCCAGCTGACATTCTAATGTACAGAAAGCCAACCACTTTGTCTCCAGCTGACATTCTAATGTACAGAAAGCCAACCACTTTGATGGATAGGTTGAATCCTTCCAGGTTGGAGGATAGGGTGGTCAACATAGGAATTGGGCAAAGGTTTTGCGGTAGGGAACCCTGTGCATTGCCGGAATTACATTGCAAAAGGGCCAGCTTGGGTTCCAGGTACTGTCGTACAGCAAACAGGACCAGTCTTCTACCGGATAAATTTGGGAAACGGTCTTCTTTGGTGGAGACACATTGACCAAATCAGACATAGTGTAACAGACCAATCACTGGTAGAACAGGAGGACAGTTTTGAGTTTGGGGTACCCGGAGCCAATGAGGCTCGCCATGATTCCACGTTAGGGTCCTCCTCCATCCATTCATCCCAAGGGGGAGACGAAGAAGGCTCATTTTGTAATCCCCAGTTTTCTAATTCTAAGCATCCAAAGGAGTACCAGGAACCTGGTAATTCATCCATTGTTTTACAGGATCGGGGGTAGTTTTTTGAGTGTTCCCCTACTCATCCATGTGAAAAACGGGGTTATGATTTCTCCCCTGGGGCCCCCCATTCTCCAGTGTTTGAGTCTACCCCTACTCTCACCCAAAACGGGGAAGTTTGTGTTGAGTCACCCTCCACTCATGGTCATTGGAGGGACTTTCAGTTTGGTTTTTCCCCTTTGAATTCTGGGTTTGAGTTTGAGCGTTTCCCTGCTCCATCATTTACAAAATGGGACTTTGAGTTGGGTTCTCCCATCCCTTGCTCTAATTCAGAAACGTGCAATTGCTCCCGACATGCTATTAGTCCTAGCAGACCATCCGTTGTGGAACCACCATTACGTTCCTCAGAAAGCCCTAGGGCTCAGCCATCTGACCAGGCGCAATGGCTTAAAGGTTTTGTGCGATCATAGGGGGAAGGGGTGTTGTGTATTGAATGAAATTGTCCACCATTTTATGTTCTCCTCAGTTTCTAAGTAACACGAGATTGGGGTTCGCGCCATTTTACTCCAAGAAGCACAATTGAGATCAGGTCCTCGATCACCCCACTCTTCTTCAACCAATCCTGTTAAAGCCCGTCAAAATGTATCTTTCCGCACCTGTATATAAGTTGCTGTGGCACAGTTGAAATTGTGTTCTTAACCCTGTAATAAAGTTATGTGTTTGGCCCGTACTGCTGGCTGCTGCTCATTATTTCTGGAACACTAAAGTAATGCTGTTTATTTATTAAACCTACATTGGCATAAAAACAGATACAAAGAGAAGAATGAAAATGTACACAGTCATTCCATCCATAGCTGACCATACCTTACCAGTGGTGGGATTCAGCAGGACCTGTAGCAGAATATCTGGCTGGCCCCACCCATCCAAGTTTTGAAATGAAGTACTCCTAATTCGGGTGCAATGCAGGGCTTTCCCCTTGGCCACACCCACCATACCACGCCCACAGAGTAGGTAGTAAAAAATTTGAATCCCACCACTGTACCTTACACAACATATTGTTAAAAATTGCAGTTGCCATGTCTGCTAAGCACTTTCTCTAGAAATTGAGCATTTGTGAAATTTCTGACCGAGTCACTTAATAAGTATTGATAAGACAGCACAGCTATTGTTGGGAATTTTTCCCTTAAAGAGTTTAAGAAATATTCTTGGTGAAGAGACTCATATAAGTGACACTCAGATATAATATGTTGGATTGAATCAAAATATCCACAAGAGCAAAACCTCTCATGTTTAGGAGTACGATTGTACCTCCCAAAAAGTAACTCTGTGGGAAAGGAATTTACTCTGGCCAGAAAGAAAGCTTTTGTATTAGTTGCAATCATTAGGTCATAAATGAAAGCGCGGCGCCAAAATGGCCGCCACGCTCTTTGCGGGGCCACCCACCCACCCGGGCTCAGACATCCGGGTGAGTTAGGGGGCGTGGCCACCCCTCTATAAAAGGGGTGGCCGCAAGGCAGCCGAGCTGCCATTTTAGAATTGCGACAGAGAGGAGAAGTTTTCCCCTCCACCCCCTCCCTAGTGAACAGTGTGATTTTTTGGTCACTTCGGGGCCGGGTGGGAATTTTTGGCCCGAACCTACAATTGGCACCTTGGTTCTGGCTTTTTTGCCCATCCCACACTGTTGCTAGTGTTTGAGCAAAGGGGTAGTTGACTTTGGTCACTTTTGCCGGGTAGCACTGGTAAGGTAAATATTTATGACCCATAGGTATCCGGCAGGTTCGCAATTGACTGGCCAACACTTAGACAGGTACAGGGGTAATAGCTTTGGCCGGTCAACGACGAACCAGGCAAGGGGTGATGGCAGGAGCTTAACAGCCTGCATCACCTTGATATTTAATGGATACACGTCATAGGGTGGGGTCAGTAGATAGTTTATTGACTCCGGTCAACAATTTGTTTGTGTCAACAAACAAATTGATACAAATAGTTACATGTAGCCAATTGCCACTGGCATTTTGGGAGGAACCTTACCAGTGTTACTGCGGCCTGCTTGCCTTAAAGAATTACAATTGGATGAATACACCAATTGAAAGTTATAATTCGGACTAGGGCATTATTCAATAAAAGTGCAAAGTAATGTGTCATTTTACTCAAACACGATAGGAGAACACACAAAAGGTCTAAATTAAGGTTATTCCAGGTCTAAAAGTGCCTGCTTAATAGTTATAAAACTACTCTTTCATCCATTAAAAATAAATAATCAATGGCAATCCCAATTTTTTAAAAGCTTATTCTTTATACAGGGGACTGCAGTGGCTTAGTGATTAAGACACTGAACTTGATGACTGGAAGGCCTGCGATTAGCAGTTCAAGACCCAAGTGCTGCATGACGGAGAGAGCTCCCATCTCTGTCCCAGCTCTTGCCAACCTAGCAGTTCAAAAGCAAGAAATTGCAAGTAGATAAATAGATACCACTTTGGTGGGAGGGCAACAGCATTCTGTGGGCTCTGGTGTCTAGTCATTCCTGCGACATGACTATGGAAACATTTGCAGACACAGACAGCACTAGCTGTTTGGCTGTAAACAGAGATGGGCACTGTACACTAGAGTTGGATACAACTTGCTTTTGAGCAAGGACAACCTTTACCTTTACCTGTTCGTTATGCTGTGCTAACCTGTCCTAATCCGAGTGCAACATAGGGCTTTCCCCCTGGCCACACCCACCATACCACACTTACAGAGTAGGTAGTAAAATTTATTTGAAGCCCACCACTAACTAACAGGCTTTGATGGGCTGCTCTATATAAAGTTCTAAGCCAATGTTTAATTGTTAAGATCAAAGCCTTAATTTCTATTAGTTTATGGCCTGTTTCTTGACAAATAGTATAGTAAGAAACACAGTTGGGAGTACCCAATAACTGCCTCAGAGGTAAAGGTAAAGGTTTCCCTTGCTCGAAAGCCAGTCGTATCCGACTCTAGGGTGCAGTGCTCATCTCTGTTTCTAAGCCGAAGAGCCAGCGCTGTCTGCTTCTGCAGACGTTTCTGTGGTCATGTGGCAGGCATGACTAAACACCGGAGTGCACTGAACGCTGTTACCTTCCCACCGAAGTGGTCCCTATTTATCTACTTGTAATTTCTTGCTTTCGAACTGCTAGGTTGGCAGGAGCTGGGACGAAGACGGGAGCTCATTTCCGTCCTGCAGTACTCGGGAATCGAACTGCTGACCTTCCGCTTCCCAGTCAGCGTCTTAGCGACTTGAGCCACTGCAGTTCCCTGCCTCAGAAACAATGTCTAAATTCCTTTCACATTGCAATTGAAGGCACTCAACCAGATGGGTATACGGTATAAAATTTGAGAAAGCGATTTGGCACTGAATATTTTGATTGCTGCAGGTACATACTGGTCATCTCTAGTAAAATAAAATTGCCTAATTTATGCTGATGATCAACTTGCCAGGTGTATTGGGTTGTTGTTGTTGTTTTTTACAGTGCGTTGCACAACAGAGGCTACAGTTAAAAGTAATTCCAAGATACTTTTAGCTTGTTCAATTTCTACATCAGTAACGTCTACAACAGGTGAACATAAACTGCAGCAATGGTTTGTAGTTTGTTATAAATTCAGGTACAGACTAGGTCTGAGTTGTCATTTGAGTAAGGCATCTATGTTTCTTCAAGACCAGTATGAGAAACAGGTCAACAGGCATAGCTTTCTCTTTCAAATCTTTCAGTCTTTGAAAGGCTCTGCTATCCTCTATATGAGAGTGGGAGGACAACTGTAGCAAACTGGATCATACATGGCTCTCTGTAGGAATCGTGGCCAATCATGGCCACTCGCAGGGACGAAAGAAGACACAGATGCAGGTCAAGATGCAAGGGAGGCAACCCCAAGGGGAGTGGAGCGACCTCCTTTTATTCCTAGCCAAAAATACCTGGACTATGCGTGCCTGGCATATCTGCACGTCAGCAACGGATCAGGGGGAAGTGGGTTCAAACAATGGGTTTTGTGTGTACTGGTAACAGATAAGCAGATGTTTGTGCCAGAGGGTGACCAGAGGGTGACCGTTAATTTGGGTAAACAGTGGTGGACAATGGCTTGTGGAATGGGGGACTCGGGGAGCTATCCTGCTGGGTCCGATAAGGACCCGCTTATCTAAGCTTCTGCCAGGGAAGCATCCTTGAAGGATTGTTGTGGTTGCATCCTGTTGATACAACCCCAGGTCGCGTGGCCCACGCGTCCTGGCCTCACCCCCTTTGGAAGCTGCTAGGGGCTGTGGGCTATGGGCATTTCTTGGGGCAGACTTGGGGTACTTTTGGGGCGAAGACTGGGTTATCTCTACAGCTCTCTTAAAATATTTTCTGGCATCTTGTGGCCCTATGTATGGCAAGAAAAAATGTTTGGACACAATTTCACACAAGGGGAAAATGTATTGTCTGATCCATAACTATGAAACCCTATTATTGCAAGGAACTTTGTTACACTACAAAGTCCTTCTCCATGTTACATCTATGCTAAGGTAGGCAGGCACCCAAAGAGGGACTCTTTCAGGTTGTGGCATCCAGTGTTTGCAATAATCTCCCTCTGTCCAGCCTGTTTTTATGCTAGTCATGGAGACAAACTTATGCAGCTGGAGATTTTCAGTGTGTTGACTTTTTATGTAGCTGTTGATGTCTTTAATTTATCTCTATTTAAACTTGCAGATGATTTTCCAAGTTACTTTTTTTAGTCTGTACTTTACCATGCTGTGTTGATTCTGTGCTATATTCTACACAATGGTAAAAGGACAGGACATAAACAAAGACAATAATAACAATAATACTGAACAACTGTGAGAATGAAAACAACAATAGGTGATGTCAGCTTTATGTCCAACATTACATAAGGTTTGTATACTTGTATGGCTTGCTATGTTCCCAAGCCGCTAGGGCTGATGACAAGAATGACATTTGTCTATCTGTTAGCCACACAAACATATTCATGCAGAAGAAGGCCTGATTTTTCATGTGATGCCATCTGCTAAATTGAATCAAAAGGAGATATGCAGTGAAGAGAAAAAATACCTATCAAACCACATATGTTTTGTGAAACAGAGAGAAAAATTACTTTTTTATTACAACTTTGGGGTTTGGCCTGTTCCAGCAAGGTTGTTCTTATGAAAGTGTTTTTGTTCTTTATTCATTCAGCCCAATGCTTCTATGTTAGTCACATGTTCAAATGCGTTAACTCAGGCAGCTTAAGTTGCCTAAGGAGCTGCTGATTCAATTTTACAGAGGGATTATAGTCTATCATCTGCACCTCTATAATTGTCTGGTTTGGTTCTGCATCTAAACAAGACAAACACAGCAGGGCGAGATTTAAGCATAGGCTACCTAGGCTGCAGCCTTGGTAGCCTATACCACAGGGGGGCCCGCACCATGAACCATCCCCCACCCCAAAATGAAGGCAGGCACCAGGCAAGAAAGAGGTGCGCTGGCAAAGGAGGGAGCAAAGGAGCGACGGGAGTGAGAGTGACAGCCACCGTCTGACTCACGGGATAGGCTGGCGCATTGCCCCGGCAACAGAGGGAAGGAGGCAGGAGCCGCGCTCGCACCCTCCCTCCCCCACGCGCTCCCCAGGCCCTTTCGGAAGACTGAGGCTCTGAGACCCGCCTGCCAAGCGCGCGGCAACAACTTTCTGCTAGAGCAACAGGGAGCAGAGCAATGTTTGCCGGCTTCCTTTCTTTCCGCAGCGACCCAGGCGAGGGGGACGGGGATGAGGGGGAACTGGTGCACACCTTTCCCCGCTCCTATTTGCCTGGGCATCATGCATGCATGCAAAACGCAGGCATTCCTTTACTGGCGTGCGTGCGTGCGTCCGTGCGTGCGTCCGTGTGTGTGTGTGCATGTGTGTGTGCGTGTGTATGTGTGGAGTGAGCTCCCATCTGTGTTTCAGCTCCTGCCAGGCTACTAGTTCGAAATTTCAGGTAGACAAATAGGAACCACTTTGGTGGGAAGGTAAACAGTGTTCTGTGCACTCCAGTGCCTCGTCATGCCTGCCACATGACCACAGAAAACAGCACTGGCTCTTCGGCTTTGAAACAGAGATGAGCACTGAATCCTAGAGTTGGATATGACTGGCCTTCATGCAAGGGCAAGCTTTACCTTTACTAAGATGTTGACGGGGAGGCGGAAGGTCAGCAGTTCGATTCCCGAGTACTGCAGGACGGAATGAGCTCCCATCTTTGTCCCAG
Organism: Bradypodion ventrale; assembly: GCA_035047345.1. NCBI lineage: Eukaryota > Metazoa > Chordata > Lepidosauria > Squamata > Chamaeleonidae > Bradypodion > Bradypodion ventrale. Next base: position 67,855,727 of record JAWDJE010000006.1, on the reverse strand, counting down.
CTCCTGCCAGGCTAACAGTTCGAAAGCGAGAAATTGCAAGTAGATAAATAGAGACCACTTTGGTGGGAAGGTAATGGCATTCCGTGTGCTCTGGTGTCTAGTCATGCCTGCCACATGACCATGGAAATGTCTGCAGAAGCAGACAGCGCTGGCTCTTTGGCTTTGATACAGAGATGAGCACTGAACCCTAGAGTCGGATATGACTGGCTTTTGAGCAAGGGAAACCTTTTTTCTTACTAATATATTATGTGGCCCGTTCCAGCAAGGCTGTTCTTATGTTCTTATGTTGTATAGGTTAAGTAAATTTTGCTTGTTCATTACATTCCTTTTTGTTATCTCGCATTTTACATTTTTAACATGTTTACTTAAAATTACGATATGTTATTTTTAAAACCGTAATACTCATATTTGCATATTTAGAAACATAGATTTGAATCCCAACTTTGTATTCTTTTTTAATAATATAGTTGTTTGTAGCAATGTTAATAAATCATGCAAAATACCATTAAGATATATTACTTTAATGATGTTCAGTTCTTTTCATTTTTATCATCTCATGAATTCATCAAATTCTAAATACTGTATAGGAATGTCATACGTAAAATTTCTAATAAACTTTAAACGTTTATTTTTTATTTTTTAATTGGATAATTGCTGAAAATGCGGTTTTTGTAGGTTAATTTTAGAAAAATACTTTCCCCAGTAGGGCCCGCACCACAGGTTCAGCCTAGGGGCCCACGGATCCTAAATATGGCCCTGAAACACAGGCTCCAACGAGTAAACAGGATTGCAGAAAAAAATTTATTGCTGTTAATCTACCTTCTATTAAAGATCTATATATTAAAAGAGCCAAAAAGAGAGCAGAGAAAATATATAAAGACTCCACTTATCCCGGTAATAATCTGCTCCAGCTTTTACCGTCGAAATGATGCTTCATAGCATATTATATACCAGAACAACCAGATACAAGGACAGTTTCTTTCCAAATGCCATCAACTTGCTGAATAACTAAATTGTGTGATTTTATTGTATTATTGATGGGTGTGTGTGTGAGGGGTGGCATATGTACCAAAGACAAATTCCTGGTGTGTTAGCACACTTGGCAAATAAAGGATTCTATCTATCTACCTATCTAACCCATGATATCCTTAGCAGCCATTTGTAGATCCACATTTCAAAAGCTTTGATCCTCTTTTCAGATGCTTTAGTCAATGTCCAAGCTTCGCTTCCATATAGCAGCACTGGGAATACATAACATCTCACTATTTGGATCTTTGTAATAAGAGTTAGATCTCTACTGTATAACAAACATCACATTTTTATGAAGGTGGATCTTACTTTTTCTATCCATATTTTAATCTCTGGCTCAGGATCCCAATTTTCATTTAACTCTTCAATTTTCATTGACAATTTTCAGTGTACTATTTAGTACATTGTAGATACTTGATCACATCATTAAACTCATAAATTAAGAAAAGCAAGGAATGAAGAAAGTAATTAGATTGTCCTAATAAGTATCTGTGTTCCTCTTCATGAACAATAGTCCCTTATAATAAAATACATCTCTTAGATTTATTACTGTCTTTTTGCATCACACAACTTCTGTCTTAAAACATTTAAGAATTATATGGAAGATGCTCTTATAACACTCGCTAGAAAATCTTACATGGTTGCTTCTGTCCACCAATCACCAGTATGAAACTTGTGACTTTAGAGCAGAGTTTGACAGACAGATGAAGAGCGCTAACAGAAGTATTACAACAGCCTACCACACATGCATAACACTCTCTCTAGCCAACAAAAGAGTCATTGTCTGTGAAAAGGAACAGCTGAGTTGTGAAGCAATGCTCCCTCCCTGTACACTGTACCAGAATCTTCTCTAAGAACCAGTCTTGTGATTATCTGATGTGGAAAAGATTTAAAAGAATGCTAAACTCTGTACTTAGAACTAATTGCAAGTTGATGTGCCTTAACTAAGAAAGGAAAGGAAACAAAAGTCATTAACAATAAAAAGAGTAAAAATCACTCCTCATTCTTCTCCTTTTCATCAAATACAGCACCACCCCCTTCTGCTATCAATTTCCCAAAGTTCTTGTCTAACTGTAAATATTTGCTTGGTGACAGAGAGAAGTGAGAATGGTTGTTTTTATTATGTTCTCCAACCCACCCAACAAGCTCATTTTCTGCAACTAAAGATCATTTAGAAAACCAATTTATGTGTCTTAAACAAAACTCAGTACCTGTCACAAAGCCGTAATGCTTAGACTGTTTACTGGGGAGGGGGAGATTTTATTACCAGACAGATCTCATACTAAGGTTACATTAATGTGAACCCATAGAAACAACTATCATTATTTGCACAATGTGGAAGAACTCTGAAAAGCTGTTGTGATTTTGCAAATCGCACTCATCACATGTATAGCCCCAAAATCGTAAGAGCTATCACGTCACCAGTGTTACCAGAACATTCCTCATACACACATAGGTACTACAAATGTTAACAGGTCCTCAAAGACTGCCAGACATAAAGAATATAAGAAGGCAAAGCACAAACCCTGATGTTTGGAGAGTGTTGTGTATGATTAAACTATCCACCACCGCATGCAACTCAGCTGCCAGCAATAGCACAGCTGCAAGAGCTCAACCCATGCGACCCCAATCGCCCAATCAGCAACTAGCGCGGGAAATCTCCCTGCTATAGGTGATCCTTAGAAAGGTATACAATAAACCTTAGTCAGATTAGGTGAACCTTAGGAAGGTACCCAGTACATCCCTAATGACGTCACTACTACCGCAACCAATGAGTACCTTTGGGGGGAAATTCAAATACAGTGCATTATATATAAGGAGCTGCATCTCCACCATTTGGTTATGTACAGATTGACCATGCTGCAATAAAGAAGTGTTTGGCCCGCCTGCTGGCTCCGTGTGCAATCAATCTGCCTACATCAAAGAGAGCAAAACACACATATATAATCTGATGATCTGTGGAACCATCTGGCACTTCTGGATTTTGCTACCCATTACTGCAATATATTCAGATTTTAATGCTGGATAAATTAGCAGATATGCACAACTATACTCTTGGCTCAGACTGAAAGCTGAAGTACTTTTCCACAACATGCTCTGCATAAACTAAGACTTCTTCCTTCATGCTGTGATGCATTTCCCCTGTCTGGCACTCTCCTCAGTGTGATGCTTTTTAAAACCAGCAGAATGTTAAATGCTATCGCACAACAGTGTTCATCTCTGTGGCAAGCCACTGCAATGAGAAGTTAGCCTTTTAGAAGAACTCAGTAAATGTTAATAGATGCTAGTTACACCATTTGGACAAGAGATATACTGTACAACAAAAATTAAAAAGTTTTTTAAATTACCTAAATGAATTTGTAGCACATCTATTATGCAAATATTTCTATAACTCTATCCTTGCCACTATCCCATGTAGAAAGTTATTATTATATTAATCTTATATTTGATGATCTGCAAAATACAAATAAGGTGATTTCTTCCAGTCTAATTGTAATTGCTCTGTTGTATACAGTTTTCCATTTATTTTCATGTTTACATGACAATTATAAGAATTAAAAGATTTTTTAAAAAGTATGTACATACATGAACCCACACATTAATAATACCATAATTTCCAGAAATAGACATTTCTTTCTCATATATATACTTTTCATTTCCAATAAAATATTATTCCTTTATTTTAATCTTTCCCCCATTGAAGTCATCCACAAGCAACACACGATTACCATTCATTTACACACAAGTAGACCGAAGTTCATGCAATCAAATTGCGAGAGAGCTTTGACTCATTGAGGCAAAAGGGAAATTATCTGTTTCAGGTCAGCCGCCCTCTCGGCTTTCCCCTGGAGTTAACTCTGAAAGGAAGGGTGGATTAACCCCCCCCCCCTTGAAAACTTGTTACCCAGCAGAGAAAAGCGGCAGACAGGAAAACTTTTTAAAAAGTACCTCCTAAGGATTTCTCAGCCCTGGAGACTTAGTTTAAATTGTGGTTTTGGGGGTTTGAGAGTTCCATTTGAATACTAACTGGCACAATTGATTATTAGACACCTGATTAAATTTGATTTTTAACATAATCTGTCTTATATCTTGAAGCAGGATGTCCTCAGCATAACCTCAGTTTATTCTGGGCCATCCAGGAAGGCTGAATTTCACAGGAATCAATAAAATCCCCCAACCATATGGGTTTCCCATTCACACCGAGGTGACCAACAGTTTCCAAGCTTTCACATTCAGCCCTTTGATCTAAAGTTGTTTATTTCTGCTTTAGTTGTGTACTTGTACTGTTCTTTAGTTGTTTCCTTGATATTTCAGTTGTTTCTTTGATGTGTATATGTCCCTTGTTCCCAAACATGTCACACCTCAATCTCTTGCTGTATGTCGCCCATATAGATCTTGTTGTTGTTGTTCAGTCGCACAGTCGGTTCCGACCCTTTGCGACCCTATGGACCATTGTTCTCCAGGCACCTCTGTCCTCCACCATCCCCCTCAGCACTCCCAGTTCTGTGCCCATTGTGTCTACAATACCATCTAGCCATCTCATCTTTGGCCTCCCCCTTCTTCTTTTGCCCTCCACCTTTCCCAACATCAGGGCCTTCTCAAGTGAATCCTCCCTTCTCATTTGATGTCCAAAATACTTTAGCTTCGTCTTTACTATTAGCCCTTTCAATGAGCAGTCAGTGTTGATTTCTTCTAAGATTGACCTATTTGTTCTCCTCGCTGTCCAGGGTACTCTCAAAACTCTCCTCCAACACCACATTTCAAAGGCATCTATTCTTCTGCGTTCAGCTTTCCTAATTGTCCAGCTCTCACATCCGTACATTACCACTGGGAATACCATTGCTTTGACTATTCTAATTTTTGTTTGCAATGTGATGTCTCTGCTTTTCACTATGTTCCCCAGGTTTCTCATGGCTTGTCTCCCAAGAATCAGTCGCCTTTTTATTTCATGGCTGCAATCCCCATCTGCCGTGATCTTTGATCCCAGGAAAGTAAAATCTGTCACTGCTTCTACTTCTTCCCCATCTATTTTCCAGGAACTGATTGGGCCTGTTGCCATTACCTTGGTTTTCTTGATATTGAGTCTCAAACCAGCTTTTGCACTCTCCTCCTTCAGCCCAATCAAGAGGTTCTTTAGGTCTTCCTCACTTTCTGCCATTAGGGTGGTATCGTCTGCATATCTCAGATTGTTTATGTTTCTCCCAGCAATTTTAATCCCATATTGTGATTCCTCCATCCCTGCATTTCGCATTATGTGCTCTGTGTATAGATTGAATAAGCAGGGTGATAAAATGCAGCCTTGTCTTACTCCTTTTCCTATTCCAAACCACTCTGTCATTCCATGTTCTGTCCTAACTGTTGCTTCTTGGTTCATGTACAGATTTCTCAGGAGGCATATGATGTGCTCTGGTATTCCCATCTCTTTAATTACTTGCCACATCTTGTTGTGGTCCACACAGTCAAATGCCTTAGTGTAATCAATGAAACAAAAGTAAACTTGTTTCTGGTATTCCTTTGTTTTCTCCATGATCCAACGTATGTTGGCAATGTGGTCTCTAGTCCCCCTGCCTCTTCTGAAACCGGCCTGCACCTCTGGTAGTTCTCTCTCCACATGTTGCTGAAGTCTGTCCTGTATTATCTTGAGCATCACCTTGCTGGCGTGTGGGATGAGTGCAATTGTTCGGTAATTTGAGCATTCTTTGGCGTTGCCCTTTTTTGGGATTGGGACGTATACTGATCTTTTCCAATCCTGTGGCCACTGTTTTGTTTTCCAGATTTGCTGGCATATTGAGTGCAGTAATTTGACGCCATCATCTTTTAGCGCTTTGAAAAATTCGACTGGGATACCATCATATCCACTAGCTTTGTTGTTTGCAGTGCTCTTTAGGGCCTTTATAACTTCGCTCTCCAGGATGTCTGGCTCGAGTTCAGTTTTTTGGCTGGAGATCCATATAGATCTGAGGCCAGGTAATTCTGCATATACCTTCCTTTGGATTGTAAATTGAGGCTAGATGATGCTGGGCCATATAACTTCTGTTTGGACATTTCCATTGATGTAGTTGGTCGCTGGAATCCTTGCCTCAGATATGGACGATCCCTGGTTGGCCAAGTGATATTTTCTGCACATCCTTTGATGACCCTCCATTGCCCCAAGCTATGAGGTTCCCCATAGGGTTCCCACCTTTGAAACCCAGATCTCATCTCTTTGATCCCTTTGATCACATCCAGACCCTATCTCCTTGATTCGCACCCAAGATCGCATCCCTTGAAACCCCCTTCCTTGACACCTATCTGCTTTGAAGTGCCCTCTTGCTTGTATCTCCTTTGAAATGTACCTGTATAACATATGTATTGGCCATGTACTTCCTTTGAATTGCTGTAATTAAGTAATCCCCTTTAAGTAATCCCCTTTGTTTCTTTCATACCCTCTTTGAACCTTAAATTGTTCACACACTGTAACCTTTATTATGTAAAATCAGGTAGAACTGTAGAGAGAGAATAGTATAAAGGCTGGCTTCGAAGTTGCCTGAGTAGCGATCCTGACTACACCTAGGAAAGCTCCCGTAGTTCTTTGATTTAGTTTAGACAGCTTTTTCTCTACAGAAGGCCACTGCAGATTAAACGCTTGTCAAATAAAATTATTATTTATATTGCCTTAATCAAAGTCTACGTTATTTCTTTATTACTGTTAAGGGTAAGTGCTCCACCAGTCTATGAACTAATTTAAAATATACTGGAAATTGTACAAACAGTTTTCAGGTAACATTAAGATAGACTTTGCAACCTCTGCCCCCAACCCCAAGATACCTTGGGCTTCAGGTCTCATCAGCCCCAGCCTATATACCTAGTAGTTACTAAGATCTTGAAAGAAAAAGAAATTAGATATAATTGGAGGTTTCCCCAACAGCTGAGATTTTTTTTATGCTAAGAAAATGCATGTACAGTGATACCTCATACAACATTATACAGACTTTTTACAGATTTGGACTTTGCATGAGGGATGCAAAATCCTAGCCGTGATGTCTCATACAACGTCCAAATCCTTGCCGCGATGGCCTCATACAATGTCATTTCCATAGAGATACATTGTACTGTAACAGCACAGACCTCAGGGCAAAGTCAAGGAAACAAGACAGGAAACTGACAGAACTTTAAGAAAACATTGTCTAAAGGCTAAATACATTACAAAAACATGTCAAACAACCCTGATTGTCCAGGAACCTGAAGAATGCTGCAAAAATCCCAGGAATGCTTCTAAAAATTCTGATGAAAAATCCAAAAAAATCCAAAATCACGCTCAAACCCACTCCTAAACACTCCTAAACACTCTTTGCCTTGTGCAAAACCCACAAGAGCAATGCACACATGTGTCCTGTCTTTTATACTGCCCAGGCACAATGCAACCTGGGAAAAACTGAATGCCTCATAAAAAGTCGAGCGACTTTTTATGAGGTAACTTTTTTCAAGAAATTAGGCGATGTTGTATGAATTCGATGTTGTATGAAGCGGAATTTGTATGACGTATTACTGTAATTGATTCAGAGATGGATGCAATGGAATATTTGAGAGTAATTGGTCTGATTCAAAGTGGTTCTCAAGAACATGGTGAACAGAGGGAGGAGTTGAAGGTCTTGGGAGGTGAGGAGAAGGGGGAAGGTGAAGCAGAAGAAAGGGGTGCCATGGGAGGGACAGTAGTTGGAGTGACAGGGAAGGGGTTGAGGGTGGTGGAAGAGGAGGAAAAATGAGAAATGAAGCTATTAAATGGGAAGAGCAGTTAGAGCAAAAAATATGAAAAATCTGAACATCTTATACATCTCCCCCCCATCTTTGGAAGACAAGGGCTGCTTTTCTTTAGTCCGTGAAGAAAGAGTATGGGGGAGATGGCGGAGGTTTTGTGTGTGTGTGTGTGTGTATACATATATACACACACACACACACACACACACACACACATATATATATATATATATATATATATATATATATATATATATATATATATATATATATATATATATATATATACACACACATATATATATAATATATATATATATATACACACACATACATATATATATATATATATATATATATATATATATATATATATATATATATATATATATATATATATATATATATATATATATATATATATGTGTGTGTGTGTGTGTGTGTGTGTGTGTGTGTGTGTGTGTGTGTGTGTGTGTGTTTACCTTAGGGTAGATGGGTTTAAATGTTTAGTTAAATGCACACCTTGGGAAATTGTGTAGGACCTAGCGAAATTTAATCAAATTTAATTATGAAGTGCGTAAAGATATTGTCTTGGAATGTCAAAGGGTCTGGCCGCCAAGTGAAGAGACGAAGGTTGGAAATGGCCCTTAGAAGGGATAAACCCGATGTAATCTTTCTGCAGGAAACACATCAAAAATCGGAATACACAAATAAACTATTTTTGGGATGGACACAAATTTATGAAAAAGCTTTTGGTACATCAAAGGCATGAGGGGTAGCGATTTTGATTTCAAATAGATTGGGTTTTATAATGACAAAAAGTATTTCTGACCGAGAAGGTAGATACTTGATAGTGAAAGGAACAATTGAAGATGAAGAGATTACATTGGTTAATGTGTATGCCCCAAATGAACACCAAGATAAATTTTTGGAGAAAATTTATCGAATACTAGATAAAGGTCAATAAAAATGATTGTTGCAGGTGATTTTAATTTAATAAGATTTGATATAGATTGTACAAATGTGACTAAATATAGATCTGGGTAAAAACGCAATTGATTGATAAATGGATTAAATTATTGAGATTACGAGATGCATGGAGATAACTTAAAGGGTCAGAAAGATTGTATACCTACTTCTCTCAAGTTCATAATTCATATTCTAGATTGGATTATATCTTTGTTATGGAAAATATGGTTAGAAATCTGGAAGAGATGGAAGTGGGTCTTTTTAAAGAATCAGACCATGCAAAAGTGTTATTAGAATTAGGTTTGGCAGGACAGAATCAGGGAGGAAATAATTGGAGATTTGATATAAATCTAAATAGAATAAAGAATTAATAATGAAAAGTTGGGAGGAATGTTGGCAATGGAACAATGTGGGTGAAGTGAAATATAATATAGCGTGGGATGCCATGAAGTCGGTATTTAGAGAATGTATTAGATTAGCTAGTATTAAAAATAGACAGTGGAAGAATAAACAAAAGGATTTGGAAAAGGAAATTGAACAGCTCCAAAAAGAACATGTTAAGACATGTTAAGACCAAGAATACAAAGATTTATGAAAAGATGCAGAGACTAAAAGCTGAACTGATTGGGAAAGATATAGAAAAGGTGAAACGAGATTTGATTTATTTGAAGAGAGAATATTTTGAATATAGTAATAAGAACTCAAAATTATTGGCTAGGACAGCAAAAGAGAAAAAGATTAAAAGAGAAATGGGAACATTAATAAACAGAGAAGGTATTAGATGCAATAAAACAAAAGATAAACCTAAAATTGTAAAAGATTTCTATCAAGAATTATATTAAGAAAAAGAAGTCAATGTGGAAAAGTTGAAAAAATATTTAGAGAAGGGTTCTAAAATTAAATTAATAGAGGAACATAGAAATAGAATGGAGGAAAGGATAACTGAGAAGGAAATTAAAGAAGTCATAAAGAAGTTAAAAGGAGGGAAATCTGCTGGGGAGTATGGACTACTGGCTGAGTTTTATAAAGAGTTTTACGAAATGGTAGGTCCTAGTCTTTAGACTCCACATGCCAGCAAGGTGATGCTCAAGATAATACAGGATAGACTTCAACAACATGTGGAGAGAGAACTACCAGAGGTGCAGGCCGGTTTCAGAAGAGGCAGGGGGACTAGAGACCACATTGCCAACATATGTTGGATCATCTAGAAAACAAAAGAATACCAGAAACAAGTCTACTTTTGTTTTATTGACTACACCTAGGCTTTTGACTGTGTGGACCACAACAAAATGTGGCAAGTAATTAAAGAGATGGGAATACCAGAACACCTCATATGCCTCATGAGAAATCTGTACATGAACCAAGAAGCAACAGTTAGGACAGAACATGGAATGACAGAGTGGTTTGGAATAGGAAAAGGAGTAAGACAAGGTTGCATTTTATCACCCTGTTTATTCAATCTATACACAGAGCACATAATGCGCAATGCAGGGATGGAGGAATCACAATATGGGATCAAAATTGCTGGGAGAAACATCAACAATTTGAGATATGCAGAAGATACCACCCTAATGGCAGAAAGTGAGGAAGACCTAAAGAACCTCTTGATTGGATTGAAGGAGGAGAGTGCAAAAGCTGGCTTGAGACTCAATATCAAGAAAACCAAGATGATGGCAACAGGTCCGATCAGTCCCTGGAAAATAGATGGGGAAGAAGTAGAAGCAGTGACAGATTTTACTTTCCTGGGATCTAAGATCACTGCAGATGGTGACTGTAGCCATGAAATAAAAAGACGACTGATTATGGGGAGACAAGCAATGAGAAACCTGGAGAATATAGTGAAAAGCAGAGACATCACCTTGAAAACAAAAATTCGCATAGTCAAAGCAATGGTATTCCCAGTGGTGATGTATGGGTGTGAGAGCTGGACCATTAGGAAGGCTGAGCGCAGAAGAATAGATGCTTTTGAGATGTGGTGTTGGAGGAGAGCCCTGAGAGTCCCTTGGACAGCAAAGAGAACAAATAGGTCAAAACTGGAAGAAATCAATCCTGACTGTTCATTGGAGGGACAAATAGTGAAGATGAAGCTAAAGTATTTTGGACATCAAATGAGAAGGGAGGACTCACTTGAGAAGGCCTTGATGCTGGGAAAGGTGGAGGGAAAGAGAAGAAGGGGGCGTCCAAAGATGAGATGGATAGATGGTATTGTGGACACAATGGGCACAGAGCTTGGTGGGCTGAGGAGAATGGTGGAGGATAGAGGTGCCTGGAGGAAAATGGTCTATGGGGTCGCAAATGGTCGGAATCGACTGTGCAACTGAACAACAAAAGACTTTTGAAGCTGTTCAATTCTATTTTGGAAGGAGAAATGATGCCGACTTCATGGCACAGGACTATAATTGTATTGATTCCTAAGCCTGGGAAAGATTTAACGAAAGTAGAAGCCTATAGACCAATTTCATTAATAAATCAAGATGCTAAAATATTTACAGCCATTATTGCAAAAAGGTTGAATAGCTTTATGACAGACTACATAAACAGGGATCAAGCAGGGTTCTTAAAAGGGAGACAAATGACAGACTTAACAAGGAGGGTAGTAGACCTAATAGATTCAGCACTTCAAAATAAACAGGAGGTGGGATTATTATCTTTGGATATATACAAAGCATTTGATTCGTTACAATGGGTTACAATTAAAGAGATGGTTAATAATTATGGGTTTGGTACAAAATTTAAAAGGACTATAGACCAATTATATCAACATGGTTTTGCTAAAGTGAGAGTAAACGAAGCTTTTACAGAAGAGGTATATCTTAAGGCTGGAACACATCTGGGCTGCCCACTTTCACCAATATTATTTATAATGACAATGGAAATATTGGCGAATATGATAAGGGAAGACAAAAACATTGAAGGATTGGAAGGGAATAAAATTAGTTTGTATGCAGATGATACCCTAATAATTATGAAAAATCCAAAATGACCCTTAGCGAAAATACAATGGCATCTTAAAAGATTTGGGGAAATGACTGGATTGAGAATAAACAGGGATAAATCGGAAGTAATATTTTGTAATATGAATAAAGAGAAAAGATAAGATATTAAATTAAAATATATTCAGGCTAAGGATAATTTGAAATATTTGGGGATTAATATATCAAATAAATTTGAGGATTTAATAAAGTTAAATTATGAAAAACAGAAAAAAGAAATGAAGGAAAAAATTCAACAATATAAGAGGCTGAACCTGTCTTGGTTTGGTAGAATTGCACTGTGTAAAATGAAATTATTACTGAAATTAAACTTTTTGTTAGATGGTTTACCAATACAATTTAAAGATAACGAGATAAAAGACTTTCAAAAAATTTTGAATGACTATTGTAATGGGGGGAAGTGACCAAGAATATCAAAAAAGTTGTGGTATTTAGCACAGAAAGATGGTGGATTGGGAATACCAAATATTGATAACTATTATAAGCCGTTTCAATTAAAAATGTGTCAAAAATTTTAATGAAAGAAGAGATGATATGGGAGGAAATGGAGATGAAGGAAGTGAAACATGTTGGTAAAGCTATTTTTTTGGATCAAGTATCAACAAAAATTGAATTTAAAAATAGATTGATAAAAACAACATTGAATTTATGGAAGAAATTGAAAACAAAGTTAGCTCCAGATGTGTCCCCAATTACAGAAATGGAAGATTTGAGGAATTTTCCATTAAAGATGGATAGGAAGGTGAGGGATATGTTTTTGAAAAATGATGTATTCCTGCTGAAGGATTGGATTCAGATATGTAAAAACAAAGAAAAAAGACTGGGAATTTATGAATAAATGAATTTGAACTGGTTTCAAGTTATTTTATTGAATAAATGGAACAACAAATATTTTTTGGAGACTAGTTTAACAAGACAAAGGACAGATTTTGAAGAGTTGGTATTTAAAAAAAGAAAGGGAGAGGTAGGAATTAAGGGCCTTGACAGTAAATTGTATAAAATGTTAAATGGTGACGACGAATCACAGGAAATATTAAGAAAAAAATGGGGAAAGGATTTGAATATTAGAATTTCGGAGGAAAGTTGGAGGTATAACTGGAAAAGAAGAATTATGAGATCTATGTCTGTGAGAGTCATGGAACATAACTATAAAATGTTGTGGAGGTGGTACCTGACACTGGTTAGGTTAAATCAGATGGATTGTACTAAAACGAAAATGTGCTGGAGATGTAAGACTGTTACGGGGACTTATGAACATATGTGGTGGGGTTGTGATGTGGTTAAAGCTTTTTGGCTTAAAATAGAAAATGAAATATCACAAATAATGGGTAGTAACCTTAAGCTGGAGTCAGGTACCACCTTCTTGATGGAATTTGACAATATGAATATGGAAGAACATAATAAAGAACTGTTAACAATAATATTGACAACTGCAAGACAATGTATTGCTAGAAATTGGAAGAATGATTCTATAGTAAATATAGAGGAATGGTATAGAGAAATGTGGCAACTTGCAATTAATGATAAGTTAACATGGGAATTGAAAATAAAAAGAGGTATGATAGATAAAAACAAATTTGGAATTATTTGGAAACCATTTCTGGTTTACACATTGTCTGAAGGTAAAGGTGGCAGACCAGCCCCAAGCCACATGAGTTTTTGGTTATAATATGTGATGCTGGGAAGCTCTGCAATTGCACTGGGGCATTATCTTATGTTTAGATTTGTTTTTTAAGATAGCGTATTTTTTTACATTAAAATAGTTTATGTTTAAACAAGATCGTTCAAATAAGGTAAAGTGAATATACACTATCTGTTATTATTGTATTTTAAGTATGTGATTTTATTTTTAATTTTTACTTGTAATTTGTACTTTTATGTCATTTTGTACTATGTATTGATGTCTTTCTTCTTTTATGTATTATTTTCCTTTTATAAAAATAAAAAATAGAATAAAAGGCAAAAGTTATAAAGTTACAATGTTTCAAAAATAATAATACTTGGAGCAAAATACAGCAAAATATTCTACTCTAAGGCAAAAACTAAATTAATCTACCTAATACTCACACTATAATGAAGAGTCCATGTAGTTCTCTGGCATACACAGTTTGCATCCTTCCAGGCAATTGTAGACAGCAGCTGGACAAAGACTCTTCTTTAGAGTGAGTCTGCACAATCTAATCCCTTTTAATATATTAAACAACCGATTCCAGACCTTCCTAATCACAATCTTAATCCACTTTAATGTTTACCAAAAGAAAAGCCCTGTCCACCCCTCTCCCTCACACACCTGTATTCCTTCCTCACTTTGCATTACTTCAGGAAACGAAGCAGGCTGCTTTTGATGACAAGACATAGGTTTGAGATGTTAGTTCCCCTTGGAAGACTTTCATGTCTTCTCCTACAGGAGATCAATTTCAGGTGTTACTTCCCCCTTAGTTCTTGGCCTATGCTGACTTCTGACTTCTCATCCAGCTTTCCAATGTCCTCACAAAAAGCCTTACAGGTTTTAAAGGGACTACATGTTCCATGTTCCCCCGTTTCTTGGCTTCATCACATATAATCATTGTTTTATGGAAAATTGGGTAAATTTGGATAAATCTATTTTGTCAGCATTTCAAGCATCTTAAAGGTTTTTATTTAATATTAGCATATTTTTGCCCAGCACTGCTGGGCTTTTGTGTGTGTTTTTTGGTGGCAGGGGTTACAGACACAACACAAGTACACACACACACAATACACACACAACCACACACACAACATAACCACACACACAACCATGCACACACACAATACACACACACTGCACACACAACACAACCAAACACACACTCATTGCACACACACACAACACAATCACACACACACAACACAACCACACATACAATGCACACACACATGCCATAGTTCTGCAGGGAGAGGAGGGGCTCCCCCTCCTCCCCCCGGAAGCCTCGATGACCACATACACACACACACACACAAACACACTCCTCCAATCCTCGGCGACAACTCCCAGAAGGCTGTGCTGGTGCGGGGGGGGGGGGGGACACCCAGCTGGCAAAAGGTAAGTGCAGTGGGGGTTAGAGAGTGGGGGCGCAAGGTGGTGGGGCATTTGGGTGGTGTACTTACCAGGGCCGTGCCTCCCCACTCCCTAACCCCCACCACTTACCTTTAGCCAGCTGGGTGTTTTTCCTCGCACATTTTTTTTAAGCTGGCACGCCGGCTGCCCCGCCTCCTCTGCACTCACGCCCTTCAGCCTCATTGGCTGAGGGGTGGCACAGCGCAGAGGATGCTGGGCCTGGTAGTTTTTTTTGTTGGCTGTGTTCGTGGGGCATTTGCCCCACTGACAACTGCCGGACCCTTGTGGCGATGGTCGGTTGGGGTGAAGGTAAGTGTGGGCGGCTCGGTACGGGATAGTAGGGATGGGTGTGGGCGTGTATATCGGATTCCAATGGTTGACACCCCTTCTTACAAGTAAAGATGTTTATATGCTGTATGTCTTTTTTAAAAAACAAACAGAAGAGTTAATATGAAGCTGTCTGGAGGATGTTCCCAGATTGTGTTCTGATAGGAAAGTCGAAATACTGTACTGAATTTTTTCTTGCTTTTTTCAGGTTTTAATTATGTCATATAGTAACCTTTCTTTCCCTCTTAAACCATAGTCCAAAGTAAACAGAGTTGTTTGCAATGGAAAAACAAACTGTAATCATTCTAAAGATACGTTTATTTCTTTTTAACTATTCCACTTGTATAAAACTCACCAGACCATGTCCTCCACACAACCATTATTCCATTTTGGTTGGTCAAAATTCAAGGCAGGTGGCAGGGTAAGATTTGACTAAAAAGTTGGCATCTGGATCAGTCTATGGACAGCAGCTTCAGCACAGTATATTCAGATCGACTTTTTCCTCCAAAAAATATTTTTATTTTTTTGGAAACTCTGAAACCAGTTATTACTGACCTCACCACCACCCCCAGAACATGTTTCCTTTGGGTAAACTTTGAATAGCACACCATCTATACACGAAGAAGCATCTGATTCCAACTTAACAGGGGCTGTTTTTGTAAATGTTGGGGCTCCAGAAGACTGAGTAGGGTGGCAGCTGCCATGTTGGGTCTACCTTCTTTGTCCCAGCATGCTCTGCATGGAACACAATTGGGTTGGCTGGTAGGCACCTCTCAGTCTGGAGGATATAAAAAGGGTCGGTGAAAGCTAGCCATTATTGCTGTATCTGTTCATTGTTGTCTGTTTCATCATTGAGCATGTGTCTAGAAGGCATACCTGATAGCAAACTAATTTGGTTGTATGTACTGAATTTGAATATGGGCCAGTTTTTGATATGAATATGAGATATGGGCATCACCTACCGTACATTCATTTTAAACTGATTGGAAGCAGAGTTCTGATCAATGTAAGCAACACTGATTTTGCATCATCACAAAATATTACCATAAATTAGGCAGAATTCAACAAAATCCATCATAGATTTTGGTCTCTCAAAAGAATGTAATGCACAGACATTTTAACATCTAAGAAGAACAACATTCCTGGGTTGGTTATCCTAAGTAGAAGGAAAATGTTTAATACTACTTTTGCAGACAGACTGATGTACAATGTACTTCAGACAAGATGTACAATATACCACACCAGAGATATATAACATCATGAGATTCAAGAATAAATTTTATGAGCTACTGTGTGAGGAACTAGGGAAGAGAAGCTTAAGAAATTGAGCCACACATTTGAAAGTGAAAGAAACTAAGCATGTAAACACATGGTTCTGAAAGTTCACTCACTTCTATTTTGTTTTTGCATGATAAATAAAAACCTGGAAGCAATAGCTGAAGCATTAGGAAATACAGATGTACCACTTCCCAAGATGAAAAATGAGTCATCTTGTAATTAATTAAAGTCATACAGAGCTTTAGTTATCTTGCAACATTTAACTTAAAATGGTCACAAAACAGAGTGGAAACAATGTGATGGGCATGCTTAGCCACATGTTTGTATGTTGCAAGAAGCTTCATGGAGGCCACTGCTTGGTCTATGATTCTAACCATTTAGGAAGCATTTTCCTTTTAAGTTCCATATATAGAAATGTAAAAACAGCGACGGTGGACAAGTTGCCATAGTTACAAATATAATATTGGCAAGTAATCACTGGTATTAAACAGCTGACCAAGATAACAGGATAGCTTTAGCTGATATCTGGATTAAGGATTATGATTAAATGCACACAAAGAAGCCAAAATTGGAAACCAGGGTTAAATTTAAAGGGTGAGTTCAGATAACACAATAAACCAGAGATCCTCAGGAAAACCTAGTTCATTTGTTTTGAATACCATGCTCTTGCTTGCTGCTGAATCACTTCTGCATGCAGTAGGAGTGGCTAAACAAGCCATGGAGCAGTTTATTGTGTCAAGTTTATAGTGCCATCCAGAAGAGTACAGCACAATATTGCTGAACACCATACTTGCTGAACTACCTGGAAACTCAGCTACTGGCCTCTCAAGCCATACAACAATCTTCCAGAGCTTTAGTGAGACCAGTTCTTCCAGATCTCCATGGATAATATGGATTATTTGGACTGCTCCTTGGAAGGTTAAATATTGAAGATGAAGCTAATGTTAAATATTGGTTAAATATTGAAGATGAAATATTGAAGATGACAGCAAATGAGAAGAGAGGATTCACTTGAGAAAGCCTTGATGCTGGGAAAGGTCCAGGGCAAAAGAAGAAGGAGGTGACAGAGAATGAAATTGCTAGATGGGCAATGGGCTGCGCGGGTTGAGGAAGATGGTGAAGGATAGGGGTGACTGGCGTGCAATGGTCCATGGGGTCACAAAGAGTTGGACTCGACTGTGCGACTGAAGAAGGAGAAGAACAAGAAGAAGAACAACAACAACAACAACTGTCAGGTTCTTGATGAACCAGACTACTTCCAATTTGATTTTTCAGGCTGCTTGACCTTCATTCAAGGACACTCCAAAGGAGGAAGCCAGGAGCACTGGGAAAGTCCCTAATCCTTATCTCACTCCTAACCAATCAGACGAAGCTCAATCCTAGTTGGTTAGCTCCTTTCAGTGATCATCCTTGATTGGATTCTCTTATCTACACCAAACCTTTTTGGGAGGAGAAAGGTTGCTCTCTTCATGTATTTAAGGAGCTGCTTTTCACCTCCAATTTGGCTCACCAGCTGATGCCATCACTGGCTCATTGGAACATTGCCCAACTCTCTGAGAAGAGATTAAACATCTAAGGAGCAAGCCCTCCCCGGGGCTCTGCCAAAGGGAAAAACTAATTATTTCTTTCTGTCTTTGTTTTATTTCAGATGCTTTACTTAAATAAATTACTGAAAAAGATTTATTGAGTGGATGTCAACTTACCCAAGCTAACCCAAGTTTTTACTAGGCTCTCTGCTTTGTACGCTACTGCGTAAAAGATTGCATACTCTTGGAAGTTACAGGAGAGGAATCCTCCCAGCAGGCTATGGTTCTGTATTGCTGGAGGTGACAGGAGAGACTGCACACGGGAGTGTGAGTGCCTATAACAGGTTGCAGCAGTCCGCTGAGCGCTACACGCCTCCCTTTCCTATGTCCTAACCTAGTTGTGAGCGCCGGGGCAGCGGCAAAAAAAATGGGGATGTAGTTGGGTGAAATAGACATATGAAGGATCCTGCCATAGGAACTCTGTTTACATTAGCTCTATACCAGTTTGAGCACAATTATTCCATGCAATCAGACAGACAAGAAATCTGCCTTCCTGGTAAATTACAGTCACTCAAATTTAGAAAATCTCAGTATTTGGTCCGTTAGCTAATTTTTGACTTCAACTTCTGGAATCACTGATCTTCAGTCATGCTGGCTGGGCCTTCTAGCAACTGATGTTCAAAACACTTGGAGGAACAAAGATTGAGAACTGGTGATTTATATGAACTCTGAAGTCACATTTATTATTTACTTATTCATTATATTGTATATCCTCCTTTGTTAATTCCATGGAATGCAAGGCAATGTAAATTAGTCTTCCCAGCCACACTTCCATCCAAACAGTAACCCTAATGCACTTAGCTGCAGCAAGAGTGCAATATCCTGGGCCTTCAAACCACAGCATATTCCCTAGTATAAAACTATTTTTAAAATTATGTTCTAAACCAGGCTTTCACTGCTCTCATTGTATACAATCCAGCCATCCACACAATGCTAGCTGCCAGTCACACAATTACTGCCAGGTTCTTGATAATAATTTCATGTCAGAGACTACTCTGAGTTGAAAGAATTTTTGTTGGAGAAACTCTGCTCAGGGGACGCCTGAATGAGACTCATTTCATGTCCCCAAGTACAGCCCTCGGGTATCAAAACCTGACCTTCCAGTATCCAAACGCAACATCTTAACCTCTAAGCCATCAGGGAAGCTAAACACATTTGTTTTTGCAGCTGGGCAAGACACAAAACAGAGTTTATCATGACTGACACACCATGCTGGCATACTCTATGTTGCATAATTTTGTTCAAAATTAACCAATGCTGTCATCTACTAAATGAGATTTTAGAAGGATATAACACTGGAACATTCATGTTCCAATACAAATCGTGATAGCAAACAAAACAACTGCAGAGAAAAACCAACTTCTCTACCAGGGGTCCTACTTTTCACAATAGACAGATAGATAGATTTTTATTTGTATGCCGCCCACTCAGCATACGCCGACTCAGGGCGGCTCACAACATATCAAATTCACAATACAACCAAATAACAGCACAATAAAATATCACAATGCAATACAAAATACAGTAAAATTATACAACACAATAAAATATTGGCTCAAAACAAATGTCCATGGCCAGCAGCTGCGGGTGTCTTTTCAAGCCTCCAGCCAGGTGGGGGTGGGGTGAAACAATGGCATCCACAGCTGTGCCTCTCTTCGCCCAACCGATGGAATGGGTTGCAGGGGGAGGCAGCAAAGTCCATGGTCCGTGGCTGCAGGCATTCTTTCAAGCCTCCAGCCAGGTGGGGGCGGGACAAAATGACAGCATCCGCAGCTGTTCCTCTCTTCGCACAGCCAATGGAATGGGTTGCAGGGGAGGCAGCAAAGTCCATGGTCCGTGGCTGCAGGCATTCTTTCAAGCCTCCAGCCAGGTGGGGGCGGGACAAAATGACAGCATCCGCAGCTGTTCCTCTCTTCGCCCAACCGATGGAATGGGTTGCAGGGGGAGGCAGCAAAGTCCATGGTCCGTGGCTGCAGGCATTCTTTCAAGCCTCCAGCCAGGTAGGGGTGGGATGAAACGACGGTGTCCACAGCTGTGCCTCTCTTCACCCAGCTGATGGAATGGGTCACTGGGGGAGTCAGCAAAGTCCATGGCCCACGGCTGTAGGCATCTTTTCAAGCCTCCAACCAGGTGGGGGTGGGGCGAAATGACAGCGTCCGCAGCTGTGCTTCTCTTCACCCAGCCGATGGAATGGGTCATGGGGGGGGGGAGGCAGCAAAGTCTCCCCCCTCAACTTCGGAACAATTTTTTGATAATTAACAAGAAATGTTGTGCCTAACATAACATCTTTTATAGGCCTGCTAAGATATTTGAGATGTCTCTTTCATCAATGAAAGCACACGCTATTAAAAGCATGGGACCAGTTGCTTAAACAGATATGCCCTATAACAGTGGCGGTGAACCTTGGCACTCCAGGTGCTCTTGGACTTCAATTAGAAGCCCAAGTTAGCACTCCTGCTGATCAGGGCCATACCTGTCAAGTTTTGGTTTTGAAAATAAGGGAAATTCTGTGGGCATGGCCAAATCGGTGGGCATGGCCAAATCGGTGGGTGTGGCCAAATCGGTGGCCATGTGTGACTTGCTGGGGGTGACCATGTGTCTGAGTAGGCTAGCCGCTTTCTAGTCATGCCTGCCACATGGCCATGAAAACATCTACAAACAGATAGCACTGGCTCTTTGGCTGTAAATGGAGATGAGCACTGCACCCTAGAGTTGGATACGACTGGCTTTTTGAGCAAGGGCCAAGGGTGACCTTTGCTAACCACTTGTAAATAAACAAAGGCAAAACCTCACAGCAATGTTGAATACCAATCAGGGATCTTCTGTTAAAGCTCACATTAAAATAAAGCAGTTAGTCTTTAAGGTGCCACAACGTTTTTGTCTTTTTGTTTTGTTTACATCCTGATGCGGTCCCTTGCACAGAATGGAACTTGAAATGGTAGCCATATTAGTCTGTGTTTTGTTTCAAGCAGATCAGGATGTAAACAAAACAAAGACAAAAACCTTGGGCTTCTGGGAATTGATGTCCAAGAACATATGGAGTGCCAAGGTTCGCCATCACTGGGCAAGAACTTCCACAAGCCCAATTGGGGGATGTGTGGACAATTAAGTCTGTTGGAGTTCAAAAAACAGGAATAGCACATCCCTAGCAGCCAGCTTAAAAGATGAGATCAGCAAATAATGCTGGTAGGATAGCTTAGTGAGTTCGTTTCTTAGCTGCAGAAACAAAGGCAGCCAGGACTCTGCACTTGGAGGGGGAGCTTTGGGAAACAGAATGCAGCCCCCTCCCCCGAAATGCAATGAAAGACGCAAAGACACACAGCTAGTTTCAGCCCCTTTTTCTTCCTCTTGCAACAACATACAGGACCCAGTCAGAGTTTGGGGGTGGGGGGTGGGGGCTGAGGAATTGGAAAACGAAACACAGACAGGAGCAAGCCCCCTCTCGCAATTAAAGAAGCAAACACACACACCTAGTTTCAGCCGCTTCCCTAACGCTGTGAGGGAGCTGCCGCTGAGCTCACGCCTCACAGAGTTTTTTTGACTTGTTCTTGCGTGGGTGGGGTTTTATGCAATTTCCCACGCATGCGCACCAGTCTCAGCCAACTCTCGCGATATTAGTCTCCCCCACCAGAGTGAGAGTTCAGCTCCCGGAGCTTTATCATAGCGCGGCAAACCCATCAAGTTTAAGTATAAAAATAAATATATAATAAAAAAATTAAAATTCAGGATAATAAGGGATTTGGGGGGAAAGGGAGAGGCCTGGGAAAGCAGTGCAAAAAACGTGACTTTCCCGGGCAAAATGGGATGGTTGACAGGTATGATCAGGGCTTCTGGGAATTGAAGTTCAAGAACACCTGGAGTGCCAATGTTCATCACCACTGCCCTATGACAAATAACAATGTCTCAAATTTTGCTCACTTCCTGCTATGGCAATACCAGCTTACCACTGCCCTTGCCATAGGCCTCTCCAGGTTCCTTCCCTAGCCTCCTTTACCAGCAGACTCAACTTTGGAACTGCTGTGACTCTGAATAACTGGTAGCCAGCATGTCGTCCTCTCTTCAATAGAGAGCCTTGCCAAAATATGGAGAGTTAATTTATTGGTAACATGGGTTTAGCTTAGTTTAGTTTACTCTTGTCTTTTACCCCCACTCAAGCAAACATACTTTGTATTATAAAACAAAAAGCTGTTTATTAATCGTTAACATAAGAGAAGAGTATTAATCATTTAGAAATATTCACACACAGGTTTCCCCTCATATAAAAGAACAAAAACCTATCTAGTATGAGTAATACTGCTGAAGCTTACATGGAGTTCAGGCTCCTTAGTGGTTCTGAGTCCAATCCTCCTCCCTGAGTGAACTTACTCGATTTTAGAGTCAAACTGACTCTATACTCCAAGTGCCTTCTTCTTTGGCCATGAGTCTTGGCATCTCCAAGTTCCCTCTTTCTTTCTCTCTCTCTCTCCTTATGCTCTCTTTTCTTATAGATAACTTCTTTCTCCCTGTAACTGGGTGTGGTGGCTGCATCTATCTCCTTCCAGGTGAGCAGCATACCACCCAGGCCTAGTGGCCTTTTTAAGCTCTGCAGGCTACACCAGCTGAAGAGCCTGTTGGAAAGGAAACAGGTCTTTTCTTAAAGGAGCAAAACTACACTTAACCCACATGCATAACTTTGGAAATTCCCAAATGCATAGCTTGTTACTTTTGCATTACACCTGCTGCCTGTCCCTGTGCTTACAATTTGACTTGGTCTTTGGGGCCCAAATCCAGATGAAAAGGATGGAGTGCAATAGATTAATGAAGTACAGTATCTGAAACTTACTATAGTGTGAGAGGAATCTTCCTTTGAGTAGAACCATGTCTGTTTTTTGTCAGTATCAATGACTGTATGGGTTCAACAGTGGGAGAGGAAGGAGCAGCAAAGATGCTCATCTTGCCCTGGTCCTGTAATACCTTCTGAAACATCAAAGCCTCATTGTATTGCTGAATAGCACTCTCTACCAACTCTTTGTTGCTTTGATCAATAGCTCTCTTTCAAGATGATTCTCAGCTTTAATAAAAAAACAAAACCCTAGGCTTTCCTCATAAACTCTTCTTATATTTTCTATGACTCTTGTAAAATAATAGGTTAAATAAGAACAATGGTTAGGTTCAGTAAGAATAATGCCTACAGAAACAAGGAGATATGGTGGAAAAGATGATGAGAAAGCAGAATATTGTGATACGCAATCTTTTTGAACAAACACCAGACCAGCTGAAGGATAGAATAATTGACTGGCTGAATAATTTGAAAATGGGGAAAGATTTTGTCAACGAAGATATTGCAAACGTTTATAGATTGGGGGTGAGAAGAGGAAGAAGTGCTCCTAGAAATGTTTTAGTCAAATTTGCAAATTGGGGGGATAAGCTAAAGGTGATGGCCTTTATAAAACAAGCTGGGTCTAGTGTTTTGAAAATTGACGGAAATGATGTGGAGGTTTATAACGACATTGCAGTCAATGAGCGGGTTTGGCGGTATAAAATGAAACCAGTAACCAAAATTTTGATTTCACGTGGGATAAAGTACAATTGGAGATTTCCACAGCAGCTAAGATTTTTCCATGACAAGAAAATGCATACAATTGATGCAGAAACAGATGCATTGGATTATTTGAGCTCAATTGAATTGGTTGAGGTGTCATCAAGAGAATGGCTGGCATTAAGGAAAGATTTGTTAGAGTCTGGAGGGATAAAAAGAGATTATGGGGGAATGGAGCAGGAGGGGCAGCTGGAGGGAGGGAGGAGGGATCGAAGGCAGAGAAAGGGGCTGGAGAAGGGTGAAGTATCTGGAGGAGAGAGGTCAGGATAGATGGGTAAGGAATATAAACATCTTCAAAGTTTAAAAGAGTAGTTAAAATTTAAATCTATTATTGTAGAATATAGCGCTGGAGCACTGTCTTCTTCTTTTTGTTTAGGTCACATCTTCCATGCCCCCCCTTCTTTGGGTACAAAGGCGGCTTTTTTGGGTAAAAAGGTGGGGAGGGTAGAGATGAACATTTTATGTAGTAGGTTTAGTTTTAATTGTGGGGTTGAATGTTGCACGCCCAATGGAGAAATTGGAGATTGTAGAGGAGTGCATTTGCCAATACTATGAGAAATATAAAGGTTCTAACATGGAATGTGAATGGTACAGGATCTCAAGTTAAGAGGAGAAGAATTGAATCAGCCTTAAGAAGGGATAGGCCGGATGTGATCTTTCTTCAGGAAACTCATCAAAAATCTCAGGATACAAACAAGATATTTTTAAAATCGATGCAATACTACGAAAAATCTTTTGGTACTTCAAAGGCAAGAGGGGTGGCTATTTTGATTTCGACTCGGTTGGGTTTTGAAATGACAAGTAGTATTTCCGATTCGGAGGGTAGATATTTGATAGTAAAAGGAAAGATTGATGAGGAACAAATAACATTGGTGAATATATATGCTCCAAATGATCAGCAAGAGGCTTTTCTAGAGAAAATGTACAAAACATTAGAGAAAGAGAGAACGACTAAAATGATAGTGGCTGGAGACTTCAACTTAATAAGGTCAAATCTAGATTGTACAAATCTACTAAGATGTGGGAAAAGAACTAAGAAGCCGATTTTGGACAATTGGTTGACTGTGTTAGGATTGAAGGACACATGGAGAGAGTTCAAGGGGTCGGAAAGGGTTTATACTTATTTTTCACATGTATACAATTCATATTCTAGAATAGACTATGTATTTGTAACAGAGAATATAATCAAAAGCATAGATGAGGTAGACGTAGGTATTTTCAAGGAATCAGAATGATGATAGAGTTGAGGATAGAGGATCGGGAGAAAAAAAGAAAGGTCTGGAGATGTGCAAAATTATTTAAGGAACCTAAATTTAAAGAACAAATAATGGAGAATTGGAAGGAGAGTTGGTATTGGAATGACACGGATGAGGTGAACTTTAATTTGGTATGGGATGCCATGAAGTTGGTTTTTAGAGGGGAAAGTATTAAATTGGCTAGTATTAGGAATAAACAACGCAAAGTGGAACAGGATAAAATTGAGAATGAGATAAAACATTTACAAGAACAGCATGCAAGAACTAAGGATAAGAAGGTTTTTGATAATTTACAAAGATTAAAGACTGAATTGAAAGGAAAAGATATAGATAAGGTAAAAAGAGACTTGGTATATTTAAAAAGAGAATTTTTTGAATACAGTAATAAGAATTCAAAATTATTAGCAAGGGCTGCAAAAGAAAAAAGAGAAAAAAGGGAAATTGGAGTTTTGATTAGAAAAGATGGGGTTAGATGTAATAGAACTGGAGATAAATGCAAAATTGTGAAGGATTTTTATCAGGAGTTATATGCAAAAAAGAAGATAGATGAGATAAAATTAAAAAACAACTGGAGAAACTAATAATTAATAAGATAGATCAGGAACACAGGAATAGAATGGAAGATAGGATAACAGAAAAGGAAATAAAAGAGGTTATTGCTAGATTAAAAACAGATAAAGCGCCTGGAGAAGACAGACTATTGGCTGAATTTTATAAGGAGTTTAAAGATTTAGTGGTTCCAAAATTGACTAAACTTTATAACTATATATTGGAAGGTGGACAAATTCCGACTTCATGGTATAGGACCATAATAGTGTTATTGCCAAAACCCGGGAAGGATTTGGAAAAAGTTGAATCACACAGACCAATTTCATTGATAAACCAGGATGCTAAGATCTTCACAGCGATATTGGCTAATAGATTGAACAAGTTTATGTGCAGCTATATAAATGAGGATCAGGTGGGTTTCCTGAAAGGTAGACATATGTCAGACTTGACAAGAAGAGTTATAGATTTAATAGACGTGGTTGGACAAACAAAAGAAAAAGTAGGACTATTATCATTAGATATTTTCAAAGCATTTGATTCTTTACAATGGGTAATAATTAATGAGATAATCAAATGCTATGGATTCGGAGATAAATTTAGGAAGACAATTGAACAACTATATCAGCAAGGTACCGCAATAGTTAAGAGTAAATGATGAGGACACAGAAGAAGTGAAATTAGAAGCAGGTACCAGGCAGGGCTGCCCACTTTCACCAATTTTATTTATCATGGCAATGGAAATGTTGGCAAAAGCTATAAGGGAAGATATGGAAATAGAAGGGGTTTTAGGTAATAAGATAAATCTTTATGCGGATGATACTCTCATAATAACTAAACATCCTGTAAGGGCATTGGACAGAATACAAGTGTTATTAAAGGACTTTGAAGATATTATGGGTTTGAGAATAAATTGGGATAAATCAGAAATGATTCTATATAATATGAGCAAAGAAGATCAACAAAAGATAAAAGGAAAGGGTAATCTACAAATTAATGATAATTTGAAATATTTAGGGATAAATATTTCAAACAAATTTGAAGATCTTAACAAACTGAATTATGTAAGACTGAAAAAAGAAATCAAGGATAGAATACAGGGGTTACAAAAATTGAAGTTGTCCTGGTTTGGAAGAATAGCAATAAGTAAAATGATGTTATTACCAAGAATTATTTTTTTTATTTGATGCACTCCCAATTCAACTTAAGGATAAGGAAATCAATGAGTTTCAAATAATGATTAATAATTTTTGTAATGGGGGGAAAAGATCCAGATTGGCAAAAAAAATGGTATTTACCTCAAAAAGATGGTGGGTTAGGAATGCCAAATTTAAGAACATATTATCAAGCTTTTCAAATTAAGAACGTTGTGAAGATCTTAGCAAGGGAAAAGGCAATTTGGGAAGAAATTGAAATGAAAGAACTTAGTTATAGGGGGAAAATACTCTTTCTAGGAGGCGACATCGGGAAAGTAAATACTAAAAATAAGATGATGAAGACATTATTGGGAACATGGAAAAAAGTGAGAAAAGTGTTGCCACCAGATATTTCTCCTATTATTGAATTGGAGGATATTGCAAATTTTCCAATAAGAATTAATAAAAGGATTAAAGAAGTATTGGATAAGAATGAAGTTTTCCTGTTGAAAGATTGGATACGGGCATGCAGAGACAATGAGAGAAAAATAAATTTGTATGCACAATTGAAATTAAATTGGTTTCAGATAAAAATAGTAAATAAGTGGAATTGTAAATTTATGAATGAGGCCGGATTAGAAAGAGGGAAGACAGAGTTTGAAGGTTTAGTTTTGAAAATAAGAAAGGGACAAAGTGGTATAAAGGGGCTGATGAGTAATATATATATAATGATAAATAAGGAAGGTAATCCACAAGAGGAGCTGAAAGCGAGATGGGAACAGGATCTTGAGATGAAGATTGAGGATCAAAACTGGAAAAATAAATGGAAGAAAAGAATTATGAGAACTCTGTCGGTTAGAGTAAAGGAGCACAATTATAAAATGTTGTGGAGATGGTATTTGATAGCGGTGAGATTGCATCAGATAGATTTAAAAAATGATGAAATGTGTTGGCATTGTAAGAGTGCATTGGGTACATATGAACATATGTGGTGGAGATGTAAGGTTGTAAAGGATTTTTGGGAAGGTATTGAGAATGAGATAAATGAAATTATGGGAACAAAAATCAAATTGAGTGCAAATACCATCATGCTGACAGATGTGGAAAATATAAATTTAAGTAAAGATAAAAAAGCATTGCTTGAAATAATGCTGACAATGGGTAGATTGTGCATTGCGAGAAAATGGAAAAATGATGTGATTATAAAAATTGAGGAATGGTATAAGGAAATGTGGGAATTGGCATTGAACGATAAATTAACATATGAGATAAATATGAAAAAGGGGATTATTAAAGAAAATAGATTCTGGAAGATTTGGAAAACTTTTGTGGATTACTCTTTGAAGGGAGAAGAGTTGAATAGACCTGCACCCGTTCACAAGGGTTTTGGGGAATGATTTCATAATGTTACTCTGTGCTCTCCAGGGCAATGTATATAACACAGGGTGGTTAGTCTTTTTGTTTTCTTTTCTTTTTTGGTTTAAATCTATTAATTTTAAAATTTAGTTATGTCATTTTTGTATTGCTATTACGAAGTAGTAGGGTGACTTGGTGGATATATGATATATTAGAGATTATGAAATGTACAAACAGATGGTGAAAATTTAAAAATTTAGA
Organism: Bradypodion ventrale; assembly: GCA_035047345.1. Classification (NCBI taxonomy): domain Eukaryota; kingdom Metazoa; phylum Chordata; class Lepidosauria; order Squamata; family Chamaeleonidae; genus Bradypodion; species Bradypodion ventrale. Next base: position 67,827,595 of record JAWDJE010000006.1, on the reverse strand, counting down.
TTTGGAAAAATTATAAACAACATTGATAAAAACATTGTACCAAGGAGAGAAATGGAAGGGGGAAGTAAAATAACATCGAGTCACAACTGAAATATAGTGTTATTATTGGATGTGAATTTGATGTATGTCTTTATATATTGTATTTATGTTAAAATTTAATAAAAATAAATTTTTTTAAAAAAAGAAAAAAAGAAACAAGGAGAAAATGCAATGTCAAGCTGTCATTTTATTGCATCCTGTGGCTTCACACCATCCTTTTATAAGCTGGTTAGGCACTGTATCTTTAAGGTTATCTGAAGGTAGATAGCTTTACCTATTGCAGATATGGGGCTTGCCTTTTGATAAATCTATGTCATGGATCTCATCCTTAGCTTTTCCCTATATGTATCATTTCCCCCTCTTCTCTTTCTATGTGCCTTTCTAACCATCTACTGCACTGATCAGATCAACTTGTTAAATATGCAACAACTTTTTGAAAAATAAAGACAACACTTTACAAGAGACTAACTTTATTTTCCCAGAAGTGACAAAGAAATCACCTTTAACAGGACATACTGCACTGAAGAGCAGCACAAATGACAAACCCAAAAGAAAGCACAGCCCCAACAATCAGGAAACTAATACTGTAAGTATTTAACTAGTCTCTGGAAGCTAATGATTAAGGAAAACTTACAAGGAAGTCCTGCACTCAGTCCTCATAATGTGCAATCTTTACCTATAAGAAGGGGGTGGAGTAGTACGTATCCAGCATATGTGTCCACACCCGGCCCAACCATCCTGTACCGAGCCAGCCACACTTACCTTAAGACCCTGTGAGCATCGCCGCAAGGGTCTTGATGCCGAGAGTGGGGCACCCGCCCCATGAACACGAACAAAAAAAACCCCTATGTTTCCCAGCGTCTTTCATGCTGCACCACCCCTCAGCCAATCAGACTGAGGGATGCAAGTGCAGAGGCGGCCAGGAAAGCAGCACACACTAAAAAAAAGGCCGTCCAATGCACAAACCACTTCCCTCCATGAGACACTTCGTCTCCCGGAGGGAAGCCATCCCCAGCTCACTCTATGTGCCGGCGGGCTAGGCTGCTCACCTTCCGTGCCTCCATGGCACGGCCTGTCCTCCATCCCCGCTGGCGCTGAGGCCTTTGCCGGTAAGGGGGGGCACCAAAAGCAGGCAGCCCAGCCAGCAACCAACGCACCTGCCCGACCGGCGAAGACCTCCACCACAGTGGGCAGGTGGGCACGTCAGTTGCTGGCTGAGCCGCCTGCTTTTGGTGCCCCCCACCTGACCGGTAAAGGCCTTGGTGCCAGTGGAGATGGAGGACAAGCCGTGTCATGGAGGCACAGAAGGTGAGCAGCCTATCCCGCAAGGCTGCGCTGGGAAGGCGCAGAGAGCAAACGACCCAGCCGGCAACATGTAAGTGGGGCGGAGGACAGGGACTGAAGGGGTGAACAAGCCCAGGGACCATGCTGCCCACCCTGGTCTGGGAGGAGAAAGGGGGAACACGAACCTGCCACCCAGCTCCTTCCCCCCATCAGTCCCTGTCCCCCACCCCACTTACCTGTTGCCAGCTGGGCCGTTTGCACTCTGCACTTCCCCGGTGTGACCTTCTGAGCTGGGCTGCTTGACTTCCGCGCCATCGCAGCCCAGCCTGAGGCACAGAGAGCAAGTGGCCCGGTGGCTTTGGTGGGGTTGCGGGAAGGACGGGGGCCTTGCCTGACAGAGGAAGGGAGCCCCCTTCCCCTCCAGGCAAGGGCCGTATGCATGCGTGTGTGTGTGTGTGTGTGGTTGTGTTGTGTGTGTGTATTGTGTTGTGTGGGGTTGTGTTGTGTGTGTGTGGCGTGCGTGGTGTGTGTGTGTGTGTTGTGTGTGTGTCCAAAAAAAAAGCCACCCCAACCACCAACACACACAAAAAACCTGCCCAGTAAGGCCGGGCAAAAAATGCTAGTTCATTATATGAAGTCAAGAAGCAAACCCCTATTCAATTTCTAAAAGCTTCTGGCAAAGGCAGTAGTGTTAGAAGGAGAGATTAATAACTGTATGCCTTTTATTCAGGTTTTTAATCATATTAATATAAATGTAAATTAGTTCTGAGATATGTCTGTTTTTACATATTACAGTTTAAGCAACTCCTTCATATTCTATGTCTTCCCTAAACTGGCATTTTCTTGATGTTACAGACTGTATTTCTCATCAGCCACAATCATTGTGGCACACAGTGATATGATGGAAGCTATCTAGTCATACCTGCCACATGACCACGGAAATGTCTGCAGATGCAGACAGCGCTGTCTCTTTGGCTGTAAACCAAGATGAGCACCATACCCTAGAGTCGGTTACAACTGACTTTCGAGCAAGGGTTACCTTTACCTTATAGCACAACAGATTTTGAAAGTATCAGATCTCTAGCATTCTTCTTCATTGGATAATTTGCCTAAATTGCAAACATTTCAGCCAGTTCAACCCTTCTTTCTCCACATGTTTTCCTCTTTCCTTTTCCAGCCTGAACAACCTTTTTAAGCCAGGGGCCGGATCACGCTCCCACAGACAATTTTGGGGGTTGGACGGCCATTTTAGCCTTCCTCCACCACATGGCACTTCTTGGTGTGGTGGAGGCAGTGAGGGGCCACATGAAATGATGCCATGGGCCACATCCGACCCATGGGCCACAGGTTGAGAATCCCTGATATACACAGTACAGAGCTTGTAAATATGGAATGCTGCTGCAAAGCTAGTTGAACATGGTGCACAGGAACATCTTCCAACAAAACATTCATATGATCTCTTTTGCCACAGGCTAGATGCACACTGAGCTGTTGGATCCAGATGTGACAGGTTGAGTGGATGAATAGCAAATCTGTTCTACTGTAAAATGGCTTCATCAACTGTCCTTTTTTTCCTGACCCAAACCACAAAATGCTTGCAGTGGGGAGACCGGGGAAAAGATCAAAAACAGTTATAGTTTTTCTTCCATGTGAAATGTCATTTTGGATTTTTATTTCTCTTTCCCATGGTATATGAAAGAGGGGGGAGGGGGGGAGGGAGAGAACTGAACATATTCCTTGAAACAATGAGGCCTCATTCATCATTGACATGGTGCTACCTAAAAGATACAGTGATCCCAGTCATACATAACAGAAGCAGAAGAGCCTTGCATACACAAAAAAGCAACCACACCGACTGATTCTCTTTCTTAGTTATCAGGACCCTTCAAAGGACAGAAATAACAAATAAGGACATTCAAGGTATGAAGAAAATGTTGAGTTCTGACATCATGTTCCTTGGAAGACTGCTCCTTAGGTCCACTAGAAGTTGGGACAATGGGGGGCATTCCAAGATGGCGAACTGAGCGCAAATCTTTTTCCTTTGCTGCTGAAAGAGGAGCCACTTAAAGTGAAATAAAATGTAATAAAGGGATTTAATCTACCCAAAACTGGTGATAAGAAAAAGAGGATTTTTTTGTGGACCTGCTGTTTGCTGTGGCGAGCCCAGAGACGAGTGAATGGAGGATTGCGGATGACTTTTTTATCCATCCGTTTGAGCCCCTGCTCGGGGCTGAGGCTGCTGTGTGGAGTGGTGGTCCGAGAGGTCAGACGAGGCTGGTGTCAGGGCTGAGCGGAGCAGAAGGAGGGGGCGGAGCTTTCTGGTTGGCTGAGTTGTGAGTGGGCTGAGAGGAAAGAGAGAAGACCCAGGCAAGCGGAGTTGAGGCGGACGGAGAACGGGACAGCAGTTCCAGCGAATGTTTTTGCATAAGCAAGCAGGCAGGCGAGTGGAGATTGGGGCTAGGGAGGGTCTGTCGGGGGAAGTGGAGGCAAACCCCGGCCAGCCCTGAGTGGCCCCAATCCAGAGTGAAAGTCAAGAGGAGGGGCTCACGAAGAGGAGACTGCAGGGGTCTGGGCTATGGGGGGGTTGTCGATGGGGAGTGAAGGCGAAACCAGGGGAACCCCATACGGCCCTGATCTGGAGCCAGGACTGGGTTTATCAACAAAGGAAGTGAGCTGCCCGTTCCGAATCGACCTTTGAGATATTAATGTCTTTTTTTGTTTCCTGTCTTATAATTTAAGAGTGGACAAGAGCTTGAGAGGACTTTTATAGAATGATTTGTGTTTGATGAAAGACTTTCTTCTTCTTCTTCTTCTTCTTCTCTTTTCTATTGTTTCAAGATGAGGCTTGGACTTTGGTTAAGTCTGTAGTTTCATGACGTGGTTGAATTTGTCTATTCCTTATTTTTCTCTTTATCCACACCTCTTCTGGAAGAGGCTAGGTTTTTTTTAAGGAGGCACGGAGAGGTTAGAACAAAGTAACTTTGATAATAAGAGAATTTTTACAAGAAGATCAGTTTGGACAATGAATGGTGATAAGTGATAATTGGCCTAGACTCTACTGATAATTTTGAAGTAATTTTTTTCATTTCTCTATTTGTTTTTGTTCCTCTTATTTTTGTGACTTAAAAGAAGCTTTCTCTCTCTCTTTTTAGATTTGTTGTGTTATTAAGGTGGTTCAGCAAAGATTGTTTGGCTTGGAGAATTGCATGAGAGAAGAAAGACAAATTTTGAATTTTTTTATTTTTAACGCTGTGAACTGAGACATTTTAAATACTTTGAACATTCTAAATAAGGACATTAATATAATTGAACCTCGATTTGGACTCAGAATTTTAAGATAAATTGGGCCTTTTTATCTATTTTTTTCTATTACTATACAAAGGGAAGAAGGGGAGGGGAAAAAAGAAAAAAATAACTGTTTTTTTAGAGGGAAACAAAAGAAAGGAAAAAAAGGAAAAAAGAAGATTCAATTTAATTTTGGTTTGTGATATATTTTATTTATTTGTTTATTTAATTTATTTATATTCATATTTATATAGCCGCCCAACTCACAAAGACTCTGGGCGGCATACAATCTTAAAACCCTTAAAACAAGAACAACCCCATTAAAACAGATTACCCCACTAAAAACCCCACACGTTAAAAAGTGGAAGATTACTTTTATATTAAACTAGCAGGTAGGGGTCACGACATCTTCAGGACCCCACACCTGCCCCACCAGCCATGTTTTCAGATTTTTCCTGAAGGGCAGCAATTCTGTCTGCAACCTTAGTTCCACTGGCAGGATATATATGATTGATATATATATATATATATGATTGATATATATGATTGATTGATGTAAGTGACTTTTCTCTTCCTTCCTCTTCTTACTTTTTTATTATTTTATGTCTTTGATTCTATGTAAATCAAGAGAAAGGTTGTAATACTGAATGATTTATGAATGGTTTATGAATTGTATTTGGAAGGGCAAATTTAAGTGGATGAGGTGACAAGGAAGAGTAAAAGAGAAGGAAAAAATTGTGAGTTGGGTAAGAGACAGAGAAACATCCTCGGATAGGAGTTATCAAAGACTTGTTCGGGCAGAAGAAGAGGAAAAACAGGTGAGGAAGACATTAAGACAGGAGGTTAAAGACACAGAAGAGCAAGAGAGAATAAGGAAAATATTACAGCAACAGCAACAACAAAAGAAAGCTCAGACTCAAATTCCAACCCCATCTGTTCCAACTACTACAGTAATAACAACACTGATATCAATAAAAATGACAACAACAGCGACTGCAACAACAACTTCGGTAACAACAACAATGGCTACAACTATGGGACCTTCTACTGTTACAACTGCAAGTACAATAATGCCAAAAATATTATCACCAATTACTACTGCTTCGGGAACAATTGCAGTGTCTTCAGCAACACCAATATCAACTGATGTAACAGCAGGCGCTTCCGGAAAGATATAATCAACAGGGGCAATTAAAAAAACCTCTAAAGAAACAATGGGACCAGAGACTGAGTTTCAAATAGTGTGTGATTTGTTGAAGACAATGGAGACAATGATTAAAACTGGGTTGGCAGAATCTGAAAAGCATAGAAATGAAATTACAGACAAATCTGATAAAAATTTTGATGATTTTAAAAAGGGGCAAGATCGATTAAAAATAGAACAGGAGCAAATCAAAAAAAGATAAAGAAGAGGTAAAGGATGATGTAAGGAAGATGAGAGAGATTCAGAAGGAGAGTGAGATCATGGTGGCAACTTTAGAAAAATGGGTTAAAATGCTTGAGGAACAACAAAGATGAGCAAACATTGTGATTTGTAATGTTTCAGACAGAAATCCAGATAAATTAAGAGACAGGATAGTGGAATGGATGAGTAATCTAGAGATGAGATATAAATTATCATCAGATGATATTGTAAGTGTTTTTTGCCTAGGGCAAAGGAGGGGCAGAACCAGTCATAGAAATGTGTTGGTTAAATTTGCTTGCTTGGCCGATAAAATGAGACTGATGTCCCATAAAAGGTTATCCAGTTCATCCCTGAAGGTTGATGGAGCAGATATAGAAATCTACAATGACATTCCAGTAGAAGAAAGAATTTGGCAGCAAAAGATGAAACCAGTAACTAAGTGGATGAGGGATAAGGGTGTTAGATACAATTGGAAATCTCAAAAACAGATGACTTTCTGATATTTATTTATTTATGTAATTTATAGCCCGCCTTCCTGGTGGGAAACACCACTCAGGGCGGCTAACCACAAAAGAGGAAAGTGGAAAAAGGGAAAACAAAAATAAGCTGTTAAAAACATTCACAGCTTAAAAAAACCAGCTAAAATCCACATGAAAACACATAAAACCTATGTAAACATTCAAAAACAACCCTCATATTTGTGTTGTGGTCTGGGTTCGAATTGTGCAGAGTTAAGCCGTTAGCTTTCGGAAGCAGCGGCGATGCCCGAGTGGTTTTATCTCTCTCTCCCAGACAATAACAAGCAGTGATGCAGAGTAACAGTGCAAACAGGAAAAAAACTTTTACTCAGCAGAATCTTAACCCATAAATCAAAGGGTTAACCGTTGGAACTGGCTATAGGTTGCTATGCCTCGCCCTACTTGCCTGCACTCACCCTTCGTGCACACGGCCGATCTGGGTATGCAGGTCAATGAAGGATTTAGAAAACCGGCAGTGGGGCAACAGCCCCACAAACGCGAAGAAAGGGAAACAACTTCACTTCCCAACATTCCTTGCACCGCGCCGCGCCAGAGCCAATCAGGCTGAGAGGCTCTCGCACGGCGCAGCATTCGGAAACGCGCCACAGCCAATCAAAAGAAAAGCATTTTTAAAAAACGCAGCACAAACACAAAGCACCAACCCATTACTACAAGCCCCAGTGTCCTGCCGCCATGAGCACGCAGAACGCTGAGGAAACCGGCGCCCGAAAAATTAAAAAGAAAAACAACTCACCGCCTAACAGCCAAGCACACACCAGCTGGCTTTCTTTCCCTCAGCAACAGCGCCTGAAGGTCCCGACTGGAGTTTCCCCCCCTTTAATATCAGTGGGTGGGGGTTGCGATCCCCCTCTCCGCTGGCTACCCTAGGGTTGAGAGGTTTGTGAGAACAAAAGGGGTATGTTTCCCAAACCCTTCTGGACTCAGGACACCAGGGAGAGGGGATCGATTCCCACCCCCCTCCTTAAAACAACTCCGTCTTTTCTTCTCTTTAAAAACAGAGTTGTTTTAAGGAGGGGGGGAGGGAATCGATCCACTCTGCCTGCTCTACTGGGTCCAGAAGAGTTGGGGGGACATACCTCTTTTGTCCCCACAAACCTCCCAATCCCAGGGGAGCCAGCGGAGAGGGGGGGTCGCAAGCCCCACCCACTGATATTAAAGGGGAAACCCCAATCTACTTTCACGACTCCACACAAACAAAGCACCATAACACAATAAAAACCCCCTCCCTACCACCTAGCCCACCCTTCCTAACCCCCAACGACCATGCTCCCCTCCCCATCACCTAACCCACCCTTCCTAATCCCCAACGACCATGCCACCCTCCCCACCACCTAGCCCACCCTTCGTAACCACCAACAACCATGCCCCCCTCCCCATCACCTAGCCCACCCTTCGTAACCACCAATGACCACGTACCTTCCCCACCACCAAATAAATAATTTTTTAAAAATTACTAAAAACACTCAAACACATCCAAAAATACACAAAAACAAAAACACCAAAAACAATACGAAGTAAACAAAGACACAATCAAAAACAAAACAAACAGACAAAAATACAAATTCCAAACCCCCCTCCCCCCGCCCACACACATACACAAAAGAAAGAAAACAAGCAAACTTACCAAAAGAGGTGCTACCTCCACCAGGACTGGAAAAGAAATGAATAAAGAAAGACACTACTTACCAGAAGAAGCTCCACCCAGAGGCCAGGAGAGAAAAAAAAGTCAAAATACAATAACCCCTACCAGCACCACCTGCTGGCCACAATAGTAAAAACAATTCAAAAACACACAACAGCCCCAAAGAAAGCACAAATTCACAATTTTACACAAAAGGTCACACCAATAAAAACAAGTTAAAAAAATTACACTAAACACACTTTCACACAAATCACAAATATATGTCAATAAAATACAATAGAAACTTTTAAAAATCCTGTGCTGAGTTATAACTCAAATTTAAACTCAAAACATCTAAACACATTTTAAAAACATTGAATGTAAAAAACATTTACTTTTACATTATTAAAATTATTACCTACGGTACAACTTATTAAAAAAATTCAAAAAACTAAAACATTATTCGCTTACATAAAACAATTTGAAAAAATTATATCATACTTTCTTCTTTTATTAATCCTCAAAAAAAACCAAAAACGCAGAACACAGTTAATAACAGCCAAGCCAAAAAATTATAACATAAATAAACATTTAAAAAATTAAAATTTCAGACTAAGCAATTTTTTAAAAAAATTAACACAATTTAACCTTCCAACACAATGTAAATCTATTGCAAAAATAAAATTGGTTCATTTTTTATTAAAACACACGGGGGGAAAGCCCGGCAACACCGGGCAACCCTTGCTAGTAGTTCATAAAGATAACATAAACAACAGATTCCTCTCTGAGAACATAAAGCAGATAAACAGTCTGTAAGTCCTTGTGAGCAGTACTTTAAGTCCTGAGACACAGTGCAAGTACTCACTGCAACTCCAGCATTCTCCTGGCTGGCTGTAGGTTGGACTAAGTCCTTTTTTTCCTGGCTTGTTCCTTCAGTTGAGTTTCAGTCTTCTGAAGACTGCTTTGGCTCTTTCTCTCCTCCAGAGAGTGTCAGCAAAGCCACCAGCTTTCACTCCAGGCAAAACAGTGAAGTCCTTAAGGCGGTAAACTAGCAAACAGTCCGGCTAGCATCCATTCAGTATGCCATGATGCAATGGCACGAAGCCTATGGCATCAAGCAGTTCTGCCATACAGCATTTGGCATAGAAGGGTTTAGGCATAAAATCTTTTGGCATGAAGGCAAAGGTGGCTACTGAGAAGCCCTAATTTATACATGATATTCTGCTCAGTCACCCACTCAGTAGATTCAGCTGGGTGCTCCTTTGCAGAAACCCTTAAAGACATAGTTTCATGTATCTTACACAATACTACTTGTGCACCGATCAATACATCCCTATCACCACCCACAATTAAAACTGAGATCCAAGACAGGACAGGTCTATCTCCCTGGCTAGACAAGCCAGCGGGCCTGAGAGGTGGAGATTATCAGAAATTGGGAAGAAGGATGGAAGTTTAACGATAATGGTGAAGTAAGTTATAATATAGTCTGGGATACCATGAAAGCGATCTTTAGAGGTGAGAGTATTATGTTGTCTAATTCTAAATACAGACAGTTTAAAGTAAAACAGGAAGATATGGAAAAGGAATTAAAGTATTTACAAGAGGAACACATGAGGATGGGGAATAAGGAAACATTTGAATCAATGCAGAAATTAAAAAAGGAAATGGTAGGGAAAGATATAGAAGAGGTAAAAAGGAATTTAATATATCTAAAAAGGGAATACTTTGAATATAGCAATAAAAATTCAAAGTTATTGGCAAGATCGGCTAAGGAAAAAAGAGAGATTGGAACCTTGATTTCAAAGGAAGGTGTCAGATGTCATAGAATTAAGGATAAAATAGAGATAGTAAAGGAGTTCTATCAGGAGTTGTATTCTAAAAAAGAGGTAAATGTGGGGAAATTAAGAGACTTTTTGGAGAAATATATAAATTAAAGGTTGTTGCAGGAACATAAAGATAAAATGGAAGATACAATTTCTGAAAAAGAGATTAAAGAGGTTATTTCTAATTTGAAATTGGATAAATCACCAGGTGAGGATGGACTTTCGCCTGAGTTCTATAAAGAATTTGAAGACATAGTTACCCCAAGATTAAAAAAGTTGTTCAATTTCATATTGGAAGGAGGGCCAATTCCAACTTCATGGACTAGATCTATAATTGTTTTGATACCTAAATCTGGGAAAGACCCAGAAAGGGCTGAATCATTTAGGCCAATATCTTTAATAAATCAAGATGCAAAAAATGTGTACAAATATATTAGCAAATAGGTTGAATGGCTTTATGGGAAATTATATAAACAAAGATCAAGCAGGTTTTTTAAAGGGTAGACACATGGCGGATTTAACTAAGAGAGTTGTTGATTTGTTAGACCTTGCTATAAATAGGAAAGAGAAGATAGGAATGCTATCACTTGATATTTTTAAGGCTTTCGATTCTCTTCAATGGATAACAATAAAAAAGATAATCCTTTCTTTTGGTTTTGGGATAAAGTTTAGGAATGTCATAGAGCAATCATATCAGCAAGGATTGGCAAATGTTAGAATAAATGATGTTTATACTGAGAATATTAAATTAGAAGCAGGAACAAGGCAGGGATGTCCGATATCACCAATTTTATTTATAATGTCCATGGAACTGTTAGCAGAGATTATAAAAAGAGATGATAATATTATGGGATTGGGAGGAAATAAAATAAATTTATATGCGGATGATACCTTGGTTATTATGAAACATCCAGAGAAGGCATTGGAAAGAATTCAAGACCATTTAAAAGAATTTGAGGATATTACTGGTTTAAAAATAAATTGGGAGAAATCAGAAATGATAACATGTAATGTGAGTAATGACGAACAACAAGAAATATTGTGGAAATATAAAATACAGATTAAAGACAATTTAAAATATCTGGGAATCATTATAACAAATAAATGACAGACAATTTAAGGTGATTAAAGATCAAATTATACAATATAATAAACTGTGTCTGTCATGGTTTGGTAGAGTCACTTTGTGTAAGATGATGTTATTACCAAAAATTAACTTTCTATTCGATGCTTTACCAATTCATTTTAAGGATAGAGAGATTAAGGAATTTCAAGATCTGTTAAATAGGTTTTGTAACGGTGGGGGAAAAGCTAGAATTACTAAAGGTATATATCTCAAAAAGAAGGGGGTCTGGGAATTCCCAATCTTAAAAATTATTATATGGCATTTCAAATTAGAAACATAGTTAAGATTTTGATGAAGGAAAAGGTGGTTTGGGAGGACTTGGAGATGGAAGATCTTGAGCAAATTGGCAAAGCAGCCTTTTTAGATAAAGAAAGGGGAGGATTTAATATTAAAAATAGGGTGTTAAAGTCAGTGTGGGAGGTATGGAAGAAGATGAAGGGAAAATTAGTCCCAGATATATCTCCATTAATAGAAATTGAGGATTTAAAAAGTTTTCCGATAAAAATAATTGGGGGGCTGAGATCAGTGTTGATGGGAAATGATGTTAGTTTGTTGAGTCATTGGATCCGAATGTGTAACGATGAAGAGAAAAAAGCTGAAATATATGAAAAAAATGAGGTTAAATTGGTTACAAGTAGTAAGAGTTATCAACTGGAATAAAAAATATTTAAAAGATCCAAGTTTGGAAAAGAATAGGACAGAATTTGAGGAATTATTATTTAAAATAAGATGAGGTAATATTGGGTTAAAGGGGTTAGTTGCAAAAATTTACAAGATTTTAAATAAAGACAGTAATTCAGAAGAGATATTGAGAAAAATTTGGGAAGAGGATTTAAAAATAAAAATATAGGAATTAAAATGGTGATCTCTATGGAAACGAAGGATAATGAGGACTATGTTGATTAGAGTTAAGGAACACAATTACAAGATGTTATGGAGGTGGTATTTGACCCTGGTAAGATTGAATCAGATTGACAGGACAAAAAATATTAAGTGTTGGAGATGTAATAAAATTTTTGGAAACTATAATCATATGTGGTGGAATTGTAAAGAGATAAGATATTTTTGGAAAGAGATTGAGAAAGAGATAGTGGGAATGATAGGAAACAGGATTAAGATTGGAATATGTGCCGCTATGCTCATATATCTAGAAGGACTAAAAATAGATAAGGAGGAGCAAGAATTGATTGTGATTTTTATGTCTACGGGTAGACAGTGTATGGCAAGAAAGTGGAAGGATCTGATGAAATTAAAATTGGAAGATTGGTTCAAGGAAATATGGCAGCTAGCTTTGAATGATAAATTGACTTGGGATTTAAATGAGAAGAAAGTTAAGGAAAATAGATTTTGGAAGATTTGGAAATCTTATGTGGAATATTCACTTTTTTAAAATGGAGAATACAAGCCGGTACCAAAACAATTAATTTTTTGGAAATATTCATTTCTGATGAGACAGGCCACATCCCTCTTTGGCATTGTAATATATCACTGAGTGATTTATATTGTTTGATTCTTTGTTTTTTTTTAAGTCGAGAAAGAGACTGTAGACTATGGTGAGATGGAGTGATTATAAATGGGTAGAAAATGATTAAGAGAAAGTACTTTTTTATTTTTTAGAGTATTTACTAATGATAATACTAATAATAATAAAATAAGTTGCTATTAAATATGAAAATTGTTTAAGACCTCACTATTTTCTACAAGGGAGTTTATAATTAGATGATATTATTTTATTATGATGTAAATTGGATATGGTAACGTATATATATCTTTATTGTTTTTTCTTTATTCTATTAATCTTTAATATGATGTATGTTTTATTGTTTTTTCCTGTTTTGTTGCGCTTTATGTATATTTGAAAAAGTCTATTTTTTAAAAAAAAGAAGAAGTTGGGACAAGATTTCTGCTTATATAAAGCAGGAAATGACAAACCATTACGCTTGTCAGACAACTGTAGTTGTCACAGGATAAGCTCAGTGGCCTTGAGCTATAATGGCAACATGAACAAAAATTCTACAAAATAATTTCTAAACAGAATTTCTATTTCTAAAGCTAGAAATAATTTATATTGTATTAATTAACTATAACTGACAACCTCTATTTTCCCCACCTCATGCCTATGTAGAGCTGTGGTGAAGGGGTGGGGGACAGAATAACCTGAATTTCACTAAGGGACATCCAGGATCATGTCCAAGCAAGAAGATGTTGTTGCTCAGTGAAGGTCCCAACCCAAACAAAAATCTTTTTCACAACCCTCTCCATCCATAAGGGTCCACAAGGCAGCTTTGACTGGCCAGGGCAGTCCATAAGACCTGACAAGATACCGGATATTACACAGCCAAATCAACAGTCAAACCCCTGTTTCATAGCTATGCTAGTGTGTGCAACTCAAAACCAAACAAGGACTCTTTCATTACTAGCAATCTGCCGCTGCCAGTGATGTCATTCCCACTATATCAGCATAGCTACACAACAGGATACTGCGAAGACCACAGTCATCTCATGCAGATTACAATATTTCTAAAACATCACTCTAACAGATTATAATCCAAACATATGTTTTGTAAAAACATTACAATTTGGTTCAATGAAAAACTGAGAAATGGATCCAAAATTCATGGCAATTGTTTCATTTAACTAAGGGCAAAGTTGTAGTTCTATAATTATATTTAAACTATCTAGGGAAGATAATGAATCGTAAAAATATATATTAAAAAATAGATAGAAACAGCCACTTACTTGATCAATTTCCATTAATTTAGGGAAGGCACCAGGCCATTCTATAGCCACTTTCACGATATCTGCAGGAGGTGGCATTTCTATACGTAATGATGTTTCAAAGGTAGCAAAACTGTATACACTGCAGAATGTGTCTTTCATTCACAGCTGGAGAGAGAAAAGATAAAAAGACTCACTTAAAGCAACTTCCAACAAAAATACATCTGTTTGCATAATTTGGCAGGTACACAAAAAAATGTATATGCTTGTGAAAGATGGCACACATTTACACACTGAAAGGCTTCAAACAGCATCCCTATAAGGCACACCATGCAACTAGACAATCTGTTCAAAAAGATGGCTGTAGTAGCAGACTAAACTGGAGGAAACAGTCATGCAAAAATTATCACAAATTATCTGAAACTGTGAGAGACATAATCTTTATCAGTAGAACTCTGAAAGAGAACTGAACATTACATTTCAGGTTTTCTGGAGAACCTAAACAACCTATTAAATCTTCTATTCTATCACCTTTCTTCAAAGACGATGATTTACGAAGTTATGACTAGGAAACATTTTCTCTTTAACTACAGCAATGATTTCCTGTGTTCACAAATAGATCATTGCACTATAGCAACCAGGGTGTTGGGAGAAAGGAAAAAAGGAACAGTGCTTTTCACATGTCTGCATACCAAGGAAAGCACAAACAGCATCACCCTCATAGTTTGAAGGGAGATATATATGTAAGTTCCTTTTCTGATACACAGGCAAAGCACTTCTGATGTGTACTAAACGGACAATGTATTCTAGGTACTTGTGATGGGAAATAGTTTCATCTAGGTATGCTTCCATGTAGACCAGTGTTTCCCAACCTTTGTTTTTTGGACTTCAATTCCCAGAAGCCTAAATCAATTCCCCAAAACACTGATCAGCCAATGGACTTAGGCTTCTGGGAATTGAAGTTCCCCTGTGGGGCCTGTGCCCCACATTGGGAACCACTGATATGGACTAACTGATACTACAGGTAATTTTTGTGCTTCTACTTTGCTTTTTGAATGCAGAAAGGGTTGAAGAAGTCCAGCTACCAAACAATACTAGAGTTGATAGGCACATAATCTAAGTCAAAATAAAGCAATAAACATGCTTCATCAGATTTTATTAAAATATTATTTGTAGGCATCATTACAGCATGGTCTTGAAATAAGAAAACAGCATGAAATTAAACTTCAGGTTTAAGTCTTATGGACAAGTGATATGAGCCTCCTTTGACCTGGATCTCCTATCCCCACATCTTGCAGTTTTAAAAACCTTAAGCATGAGTTTGGAAAGTTTGGATCGTGGTTATCCTAATGACAAATGCCAGTTTATGAGATGCTACTGCCTGCTCGGCATATAGGTAGCAGTATATGCTGAAGATAAAGAGGAAATATCTTTCAAAGAAAAAATATTGTTTTCCAAGCAGCAGAGTTTTAGCCTTTTCACAACAGCTAAAATAGTCCAAACTGATCCTGACAGACAGGCTTAGTAAATTAGCAACATATTAAATTGTCTTATTCCTTCCCTGGTTTTGAATTCATGGGGTTCACATAATAGGGCATACTGATTCTGTTTAAAAACTTATTAACTATAATTTTCCACACATATGGTTTGGCTTGCAGTGATTTCACAGGATGGCCAAACTGTCTTTCAGGGTGGTGTCTTTCAGAGCTTGTAGCAGGAGAAGGTGCACGATGAGCTCGGTCGTAGGCAACCCGCAACGGGCCAGGTACGTTGCCTTCTGCTTTTCTTTTTCAATCACCTTAGCGATGATGAAGTTTTCAAACTGGATCTCATACATGGGCCATGAATCTGGCTTAGAGAGGTCGAAAGCCCCAAACGAAGAAGTGTCGGTGGCCATGATCCCACCTTCATCGCCAGTGTTGAGTCCGGACAAAGAAGTATTCTAACCAGCAGGATCAGGTTAAACTCAGTGATCTTTATTCAGCTCAGGTTCCGGACTGGGGAGTATGTACAGGGGTGGCCAATTATATACAGTGTGCAGACCATTACAAAACAAGATGCATTCAGGCGGGCTTCCGGAGGACACACTAAGTTCAGTCTTTCCCACTTTGACACATCTTTGAATTTGGTGCCTTTAGAAATGGCGTGCTTCTGGGTTCCCGGTTTTGGTGTGGATTTACATTTGAACAGAATAAATCCTTATACACAACATTTACCATAATTCCCTCCCACAAAAACTGGACAGAAGTAAAGGTTGCCCTTGCTCAAAAGCCAGTCATATCCAACTCTAGGGTTCAATGCTCATCTCTGTTTCAAAGCCGAAGAGACAGCACAGTCGGCTTCTGCAGACGTTTGTGTGGTCATGTGGCAGGCATGACTAGACACCAGGTTGCATGGAACGCTGTTACCTTCCCACCAAAGTGGTCCCTATTTATCTACTTGCCATTTCTTGCTTTGGAACTGCTAGGTTGGCAGGAGCTGGGACAAAGACGGGAGCTCATTCCGTCTTGCCTTGGAGCAATACCTAAAGTACTCTCTAGATATCTAGAAATTTTGGACATATCAGACTTGAATGCCCTAACTCTCCGAAAAACAGCCCTTCCATCGCTCCCAGGAATGGAGGAACAAACAAAGGGCACTTTCCCAGCTGAGGAAGGAAGAGTGCAGGAAAGGGAGGGGGAGGAGGACCCACTCCCCGCTCTGCCCCTCCCGATGCATTCCTGGCCACCTCTCGGCATTCCCAACTCTGTGGCCTTAACCCCTTGGGAACCAGAATGGGCACTGACGCACGGACAGAGGAGAAGTGACTGGGCTGGTGGATCAAGTGGATCCCTGAAATGGCTATGAAGGCAGGGGCAGTGACCACATTTATTATTATTTATTTTATACTGCCCATTTGGGTGGTATCCCACTTTGGGTGGTGTAAAGTAAAGGTAAAGGTTGCCCTTGCTCGAAAGCCAGCCACATCCGACTCTAGAGTTCAGTGCTCATCTCTGATTCAAAGCCAAAGGATCAGCGCTGTCTACTTCTGCAGACATTTCCGTGGTCATGTGGTAGGCATGGCTAGACACTGGAGCACACGGAATGCTGTTTACCTTCCCCCCAAAGTGGTCTCTGTTTATCTACTTGCAATTTCTTGTTTTCTAACTGCTAGGTTTGCAGGAGCTGGGACAAAGATGGGAGCTCATTCCATCCTGCAGTATTCGTGTGACTGCTGCTGCTACAGGCGCCACAAGAAAAAGGTGTGATCCCCCCCCCCCCCCATTCTTCCTTGGCCACCAAGCTGCTGCTGCCACCTGCTAGTGGTTCAATAGAAGTGCAAGAAAAGTGCGAATTTTTTTCTTCCAAATCAAGTGGTTTGAAAACCGTGAATTTACAATGTTCTTTATGGAACCAGGTGGGACAGTTAAAACCCGTTAAATTCCCAGTTTCCACAACATATGGCAACCTTATCTAAATACCATTCTTAAGGGTAAATTGCCTTCTCTATCAGAATACAGTAATGTAGAAAACATTTAGAAAGGGATCACTCTTGAGATCAGGCTTTTCTTCATTTTTAACTACATCTAAAAATTTGGGCTTCAACAATTTTCTATTTTCTTTTCCTACTGTCTTCATATACTAGTTTAATATTTCAAGAAAGTAACCCAGGAAGTTCTGCCACCTGTCTTTCTCTCATCTTAAAACTAATCCTATAATCAGGAGTGGCAAACCTTTTTTTCTGTCGAGGGCCTGACCATGCCCCTGGACAGCATCATGGGCTGGATCATGGCCCCAGAAAGTAAATACAGCTGGTGTAAATGCACCCACTTCCATGTTTATGCCAGCCGTGGACACATTTGCACATGCATGGGCACATTTTTTGGATGATGTAAACATGCCTGCTTCAACTTCTGGGTGTGGCAGAGTCAGCAATGGACCGGTTGGGATGGCGTCAGGGGTTTGTGCTGGCCTGCAGGCCATAGGCTGGGAACCCCTGCTATACATTATCCACTACTTAACTGGTATGTAAAACACACCTATCATATTGTGTTTTAACATATACATTACAACATTATTAACCACCTTAACTCTATTATTAACATCCTTATTATTAACAACCTTAACTGCATTACTGAGGCCATGGCTCTCTGTTTTACGATACAATTTTCTCTTCAAATGTCCTTAGTTTATTTTTCTATCTCCTTATCAGACTAAGTCCTTATCCATGTAGCTAGTATTGTTTTATGGATTTTATCCTACACTGTTAGGTGTAGGTTAAAAGGTTGATTTCTCCAATGTCTATTCTGTTTAACACTGAGCATATAAGAGAAATGGTCTAGATATTATTTGGGGACATTGTATGATTAGCTCTCCTAAGTGGGTATTATGCCATGGTTGTTGAAATCTCCACCTAGAAAGTGACTACAGCAGAACCCCGTATAGCGATCGCCCCACGCAGTGATGAAATTGCATAGCAATGAGGCCTGGAGGGGGAAAAGCCGTTCCACATAGTGATCGTTCCTATGGGAATATCCGTACAACAATTTTCCAATGGGAAAAACTATTTAGCGCCAAACATCGTTGTACAGTTTTTCCCATAGGAAAAATCGTTGTATGGATTTTCCCATAGGGAAGATCATGCAATGATGAAAAACGCTTAGTGATGAGCTCCGTGGAATGGATTAAAATCGCTATACGGAGTTCTACTGTATTTTAGTCTGTATTACATGGCTTCTTAAAGCAGAGTGGTATGTTAGATTATAAATTGATATTACTATACATGCAGCCAATTCAACTGTCATAATTTCTAGGATGTCCTCTTCAGTGTAATCCAGTGAAGGGAGTATAATAACCTGGTTTTACAAAAATTACACTTCTGCATTGGTTTGTGGGGCCTATCAACAACTAGATACATCCCAGGAACCTGAAGCAATGCTGGTCAATTCATCTACAAGTTTCTTGGATACAAATGATGTCATATTTCCATTCATGGAAAGAGTTCCTCTTTGGATAAAGAGATGTCCTCTATATTGATAGAATTTATTGTCATTTGTGGTCCTAAAAAGAACCATTGGGTCATTTTGCTCATTAGCAAGTTTACACTGCAATAGTTCTGGAAAGGAAGTATTAGCCAGCTGCAAGTCGTTAACCAGGGAACACCCATGTTTACTCACAATGCTTTCTACTTTTGGGGGTGTTACCTTGAATTAGATCATGAGTCACAGTTTTGGCACACATTAAATCTGGTTTATGGATGACCACCATTCCAGTGTTACTCAACAAAGGCAATTGATCACAGAGGTAGCAAAGGTAGAATGAAGGGAAACGAGTATCTACTGCCCTCCCAAACACATAAGTAGCTAACTCATTTTCCCAGATACTGCTAGACTCTTGAAACTTCTTTAAACAAATGGTCATTTCTCATATAAACTGCAACTTAATCATAAACAAGAAATAAATGAAGACTCATATTTAAGCATAATTACTAGATGGTAAGCTTTCATCAAAACCAACAGAACTTAGTTAAGAGAAAATTCCTCTTAAAGATGAAGCATTGCAGCAAAACCATCACAATGCTGTTTTCACTAGTGTAGCTTGTTTGATAAAGCCTCTCACCCACCCACACAAGATGTACATTGTACACACATGGGAAAACATTTATTTTTACATTGCCCCTATTTGATAACTAGAGAAAATCGATCTCTGGATTTGCTTCCTCTTATCCCTCCAAGATTTTCTGAGATTTGAAGAATTTGTCCTAGCTCCAGTCTTCACACTATAGTAGTATATCCTGGTTTTCTTCCTTTGTTAAGTTCCACATCATTTCCATTAGGTAGAGTGTAGAAAGACATAAGAGTTCCCAACCTCATTCCTGTCTCTCACTCTCCTCCACATTTCTCCTATAAATACAGTCAAGAATAGAATAGTGTTCACAGCCTGTTAGCTTCCACTGCAGCAGTTGATGCAGACAAAAGCAACGTGTTAAGTTAGTCATCAAAACTGGCATATGACTGAGCAGCATACATGCCCTTAAAGTCAGGAATACATCAGCATTGAGGAGTCAATATATTTGGCTCTCTCTGTAGGACTCGAATTTAAAAATCACTTTCTTTCTTTCTAAAGAGCACCAGCCCAAAGCAAAACTTAAAAATAAAATCATAAATGGTTGGGGAAAGTGAAAAATCTAACATACTAAGTAGATCTAATATTGAAAATTAAGCAAGACATGCAGTGTTAGCAATTTTGGAAGAGGCTTAGGCAACGGCAACTGTAGAAGCATGTATTACACATCATCCTGAACTTTGGCAAAAATCAGAAGCTGAGATGCCAGAAAAACCAAGATAAATTACTCCATTACAGTGCAAGCTCTGAGATGTAATGATAGAATATTACCCCTCCCCCCAAAAAACAACAACATAGTGAATGTCAAGCACAATGCAGCACTTCCTTAGTGGGGTATCCTACTGTGCTATAGTAATTGACTTACAAGCTGGAATAGTCAGAATGATCCCTTAACACAAGCCATTAAGGGAAAATGCACCAGAACTCTGCCTACTATTAAGGCTCTGGGAGAGTATAGTAATTCAAATAACATTATATATGAACACCCATGTCTCCATTTATTTATTAAACTCTGCTTTTGTAAAAAAATATCAGTGACAACTATATTCCATATAAATGTAATGTACTTCCTGTCTGTACAGAAAAGCTGACAGCATGCATACAAAATGAGTATGCTATTTGTTTCTGAGTAGATGTATCGCTAAGTACCAGGGATGTACTTGGTGAAAACTTTCCTTTTTATTTTAAGTTGGGTTATTTCAGGGGGTGCCTCTTTCATTTTCAATTTTTTGTATACCAGCCCTTTCATTTGAAAGAGGTCAGCACTTTCAGGTCATTTCATTTCATTTTCTCCCTTGCATGCTTTCTGGTGCTAGGTACAAAAAAAAAAGCTCTAAAGAACTCACAAAAATAACCCACAAAAGGAGATGCAAGGTGACAGACAATCAATCTATTTTCAATGTAGGCAGCAGTAAAACCCACAAAAACTACAAAACAAATCAGTCCCTCTTTAAAAAAAACACCAAAATATATATTTTTAAAGAATTCATAGTAAATTTTAAAAATAACCTTTTTTAAAAAAATGAGTGAAATAAGGAAAACATCCCCCAGGGACACACTGTTAAATGTAATGAGCTGGCGGTGGGACAGGAATAGAAAAACAATGATAACAATTTCATTCAAAATGTCCCACCAAAAAAAATCTGGGCATAAACTAGGGATCCCTGTGCTGTAGCCATCTATATGACACATATTGAAATGCTCAAAGGGATATACAGTATCCTCACTCCATTTTTAAGAGTGGATGGCATTTATCCTTTCAGTGCTGCAGTTATCAATTGTTCAGCCATCATAAGGGTGCAGAAGTTGTATTTCCTATCACTAGTTAATTTGCATGGAATAGGCGGAGGGTGTAACAAAATATGTATGCCTACAACATTCCAAAAAGTGCTCTATTACAAAATTAATATGCATAACAACATCTCAGAAAGAACTATGACTAGAAACAGACATAGCATATGCTTAAAAGACGCACCGCGTGTACTTCATCATTGGCAATTAGCAGATTAATTTAAACTTTTCTGGAAATGTATTGTGGTGAATAAACCACAGCTGTAGATCTCAGGGTAGATTTGATTTAAATTGTAATGTAAATAACTAGTCAATAAGACTAGATTTAAATCATGATTTCTGCATAAACACTCATTCTTGCTGGCATAACTTGAATTTTTATAACTAGATGAAAGTTTCATTTTTAGAATAACAACTTTTCAGATTAGTTTTACAGTTATATTAAAAATTACTGATTTGGTTATATTATTAGAAGCAGATCATAAATAATTGTGAAATTAATGGGTTTAATAGGTTAATCATTCACATTTGGACAACTTTTCTGATGTATTTTATTGGAAGGAGAAGAATTATAATTACTCTAACGACAATTTTAAAAGTGTAAATTAACTAAAACAATAACATTATAGCATATGTATTCTTGTATTTGATAAACATCTGTTTGTTAATTGTGCTCACTCAGTTCCTTCCAAATTTCAACAGCTTCAACAATAAATCCCTTGAGATGCCTGATTTGGTTGCATTGACACGTGCCTTCGTTATACAGTATCCCACTTGGATTAGTTTAACATGGTCTACGTGGGGCTGCCTTTGAAAATGGCTTGGAAGACTGTACTGATTCAGGACGAATGAATGGGACCAGCTATGGGGCGCATATAACACCCTTGCTACAACAACTGTACTGCCTACTAGTCCATTGTATTTCTTTGTTGCAGCATTTACATTTTGTACACATGCCTGCCTTACAGTTAGAGGAACTTCATCAAAATATTCCCAAATGGATCTCCTTTACAGCCAGCTACCATTAGGGGTTTTCTCCTCCAGAAAAATAATAATACAATAAACTTCAGGGTATACAGTACACAAAAAGATCCAAAGACTTGTGGAGTATTCTGCTCAAAAGGTTTCACATTCATTTGTACTGTTTGCCCCTCCCTTCTTACACTTAGCTTCGTGTGCAGGTCTATTCCACTCCCCCCAAATCTCCTGAAATTTTTCAAACTTATCATTGAGGGAATCTGACGCCTGATTAGCAGACCAAAGGGTCGGGAATGTGAAGCCTAATGTATAGGACCAGGCGTTATTTTAATGGCTTAGTTATCTCTTAGGAGATGCTATTCTGCCATGTGCTTTGTGTATATTCTGAGACTATGCTGAAGTTATTCTAGAATATAAGTAGGAGATAGTTTGGTTTGCTTTCTTATTTTCTTGTGTTTTTACTGTGAAGCATTCGTGCCTCTGATTTGTGTTGTCTTTTTCTCCAAAACATTTTTACTGTATTTTTTATTGTTGAAACTATTTGAATCTTTTTTTTCCTTTTACAATCTTGAATAAAATAAAAATTAAAAATAAAATTAAAATTATTTCTTTTGCATATATTTTAGTTAAAGAGGATGTGTGGTACTTAAATCCAGTCTTTAATTTGACCACCTACTAGCAGCCTGTTTATTTTGTGGGTTTGGTGGCTATACTACCTTGCAGAGTTGACAAGAGAGTTAAAAGCACTCAACCTTGGGTATTTTTGGAACTCCTTGGAAGCTCTGCTTAGCTGGGTCAGCCTAAGATGCTGGGAGGTTGCTGGGTTGAATCCCCCTGGTTATCACCACATTAACTCTCCTGGGTCACCCACACCAAGAACAACAGTGTAGTGGTGGCTGAGTGGGTAGTGCAAGCCTCTCTTAACCCAGTGGTATCTTGACATCCCACCCCAATAAAGTCTATGCTAATCAGTTTTTTATGGACATTTAAACCAGAAAGCCAGGAACAAACACTCTCACTTAAGTACAGTGATGAAGAGAACAAAAAATTAAAAAGATGTTATCTCAATTTTTAATACTTGAATATTTTTATTATTTTCAAGAAACTTCTGTCTGTTGCAACAAGTCTCCTTCCGTGTGATTGTCATTGAAAAGGAACAAAAGGGCCCTTATTTGACAGAAATTACTGGTCCATCCTTCTCGTATTGGAGAAGATGCAAAAAGTGTCTTCCTATCCAAGAGAGGATAAATAAGACATCACAAATAAAAGGTAAAGCCCCTTTCTCTGGGAATATTTCACAGGCATATATTGTTATGCAGAAGACATTTTAATTTTCTTTTTCAAATTTGATTTAAGTCAGAAAGCTCATCTTATGAGACCATGAACTGCATTGAATGAAAAAGTCCTTTGAGATGATGTTTGGATAATAATTGTGGAAACATAATCCAGCACTAAACATTTGCAACCAGATTTAAAAGAGTTGTAAATTGAATACTGTACATTAAAAGGGAATGTAGTGGGACTGACTGTACTGGGACTGTACTGTGGTGGCTCAGGTGGTTAAGATGCTGAAGTCGCTGACTGGAAGTTCGGAGTTGGATTCCCGGGTACTGCATGATGGAATGAGCTCCCGTCTCTGTCCCACTTCTGCCAATCTAGCAGCCTGAAAGCAAGAAATTGCAAGTAGAATAATAGAGACCACGTTGGTGGGAAGATAAACAGCGTTCTGTGCACTCTGGCATGACTACGGAAATGTCTGCAGATGTAGATGGTGCTGGTTCTTTGGCTATAAATAGAGATGAGCACTGAATCCTAGAGTTGGATACAACTGGCTTTCAAGCAAGAATGACCTTTACTGGGTTGAAACTAGACATGCCTAGAAGCTTTCATGAGGCTTTCTTTCCTTGGTAAAATGCTCTGCTGCAGTCATCTCAGATATGAATATAAATAACCAGTTGCAAGATAAACAGGGGTGGAGGTAAGAATCAAACAAAATATTGCAACAAATTGCTAGCCACCATGGGGAAAAGTCTTACCTCTCCATAACACCTGGAACAACCTATGATGTAATTCTATCCATATTTATTCAGAAGTGGAACATGTTAGATACACTTTTCTTTTTATTAATTGTAAATCAGGGCCATTAACTTCATCCTGGACTAAGTGACCCTCCAGGAATTTTAGCTTAAGATTCCCGTAAACTCAGCCACTGGAAAATAGAGTGCACAGAATAACTTCCTCAGTCTTAACCTGTAACCTGATAGTCTAGCATTACATGGTTTCCCATCCCATGCATCATTATCATTTAGAGCAGGTTCAGAAAAACAATATCGAAAAAATGATAAAAAGTGGTACCTAATAAGACTAGAATGTTTTACATTAACATATTAGATTCTCTAGATCAGGGGTTCTCAAACTTCTCAAGCCATGGGCTGGGTCATGCTCCCTCAGACAGCTTCGGGGGCCAGATGGCCATTTTGCCCTGCCTGCCACACATGGCACATCCGGGTGTGGTGGAGGTGGTGGGAGGCCACATGAATTGGTGTCATTATCCACATCCGGCCCCCAGGCCATAGATTGAGAACCCCTGCTGTAGATTTTAAGAGCAATTTGTACCAGGATAGATATCATGGAGAACCTTTTCCAGTTTCCATCATGCCACTATCCTTCAATTCTGCAATATTAATAAGAATTACCCATCATCAACTCAATTCTGAATTATGGCAACCCTTTCCAGAATCTTCTATTTACAGAGAACTCAGAAGTGGCTTACCGTTGTCTTCTTCTGGCAATTGTCTTGGACTACGTAGTTTGCTCAAGGTTACACAAGCTGGATCTTCTTCCAGCAGGCATAATGGAGAATTGAATTCACCTTCCTACCTTCCTGGCTCTACAACTTAATACTTAACTCACTGTGCAATCCAGCCAGCTAATACCACTATTCATATATGAAGGGCAATCCTAAAATTTGAGAGAAATGCTCTTGTACAATGGGAAGTATTAAAGCAAAGCAATCACACTTATATACTACTCCATAGCACTTAGTGCACTCTCTGGGTGGTTCACAAGTTAATTAGCATTTTGCACCCAACATGCTGGGTACTCATTTTACCATCCTCGAAAGACAGGCTGGCTGGCTGAGTCAACTTTGATCCTGGTCAGGATCAACCTCACAACCTTTTGGTTGCAGTATAGCAGTTTAACCACTGTGCCACCAGGGCTATATTAACAAGTAAAGACTCTTCCACTCAACCTTCCTAATGTTTATTTATTCTTCTTTGTATTTCTCTTTAACTCACAGCATTAAATTTTCATAGTTTCAGGACAACAGCTGAAGTCTTATAGAATTGTTACGATGTCCTAGGTCCATGATGATGAACCTTGGCACTCCAGATGTTCTTGGACTTCAATTCCCAGAAGCCCAGGCCCCTGGGTTTACTGCGATTCATCTGGCCCATGCTGCCCTCGTCGCTCCTGGAAGCGGAAGTAAAACATGCCCATACGGGTGTGTTTTACTTCTGCTTCCGGGAGCAACAAGGGCAAAATGAAGAGAAAAGGTTCATGGCAAGAATTACTGAAGAAAAATAATAACTGTTTCTTGGTGTGTGGTTGGCTTTAAAGCTTCATCACCATTTCCACCCATTCCTCAATGGTGCCAGAGTTGAATGACACACAACAAAAATGTCTACATGGTTGTTAGTTATGTAATATTTATATACCAAAAAAGTCAAGGCTAGGGGACTGAGTAAATACTAGAGGGTACACACTCTTGAGCCCATTATGTTATTTAAAGCAAGACAAGAAGCGAAGCACCAGTTTCACGTCTCAGTCTTAGTTACAGGACAATCTCTGAAAGGTCCTATCATTAACAAACCTGCTCAGGTCTTGCATTGTAAAAGGGCAGCTTCATTTGCTAAGTTGATCAATTGCAAATTATGGTTTCCTCTTTTTCTACTGTCTTCTACTTTTTCTAGCAAAGAATTCAGACTAAGTTATTGCAAAGGCTTTATCACATTAACTACAAATGAGAACATAAAATATTCATCCTTCCTTCTTTTCTATATTTATATGCCCTTGTAAATTCCAGTTTGGCCAGGTTTTCCTGCTATGGTAATAGAGTAGACCATACTGCCATCAACTCAGCACCAATTGCCAGGTGGTGGTTAACTAACCTGACAACCCTTAGGACTAATGGCCTTGGGTGCCGAAATCCACAGGGAAGGGTGAAGGCCCCTAAATGGATTAAATCCCACTTGAATCCATCTTGATGGAGGGCAACAGCTTCATCAATACTGGCCTGGGGCTCAGGACAAGAAAGTGACTCACAAAACTAGATATGGGAGTCATGTTGTGATGCAGAAGGCAAATAGAAGTCCACTGCACTATATTGATCCCAGGACAATCTTCATGGCTGATCGCCATGATGACAACCAATATTCGGAATCAGATGCAGCAGTTGAAGAAGAAGTAAATTACGTAAAAACATTTCTAGGCCTTGTTTATCTGTACACATGATAAAGTAGCTGAAAAAAACTATCTTGGTAAATATCTTAATGAACAGTCTTGTAAATTCTTTAAGAGCCTTTTAACTCTCCCTAGTTTCATTGCATAATTTTCTATTTCCCCAAGAAACTGCAGAAGTCACTGTTTGCTTAACGTAACTCTGAGAAGGTTCACACAGCATGTAACATTTCAAAATAAAGTTTTAAACTGAAGGAGGCAATTCAGAGCTTCTTAGAGCATTGACATCTTTTTTAAAAGGAAAAGAAAAACTCAGGTGCTGCAATTCTGATAAGAAACTGGCAGCTCTACAAATAGAAACATGGTGATCAATTGTGAAGTTGATTCCTTCACATTTCAGGACTAGTTTCTAGAAAAGAATTCAGCTGCTAAAACTAGTAGTATGTTACTCAGTTTCCAGCCAGGTCCTTTAAGCAGGATGGAAACTAATTCATTACAGCACTGTAAATATGAATTAACATGAGTAACCTTAATACTCCTGGTTTATAAAATCTACTGTCTGACTGAAATCTGAGGCTAAGAACTTTGTTGTTTAGTGGGATCAGAAATTCTGTCTGGTTCCTAGAAACTTTACTGACTCCTAGGTTTTAAAAATTCTTTTCACATCTGCCTATTGTAACAACACTTGCGGAGTTAAAAAATAAAACTAACTGTAGAGCTTGAAGGAGAACCCTTAAAATCAGAAAGTCTCCAAATTACCAGCCAGATAAACAAGGTCTAGGTAATTAACAGCCACACTATGGAGACCAGAAGGCAGCTAGCTATCTGAATTAAAAAAATATTGCAGTATCATTAGACTCCCTGTCCTTCTCCTCTTTGTTATATATGTGTTCCTTTTTTTAGAACACAAACGTACAATAAGGTGGCCCTTGCTCGGAAGCCAGTCATATCTTGCTCTATGGTTCAGTGCTCATCTATGTTTATAGCCAAAGAGCCAGTGTTGTCTGCATCTGCAGAAGTTTCCGTGGACATGTGGCAGGCAAGACTAGGCACCGGAATGCACAGAATGCTGTTACCTTCCTATTGAAGTAGTACCTATTTATCTATTTGCAATTTCTTGCTTTTGGACTGCTAGGTTGGCAGGAGCTGGGGAGGAGAGGGGAGCTCACTCCGTTGTGCAGCACTCGGATTCTGAACTGCTGACAGGCCAACCTTCCAGTCATCAAGTTCAGCATCTTAACCACTAAGCCACTAGATCACTAAAAGTATCCTACTGCATCTCTTATCTGATACTGTTTGTTTTTAAACTGCATATACAGACACAATTAAAAAACTGAAAAATGAAAGCAAGTAATTTCTAAACCTTTACTTTATTAAAATAAAGCCACATGCTTGATCTCAAATACAGATTGTTGTTTTTCAGATTACAACAGTTAATATGGAACAGAGAACATCATGGGGAAAACAATTTATCAAACAGTTTCTGAATTCTATTTATTAGAAAATAGTCTTCAAAATTCTGAGGCAAAGAAAAGAACATCTTTGGAAATTTAAATATTTATTGTATCTTTAATGTGGAATTTTACCTTTTTTTAAATCGCTGGCACTGCTGCATGTAGATGGCAATGGCAGATGTCAGTCAATTAAAATGCCAAATTATCCTTTAAAGTCATGAAAAAGCAGGTCCCTTTCTTTTTAAGAATGTCATAGGTTAGGGGCTCAAGTGCTCAACCTTGGATACAAAACATGCTTAATTCAAGCATCAACTCATGCTCTTTAAAGTGGAAAGCTTTTATAGTCTAAATGGTTTCCCCAGATGAGACCTCCTCTCTCTCTCCATAATTAAAATCAAGCTGAAGGTCAAGAATTGGGTGTTATCTTTTCAATCAAATCCCATCTCAGAAATCAGTGGTTTTGCTACACTGGTAAGATTTGCTCCAAATCCTATTCTCTGGTGTATTCTGCAGCTCAGATATTGATCTATCTTGAAGAGCAGAGTTTTGAAAGAACAGTAGCTTTGAATGGCACAAAGTAGGACTGTCAATTTTTATTATTATTATTATTATTATTATTATTATTATTATTATTATTATTATTATTATTATTATTATTATTATTATTATTATTATTATTATTATTATTTTGCTACTGCTATCCTACATAGTAGACACAAACATAGTTTTCTTGGTATGTTTTCACAGTAAATGTTACTGCATTCTCACTCTCTTCTACCATTTCATAAACCCTAAAACAGGGATTCTCTACCTGCGGCCCATGGGCCAGATGCAGCCTGTAGTGCCATTTCATGTGCCCACCACCACCACCACCACCACCACCACCACCACCACATCAGGAAGTGCCATGTGGTGGAGGAAGGGCAAAATGGCTATCCAGCCCCCAAAGTTGTCTGAGGGAGCATGACCCGGCTAATAGCTTTTAAAAGTTGAGAACTCCTGCCCCAGAAGAACAAGGACACATATTTTCATTAATCACTCTCAATACATGAACTATGACAGGTTACAATTTTCTGTTTGTTTGTTTTTGTTTTTTTGCCCCAACTTCCTCAGTGAGGTACATTTGCACAGACACTGTGTTAGCATTATGGAGAGAGTCTCATGTCTGTTTGCTCCATCCACTACTCCTTTGGTCAGGAACTCAGAAGCTTCTTTTTTAGATTAATAAAACCCTAAACCAATGGTGGTGAACCTATGGCATGCATTCCAGAGGTGGCACTTGGAGCCCTGTGGACACCTGTGCAGTTATCCCAGCACAGAGTTTGCCCTGCCCCTCTGCCAAGCAGCCCAATATGAGCACTTCCTCCCTCCCCCCGCACAGATTTCACCCTGCCCATCTACCCAGCAGCCCAATGTGAGCACTTCCTCCCACCCTTCACTACAGAGTTCACCCCACCCCTCTGCTGAGCAGCCCAATGGGAGCATTTCCTTCTTCCCCTGTTGCTGTGTTGCCACTTTGCGATAAATAAGTGGGTTTTGGGTTGCAGTTTGGGCACTCGGTCTCTAAAAGGTTTGCCATCACTGCCCTAAACTATGGTTAACTATAGTTAACTATAACACAGCCAAGCATTATAAAATATGGATTGAAGTTCTCATGTTCCCCTAATCTCATTGTTCTGTGCAGGACAATGACAATAAAGATTTATCTATCTAACTTTAACTCTTTATTTACCTTTAAAATAGCCCATAGAAGGAATACCTGTTAACCCAGTGCCTGGTTGGGTTGGCTGTTTTTCTAATGGTTAACTCTGGCATGCATGTGTGATAACTTCTTATTCCTAAACTGAAATCACAGAATAAGGATTAGCACAATTTACATCTTCTTCCTTGTAGTCAACAGTTTGTACTGAAGTTTCAGAGTACTGTATTCCAACAACCCATATGACTTTGGGCCTGGTATATGTCTACAAATTTACAATTATCAAGAAAGGACTGGTTAACATTCCAAACAATTTAATGACATATCACTACAGGATGAATGTGTGTTGACTCACAGGGAGCCATTCAGAGATATGGCTGATATAGCAAGGATAGTAGCTTGCCTATTTTGAGTTTACACAGTATATAGTTAAAATGTAAACCGGGATCCTCAAACTTTTAAAGCCAGGGCCCAGTTCATGGTCCTTCAGACTGTTGAGGGGCCGGACTATTTTTTAAATAGAATGTATTTCAATGGGAAGTGTTTTATGGGTACTTGGCAGCAGCAGTTGGTACTGTTTTTATGGATACTGATATCAGAGAGGAGTACCATGGACGTTGTAAAGGACTTTGGGGGAAGGAGCTCCAGAAGACAAGAAGAGCTCCTTTGGGGGGCACTGAGGAATGTTCCCCCTTTCTCTCTTGGAGGGTGATCGATGGGGATTGGGTGGGAAAGAAACACCCTGCTCCCACTCTACACTGCCCCAGGCAGGATCGGGGGAGGGGGGCAGTCACCTCCACCACCCCAAGTCAGTTTTTCCTTTGGCCAGTCTTTCTCCCCGGCGTCCTCCTTTTCTCCATCCCACCCTCACCTTCCAGCACATGGACCAGTGGCAGGGCAAGAAAGAGTGCCCAGAGGGCCAGCAGAGGGGCTCCACCTTTTCTTCCTCAGATGGCAGTGATGGCAGGGTTCTCCATCCCAGGAACCAAGGAGTGGTGGGCCAAGAGGCATCGTATGAATCAGGATCCCCCTGGATGAGTAGGAGCAAAGGCTTTGGCTCCATGAGCTCCATCTCTCTCTAAGGCCAGAGGCAGTAGGAATGGGGGATTGGAGTCCAGATGAAGGGGATGAGGTATAAAAGGTGGGGTGGGGGAGCCCCCTCACCACTGCCAGGACAGTTAAGCCAATGAGAAAAAGGCCTCAGTGATGACCGCCCAGTTGCCAGGCAAACTTTTCCCACCTGGGAGTCTCACCAAGAAAGGCAAATCTCCGCGCCTCTGGCCCGATTGGGATGCTGTCTGGGCTTCTCTGCCTGGTGACTGATGACACCGCATCAGCTCTGATGGCAGATTTTTCAATGCAGAAGGCCAGATACGGCCCACAGGCCATAGTTTGATGACCCCTAATGTAGACCTATCCTCACATTCCATCATACAACAAAAGCTGAGTGTGTGTATCTCTTTGTGCATATCTTTGAGTGAATGCGTCTGAATTTTTCATTAACTAAGGCACATGGGAGGAGGGACAACTTAACCTTTTTGTGTAACTCTATGAAATAATTTTACGATTAATCTATGGGTGTTACCTTTCTACTTAGGTGTACTTTGTATCACAGCGAAGCTTTTTTTATTTTTTTAAAAGGGAACTGTTTAATTACCTTTTAATAATTATATATAGAACAACTTTAGAAAATTATAGCATCAATTAACTACACCCTTGGAACTGGAACCAATTTTTAAAAACAATATTGCAACCTCAGTCAAGCAAGAGAGCAAGACCACAGTATTCAGGTGATTCTGTTACCGGCTCCACTGACAGGCCAACTGCTTTCCCCCCTCTCTCCTCCTCACTATTCCCCAAAAGTCAAGGAGCAAGGAAACCATAAGTGTTTATTATGATCTTTGAATTAATTGATACAACCAGGAAAAATAATAAATTGGAATATCACATGAAAGTACCAGAATTAGGATGAAACAACATTCCATAAACTTGCAATTTATGCCATAAAGCTCACAATTTATTCCACACACACCAGGAAAAATCCATCAAAGCTGGCCATATTAGTAACTTTAGTGTAGAAACAATCATATATTGGACATTAACTAATAATTATTTGCAAATAACTTTATGAGATACCAAACACATTTCTATCCTCAGGTCCTTACCAGTAGCTAGTACTGAAACATTATGGCACTGAAATACTCTAAATTTTCAGTAATGTTACAAGCTTGTTCCAACAGGGACAGATGTTATTTCGCTTAGGCTGTTTAAATCCTTCTACATTTCCCCCATATTTCTATATTTCTTCTTATTGCCACATGTTGTAATAGAATACTGACTTCCTTTGATATGTAATCTTACAGTTCTCTACAGTAAAGGTAACAAGAATGAAATGAAAATGGCTTTCAATGCATGATTCATTGTTTACAATATTCCTAAATGAATCTGAAACTTTATCTTTAGCCTACAGCCGTGGTTCCCAATGTGAGGCACACACCCCACAGGGGCGCAATTTGATTTTAAGGGGGGTAATTCAAGAATGAGTTATTAACAGTGAATGACCTTTTAGGCTTCCTCCACGTGAATAGGAGTTCATTTTTTTTAATAATAAGAATTATATGTCACAGGTGAGGTGGGTGGGGAAGCATCAGAATTTTAGAGATGCTTAGGTGGAACATTGCCAAAAAAAGGTTGGGAACCACTGGCCTACAGGGTTTCTCAACCTTGGGACCCCAGATGTTCTTGGACTTCAATTCCCAAAAGTCCTGATCAACAGGTGTGTTGACTTGGCCTTCTGGTAACTGAAGTCCAAGAACACCTGGAGGCCCAAAGTTGAGAAACCCTAAAAACGATACGCCCTTGTTCAGTAATACAAGAATAAGCTTTGGTGTCCTCCAGATTCTTATGTTGCGTGCTACAATGTAGTCACAAGGAACAGTTCAGAAGTTCTGGATTCTGTCTTTTAATGGCAGTTTACCATTAATCATCTTAACTAGTAATCTCAGGAATGATTAGTGGAAATCTGCCAACATTAGAACATAGTTCATAAAATGAGTTTGCTTTAACTAGCTATAATTAAACTTAACCACAGTTTAGGTTTCAGACAATATGCAGGACTACAAATAGTCTAAGTTTATCATTTTTTCTTGATTTACCAGATGGGCAGAGCATGCACATCCAACACAAAGCTATGTTCCTTTTGTTAACACTAAATCACTGACTTAGCATTATGTTCAGAGACAGCCAATATTTGTACTACAGTATGACCTGACCCTTGGTTCTCATCACCCAGTCATAACCCTATCCACTAGGCTCACTATATCAATAGATCATGACTATTTATTATTTATTTATTTATTGGATTTTTACCCCACCCTACTCAGTGCAAGGCTGACTGAGGGCGCATACCTGTCAGCAAGTGTCATTTTGACTCTTTATAAATCTATGGTGAGGCCCCATCTGGAATACTGTGTACAGTTCTGATCGCCATACCTCCAGAAGGATATTATAGAGCTAGAAAAAGTGCAGAGGAAGGCAACCAGAATGATTAGGGGACTGGAACACCTTCCTTACCATCTGAGGCTGCAACGGTTGGGCCTCTTCACTCTTGAATGACGCCGTCTAAGAGGTGACCTGATTGAAGTTTATAAAATCATGCACAGTGTGGACAAAGTAGATAAGGAAAAACTGTTTTCCTTATCGCACAACACTAGAACTAGGGGGCACTCCATGAAACTTTTGGGTGCTAGTTCTCAAACAAATAAGAGAAAGTACTTTTTCACCCAGAGGATTACTGGTCTATGGAACTCCCTGCCAGAAGAAGTGATGAAAGCTGTCAGTCTTGACAGCTTTAAGAAAGGATTAGACAAGTTCATGGAAGACAAGGGTATCAATAGGTATAATTATGGATACCTAAGGACAACCTCCGGGTTGGAGAGATAGGCAGGATATCTCTCAATGCCATTTCCAGGGAATCCTAAGCAGGTGAAGGCATCTGCTTGAGAATACCCTGAAGCAAATGGTGAGCCACTGTGTGAGACAGAATGCTCGACTGGATGGGCTGTGGCCTGTTCCAGCAAGGCTGTTCTAATGTTCTTATGTCTCTCCTGTTCTCCCCAGTAGGAGGGTTCAGCTAATGGTCAAGTCATCTCCTGTCAACAGAATTTCTTTGCCAAGAGATAGAACTGCACTGCTTCCCTCATCCAGGGGTGAGTTTTTCAGATATACTCCCACCTTCTTGGGGTTCAGGATACTCAAGGTGAGGGTTGTCCATATGATCAGCTACTTCTGCAGGCTCCCGGATGTCCTCCCACTTCCCTCTGGATTCCCTGGTCCCTGCTTCCCCAGGCATATTCCTGCTCCACCACCCCTTTTATTCTCCCTAAATCTCAGACTCTGTGGGCCTTTGGTCCCTGCATCCCTACTGCTTTCTCCTGGACTGAGTCCTTGAGTTCCACTTCTCCCCAGGTTTCATACTGTCCCACTCTAACAGGAAACTAGATGTCAGTAACTACTGGTGGTCAGGCATTGAGGGCAGTCCTCTCCACAGTCTCCACCTTACACTAAGGGAAACTTCATACATATCCCAGCAGTATAAACCTTTATTTTGTAATCTAACCAAAATCCTATTAAGTTTTTGCAGTGGCACAACACAATTGATATCATCTTTAAGGGACCATGCTGAACTATAGTCCACAAAACACAAATCAATTGCATTTTTCTTTAAATCATTTCTTTTCATGTCTGCTTAGCATAATCACTGTCTGGCCAGACATCCCGCTATGGTAATGGAGTAGACTGTACAGCCAGTGACTCAACGCCGAGTGTTGGGTGGCGGTAAATAACGGGGCCAATGGCTATGGGCAGATGAACCCCTTTTAGGTAGGGTGATGGTCTCCTCAGTGGAGGAAATGCCACTGGAAACCATCACATTGGGCCCAACAGCAAAGTGAGCAGAGGAGGAACCATTAGACTATTCAGATTCCCAATGGTCATGGAGATGGAAAAGGCCATGCCAGATGGACTGGCTGTGAAGGCACACCTTGTCAATATCCTCAAGGCTGCGGCAGTCCATTGCAGTCCTGGTACTAAATCCTGCATGTTGTGTTTCATATATGCCACAGGTCATGGCTCTGTGATCATAGTGTGTGGGTCACTTCATGGCAAACTGGGATCCACCTTAAATTCATGCCAATGTCATTTTTCCTACTACATGGAAAAATTTATTCTCAGATACAAGTTGCAGCCGACAACAAGCATAATATACTATATTTTGTGATTCTTCTATTTTTTAAAATCTTTACAATCTCTTTTTTAATGCTTTTTATAGAATTTTACAACTATACACAACAAAAAAAGAAATGCAACTCAAAAACAACTACCCAAAAGGTAAAAGCAAAAAAATATGGAAAATCAGTAAATAAGAAAAAACATAACATAACAGTAGGAAAAATCATAACATAACAATAAAGATATACAAAATTAAAACTTAACATACTATTATACTTTGCAGGCGCACCCCCCCAATAACGGACACAGACAACATTGAAAGTGGATAACAGCATAGGGCCACATTTATTGATTCAATGCCCTAGTCCGAATTATAAATTTGTATTGGTAAAACGACCAATCATAATTCCTAAGGCAAGCAGGCCGAAGTAACACTGGTAAGGTACCACCCCAAAATTGCCAACGGCAATTGGTTACAATGTATCAATTTGTATCAATTTGTTTGTTGACAACAAACAAATTGTTGACCGTAGTCAATAACTAACTCATGACCCCACCCTCTGACGCGTATCCGTGAAATCCCAGGGGTGATGCATGCTGGTTAGCAATCGTCATCACCCCATCGCCTGATTCGTCGTTGACCGGACAACGTTTAACTAATTTATTCCTGTCTAGTGTTGTCCAGTCAATTGCGAACCTGCCGGATACTTGTGGGTCATACTGTTTACCTTACCAGTGCTACCCGCCAATGTGACCAAAGTCAACATTAGGAACACAGAAAGACCCCTATATCAAACCATAGCAACAGTGTGGGATGGGCAAAAAAGCCAGGACCCGGAAGCCAATATGGGTCCCAGCCAAAAATTCCCACCCGGCCCCGAAGCGACCAAAATATCACACTGTTAACTAGGGAGGGGGTGGAGGGGAAAAGACTTCTCCGCTCCATCGCTGAGGTAAAATGGCAGCTCGGCTGCCTCGTGGCCACCCCTTTTATAAGGGAGCTGGCCACGCCCCTAACTACCCGGATTCTCTGTCCTGTGGGGGGGGGCCCGCAAAGGGCGCGGCGGCCATTTTGGCGCCGCGCTTGCATTGCAGGCGCACCCCCCCAATAACGGACACAGACAACATTGAAAGTGGATAACAGCATAGGGCCACATTTATTGATTCAATGCCCTAGTCCGAATTATAAATTTGTATTGGTAAAACGACCAATCATAATTCCTAAGGCAAGCAGGCCGAAGTAACACTGGTAAGGTACCACCCCAAAATTGCCAACGGCAATTGGTTACAATGTATCAATTTGTATCAATTTGTTTGTTGACAACAAACAAATTGTTGACCGTAGTCAATAACTAACTCATGACCCCACCCTCTGACGTGTATCCGTGAAATCCCAGGGGTGATGCATGCTGGTTAGCAATCGTCATCACCCCATCGCCTGATTCGTCGTTGACCGGACAACGTTTAACTAATTTATTCCTGTCTAGTGTTGTCCAGTCAATTGCGAACCTGCCGGATACTTGTGGGTCATACTGTTTACCTTACCAGTGCTACCCGCCACACGGAGGGGCTTCAAAGAAGACCTGACGCCCCCACCCAGACCGTCAGCGCGGTCAACAGGCCTGCTCGCCAATCACCTAACAGGAGGTCCATACCTCCTCGCGACAGATGGACCCCATCCCCTGCGTACAAGTCATAATTTGGTAGACTAATATCGGGGTGATGACTGACCCGTCCCCAAGCCCTGTCAGCAAGAAACCGCGCCACCGCCCCGTTGACCGTGCGCCTAGCGCGGTCAAGGGCCAGGAGGTGAACGCCCCCTCTATAGAAAGGCGCGGGATAATGTCCACCAAACTAGGGTTGTGGCAGGCCAGACATAATGCAAGTAGGCGAGGTCCTCGCAAATCGCATGCTTGAGCGATAAGCCGGTGACCTGGCACAAATCATTGCCCCCAAGGTAGATGATGAGAATGTCAGGCGGGTCAGCACTCAGGCCAGAAAAAGGAAAGGCCGCAGCCCCCGCCATAACATCCCAGGCTTACCATGCCATGCGAGACTGGCGTATTCACCCAGTCCCAGTCGGGGTCCACTCTGTCGCCGCAGCGTAACGCGCTGCCCTGTGCACATAGCTGTGGCCCACCAGCCATACTGTCACCGGTGTAATACGACACCCAGGGTCTGTAAGAAAATTGAGAAAAAAGGCGGTAAGGTGACTGGATTGGTACTCATGGCAGGAGTGGGCGCACATAAAACTGAAAACATTGCGAGCCCCACCTCCCCGTGCTGCGTATGTCAGCCCCAGAGTACCCAAAAGCAGCTGCTGTAGAGGCTGCACCAATACGGAATGAATGTGTGCCATAACGGGCACCTGGTAGGCCCACCCTGGTGAGGGCTCTGGCTGTCACCTTCCAAAACTGAAATTTAGTAAGGGGAGACCCATCTTGGTGACAGAAAAACGGGCCGTGGTGCCTGCCACGCAGTGCCAGGAATTCCTGTAGGGCACCAACCGGACAGATGTCTGCCAAAGAACACCGTAGCAGTCTTACACCACTGCCTACGCCATGCTGATCTGTCTTAGAGGAGCGTATCCTCAACTGGGCCCGGTCTTTGGCAATATAGACATCCTCGAGTTCCAGTGCCCTACACTTGCATCCGCCTTATACAGCATCTCAAGCTCGCTGTCGCGGAGCACTCCAAAAAGGCCACCGTTGTAGCCGCATGAAGTGGGCTGCCTCATTTCCAAAACAGAGGCCAGGCCAGCCCCGGGCCAATTGGGTAAAAACCCTGGGAAAATCTTGCATCCGCCTTACTCAGCATCTCAAGCTCGCCGATGCGGAGGGCTCCAAAAAGGCCACCGTTGTAGCCGCATAAAGTGGGCTGCCTCATTTCTTAAAACTGAGGCCAGGCCAGCCCCGGGCCAATTGGGTAAAAACCCTGGGAAACTCTTGCATCCGCCTTACTCAGCATCTCAAGCTCGCCGACGCGGAGGACTCCAAAAAGGCCACCGTTGTAGCCGCATGAAGTGGGCTGCCTCATCTATCAAAACAGAGGCCAGGCCAGCCCCGGGCCAACTGGGTCAAAAACCCCCTGGGTAAATGGGGTGGCGGTCGCCCGGGAAACGCCCGGGCACGCGCACCCACCCCTCCCAACATGTCTCACCCGGAAGTCATTGGTGCTGTCCACACGACCTCCCACCTTGGCCATAAAAGCCAACCCGACAGCTGAGATGCTATGGTGCATGGTGCAAGGCCCTGGGGATACAGGTAAATCGTGAACCGCAGAACATGGGCTACTGGAAAAGGCCAGGTTCCTGGCAGTCAGAATCGGGTACATAATACTCTAAAGGAACTAAATGCGTGGTGATACGCCTTACTCATGCATGGCGCTAGTGACAGGCCAATCGCCCGGTTCACCTCTCCTTGCCAACGGTCCATCTCACATCCGGGAGTGGCGAGGGAAATTCCTCCGCATCCGGGGGCCGAGGCACGGAACCGGGAGATCTGCAGGCGGGACAAAGCAGCAGCAATATCATTATCAACCCTTGGGGCATGCCTGGCCCTGAAGGGAACGTTGAGGCACAGGTTGCATAACACAAACCAACTAACTAGCTCCATAACCCCGGGCGATTTTGAATTCTGTGCAGTGACGATGTGGAAAACAGCCGCGTTGCCATGCCAAAGTTGCACAACCGAGTTGGCCCACCCCTTGCCCCATAGCATCAAAGCACCCAGGATATGGAAACATTCCAGATACGTGAGACCATGCAGGCAACCCTTGCCTGCCCAGGATGGTGGCCACCCACCATAGGCCCACTTCCAATTGAAGTACATCCCAGAAACCCAGGAATCGTGAGGCATCGGACCGCATCTGCAAGCAAGGGGGAGCCAGGAAATCAGACCCCAAAATGACACCCCGTTGAACTACCTCTGGATCTATGGCCAGACAAGCACGTCTGCCCCGATACCCCGGGTAAATCTGAGCCTGTGATGGGGCCTGGATAATCCCGCCATGGCGTCGCACCAGTGCAGAGCAAATGCCCTGCCCGGTGCGAAGACCCTGCCAGCGAAACTGGGGTGACCATGTAGCACCAGAAGTTCCCTCAGTGATGCCATGCGCCCGGCCAGCAAGACCGAGACAAGGGCCACTAGCCATGACACCTTATCCTGCTGCAACCTAGAATCCTGCGCTATCGTGTTACTCTCCACCCCAGGAATACTAGCTGTGGAGATGGGCCCTCGGTCTTTTCGGGCGCTAAAGGGACACCAAGTTCCTCCATTAGCGTCTGAAATGTGTTGAGGAGACGTGGGTACGTGTCCCAGCCCCGTTCAGCCCCGAATAAAACCATCCAGGGAATGGGCTACAGACCGGGACCCTGACCTGCGGACAAAAGCGCAATCTAGGAAAATGGTGAAACGCTCGAATACCGAGCCCCAAAGGAATAGCCAAAAGGCATGGCATCATTGAACAATATGCTCCCCAGGACGGGGGTGCGGGCCAATGCCAACGACCCTGCCCGCATAGACCCTTTCGTCAAAGCTGGCAGCAGCCACCTCCTCCCTCCCCTTAAGGGATAAAAGATTGGGGGCATCCTGAGGGGACCTATTACCCATGAAAGGGATCCGGAACCCCTGCCTAGAACCCTGAAGGATACCCGCATCCTCACCCTTCAGGCACCATGTGAGCCAACGCTCCAACATGTCCACCTTAAATGGGGAGGGAGCCCTTCGGTGAACTAGATCCATCTGCGGCAGTCTTGCAAGCCCCCTGTCTGCCCCACCCTCTGCCCCGCATCCTTCTAGGCCTGGGACAGGCAGAGGCCGCATGGGGGCCAACACAGGTGGGACACTCCTGTCTGTATTTGCAAGTCTTCCCCTTAGAGGAGCCATTGGACAAAAAAGTCCAGCACAGCCGGCGGGCTGGAACCCCCCGCCCCGCCCCCTGGCAGGTGACCTGTGCTGGGGCCGCCCGCTGAACCGCATGCCCACAATGGTATATCTCCCCGGGTGCAGGGCGCGTGGGCGTCACGTACAAAAGCCACAGCCTCTGGCCTGGCTCATCCCGCCTAATCTCGGGGTGCGGGGAAATCCGCCTACGGCATCCCTCGTCACAAGCCAACCACGCTGGGCCCGGAAAGTAAATCATCGCCCGGTAGGCGTTGTCCAAACACTGGACCATCGGAATTGCCAAATCCGGCCATGCCCTAAGGTACACCGCCATGCATACGATGCAGGCCGGCAACCATTTGGCCCACATACTTGGTGGCTTGCGACAACGTGCCTGCCACTATCCTTCTCATTCTGCCCCTCCCTCTCTCCTTGGTGGGCACACTGTTTAGGAATGAGAAGATATCCACGTACTCCCCCCGCCAAATTTACTCTCTGGCGGCCTGTGCCAAGTGGTCACTCATCAGTAAGGAATAGGGGCTTGGACCAACCCGGCCACCCAAAACATTCCCCTAAGGGTAGGGAACACCCCCCACCACGGGGCCCTGGGTGTTAGCTGTCATCGCCGGGTGAGGCGTCAGCGGGTGCACCGCCGCACCACCCGCGCGAGGCCAAGGCGATTGGAAAGCCCCCCCCCATATTGGGAATGTGTGTGGATGTACTCGCTTACACCGTATACTCACATGCTGCACCCCCGCGGGCCGCCCCCACCGGGGGTTCCGGCCCACTGGGGGCGTCGGAGCTCACGACTGACGTAGAGCTCATCCCCGGAGAACCTGCACCTGGCTGCTGGCTGGGGAGCTGCGAGGCAGTGGCCGAAACCGCGCCACGCGCCTGCAGCAGCTCAACCCTCCCTGTCGGCTGTTGTCCTCCTGAAGACAGCGCCTCAAAAGGAACCCCAAAGGAGGGGGGGCCCCCGCCTGACTTCCACGTTAACCTGGGGCGAAGGGCCGGCTGGCCCGCCTGGTCCATGCGTGGGTACAGGCCCCTGTACCCAGGACCCGAATATGGCCATTGGCCAGCACCAAAGCCCGGCAGGGTCGGTGGAGAAACCTGCCAAGGCAGGGGGGCGACCCAAGAGGAGTAGGCCGAACAGGATGGGCAGGTGGAGGAGCGGTGTCCACCGCTCGCGGGCCGCGGGCCGGAAGCCCTTCCGCGCCCGCACTCTGGTTGCCCACTCCGGGCGAAAGGGCAATAGACCCCATTCCGCCGGCCCCGGCAGGGGCGGGCAAAGGCGGCTGCTGAGGAGGCAGCACCGCGGTCCTCCGACCTGGGTTGCGCCTCCTAACCGCGCGAGCTGCACTCGAAGCTGCCTTCTTCTTCGAAGGCATTTCCACCGAAGCAAAGGGAAGCCGGCAAGGCAGAATCGCTACCCAAAAGGCTTCCCGGTAGGCTCAAGAGCGACGGAGACACAGGGGAAAAGACTTCTCCGCTCCGTCGCTGAGGTAAAATGGCAGCTCGGCTGCCTCGTGGCCACCCCTTTTATAAGGGAGCTGGCCACGCCCCTAACTACCCGGATTCTCTGTCCTGTGGGGGGGGGGCCCGCAAAGGGCGCGGCGGCCATTTTGGCGCCGCGCTTGCATTTCACTCTTAACTCCTCAAAATATTCTTACTATATTTATAGTTACTAAATTTGATATCTCCAACACTTCTAAATTTCTCTTTTAGAAATTAAACATATATGAGTCTTCTATTTGTATACATACAATAATTATAGAGGATCACTTACACTGCAAAACCAAAAACTAATTTCATAGCAGTTATTCAAAATGTCCTAATTTTGCAACCACAACTGTGCCCTGTTCTCTATACTTTAGAGTCCTGTCTTATGCAGAATTATAGTGACAAACATCTACAGAAGAGAATAGTAATTAACTGTTCCCTTGGCATAGCATCACAGTTTAAAAAATCAAAGTGCATGAATAATAAAAACTAAAACTAAAAGTAGCCACACCCAGGTTTTGTCCCCTTTTTAACTAGAAGCTATTCCATTTGTGGTGGAAGAAAGAAGCAAATCAAACAGATGTGTGTTCAAAACACATCTTTGATCTTAACAGATTCTACTTGAATAGGATCCTGCAAGTATCACCTTGCTCAGTTTTGCAAAGTGAGGCATGATATGATGGGAAATCATAGCTTCCTGCTGGGACAGAGAATTGCTGCAAGCATTTGGGTCATATAGTTCCTGTGAGGCCTGGTTACATATTGTTTATAGTTTGTTGTGGTGGGAGAGGTGAGTGAGGAGCCACCATGATGCCTGTTCCTGGGACCCAGGCCACTCAGCCGGGGAATGGGAGGCAGGTGCAGCTCCTCCGCCCTCTGAGCCTCACCTGCTTAGAGGGCTCAAAAGAGATGATGCTGGAGCCCCGCTACTGCCACCGCACTGCCTCTTCCCG
The DNA here is from genome assembly GCA_035047345.1 of Bradypodion ventrale. Classification (NCBI taxonomy): domain Eukaryota; kingdom Metazoa; phylum Chordata; class Lepidosauria; order Squamata; family Chamaeleonidae; genus Bradypodion; species Bradypodion ventrale. Next base: position 67,785,200 of record JAWDJE010000006.1, on the reverse strand, counting down.
GGACCCACACCACTCAGCATGGGAATGGAAGGCGGGTGCTCACTTGGAGGACTTTAAAAGGTACGGCGTTATGCCTCCCAAGGATACTTTGGACGTTAAGCTCTGGTCCTGTTTGCGGCTCTAAATTTTGGATTTTTTGGGGAACATGAGCCGGGCATTCCTGTTTGTATTTTTCATTATACTGTGTATTGGGGGTATTTTGTATTATTTTATATTGAATGTATGTGTATATTTTGTTTATTGCATTGTGTATTGCTTGTGGTATATTGTATATTGTTTCTCTATGTTGTTAGCCACCCTGAGTGGTGCTTGCACCAGGAGGGTGGGGTATAAATAAAACTATTATTATTAAGAGAGATAGATCAATCTGTTTACAAATTGCTTTGTGCATCATTCTGACAAATGTTTGTACTGGAATCCGAGGTTTAAATTTTGTTTGTTTGGGGAATTCAAGTGTGTATAAGGCATAATGGAAAATCTTTCTGGTTCCCTGTGTCATACTGGCTGCAGTATTAACAGAAGCTCACCTTGTTAGTTGGAAGGCCAGCAAGTCGGCAGTTCAAGACCCGAGTCCTGCATGACGGTATGAACACCCATCTCTGTCCCAGCTTCTGCCAACCTAGCAGATCGAAAGCAAGAAATTACAAATAGATAAATAGGGATCACTTCAGTGGGAAAAGATCTTGGGGACACGAAAGGAGTCTCATTGAGGCATCCCCTGAGTGGAATTTCTCCAGCAAAAATCCTTTCAACTATAATAATAATAATAATAATAATAATAATAATAATAATAATAATAATAATAATAATAATAATAATAATAATAATAATAATAATAATAATGCAGGCAAAGAGCCAGCACTATCTGTTTATCTTCCCATCTAAGTAGTACCTATTTATCTAATTGCAATGACTTGCTTTCAGACTGCTAGGTTGACTGGAGCAGGGTCAGAGACAGGAGCTCACTCTGTCGTGCAGCACTTGGGTCTCAAACTGCTGACCTGCCAACCTCCCAGTCATCATGTTAAGTGTCTTAACCACTAATCCACTGCAGTCTCTATTGATAAATTGATAAAACCAGCTACTAAATATCTCACTTACCTTGAAAGCACTTTAGGGTCTCTATAGGTCAGTTCCAACTTGACAGCACATAACAATTTAAAGCCTAGAAATAAACAACATTATTTGGCAGTGTTACTTTAATAAAACACTAGTTCTACTAAAACTGAGTGGTGCTGAGTTCAATACCTGAGGGCTGGCTACAAAGAGGGTCTTACAAGGTTGAGTGAAGGGCCAAATACATACACATGGGGCCAGCTAAAGCAGGGATGTACGAGTGTGTTTTACTTCCACTTCCGGGAGCAACGAGCGTGGCATGGGCCAGATGAATTGGTGTCGGGGGCCAGATCTGGCTCCCAGGCCATAGTTTGGGTACCCCTTAGCTAAAGGTTGGTGGCAGTAAAAGAGGAAGAGTGAAAATAAGTGATTATTATTAAAGAAAACATTTATTCAAGCAGTTATTTAAATAGGCAACAATGTAAAATGTCAAGTACTTCATCTTCTTCTTTACTATTTGACCTTCTAAGGAGCAGTCAGGACTGATTTCATCTAAGATTGACTTATTTGTTCTCCTTGCTGTCCAGGGGACTCTCAAAACTCTCCTCCAACACCACATCTCAAAGGCGTCTATTCTTCTGCGCTCAGCTTTCCTAATGGTCCAGCTCTCGCAACCATACATTAACACCGAGAATACCATTGCTTTGGCTATACGAATTTTTGTTTGCAAGGTGATGTGCTTGTCCCATGGCTTGTCTCCCTAGAATCAGTCGCCTCTTTATTTTATGGCTGCAGTCAACATCTGCAATGATCTTTGATCCTAAGAAAGTAAAATCTGTCACTGGTTCTACTTCTTCCCCATCTATTTTCCAGGGACTGATAGGACCTGTTGCCATTATCTTGGTTTTCTTGATGTTGAGTCTCAAGCCAGCTTTTGCACTCTCTTCTTTCAACCTAAGCAGCAGCTTCTTTAGGTCTTCCTCACTTTCTGCCATTAGGGTGGTATCATCTGTATATCTCAAATTGTTGATGTTTCTCCCAGCAATTTTGATCCCATATTGTGATTCCTCCATCCCTGCATTGCACATTATGTGTTCTGTGTATAGGTTGAATAAGCAGGGTGATAAAATGCAGCCTTGTCTTACTCCTTTTCCTATTCCAAACCACTCTGTAATTCTGTGTTCTGTCCTAACTGTTGCTTCTTGACTCTTGTACAGATTTCTCATGAGGCATATGAGGTGTTCTGGTATTCCCATCTCTTTAAGTACTTGCCACATTTTGTTGTGATCCACACAGTCAAAGGCCTTGGTGTAGTCAATAAAGCAGAGGTATACTTGTTTCTGATATTCCTTTGTTTTCTCCATGATCCAACGTATGATGGCAATGTGATCTCTAGTCCCCTGCCTCTTCTGAACCCAGCCTGCACCTCTGGTAATTCTCTCTCCACATGCTGCTGAAGTCTATTCTGTATTATCTTGAGCATCACCTTGCTAGCATGTGGGATGAGTGCAATTGTTTGATAATTTGAGCATTCTTTGGCATTACCCTTTTTTTTTTCAGATCTGCTGGCATATGGAATGCAATAATTTGATTCCGTCATCTTTTAGAGCTTTGAAAAACTCAACTGGGATACCTTCATCTCCACTAGCTTTGTTCTTTGTAGTGTTTTGTGTGGCTCTGAGGTTATCTTAAGCATCACTAACAAGACCATCAAAGTATTCAGCTTTGCAGTCATGCTCTCCATGTCTCTTATTACAACGACCACCTTTACTTATTTATATACTTATTTATTTGACTTCATTTCATTTCTGCACTGCCTTTCTTACACTAAAAAGCACCCAAGGTGGGTCACAAACAATTAAGAAATACACTAAAACACAATAAATTATAATACTAAAAAAATCAGAAGACTCCAGAAGGCTAGATTCTCAACCTAGACTCAGAGCAGGGTTACCTAAGGTAGAATGGTTAAAGTCTGAGATACTATACCCATGATGGTGAACCTTGGCACTCCAGATGTTCTTGGAATTCAATTCACAGAAGCCCAAGTGCCCTATGAATCCACATGAATGGGTTTACTGCAATTCATCCGGCCCGCACTGCCCTCATCGCTCCCAGAAGCGGAAGAAAATGTGCCCGTATGGCAAAAAAAATTCAGGAGCAGCAACAATGTCACACTCACATAGTGCAGCCTGTGGTTACTCGATATGTAATGAACTGTCCTTGGTAAATGGATGTCTGGTATGGGGGGAAAGGGTAATAATTCCATCTGCATTACGGAACAAGGTTTTATGTATTTTACACAAGTGTCACCCCGATATTGCCCGCTCGAAAGCGCTCCCCAGGAGCTGCGTCTGGTGGCCCAGGTTCAATTCAGACATCAAGGCTTGGGTTAGGCAATGTTGCGTTTGCCAGTCCCCCAGGCTGGAGGAAACCCACCAGTCCAGTAAAAAGCTAAATACTGTTCAGGGTCCCTGGTTGCGAATCCATATTGACTTCGCTGGCCCCTTTCATGGTGCAACATATCTGCTAATTCTTACTCGCAATGGTTAGAAGTGATCCCAGTATCAAAGTTTTCCACCAGTGTCATAATTTGGAAGTTAATACATGTATTCTGTATTTTTGGGTTGTCCGAGGTTGTCATTTCTCGCAACAATCCAACCTTCTTTTCGGAAGAATTTCAAGGTTTTCTCAAAGGTAATGGTATTAGGCACACAACTAATGACACCTTACACCCCACCATGGTTAGTAAAGTGGAAGATCAATCAAGAGTGTCAGAGAAACACTTGAACGTATGGGTTTGGATAATTGCGACTTGCAGCTGTGTCAGTTTTTGTTTACCAAGAGTTACTCCATTGGCCTCAGGTGTTTCGCCAGTGAACCTCTTATTAAACAGGAGGGTATGTACGGTTTTCAACTGTAATTACACACCACAGCCCCCAGGGGGAAGGGGGAAGGTCATAGCACATGAAGGGCCAGTGTACATGCCTCCCACGCCACAAATGCCAAAACTGTTTGAGGCAAACTCTGCAGCAGTTTCGAGTCTGGGAAGTGCACGGGTTTTGCTCACAATGGGTCCTACATAAAACCTAGCCAGCTGAAGTCGGCCTGTGAGTCCACTGATATGCCCATAAACCATTGTTGCCCCAAACCCAGATTCCTAAGTTCCGAAATGGTCATGCAATCCAAATGACTACGATTCACCCGAGCGATCTGGGGGGTGAAAGGTTACTCTTTACTTTCAGACTGCTACACATATCCAACAGACTGCTACACATATCCAACAAGTCACAGATGAACTGAAAAATCAGAACAATTGTCATTTCTATACAGTAAAACCCCGGGTTACAACCGCCTCGGTTTAAGTATGCTGCGGTTTACAACAGCAAACCCTATGGAAATGCCATCCCGGTTTACAAATTTTTAATGTTTTTTTTTTTTTTTTGGTTTACAACGATCAATTCAGGACCATTTTTTAATTTTTCAATGCATCCCTATGGCTGTTTCAGTTTACAATTTTTTTCAACGGAGGCTTTTTGAACGGACCTCCATTGTAACCCAGAGTTTTACTGTATTTCCCTTCTAGCAGGGAGTATAATGAATCCCACCACTGTGTTATAAGTTACAACTGCAGCATTGCTCTCACCACTCCTTCCAGCACAATGGGAAGGAGGGTGGCAAAGGTGGTTCTCAACACATTAAATATAAATAATAAACAGAACAAATAAATTTATAAGTAACAACAAAAAATGAAAATATTGCTCCTCCAATTAAAAAAAACACACAACAACAACAAAAAACACATATTGGTGATGGTAAAAGTGAGTCAAAGTGACTTATATTGTCAGTGGGTAGAAATATGACCTGTTACCCAAAAGATGTTTTTTATCATGGCTCTTGGGTAAATATCTGTGTCAGCTAACTATAGGGAGTCTATCTTTTTTCTATATAATTCCACTGCAAATTTTAAAAGGGTAACTTTGATTACTTTGTGTTTTTTTAAACTTCTATCCCCCTCCTTGCAGACTCGCATTGCTTATGTCTATCTTTCATTTACTACTGAAATAAAACATTTTTCTATGACAGAACTTGTAGGGGTGCCCCAGCCTTCGCCCCCCCAAAAATACCCCAAGTCTACCCCAAGAAATGCCCATAGCCCACAGCCCCTATCAGCTTCCGAAGGAGGGGAGGCCAGGTCGCGTGGCCTGCGTGACTTGGGGTCACATCAACAGGATACAACCACAACAATCCTTCAAGGAAGCTTCCCCGGCAGAAGCTTAGGTAAGCGGATCCTTATCGGACCCAGCAGGATAGCTCCCTGAGTCTCGGAGCCCCCTTATCTTCCCCACCAAACATCCCCATTCCACAAGCCATTGTCCACCACTGTTTACTCCAACTAACTGGTGACCATCTGCTTATCTGTCACCAGCACACACAAAACCCATTGTTTGATCCCACTTTCCCCCTGATCCGTTGCTGACACGCAGTTATGCCAAGCACGCCTAGTCCAGATATTTTTGGCTAGGAATAAAAGGAGGTCACTCCGTGCCCCTCGGGGTCTTCTATTGTCCCCGCAAGCGGCCCTGACTGGCCACGATCCCTATAAGTGGTGCCCAACATGGGGTGATTCCGAACCACATGGGGTGATCCAGAAGACGTGGGGTGATTGCGAAGCCGACCCATGGGAAAGCCAGGCCGGGCCTTCAGCGCCCATCTCATTTGTCCAGAAAGGACCCCAAGCGTGCACCATTTCATCCTTCAAAAGGATCCAAATCAGTTGAGATGGGTGCCTCTCTGACAGTTCCGCAAAGAGGGTTTGTGAAGGAACTGGATTATTTACTAAGGAAGGCAGGAAAGCGGGTTCCCTCAGAGCAGCTTAGGTACCTAGTGCAGGTCATCAGAGAGCGCTGCCCGTGGTTCACGGAACACGGTTCGCTTCGGGACACAAACTGGATCAAGGCAGGGATAACTTTATATAAAGATCCAAGAGCACTGGTGGAGGTATTAATAGCACAGCAACAGTGTAAGGAAGCTCTTGAGAGATTTGGCACTGAGGCGACCTGCGGTCTTGCAGCCACATCAATCGTAGCATCTGCCCCCCCTTTCCCTGTTTACGCATCTTAGTGCCAGCAATTCCTGCAGATAGTGCCACCTATCCTTACCAACACATTCCCTTTGGAGTCGGTTCCCACCCCGACTGCCACGCTTAACTGGGGGAATACAGAAGGACTGAGCCCCTTTCACCGGGAGAATAGGAGCACATTTTGAGCTCTAATGGAACAGGAGAGGGAAAGGGGTGAGCTAGATGCGGTAGAATTGAGTAGATTGTTGCAGGCTTGTTCCGTGGTCTACAGAGACATGATGGGTGCATAGACAGGATTGCAGAGGGTGTCCATGAAAAGGATGTTAGAAGGGGTTGGGTAGGAGCCCTAGAGAAAAGTTTGGGGCCCCATGGTTTGTTAATTGCCCCGGGAGGAAGCGCAAATACAACCCCTATGCCTATATCTAGGACACAAAATGTTGCAGGCTCACTCAGCCCCCACCCTTCCCCAATTGAAATCAGAAGCTCAAATGGCATATGTAAAATTACAGCAATTGCTACGTACATTAAATTGAGCCAGATAAGTGGTCCCCACGTAACTTGGAGCCCTCACTGGATTGGAATGTAACCAGAGTAGAATGCATTGAAAGTAACTCACCCAGGCTTCCAGTAGGATAGGCAGCCCATGAATGCAGCATGCCAATTCATTAGAACAGAATCAGGGTAACTAAGCTATGTGTGTTTTTCTTAAAACAAAACATCCAGGAAAACGTGCCAGTAAGAGATGGCTGCCTGGGACAAATTGAATTTTGGTGATAAGATTAATCCAACCTTAAGAGCATTATGCGCAGGCTGGCCACTAACTGAAAGCCACCTAAGATTTCCCAGCTGTGTAACTGATTAACCTTCTAAAGAAACTTGGGAGACCAAAGCCTATTCCTTCTACCGGGGGGGGGGGGGGGAGAGAAGGAAAATGCAGTTTGAAAAGTATGGATGAGTGATTGTTTGTATGGGCAAAGATGCACCTAGTATGTGTGCGAGAATGGAAGGATTGTGTGTTTGCATGGTTGTGTATGCTGTTGCAACAACAGTGATAATAGTAGTAATATGTTTAGAATTGTTTGTTAAAATAATAAGAACATTAATAATGAACCCTGCTCATGGTCTTGATACATCGTTTTAATATTAAGGGGAACCCCGGTCCTGATTCTTGCTAATCAGATAGCAGGGCTATAGAGTGTGAGAAAGTGTAGGCGATAAAAAGTCATTTGTTTCTGACCTTCTGCTTGGCACCAAGACAGGTATATTAAATGAAGACACTTACATCATAATCTGTAAACTATAGCCATCCTTTAAAAGTGGGCTGGCCAGAACTGCAGAGGTAAAGTAAACAGCAGGGATTTTAGTCAGCACAAGTGTTTTAGGGACACAGTCGCCCCTTTAAATAAGGTGTGGAAGTGCGGCAACTGACCCAACTGGACAACAGAAGATTTGAGTGTGCATAATCATAAGGATAAGTCAGGGGGTTCTACAATTGTACATCTGTCTCGCACTGAATTTCTCCTCATGCCCTCCTGGGATGAGGAAGGAAAGATTCTCACAAGTGCTGGTCCGCTCAGCAATTAGAGAAATGAAAATTTGGAAGTAAAGATGGTGATTCAGAAGTTGGATTTCTGCTCACATACAGGTTCTCCTCATGCCCTACTGGGCTGAAAATAAGCATCCTTGTAGAAGTGGGAGGGGGGAAACCTTGCCCACGAGAACAAAGGATTTGCTACAGAAGTTTGAACTGGAATGTATTCATCAGAAACAATCCCTTTCTAATAGAAAATGCAGCCAAGCAAAGAACCCAAACATGTGGTTACTGTATACCTGTTTTAATCAGACAAAATTTGGTTAAAATGTTCCATGTCAGCCTCAAAAGGGAGCACTGAATTACAATGGTCACGAGGGGGAAAATAACTACTCCTTTTCTTCCTGCTTAGTGAAACTTGTTTATAAGGTACAGGCTGGCAAATCTCCACATTTATAAGCCAAGGTGAAAATTAACGCTGCAAGGGAGCAAACACACTTTTTCACAGTTTAACTTGGCCAGTTGGCTGTGAAAAAGGCGGTTGAAATCTGTCACCAACTTCCCGGCAAGTCTGTCTGCCAACCCCCAGAGTGTAGTTTCAAGAATTACATCCAAAGGGGATAAAGTTAATTCTTTTAATAATGAACCACAGGAGAATTCAGCTGGGAGGAGGAATTTTTGGAATCGCGAACCAAAAATTGCCTCTGCTCTCCGAGCCCTTTTACCCAGCTAGAGTGCTGAATCAGAGAGGGGGGGAGGAACCCCTATTTAAAATGACATGTCTTGAATTGCTTAATAATATGCATAGTTAAAAAGTGTGATATGCTTTGTTTAAATGTCTTAAGATATAGGAATTAAGCCAGATCGCTTGGAGTTAAACTGTAAATATATGTTTTGTGCCAAGTCCAATACTAGCATTTACTTTAAATAGAATTATGAATGAGGTGAAAATATAACCTGCTAAGATACCTTGTATAGGATGAGTCAGGTTTGCCATACATGCAATTAACCCACTATGTTACTGTTCTCTGACAGTCTAATGATTTTGGTTTACAGCATTTCTTTACCTTTTCTATAAGTACTTAACCCGCTAAAGCAGCTTAGGTAATTTCTGTTATACCTAATAATTTTCCCCAGCATCAAGACTTTCTCAAGTGGACCCTCTCCTCTCATCTGATATTCATAGCACTTTGTGTTTGTATAATGCCTTTACTTTATTCTTCATAGCATGCCTTCAAAGAGTTAACCAGGCTTGCTATCTCTACCCACAGGGACTCTGGACCCCGAAGATTTCCTTTTCACCCATTCTCTATGGACTGATAAGACATTATCTTCACTTTTGTTTGCTATTTGTGCTTCAGGCCAACTTTGTATGACACTGTTTGCATTTTTCAGGTTAATGATGTTCCAGACATTGTGCACTAATGCAGCCTTGGATTATCCCAAACTACTCTGTCACTATGTGTTCTATCCTGACTGTTGCTCTTCTTAATGCATGTACAGACTTCCCATGAGGCATGCAAGGTGTTTTGCTATTTCCATCCTCTTTGATCTGACATTCCTTTGCTTTCTCCATGACTCCTTTGATTCAATTATATAACCTTTGCCTTTTATGACAATCTAATGATGTTGTTCTTATTCACAGCGTCTGCATGGCAAGTTCACTTTTCTGCCAAGGCTTTCTCCAGTCTCTGGCTGAGGGCAGCTTCAAAGTTAATTAATTCCCTTGTCCTATCCTAGGCCTTGGTCACTTGGCAGACCCCAGAGAGCAAAAGTTGCAGCAGTCATCTTAGCCCTCCAATTATTTGCTAAACAGGATTTAACTCAGCAGCACTTGCTGCACCAGAGAACGCACAGTCTGTACATTGCACACATTCGCAGTCACCAAGGGCTGCCGGACCTGGGACATCAAGTTAACTCATGGTATTCCTTACAATTCCACAGGGCAAGCAATCATGGAAACGGACTAACCGCACTTTAAAGTACCCTTTAGAAAAACAGAGAAGGAGAGATGAGACTGGCTGTACCCTTCCGGATTTCCAGCAGAGGCCACACACCGTTTTATTCACTTATAACCATTTAAATCTAACTTTTTCAGAATTTCCCCCTCAGGAACAGCATTTCCAGAGCACGGCAACACCCCCGCAGCCAGAGGTGTATTGTTGCCAGATGCATGTGGAGGGGTCCCCATCTCCTTGGAGCATGCCCAGAACTGCCATGGGCCAAGCGGCCACCTGATGCAGTACAGAGCCCTCATAAAGCCCTTTCACACATGATAGTTGCCCAACCTCTCACCTGTGTTCTATTGCTCATGCACCCCACCCCACCCCCACTGGCAACTTCACCAGCCACACGGACTGCTCAGGACTTTCCAGACACTAGCCTATAAACTGTGTCATCAGTATATATTATGATACAAGCGTTTCATTGACGACTTATTTTTCATTTTCAAAGACTTAGTACCAGCATTCATTACGTTGATGGCTCAGATCCATCCACACTTACGTTTCACCACTCACAGTGATACCAGGTCACTACCTTTTCTAGATTTGTCAGTCATTGTTAATTCTGACCACACTGTCAGCACGCGACTTTTCACCAAACCCACAGACCGACATGCATATTTGAATTATCGCTCATTTCATCCAATACATCTGAGGAATAACATTCCCTATAGCCTCATGGTGAGAACTAAAAGAAATTCAACTTCTCAGATGGATTTTTTTCAATTAAGCTAAGGTAGTACAGAAAAAAATTGGTGGACAGAGGCTATGCCAGCAGTGTAGTGCAGTGCGCATACAAGAAATTTCATAACACATCTAGAATGGACCTTTTTATTAGAAAAAATAAAACAAATAACAGAACCATTTTTGGTCAATAGATTATTCACCTCTTTCGGGCCAGATCATGAACATAATAAGGCAACATTGGCACATTGTATCTGACACTCCCATTGTGAGCAACGTCGTAACATAGGTTTGAGGCGCACTAGAACAATAGGCAACATGGTGTCTCACAGCGACGTTTTAATACTGCGTCCAAGGCTTGAATTATTGACAGGGCACTATAAGTGCCAACGATGTGAATTTTGTAAATATTCCTGGGAGACCAAGGAGGTCAATTTCCCAGCCTTGGGTTTTTTCATGCAAGCTCCTTAATTTCAGTAATTGCAACACTGCTTCATGTGTATATTTATGAATATGCAAATGTGGCTTGATCTATGTAGGTAAAACCATGCGTTCGATAAAACACCATTTGGCTGAACATATGTCCAGGATTAGGCATCGAAACACGTTGGCTCCTCTTGTACAGAACTATATTGAAAAAAATCATTCTGATAGGGATTTCAAGTTTGTGATTATAGAAGTGATAAAACCAATAGAGTACACCAGATTGGACTTGGATAAGGTCTTATTAAAAAGAGAGGCGTATTACATTCACATTCTGAACACTATGGCACCATTGGGTCTTAATCAAGAGTTTGATCTAGGTTGCTTTCTATAGGTTATTCTGTTTAGTGGGGCTCTGTACATTGTCGATGAGATTGAAATATTGCTATGCAGGATCAGGTCTATGTGAAAGGCAGCAACAGCTGACTTTTGCTTCAGTAATTAGGTCATGTATTTGAACGTGAGTCACACGATAGCTAGTAACGTCCACAGACACTCAGTTTGCAAGAGAGGCAGTAGGGACGTGGAAAAGGATAAGCTAAGTTTTGGAATGTATATGTGGTAGTGGATTGATCGATGTTTGTTGGAAAAGTAGTTCTGAAAGTTTCTATTCTAATGTTTTTTATAAATATACTTTTTGTCATAGATATATAAAATTGCTCCTGAGGAAGAAATCGTCGAAAAATTGTTTACCGGAACAGATTTTGAGTTTATACAATAAATGGGAGTAAAGTTTTGAATACATTTGTTAAGAAGTACTGACATTGATTTTTCATGGACAATTGAAGTGAATTAATTTTTGACATTACTTGTGAATTTAACAAGAGACAAATCATTTGTTTTTCAAGCTAAGAATTCGACATCAACTATATTCATTAAACCTTGTATTATATTGTTTTGTGCCTCGAACGATTTTTCTTGCTCTTGGACCAAAAGAATGCTTGACATCAAAAGAAAAGGAGAAAAGAAAAAAATATCTAAAGAGATGATTTGATGAAGACCGCCATAATGCAAAAATGGCAGTAACTAAAGCATATCATTATGCTGAGTGCAGAAGAAAAGACACGTTTGAAATGTGGTGCTGGAGGAGAATTTTGAGGGTACCCTGGACAGCAAAGAGATCAAGTAAGTCGATCCTGAAGGAAATTAACTCTGACTGCTCCTTGGAAGGACAAATATTGAAGATGAAGCTAAAGTATTTTGATGCTGGGAAAGATCAAAGGCAAAAGGAAAAGGGGGCAGCAGAAGATGAGATGGCTAGATGGCATTGTTGACACAATGGGCGTAGGTGAGCGGGCTGCTGAGGATGGTGGAGGATATGGGTGCCTGGAGTGCAGTGGTCCATGGGGTCGCAAAGGATCAGACTCAACTATGGGTCTGAACAAGAACAAAGCATATCATCTTCATAAGCATGCTTCTGGATATGATACCCCAAAATTATATTTACATTTGCTAGAAAAAAAGGAAAATTTACAAACAGTGGAATAGAAGAAGAAAACAAACTTTGGCACACCACAAAAAAAAAACCTCCATCGTATTGTGGAAACTAATCTCAAAATCTTCATTTAAATACATTTTTCTCTAGACTCACTAATCACAGCAATTTTGGGGGAAGTATATTTTCGGAGTACACAAATAGAAGTTCTACATGACCCTTTGGAAGCCTGACGTCTCTCCAGAATGGCCTCATTTTGGAGGATGAATTCAAATCACTTATTAATCAATTTAAGAATGGAAAAGCTTCTGGAATAGATAATATGCTTCCAGAAATACTGAAAAACAATTTTGATTGGTGAGCTCCACCTTTAGCTGCATTATTTACTTATATATATCGCAATCTGAAGCATGTAGAGATCTTATCAGCCTGAGGCAGAGCAGTTTATAGTCACAGATAAACAAAGGAAGAATTAGGAATTCTAAGAAGGCCAGTTCCATTAGGGAGAATAGGGAAGAAACAGAGATAGAATGAAATACACACACGACTGCAGTCTTAGAGCTCAACAAAGGAATCATGGCATCTCTTTATTAAACAGAGTATAAGATACAAGAGTCATACACACATCAGCCTATCAGAATCTCAGACCCATATATGGAGGGTGAATCAGCATTTTTCACACTGTCTGTGCATGTACCAAGGCACGCATCTCTCACGTCACCCAGTCTATAGACTCAGAAACACACAGAAAGGCAATATAGGCAAGTTAAGGCAGCTTTCAAGATCAGATGAACTCCCACATGTCCTCTTCTTTACTTTAATGTTGAGAGAGGGACGGCCAATCATACCCCTGCATGTCAGCATACACCATAACTACTCCTCCATATACATCATCACTGTCCTTCTGGACATTGTACCCCTCCTGACTCCTGGTACCTTGTTCCAGAGGATGATACCTCATCGAGTACAATTGCTGTCGTGCAAAACCAGATTTCTCCCTTCTACGCAGTGGACATGCATTACACATAGAAATAAGATTAGGAATACAATAAATGCAAATACATAAAGATATAAGGCAAATAATTGCAATAACCCCATAAAAGACAAACTTGTCTAAGGACAGACAGATCAGGCAACCAAGAAGTCATCCAATCAAAGAGATTAACATCAGTGTGTACATTATTAGTAATGCTCTCCTGTAAATTCTGAAGTTCTTTCTCAATAGTATTATTCAGATCCTGGAATTTCACCTGACATCCCTGGTTCCCGACCAATTTACAAAATCCTCCGGATTTTGCTAATAGGTAATCTATGGCCAGTCTGTCCTGCATTTGGTCTTGATGGAGCTCAGTCATTTCCATTTGAAGATCCCGTATAACCCTCCCTGTGGCGTTGATTGATTTCTTCAGCCTACAGGTGAGTCCCAAAATGGACCTTCTATTCTCCTGGGAAATGACACCTGGGTACGATCCCAAGGTGACTGCTCCAGTGATAACACTCCCTATAGCTCTCCCCAGGAGCTACCATCCGAAAGCTGAACATCGATTATCACTTCATCATTGCAACCAAAACCCATCGGGCTGGCAACAGCTCTCCGGCGTCGTGCATCTGCCTGAAGCGGCATTTGCACTTGTACAGGTAAGGTAAAATAACCCAATGCTGCACATTGATATTGTCCTGGGTGGAAATTCGTGGCAACTCCATTAAAAAAGAACCACATGTTGGGATCCTTAATTTGCCATCCATTGCAAATTGAACCACTAGCTATAGCAGAATAATCAGGAGTAAACATAGGAAATACATCATATATATCTTCAATAGTAGTGTTAAACAAGGTATAATTAAGCTTATAAGAACTGTTATAACTACCCATAACCAAAAATAATCATCACAACCCATATAATTGCCTACATTCTGCAAAACCCTTTTTGCTTGAGTCCAGTGCTTCCATTTACTATTCCAGACCCCAGAACTATGGCAGCAGAAACAAAGCCCTTTAGTGTATTTCTTGAACATCATGCTTCGCCAGCGGGTGTTGTTAAACTGTTCTGGGGGATTGGAGAAGAGTGTAGACCTGTCAATATGTTGCAAGTGTCCGATAACCAACTCAGGCATGTTGAACAATGCCGGAAGAAAGGCCATTTGAGACACTGCCAGTGGATGCTCATAGTATAACATTGCATTTTTACCATGAATCTCAAACATATAGTTAGCGTGGCGAAGCCAAAAGTTGGGGTTGCCCCCATGAATCATTGTTCTTACAGCTGGAAGCACAGTAAGAAAGAAAAGAACAAATGTCAGCAAATTTAGTTTACTGGTGAACCACCGTCCTGGAGCTGAGTAACCTTCTTTTCTCTCCATGGGCGGATCGCTCGGGCAGGGACCCATACACTCAGGATCCGGTTGTTGCCAATAAACGACCAATGGCTTAGGAAGACACTCCTCTAAGAAACAGGAACATGCCCTGTTTGATGACCAGTGCCATGTTATTACTAGCACCATGGAACTAGACATGAAACATGCCTGACATATAACACAAATGCAATATCACAAACCCATTTACATGTGTAGGGTACTGAAAACTCTTCCATGTACTTCTGGAGGTACCTTGAGATGTGCAGTTACATAAGGCAAAATATAGCATAAGCAAAGACAGGTCTTTCACCTGCAAGAGAATAAGCAAAACATTTAAGCATGAACAAAACATGAACATTTCTCTTCTTCCTTACATGAAGGAAGTTTCTGTAGCATTCTAACAAGCATTTCTCACTCCCCAATTACATGAGTAAGGCATTACATTTCTTCTCTCACTAGGTATAAGTGAAAGAGGCATTCAATAACTTAAAACCAGCATAGCATGGTAAATCAGCTAGGTACAGTACAAATATCATTAGAGCATTTCAAACTTATAGCATGAGCATGTAGACAATCTTTAAAAAGGTTTTCAGGTTTGATAATGCAAACAAAGCCAATTCACTGAAATCACAAATTTTTGAAGTCCATGACAAACCTTGGTCCCAATTAAAATGTCCAAATTAAAAGTCCAAATGTTGATTGAAGATTTCTTCTTCTCAGATTAGAATTTAAACACCATCTTCTCTCCAGCACAGTTCTTGGTATGGCAAGGTTGAAATTAGGCCATGAGTTAATTCACACTGAATTCACAAGACAACCAGGCAACCCTCCACCCTCCAAACAACCACATCTTTCAGCTTTTCAGCCAAACACACTCATTCCTTCATGCTCCAGGCACACCCATCTGTATTAAAGCAGGCAGATGAGGTATGAGCACAAAGAACAACTTCTACAAAAGTTGCAAGTAACTTCCACACTGATGAACAGTACAGGGACTTCCCAGTTGTTTCCCCTGCGACCCTGATGCTTGTAACTTGTAACTGCCCACTCTGGATCTCTTTGCTTGAGGGTTGAGCAATTCAAAATCAGCCAAAAACTGGAGTATGTCTTCTCCCTCCTTGTATTTTTGCAAAAGCCTGCTGTCCATAGAGGAAGTATCCACACCACTTATCCTCTGGACTTCTTTCATCTGCAGCATCTGAATCTTAACTTGATGACAAACTGCACCTGTTAGGTTGTATTTGCGAGAAGACCTCTTTCTGGGCTTGGGTTTTCTGCATTCCTCCTCTGGCCCATCCTTCCAATTCCTGCCCACAAGTGAGGTATCAAGCTTACCACTCAGCTTCTCCTGCTTGTGTGATGAGGGTTGCTTCAGGGGCGAGCTGAGGTCTCCTGTGCTGCCCTTGGAATCACAATCCTTGCTTCCTTCCACTCTGCATGCATTAATAACTTCAATCTGCGATGAGGTCCTCACCATTTGTTCCCAATCAGCTGGCACTAGTTGTTTTTTAGACCTGGCAGGCAGTGTTGCAGCATTCCCATTTGCCAGAGCCTCTCTGTTCACTGGATATACAGCAACAGGTTCCATATCCAGCACAGCTGCAGTTAAAGGAGCAGAGAACGGTGCTTTTGTAGGGCTAACAGCGCTTGATTGCTATAAGGCAGGATATAATGTCCCATCTCCATCTCCACCCCCACCTCCATCAGGGGGCTCATGCTGTTGTTTCCCATATGGTGGGGTGGCAGTAGAGGACAGAGGCCCTCCCTTGGCTGATGGGAAAAGCTGTGGCAGTGGTGCAGCAAGCCTCTGGGACAACAGAATATTTTTTGGAGTAAGTCTTTGAAGACAATTTCTGACTTCATTCCAGGTATGGGACAGAAACTCCAGCAGGTTTCTGCAAATCATTTCCCACCCTGTCCCATGTTCTTAGATCTAAACAGCCATCTTTTGGATACCAAGGGGAAACCTTTTCTATAGTTTGAATCAAATCTTGCACCTCTTTTGTTTCTGCCCTTTGTCCATTCTTATTCAGAAGATATGATAGATCCTTACAAAACTTCTGCTGTGGTGACGTTAAAGCACCCCCCATAATAAATCTGTCACTCACCCTGTGGGATCCAAGATAGAGCTTGGATGATTTTCAAGCGCTTGAAGACCTTTTCTATGGTTGGAGTGAATGACAACAGACCTTTTCTCTGGTTGCTAATGAGGTAATTGAGGTGTTAATTGCTGTAGCAGAGTTCAAAGAAGGCTTTCATCGCAGTTCAAAGCCTCACACGGGGCTCCACTTATCGCGATCTGAAGCATGTAGAGATCTTATCAGCCTGTGGCAGAGCAGTTTATAATCACAGATAAACAAAGGAAGAATTAGGAATTCTAACGAAGGCCAGCTCCATTAGGAAGAATAGGGAAGAAACAGAGATAGAATGAAATACACACACGACTGCAGTCTTAGAGCTCAACAAAGGAATCATGGCATCTCTTTATTAAACAGAGTATAAGATACAAGAGTCATACACACATCAGCCTATCAGAATCTCAGACCCATATATGGAGGGTGAATCAGCATTTTTCACACTGTCTGCGCATGTACCAAGGCACGCATCTCTCACGTCACCCAGTCCATAGACTCAGAAACACACAGAAAGGCATTATAGGCAAGTTAAGGCAGCTTTCAAGATCAGATGAACTCCCACATATATAGATAGCATCGGAAACATCCCTGAATCATGGAGGCAAGAAATAATAGTCCCATTCTTCAAGAAAGGAAGGAGGGGTGATCCAAGTAATTATAGACCTATCAGTCTCCTTAATATCATGGGTAAATTATATGCCAGTCATCTTCTGTACAAGCTAGCCAATGAAAATATACTGGGAGGAAAGCAGACAGGATGTAGGGAAAGTAGATCACGTATTATTTAAGGTATATTATTTTTTTCTCCTTAGATAAAAGTTGTCCTTGCTCAAAAGCCAGTCATATCCAACTCTAGGGTTCAGTACTCATCTCTGTTTATACCATGGAATGCTGTTTACCTTCCCACTGAAGTGGTACCTACTTCTCTACTTGTAATTTCTTGCTTTCAGACTGCTAGGTTGGCAGGAGCTGGGACAGAGACAGAAGCTCACTCTGTCATGCAGCACTTGGGTCTTGACCTGCTGACCTGCCAACCTTCCAGTTGTCAAGTTCAGCATCTTACCTACTAAGTCACCGCAGTCCCTTTTCTCCTTAACACTAGTTAATTTGGTTTTTTAAAAAAGCAGAGAAAAGGTGGCAGAGAAACTTTGGAATTGGGGTGAGGTGGGGGTGATCTTTATTACAAACAATAGATCAGATAAGGAGTTCTAGAAGACCAAGACATCCAGACCACTTGTAAAATTCTCCAAATTAGATAGGGTAGTTGTACAATAAAAGCTTCACCTGAAATTACCTTAATACACAATAATCATAAAGTGTTGTGGGAGTTAAATCTATATCTATAAAACAGAAGTGTGTTCTTATATGTGCTCCAAAGGCTACCACACCCCTGGACCAATCACACTGAAATTTGCCACATACGTACCTTGGGCCAGAGAGATCAGCACTGCGGGGGTCACAAGCCCCATGGGAGGGCATATGTCCCCCAAATTGCATCCCAATTGATCTATATAATGTTTGCATTTCCCAGTGATGTAATTGGCTGATGTCGCAGGTAGGTTGAGATTGTGACATCATCTGACTAGCTCAGATGTAGCCCTGAGCTCAGCTGTAGTTTTCACAGAGGTGGAAGGCAAATGGGCATGCGAGATCAGCACTGTGGGGGTCACAAGCCCCATGTGGGGATGTATGCCATTGGGCACTGCTATTGGAGACTTCTGGTCTGCCAGGTGGCCAGACACATGTATGGGAAGGATAAGGGCAGTAAGTGACCATCAACGGAGAAGTGGGACAGGTGAGAGATGGAGGGAGGCAGGAGTGACCCACATACACCCCACAGGGTTTCCAAGAGGGAAAGGCTGGCCTACGTTAAAGAAAAGAAAAACCCAAGCGAAGACGGGTAATTAGCTAGTATGAAATAATCAGAGGAAGGCAGTGTGGACTGACAATGACATCAGAGTAACAATAATATATCTTGTCTTTTCCCCAGTGTTGAAGTGTTACTGGAAGGCAAGGGGTTATTAAAGAGGAAACAGATTGCAGAGAGACTCAATGAATTCTTTGCTTCAGTATTCATTGAAGAAGACAGAGACCACATGCCCAAAACAGAGCCTATCTTCGTAGGGAGGGAAACCGAAGAATTAAGCCAGATAGAAATAACCAGGGAGGAGGTCCTTGCATGTCTTGTTAAATTAAATGCTAACAAATCACCAGGACCAGATGGCATCCATCCACGAGTTCTCAGGGAACTCAAAGATGAAATTGCTGATCTCCTAGCCAAAATATATATTTCCCTCAAATCAGGCTTTGTGCCTGATGACTGGAAGGTAGCGAATGTAACACCAATTTTCAAAAAAGGATCCAGGGGTGATCCAGGAAATTACCGACTGGTCAGTTTGACATGTGTCCCAGGTAAAGTAATGGAAACAATAATAAAAGATAGAATTAATAGGCACATAGAAGAGAAGGCACTGCTAAAGGAGAGCCAACATGGCTTTTGCAAGGGCAAATCATGCCTCACTAATCTGTTGGAATTTTTTGAGAGTGTCAACAAGCATGTGGATAAGGAGGATCCAGTTGACATTGTTTATCTGGACTTTCAGAAGGCTTTTGACAAGGTCCCACACCAAAGGCTCTTGAATAAACTTGCCAGTCATGGAATAAAGGGACAGGTCTTGTCCTGGATCAGCAACTGGCTAAGGGACAGGAAACAGAGGGTAGCACTAAATGAACACCTCCAAGTGGAGGGAAGTAAAGAGTGGGGGTCCCCCAAGGTTCAGTACTGGGACCCCTGCTTTTCAACCTCTTCATAAATGATCTAGAGGTAGGAGTAAATAGCAAGGTAACTAAATTTGCTGATGACACTAAATTATACAGGATAGTGGAAACTGTGAGAGACTGTGAGGAGCTCCAGAGGGATCTCTTGACACTAGGAGAGTGGGCAAAACAGTGGTAAATGAGCTTCAACATTAGTAAGTGCAGAGTGATGCACGTTGGGGCAAAAAAAAATTACAGTTATAAACTGATGGTGTCTGAACTTTCTGCGACAAACCAGGAAAGGGACCTTAGTGTCCTGGTGAACAGCTCAATGAAGGTGTCAACCCAGTGTGCCTCAGCAGTGAAAAAAGCAAACTCAATGCTAGGGATCATTAGGAAGGGTATAGAAAATAAGTCAGCAAGTGTCATTTTGCCTCTTCATAAATCTATGGTGAGGCCCCATCTGGAATACTGTGTACAGTTCTGGTCGCCATACCCCAGAAGGATATTATGGAGCTGGAAAAAGTACAGAGGAGGGCAACCAGAATGATTAGGGGACTGGAACACCTTTCTTACCATCTGAGGCTGCAACGGTTGGGCCTCTTCACTCTTGAACGACGCCGTCTAAGAGGTGACCTGATTGAAGTTTATAAAATCATGCACGGTGTGGACAAAGTAGATAAGGAAAAACTGTTTTCCCTATTGCACAACACTAGAACTAGGGGGCACTCCATGAAACTTTTGGGTACTAGTTCTCAAACAAATAAGAGAAAGTACTTTTCACCCAGAGGATCACTGGTCTATGGAACTCCCTGCCAGAAGATGTGATGACAGCTGTCAGTCTTGACAGCTTTAAGAAAGGATTAGACAAGTTCATGGAGGACAAGAGTATCAATGGCTATAATTATGGATACTTAAGGACAACCTCGGGGTTGGAGAGATAGGCAGGATATCTCTCAATGCAATTTCCAGGGAATCCTAAGCAGGTGAAGGCATCTGCTTGGGAATACCCTGAAGCAAATGGTGAGCCACTGTGTGAGACAGAATGCTGGACTGGATGGGCTGTGGCCTGTTCCAACAAGGCTGTTCTTGTGTTCTTATGATTTTGAAACAAAAAATGGGAGATGTGGGTCTTGGCATCCACCCTGCTAGCGAGTTTATCAGGGATATCTAGGCAACTACTGCTTAGGAATGGAATAATGATATACAGTATCTGATAAACCATTGCCTTACTTCAATAAATAAATAAATAAATAAATAAATAAATAAATTGTAAGAGGTTTTCCCTTATGTTCTAACAGCCACTGCTAGTAAAAGACTTCTTTTTCCATAGATGCAACAGATCAGATATTATTTCTTCCATTTGGCTGCATTCCCCAGCCTCACTCTGGAGTGATTTACTGATGTCTCAACTGGCCTCTGTTAGTCTCCGAACAGACACCTGGCATTTTCATTAACTCCAGAGAATGCCTGTTTTTCTGAAAATATAACTCCCTGTCATACTCCAAACAGACAATGGTTGTACTAAGGCTATGAGGTAACACATAACATGTTTTATATGTTGCATATCTTTATTTGGCCTCCCATAGTGGATATTTCAGCCAAATGGGTGTGGTATAAATCTAAGTAAATAATTAAATAAACTATTCTCCTGGAAATCAAATGAGGCAGTGAAGGAACTATTCTAAAATATTAAAAGATATGTGTAGTAATGCGAAGCCCTGCTGCGCTAGAATAAAGACACACCAAGGCCGTGATGTAGTGGTCCAGCCCCAAAATGAGGTGGGCAAAAAGCTTTTATTACCCTGCCTGTGGGCGTAACGACCCTGAGGTGGTCACTGCCCCTGATTACAGAGGGGAGCTGCTTGCTAAGCATTTCTAAATCACCCCTATACTATAGGCAAGGATTTCTAATGTTCTAATCTAATCTAAAGGAGCATCTGTTTCCCTGGGCCCTATCTCATTTGTGTCTATTAATCTCTATTGTTTACCTTAATTCAGGGAAACATCTGTGGCTATTGTTATGTTAAACCAGGATGTTGCTGTCAATCGGGAAGAAGTTCAGGAATGTATGCCCCATCTTTATCTATCTCCTCCAGCAAAGCCCGTGCTTCCAAGATAGGAAGTCTTTATTCTGAATTATGGCGTGGCTGTGGCCAGCAAACGGACTTATAGGGAGAAGTATATTAATACATTCATATTCATAAGACTCCCCACTATGCAGGCAGTCCACAGATATGAACATGTAACAAGAATAATAGACATACATTGGGGATAAAACTGGACACTTAAATGCAGGAAAATAAAATGGGTAAGAATGTCCTATATTTTAAAAGTCATTTTAAAATCTGAAGATAAAGTTAAATGGAACAGAGATTAAAATCCTGTTTAGAGCAAGTTCATAAAAATAACTAAAGGTAAAGGTCGCCCTTTATGCATGGAGAGAAAAGATGGCTCAGGGTTACTTTCCATGAGTGGGGAGGAGGACTTGTGGCACAGTCATTAAAATCTGTAGTACTGCAGTCAAAACCTCTGTCACTGTGAGTTCAATCCTGATAGACTCAAGCTTGACTCAGCCTTCAATCCTTCTGAGGTCAGTAAAATGAGGACCCAGCATGTTGGGGATAAAAATGCTACGCATTTGTGTGGATTCACAGAGACTTGGGCTTCTGGGAACTGAAATACAAAAACAGCTGGAGTGCCAAGGTTCGCCATCACTGCACTATGGGGAGATATGTAAGTGTAACTGCTATTGCTATTTTAAATTCTGCCTGCCCCACAACCTAATCCAACACTGTAAACCAGCCTTCCCAAATGCTGCAGAAATGTTGGATAATGCCCATGTTTTCTAGCGAGCAGAACCAATGGTCAGAGTGTATATTATCTGGAGGGCTCCTGGTTTGGGAAAAGCTACTCTAAAATATGCTCCATGTTGGTGCTTAGCCTGGGCAGTAAGGAAAGTGCTGGGGAAGTAAAGAAACCATAATTACCTTTCCTCCATACTTCTTAAATAAAGACAAAAAGATTCACCTGTCTGTGTATTACTCCTTTTACCTGTGAATTCCATGAAATCTGTATAGGATCTAAAGGCAAGGCACCCCACAAAGATGTTAGAAGTTCATTTCCTTCCCTTATCTTAATAAGCTTTGAGGATAAGATGGGAAGAAACGATGGGTCTCCTTTCATCAGGCCCCCTTTAATCTGAAGGCACAGTATGGCTATTAATATTTTTGGCATGACTCTCCACTGAAGCAAAATCAGCAGGAAATAACTTAATGTCAGATTGCCTTATTTTACAGCAGCAGGATGTCAAATCTCATACTCACATGTCCTCCCTCCTCCACAGCTCCTAGCTCTTTCCAAGAGCATCCACAATATAACAGTGGCTACACAACGAGAGGATAAAAATCCATTGTGGCAACAAGCCCCCCAGAAGATTTCTATTATGCCTGTCACCTGAAAGGCCATGACAACCAAGCTATTTTTCCAAGAACGGCATTCCAACAGCCTTCAGCAAGTCAAACATCACTGGAGATGATACAGTATTCACAAGCACTTTACCACAAGAGTCATGTACCAGTTTGTATTCCAGGAGTTTGTCAAAATCTGATCACTTTTTAGGATCAATACAGTTTATACAAATGCAATCATTTGACAGCAACACAATGGCAGTTCAGTTATTTTCGTGCATATTGATTATTTCAGGATTCTATTGTGCCCAAGGGACAGTGTAGTTTGGAAGAACATTTTAGTATACCCTATATCCTATGAAGCCATTGAGAAGAAGTCAGGCATCACCTGTTCAGACAGAAAATGCATGTCATATCAGGCGTACTCTACAGATGAACAAAAGTAGAAGAGGAGAATCCCATATCCCTGAGCACCTGGAAATGTTGATACATTCAACACAATTTGTTCTAAGCTCTATATAGAGCCAAGTTGTAAAAAAAAAGTGAAGTCATTTTCAAAGCTCCTACCTTATGCTCACATCAGGAGACAGCCCTTAAGTTACTGTTAAGTAAGACAGAGTTTCTACAAAAACCTACTTCAAATGCTTACAACACTCTTTCACTCTTTGAATCAGACACAATCTCCTAGCTTTTTAAATTCCTGTCATTTTAACTTCCTCTCTCCCTTTTCATTTCTTTTCAACATCTTATTTGATGAAGAGTTGTCGAGAATTCAAAAGTTTTCACAATATTTTATGACCTTTCAGTTGACCCATGTAAAGACACTGACCTAATATGTTTTCTGGATGGAAAAGTACCCTCAGTTTCTTTTCTGAAAGGGGAAGTAAAGTGTGATAGATGATTTTCCACCTCTCATATCAGCACACCTGCAAAGGCACTGACAGAATATTTGCCATGTTGCCCCGATCCACTCCAGCTGATAATATAACAAACACCTTTGTTTCTCAAAATTCTAATGGAGGCCATGTCATGAAAATGTTCCAGAAAGCAAGACAACCAAAGGTGCTAGATCAAGAGTCTTGCCTGGACAAGGAATGCCGTTACTGGTTGTCACCCTGTCCTCTGACTCCAACTCTGAATCCTCTTCTGCAATGAAGAAAGAAACGTAAAAGAACTATTTCATCCTTCCCTTGCTAGTCACTTCTCTCACTCCTCTCCAGTTAGGTTCCAGAATGCAGAGTATTCTAGAACAACATTTGTGAAGTAAGCACACATCTAGAGCACTGGAAGTGAAAGGACAACTATCCACTATCCATGCCTGAAGAGCAACTCATTCAAAGCACTTTTAAAAAAGAGGTAGCTGGGCTAACATGTGGCTGCTATGTAAAATAAGAAGAAACCGTTTGTAGCAATATGTTCACAATAAAGGTCTTCCAATGTATAATTCCACTTGTTTATTATGATGTTTAAACATTTGAAAGTTCACCGGTTTAAAACTTTTTCGATGAAAATCTTCTTCAGAAATTAATTTTACTCTGGAGTTTCCTACATTTAATTTTTTCATATTCAATGCCTCATTTGCTGAACTCTTACTAGGCTACGAGTTCAGTAAGAGTTCAGCACATGAGGCACTGAACATGAAAAAAACTAAATGTAGGAAACTCCAGAGTAAAATTAATTTCTGAATATTTTCATCAAAAAAGTTTTAAACCGGTGAACTTTCAAATCTTTAAACATCATAATAAACAAGTGGAATTATACATTGGAAGACCTTTATTGTGAACACATTGCCATGAACAGTTTATTCTGGTTTTCTCAAGTTAGCTCTGTTTGGCCATTGTTTCTTCATTTGCTATGTAAAATAAACATTAACCCTCAAATACCAAAAGGCAGCTTCCCAAGAACCTCAGCCAAGAATGGACACAGTAGCTTTCAAAGTTAGTAATTGAAATTAAAGTAGGGCATTATTTTTATTTCCCCTGAAAAAGAAACATTGAATTTGTAGATATATAAATATTTGGCCTGGCACAGGCTTTTGCAGTTAATTTTATACTTTTTAATAAAACTAAAAGCTGACCAAGCAAAACATAGCAGACCTGTCTACTACCCCGTTTTGGTCAGGAAAGTACCATATTTTACCCCGCTTTCCCGCCATCCCGTAAATCCCATAAATCTCCCGTATTCATGCCGCCGCCAGAGCTAGGGAGGAGGAGGAGCCATGTTGGCTGGCCTGTCATCATTGTCTCCCTCCCCCTTCCCTCCAGGCAAAGTGTGCAGTGCAACTCTCACGATGCCCAAACATCCTGCAGGAAGTTCTCTTCCTGCAGGATGTCTGGGGCCTGGGCATTGTGAGAGTTGTGCTGCTCATGCCACATCCTGCCAGCAGGGGAAGGGAAGTGCTCTTGGTGGCAGTGCACAAGCTGGTCTGGTTGTCACACCATGAGCTCCGCCCAGCCGCACATGGCACCGCCTCCACCACTGCCTGAGTGGCACCTGCAGCCTCTTAAGGAGGCAGCAGCAGACGCTGGAGGAGGAGGAAGACCCCGAGTGTGGGGAATGGGGGTAGGGATGGCACTACCAAGATGGTCCTGTGTGGAGGAAGAGGAGGAGGAGGACAGCCCAGCAGTACCTTCAGGAGGAGGAGCTCAGCAGCTGTAAAAGGAGGTGCCAGAGCCTGACATCAGAATTTCCCTCCCTTCCCTGCCATTGGGCCAGGGAGCAAAGGGGCCAGCCTGCCCACCAACCCGTCGCCCTCCAGGAGCACAGCAATGAGGCGCCCTCTGTGGCCAGGCCCAGTGCACTAAAGCCCAAAATAGGGGCTGGGCAGGAGGTCCATCCCCTGAGGAAGAGCCACCACTGCCGCTGCCCGCCCTTCTCCACCATGTGTCATCATGTGTGTGTGTGTGTGTGTGTGTGTGTGTGTGTGTGTGTGTGTGTGAGTGAGTGAGTGAGTGAGTGAGTGAGTGAGTGAGTGAGTGAGTGAGTGTGCAATGAGCTCCCATCTCAGTCCCAGGTCTTGCCAACCTAGCAGTTCGAAAGCAAGAAATTGCTAGTAGATAAATAGGAATCACTTTGGTGGGAAGGTAAACAGTGTTCTGTACACTCCAGTGTCTAGTCATGCCTGCCACATGAACACAGAAAACAGCACTGGCTCTTTGGCTTTGAAACAGAGATGAGCACTGAATCCTAGAGTTGGATATGACTGGCTTTCAAGCAAGGGCAAGCTTTACCTTTACCTAATAACAACAAATCCCTGATTGGTATTTGTTCTGTCTCTCCCGCTCACTCCCTTTTCCCTGTCAGGAAAACACTCACTGTAAGGAATATCCGAAGAGTAGTCTAAGTCCAGTCCAAAAGTTCTAATTCCAGAGTTTCCAAAGAGTAGTCCAAAACCAGTCCAAAGTTCTATTTCCAGAGTTTCCAAAGAGTCAAGATGCCACGGTACCAAGCAAGAGCAGGGAAGCTAAACTTTGTCCATCAGAGGGACAGAGACAGGCTGATGTTGCCGCAGCTGGGGACGTTGGGCTGGGCACTATATGGGATGTGAGCTGTACTCCATCCCCTGGGGATTTTGTTAATATTGATTACCTATGTATTATGTGATGTATTGATATTGTGGTCCCCCCCCTGAATTTGATATTGTATTATTGTCTGCTTATTGTACTGAATCTATTTTTGTATTACTATGCTATTGTTATATTGTATGGATTGATCCCCCTCAAAACTCTAAGGCAGGGGTTTTTGTGGGTTTCACATTATTATTTTACCTTATATTGTAATTTGTAATATTAGACCTTGGGCTTTATTGTATTTACTTGAAACATTGTATTTATTATTGTATTTTGAACATTGTATCCTATATGTAAGCCCTTGGGTTACCATGGGGTCATTTATATGTTGTTAGCCGCCCTGAGTCGGCCATGTGTTGAGTAGGGTGGGGTATAAGTCGAATAAACATAAACATAAACATCAGAGAGACACACCCGGCGTCCTGGTTCCTTATATGCCTCCATGGGTGTGGCCAGATGCTTCCTGATTACCTGCGGCCCCTCCTTCCTCTCAGCCTCTGTAGACAATGCTTCACCCTGCTTCGATGCCTAGCGTCCAGCCACGCCTCATCCCCAGAGCTGTCTGAATGCAAAGACTGCTGTTGGAGGACATCCTCGTTGCCATCCTACTGCTGCAGTTCCAAGGGAGGCTGAGGCAGTTCTGGGGGTGGGGGATCCCTGAGAAAGAGGGTCCTGTCAGCTCCTCCCCTTCATCCTCAGAGTCTTCATCCCCAAGGTGGGCCGGTTCGGGGGCCAGAGGTGGGCCGGGGGCCGGAGTCACAACAGTATTCAAATTTGCTGTGAAGTTTGGCCCTGTTTATGCAAGTGGTTAGTAAAGGTCTCCCTTGCTCAAAAGCCAGTCATATCCTACTCTAGGGTGCAGTGCTGCTCATCTCCATTTACAGCGAAAGAGCCAATGCTGTCTGTGTTTGCAGATGTTTTCATGGCCGTGAGGCAGGCATGAATAGAGCCCAGCAAGTCACATGGCAAGATTTGGCCACGCCCACAAATTTGGCCATGCCCACAGAGGTAGCCCCGCCCACAGTGTTTCCCTTATTTTCAAATCCGAAACTTCACAGGTATGAAACACAGACACCTGTAAAACTATTCATGCTGAAGAGAAACATTTGCCTCTCTGGCAATTTTAAACATAGTGCTAGCACAGAGGAATTTAAAAGATGGAACAACTATTTTTTAAAAAAAAGTAATTTAGACATTAAGCTATTGTTCTTCATCATTCTCAACACAAGCATTGTTTTGTTGCATTCATTCATTAGCATTTTCAAAATAAAAAAAAAAGCAGTTGTTTGCAACTAACACACAAAATGCTTTCTGATGGGTAGTTTTCCAGCTGAACAAAGGGATAGTCCATACTAAACTAAAACAATGCACTTCTCTCACTATTCAAGGACAGTGTCCTATAAACAGCCCCAGAAATACAGATTTTCTTTTTCACAGTCAGAAAAAAATCTATTATTCTACCCATGCCTACAATTAATGAGGAACTACTATAAAAATAGGGATTAATGCTGACACAAAATATCTCAGCAAGAGGCTATTCTACTTGTATAAAAAGCAGAGGGAAAGGATTAAACCTGATGCTGTGGCTAGATACTTCTTTAAGCCAAGTAACAGCACTTCAACAAATAACAAATCTGGAGCATTTTCAATTGTGCAAGAAGCAAAACAGGCACAATAGTGACTGGTGGACTGGCACCTATCTCTTTTCATTAACGTGCAAATCCTTTTACATGACTTTTAACATGATAGATGTGATATGAAATGGAAATTTACTGTTTAAGCTACAAATGTATCTCATTACTTAGGGTTTATGATTACTCAAGACAGATACATTTTTAAAATAGCAATAGCAATTACACTTACATACCACCCCATAGTGCTTAGTGTACTCTCTGGGCGGTTCACAAGTTAATTGGCATTGCCACCCAATCCCCCTAAGCAACAGACAGGCGACCATCTATTTGGTGAAAACATGGGCCACTTTATTTAAAAATAACATACAGTAAAACCTTGCATAAAGAGCACCTCGTTTAGAGACTAACTCGCTTAAAGAGCAGAATTTTCTCTGAATGGTTGCCTCACTTAACTAAAACCAACCAAAAACTCACTTAGCAACTAAATCGGGGTTCACAATCCCCCCCCCAGAAGTCACAATTGATCACTAACAATGGTGTTTCGCTTAAAGAGAAAACTCGCTTGAAGAGCAATCCCGTGGAACACATTATGCTCTTTAAGCGAGGTACCACTGTATATACAATATTAACATGACCTGCAATAGGGCATCGTAGTGGGTAAATGGTCAGCTATTTATGGGTATGCCTACCCATATCGTTGTAACTGATTATGACCATGTTTGGAGGGATGATGTCTCCTTCTGTACTAATTCGATCATTACTTGCCATCAGGCTCACCAGCCTGGTATTGCACTTTGTAATTGAGGATCCGTTCACCAGGTAGTAGAAATCAATCTGCGTTGTCGGTGCGTCAATGCTTTGATTGACAGTTAACCATGCACCTCTTTAGGATAGGACCCAGGACTGCACCTGGTTCCATATCTTGGTACCAATCAGTTTGCTTTGTCTGTGAATCAATACTTTTGACTAACAGACTGCTACTTAGGCGATTTTCAGCTTGTGGCTTTTCTCATTTGAAAAACAGCTACCACTGGTTTTCCCCTTAAATACGACAGGTATTCTGTAATTCACAATTCTATAAGAAGCAAAGGGATTCTCCTCAGATGTGTTATCCAGAGTGTAAGTCAATATTTGCATTTTTCAGAAACAAATGTACTAGCAGATGAAGTCTTGGGCAAGCAGCACTGCCCCAAGGTGCCCAGAGAAGGCAAAGATAAACCACTTCAGAGTTTTCTACATCTAAAAAAAACCTGGAAGGGCCCCCCATAAGTAGTAGTACTCAGTAAGAAGGCTAATGCAAAAGAAGCATATCATTCACTATAATTATTCTCAACAGAGCCATATCTAGCTATTTTGCCACCTGAGGCAAGCAGCACTTCCCCCCACCTACTCTGTTCTGAGCATGAGTGTGATCCTGGGGTGGGGGGTGGGTGGATGTAATGTTCCAAAAGAAATGTTATATTTTAAAAAAACCAGGAAGGAAGGAAAATGAATAGGCCAGGAAGTGTTGTCATTCATTTTCTATTCACTAATAGAGTCACCTCCAGGTTTGGCATATTCTACATTTTAGTGCTCTGAGGCAAAGCCTTGCTCGCTTCACCCCAGTTACTGCCCTGATTATCAAAGTCAAAAAGCATAAATCAGATGTCCAACAATTATCCTTTGGAGCAGATACATACCATGCATTCTACTAGGGAAAAAGAGAACTTGAAAGAACAACATAGCTAAAGGCAATTCCAGTATTTTTTGGTTTTTATCTGAACTTCATACATGATGTTCTCCAGATTATAACCAATGATATTATTATATATCATTACATAAATATTACAGTTACTCTCCAGATTAGTTCATATAACAGGTAGCCCAACACATAAAGGATATTGAGTCTCTACTGAAGGCAGGTGAGCTTTACAGAACCGAATGAGTACATACACACAGAAATCCCCCGTGTATTGAAAATTTGAAGTAATACGGAAAAATTCTGCCTTAGCCTTCTCCCCACTGCTCTGGTTTATAAACTGTTGCTGTTCTTCCAACAGGGCAGTCCTCCAGGAATACTTTAAACATTTAATCTACAGTACATTTCAGGAGCTCAGTGGTCTTGGCAACAACTATGGAAGGTAGTCTTGGTTTACTAGAGCAGTAACTTTCTGGTGAATATACAGGTTAAAGTAAGGTATGACCAAAAGATTTCCCAATGCAGAGCTCCTGTTTTCTAATCAATTACATTATCCATGAGGCAGTGAAACACATTGAAAATTTCCATGTCAAGAGAGGCTTGATTTACTGTAGACATCCAATTATGGTTAAGAAACCTTAACAATGTTTTCAGTAATATCCACATTGGCAAATCAAGATTTAAAATAATTGTGGTATAATTATTTACTATTCTTATATTGAATGTTGATGATGCAATAATGAGATTAAGAGTAATGGTGAAGAAGAGGTCAACCACAAGATTGCTAATTGTGCCCAACTGTACTGTCTAAATTGGTATTTGAACTGCTTAGGTTGGCAGGAGCTGGGACAGATTCTGTCGCATGGCACACGGGCCTCGAACCACCAAACTTCAAATGTCACCAAGTTCAGTGTCATAGCCTCTAAGCCCCTGCTGCCCTATATCTGCAGAGAAAAATTCCACATCATGATTTGTTTAAATCTTTGGAAGTGCAGAAAGCAATGTTGGCACAAAAAGCCATGATTTTGTGTGATGTCTAGATTAAACTCCCTGTGCTCATTTAACAGAAATAATTATTGCAATTTTATTATTTATATTCCACTTTTTTAGCCATCTGATTGCAGAACCAGAGATTGGGAGCTCGATTTCCCACTTTGCCACCTGGGAGAAGAGACAGATTATGGTTCAAACTGTATGGTCGGTCCCCCAGGATGCATCCAGAAAAAGAGAATGGTAAACTCTCTACCTAGAAAATCCTAACAAGGGTTGGTATAATTGACAGCACATAATTATTATTATCTCTACCTTCATATACATAAAATTGCCAGTCAAAACAGCAATTTGGAAGCATTCAAAGTGGCATATTTTCAATTTCATGCAAGCTGCTCAGAAGGAAGGAGCTGACACATTTGTCACACATGATTGCTACATACCTGTGACATTGTTACTAAAAAAAGTTTGCAACTCCGACTCAGTTTCACAATCTATACCTATAAATCCAAGAGTTAACCGTTGGAATTTGACAAAGGCTCCTGCACCCGGCCACACTATCCCATACCGAGCCTCCTGCAGTCGCCCGAACCCAGTACGGAGGTAACTGTCGGGTTGAGAAATGCGCCAGTGGGGCAAGAGCCCCACAAAAGCAAACAAAGAAAAAGGACAGAAACTGAAAACAACGTACCTTTACTAACATATTATACGTATTTGACAAAAATACAAAGTATATCTTACAGTTATTGAAGAAATTTCAAAACCAAACACATTGTAGGGAAGAAATAACCATCACAATTATGCACAATAGTGCCTGAAGAAATTACGGAGCAGACTACACTAAGTATTGCAGTATACATCCTGCAAAAACAATATTTTCACAAACATATTTTACAAACATCAGGAGCTGTTCGGGGAGGGATCAAAAGCAAGAAAAGCTCATTTAGAAGATGGAAGGCTTGTCTGAATGAGGACAGCAGGCAGAAACATAAATTCTGGCAGAACAAATGCAAGGCAACAATCAGGAAAGCAAAGCAAGACTTTGAGGAGCGTATAGCTAAAAATACTCAGAGAAATAACAAAGACTTCTTAAAGTACATTAGAAGTAAGAACCCAACTAGGAAGGCTATTGGACCATTAGATGACAATGGAAGGCAAGGGGTTATTAAAGAGGAAACAGAGATTGCAGAGAGACTCAATGAATTCTTTGCTTCAGTATTCACTGAAGAAGACAGAGACCACATGCCCAAAACAGAGCCTATCTTCATAGGGAGGGAAACCGAAGACTTAAGCCAGATAGAAATAACCAGGGAGGGGGTCCTTGCATATCTTGTTAAACTAAACACTAACAAATCACCAGGACCAGATGGCATCCATCCACGAGTTCTCAGGGAACTTAAAGATGAAATTGCTGATCTCCTAGCCAAAATATATAATCTTTCCCTCAAATCAGGCTTTGTGCCTGATTACTGGAAGGTAGTGAATGTAACACCAATTTTCAAAAAAGGATCCAGGGGTGATCCAGGAAATTACTGACCTGTCAGTTTGACATGTGTCCTAGGTAAAGTGATGGAAACCATCCTAAAAGATAGAATTAATAGGCACATAGAAGAGAAGGTGCTGCTAAAGGAGAGCCAACATGACTTTTGCAAGGGCAAATCATGCCTCACTAATCTGTTGGAATTTTTTGAGATTGTCAACAAGCATGTGGATAAGGGGGATCCAGTTGACATTGTTTATCTGGACTTTCAGAAGGCTTTTGACAAGGTCCCACACCAAAGGCTCTTGAATAAACTTACCAGTCATGGAATAAAGGGACAGGTCTTGTCCTGGATCAGCAACTGGCTAAGGGACAGGAAACAGAGGGTAGCACTAAATGGACACTTCTCCAAGTGGAGGGAAGTAAAGAGTGGGGTCCCCCAAGGTTCAGTACTGGGACCCCTGCTTTTCAACCTCTTCATAAATGATCTAGAGGTAGGAGTAAAAAGTAAGCTAGCCAAATTTGCTGACGACACTAAATTATACAGGGTAGTGAAAACTGTGAGAGATTGTGAGGAGCTCCAGAGGGATCTCTTGACACTGGGGGAGTGAGCAAAGCAGTGGCAAATGAGCTTCAACACTAGTAAGTGCAGAGTGATGCATGTTGGGGCAAAAAATCCGAATTACATTTATAAACTGATGGGGTCTGAACTCTCTGTGACAAACCAGGAAAGGGACCTTGGTGTCCTGGTGGACAGCTCTATGAAGGTGTCAACCCAGTGTACCTCAGCAGTGAAAAAAGCAAACTCAATGCTAGGGATCATTAGAAATGGTATAGAAAATAATTCAGATTACAATAAATTGGTATGAGAGAAATACAACAAACTACTGACTGAACAGAGAAATTTTTGACCAAAAATGTTGGACCATAGTACAAGTTTGAAAAACAAACTTTTTTACATAAACGATAATTACAGAAAAGTGCATTGTTCCCTCATGCGAAACAACTAATTCATTAACAAAAGTACTTTGCACATAAATCATAGTTACAGAAAAGTGCATTATTGCCTCTTTGCAAAAGTAGTAAACCATTTACAAGCTACAACAACGACAATATACAACAAATGTTTTAATACTGAATTAATAATAATAATAATATATTTCTATATATTATTAATTTATTAGAATTGTAAATCAGAATGCCTACAAAGAAACGTGTAAATATAGAACAAAGAACACACAAAACATTGAAAAGAAAACTAGACAAAACACCAGAAACATCACAGAAAAGGGAAGAAAAACTTAATAAACACAGAAAACAATATGTACAAAAGACAAAAGAAACATCTTCTCAGGAACATGAGACCATGTTAACAGAACATAGAGAAATTGACAGTACATCAAGGGCAAACAAAAGCACAAAGAAACATTATATGAGATTAGAACAGAATAAAAAGACAAGAGCAATATGAAGAGAGAAGTAAAGCTAAGAAATTAACATTAAAAATGGCTGCCTTCTCCTATGATCCAGAAAATAATTATTCAGAAAATGCCAATTTAGAGATTGGTAATCTAGACACAAGTTGTCAATTCTGCCAAGCCAGAAAATTCAAAACAGAAACCAAATCCCTATGTTGTAAAGAAGGTAAAATTAGAATTCAACAGGAAATGCCACCACAAGAACTGATAGAGTATACAAGTGGAGTAACAACAGATTCTAAACATTTCTTAAAGAATATTCGAAAATACAACTCATGTTTTCAAATGACTTCATTTGGAGCCACAGCCATTATACAACACAAAGGATTCAATCCAACATTCACAATTCAAGGACAGATTTACCACAATAACAGTTCACTACTACCACTACCAGAAGAACAGCCAAAGTTCCTGCAAATTTATTTCATGGGAGATGAGGAAAAAGAAACAGCACAATAATGTACATACATTGATGGAACAAAACAACATATTGTACTAAGAATACAAAGAATGTTAGATCAACACAATAATCTCATCTGCACTTTCCAAAATGCAATGCAAAACATGCCAACAAATGAATACCAAATTGTCATAGCAGCAGACAAAACTCCAACAGGAGAACATATACGGCGATACAATGCGCCAGAAATAAATGAAGTTGCAGCACTCATTTCTGGAGATACTTTCCATCCCAGAGATATAATACTTAAACGGCACGACAAAAAACTGCAACGTATATCAGAAACATATTGCCCCTATGATGCTCTTCAGTACCCCATACTATTCCCATATGGTGAGGATGGATATCATTTTAATTTGAAACACACTGATCCAAAAACAGGAAAGTAAACTGAGAAAAAAAAATTCAGCCGTGGACTACTACTCCTACATTCTAATGGTTAGAAATGAAGAACAAAACCACATAATCCACGGCAGAAAATTGTTAAATCAGTTCATTGTGGATATGTATGCAAAAATAGAGAGTAAAAGAACATTAGAACTAACCAAAAAGCACTCAGAGCAGAACAATACATACATTTAAAGGATGCTATGGCACAAGATGGAAACCTAACAAATGTTAGAATATTGCTCATCCTGCCAGCAACATATACCGGTAGCCCAAGGCATATGCATGAATATACTCAGGATGCTATGACCTTTGTAAGGAAACATGGAAGACCAGACTTATTTATAACATTTACATGTAACCCAACATGGCCTGAGATAAAAAAATTACCTCAGAAATGTTGAAACAGCTAATGACAGACATGACTTAATTTCAAGAGTGTTTAGACAAAAACAAACACAATTAATTAATCTTATTACAAAAAAACTTATATTTGGTGAATGTAATTGTTGGATGTATACGATTGAATGGCAGAAATGTGGGCTGCCACATTCACACAACTTGATAGGGCTAAAAAGCAAAATACATCCTACTGAAATTGATAAAATAATATCTGCTGAAATACCCAACAAAAATGAAGACATTGAACTACATGCCATTGTTAAGAAAAACATGATTTATGGACCCTGTGGTCTTCTTAACCCACAAGCACCATGCATGAAAGAAAAAACCTGCACCAAAAGATACCCCAGAGCATTACTGAAAGAAACACAAACTTCAGAAGATGGATACCCAGAATACAGACAACGTTCTCTAGAGGATGGAGGGAACACAGCTAAATTAAAAATGAAAACACAAGGAGAAATAGTAATAGACAACAGCTGGATAGTACCATACTGTCCTCTACTGTCAAAAATATTCAAAGCACACATTAATGTTGAATATTGTAATAGTGTTAAATCAATAAAGTATGTGTGCAAATATATAAATAAAGGCAGTGACATGGCCATTTATGATATTAGATACAGCAACAAAAATGATGAGATTTTACAGTATCAATGTGGAAGGTACATTAGCACTAATGAGGGTTTTTGGCGCATTCTAGGCTTCCACATACAGGATAGACATCCAACAGTACTACATCTAAGTGTACACCTTGAAAATGGTCAAAGAATATACAGTAATACCTCATACAAATTCCGCTTCATACAACATCGGATTCATACAACATCGCCTAATTTCTTGAAAAAAGTTGCTCGACTTTGCTTGAGGCATTGGGGTTTTCTCAGGTTGCATTGTGTCTGGGCAGTATAAAAGGCAGGACACATGCGTGCATTGCTCTTGTGGGTTTTGCATGAGGCGAAGAGTGTTTAGGAGTGGTTTTGAGTGTGATTTTGGATTTTTTTGAATTTTTTCATCAGAATTTTTAGAAGCATTCCTGGGATTTTTGCAGCATTCTTCAGGTTCTTGGACAATCAGGGTTGTTTGACATGTTTTTGTAATGTATTTAGCCTTTAGACAATGATTTCTTAAAGTTCTGTCAGTTTCCTGTCTGTTTCCTTAACTTTTCCCTGACGTCTGTGCTGTTACAGTACAATGTACCTTTATGGAAATGACAGTGTATGAGGCATTGCGGCAAGGATTTGGACATTGTATGAGGCATCGTGGCTAGGATTTTGCATGCTTCATACAAAGTCCAAATCCGTATAAATTCAAAACATGTGGAACCAAGTTTGGACGTTGTATGAGGTATCACTGTATTTTCCTCCTGAAACAGCAACAACTGTCGCAGATAATTCTCAAGAAACGACTTTAACTGGTTTTTTAAAACTATGCCAGAAAGATGAATTTGCAAAAACCATACTATATCATGATGTGGCAAAATATTACACCTGGAATAAAACTAAGAAACAATTCTGCCGCAGAAAAACTGGCACTTATGTACCTGAACATGACATTTATGAGAGTGATGCAATAGGCAGACTGTGCATCCAAATAATACAGAATGCTCCATACAATACCTGGACCAACATCTTTTCAAGAACTCAAAACTGTGGTTGCAAAACTGATGGAAACATACAGAGAAGTTTGTCAGCACATGGGTTTATTAGAAGCTGATCAACACTGGGAAACAACTTTGCAAGAAGCAGCAATGATTTCTATGCCACACAAATGAGAACTTTACTAGAAATAGTACTCACTTCATGTAGTCCATCAAACCCACTAAATTTGTGGGAAATGTTTAAAAACCCACTAAGTGAAGATATGCTAATGAACGTCAGAAAAGAACATCCAACATTAGAGATTGAGTAAGGAGCAGATATATACAACATGGCATTAATTGAAATCAAAGACAAATGCATACACATGACTAATAAATCACTGGAAGCTCTGGGCCTACCAGCACCAACACGCAATCATGGAGATGCCTTAAATGCAGATTATATAAGGGAAACAAACTATGACATTGAAAGATTAAAAGAACACGTAAATGAAAACAAACCATTGCTTAATGATGAACAGAAATCTGCCTATGACAAAATAATTACAGAACTAACAACAGAAGAGGGAGGAATAATTTTTGAACAAGCTTCTGGAGGAACAGGAAAAACTTTCCTCACAAACTTAATTCTAGCAGAAATACGTTCACAAGGAAATGTTGCATTAGCAACAGCATCATCAGGAATAGCAGCAACATTAATGGAAGGTGGAAGAACTGCTCATTCTGCACTCCAAATACCACTCGACATAGCTAAACAGGAAACCCCAACATGTAATATAACAAAAGGTAGTGTGCGTGCAAAAGTGCTAAAAGAAGCAAAAAAATTTGTCTGGTATGAATGTACGATGGCACATAAAAATCTATTGAAGCCTTACACATAACTCTTAAAGACATAAGAGAAAATGAAAAAATAATGGGTGGACTTCTACTACTTCTTTGTGGAGATTTCAGACAAACACTCCCAGTAATACCAAAATCTACATCTGCAGATCAAATCAATACATATATCAACCAATCATATTTATGGAAAAATGTTCAAACAATTACCTTAAAAGAAAACATGAGAGTAAGACAAAATGCAAACACTCAACTCTTTACCAACTTTCTTCTACAAATAGGTGATGGAAAAGTTCCAAAAATGAAGAAAATAACATTGAATTCCCAGATTATTTCTGCACCATGGTAACATCTGCATTCGAACTTATAAATTCAGTATTTTCAAACATTAATGACAATTATCAACATCATGAATAGCTTAAAGAAATAGCTATCTTAGAAGCAAGGAATGAGGATGTTAACATTATAAATCAGGAAATTCTTGACATGTTACTAGACCAACCTACTATATACAAATCTATTGATACAGTGGTAGAGAAAGATGATGCTGTTAATTTCCCTACTGAATTTTTAAACTCCCTAGAACTACCAGGAATGCCTTCTCACCAACTACTCCTGAAAGAAGGAGCGCCAATTATTTTACTAAGAAATTTAAACTCACCAAAGTTATGTAATGGCACTAGACTGTGTGTGAAAAACCTAATGCCAAATGTAATAGAAGCCACAATTATTACAGGAAAAGGAGCAGGGGAATCAGTTTGCATTCCATGTATTCCATTGATTCCAACTGATCAAACAATACCATTTAAAAGACTACAATTCCCTGTATGACTAGCATTCGCAATCACCATAAATAAATCACAAGGACAGATACTGCAACATTGTGGAGTTCATCTTTCATAGCCATGTTTCACTCATGGACAATATATGTTGCGTCTTCTAGAGTGGTTTCAGCAGATAATTTATTCATACTTGCAACAAACAATCAAACTCAAAATATTGTTCATCAACAAGTGCTGCAAAAATCAAAATAATACGCAAAACATTTAATCTAAAAGTAATCAGCACAAACACGTTAATTTTCAGTAAAACGAAGAATGATCCATTAAGCAAAAACACTCAATCCATTAAGCAAAACCACTCAATCATAACGAGACAAGATACAAAAGCTACATCTAAAAATACTAAGAATGCAAGCGCGGCGCCAAAATGGCCGCCGCGCTCTTTGCGGGGCCCCCCACCGGACTTGGACAACCGGGTAGTTAGGGGGCGTGGCCAGCCCTCTTTAAAAGGGGTGGCCACGAGGCAGCCCAGCTGCCATTTTGCGAAAGCGATGGAGCGGAGAAGTTTTTCTCCGTCACTCTGTGGGACCGCAGTGGCTCAAGGGATTAAGATGCCGAACTCGCTGCCTGGAGGGTCGGAGTTCGATTCCTGAGCATTGCAAAAGGCTCTTGGTCTTCGGCTTTCCTGTCAGCGGGTGCTGATCCCTGGATAGGGATCGTGCTTTTCTATGCTCCTTGAGTTAGCTGGCCAGTTTGGAAAAGCGACGGAGAGGAGAAGTTTTCTCCGTCGCTTTATCCTCTTTCGCCTCTTTGCAAGAGGCTTGAGTTTGCTAGCCTCTGTTCGAGGCTTCCTTTTGGCTTTCTAGCCTATTGGCTTCAGAACGCGACGGAGCGGCGAAGTTTGCTCTGTCGCTCACTCCTTTTTCTAACTCAGGGGTGCCCAAACTTTAAGTAGGACTGCAGTGGCTCAAGCGCCTCAGACGTTGACTGGGTTGTTTAAGGTCAGTGGTTCAATTTCTGCATACCGCAGGACAGAATGAGCTCCCGTTTTCACCCTCAGGCCAGCCCTTTGGAGGATGCGGCCCTCGGCCCACGGTTGCCGGCCATGGGCCGGAACAATTGGGGGGAGGGCCTGGTGCTGGCTGACAGCATGTTTTTCCCCATTAGGGGCTGGAATTTTGGGGCGTGGCTTATTCTGGCACAGGCTCTCAATTTAGGGCCTCTGGCACAATTCCTATCGGGCCGTCCGGCCCACCTGGCCCACCTACTGGGGGTTTACTGTGGCAGGGGATGCCTGGTTAGCACGTTTGGCTGCACTGGAGGCATCCTTAGCAATCCAGTGGGTGGGGGTCCTCTTCCTATCTACCGGGCCCCCTTTGTGTCCGCCGGCTACTTCAACCGCTGCCACTCTGCAACAGGCGGCCGGCCGGGTCGAGCTTATTGAGACAGTCCGGCCTGTGCCTGCCGCTGTCTCCCAGCTTCCTGTTTGTTCGGAACAGCGACTGGAGTGCGTTGGAGGTCGTCCCAGAGTTCGATTTCGGTCGCGAGCTCCGACGCCCACCGTGTGCCGGAACCCCCAGTGGGGGCGGCTCACGGGGGTGCAACTAGTGAGTATTGGGTCAAGTTGAATACACCCAAATCACAGTCCACTTTCAGCGGTGTGGTTCAGTGCTCATGGCCTTGCCAATTAGAGGCTAGTGGGTATCACTTGCCATCCTATCCCAGTGACCCTTGGTTGCATTCTGGCACGACCTTGGGGGTGGGGGTTTCTGCTCCTGGGGCAGTACGTGGCATCGCATGGACTGTCCAGGTCCCACTGCGTATGCCCTGTGTACATCATGTACCGGCAACGGCCTTGCCGATGATTGGTTCTTCATTGCCCCCTGGTGATCATCTGGCCCAGATCAGGAAGGGACAGATTTGGTGGGGGGGGGGGATGTGTGGATATATTCTCCCTATGAACTGAGACCCAAATAAGGATAGGAGGGACGGACAGGAGGACAGAGACATTGTGTGGTCCCGCCGTAGTAAGCCACCACGCACTGGGGTGTCCGCCCCCGGGACAGTGCTGGGCAGCGCAGGGGCTGTCTAGATCCTGCTGCGTAGCCCCCCTTTATACAGAACGTGCCGTCAAGGGCTTTGCCGATGGATGGCTATTACTTGCCCCAG
Source organism: Bradypodion ventrale (assembly GCA_035047345.1). NCBI lineage: Eukaryota > Metazoa > Chordata > Lepidosauria > Squamata > Chamaeleonidae > Bradypodion > Bradypodion ventrale. The sequence continues at coordinate 67,744,802 of JAWDJE010000006.1, read as the reverse complement.
TTGATTATTGGCCGCAGGCCATGAGGGGTAAGGGCCGAAGGGGGACATGTGGATATTCTCCCTATTGAACTGCGAGCCCACTGGTGAGGGGAGAGAAGGACAGGACAGCTGAGACAAAGAGATGTCCCATCGTCATTAGCCACCGCGCACCTTAGGGCCAACTGGTCGTCGGCATACCTTGTACGTATTGTGGTATGCCGCAGGGCTTGACCTGTTTGGGCCATCCTGATGTTGATCGGATGGGCCCATGACGGTTGGTTCATGGTGAGGAATGTGGACAAGGGTGGCTCTATATCCCGAGGGGAGGTGGGATGAGTCCTGTCAGCAAGTGTGCTCGTGTACGTCATTCCCACGGGACTGGTGCCTGGTGATGGGTACCATGGTGGTCATGCTGAGCAGCGGGCTGTTCAGACAACTCCACGCAAACTGGTCGGGTGGGGGGTTCCGGCCCGCCTACTGTGTTCGGCCTGCTCAGCTGACGATGTGTGTACTAAGCACCACGGTCGTTACCGACTTAGTGCCCCTTTTTGCGCTGGCCCTCACGCCGCCTCTGCGTGCCCGCGGGTTGGTGGGTTGCGGGGCAGAGGTGGGGGTGCACAGGGGCGAACAGAGCTCCGTCTGAAGCAACTAACTTTGTCATGAGACCCCCCCGCCCCAATTATAGTCAGCCTGGAGGGATATCACTCAGTTCATCCAAGAAGGGTTGGGGCGGGAGACCTGCTGGAGGGTTTTCAATGGGGCTTTTGTATCTGTCCGGGGGTGTTGGGGGCCCCAGGATGCTACTAATCTGGTTCCCTTCCAGGGTAACGGAGAGGGGGCTCCACTGTCCACAGTTATGGAAGTTGGGGGCTATGAGAGTAGCGGGGGCCCTCCTTGGAACCACCTTTCCTTAGTCGAAGGTATCCCCCATGAAGCTCATACTGAGCTAGAAAAAGGGTGAATGTAATATAATCCTCCATTCAGCTTACCCTGTGGGTTCTCCGTTCAGGGATGACCTTCCTGATGACCTTGTTCGGTCAGGTACTCGTAGTTGCCTCGGCTACTATGGGTGGCGTGCTCACACAATTCTGGTGCTGTTTGGCACAGTGTGATATGCACTCGGCTTCCAGCTTTTTGCCAGTGCACCCCAGGATTTAGACCTATCGGGTTTTTAGGTTTTGAGGGGAATTTTAATTAGATACGGTCAATCCCTTTCTGAATGCGTTAATTCACCCGACCGAGGTGGGACTTTCATTCAGCAGGCATTTGCTCACGGGTTGGGGTCTCGGTCTCCAGCCCATCACCTCGACAACTTTTGGTCCGGGGTTAAACGGGGCTTGGACACGTGCACGCGTCTCCTCATCACGATTCAGACACTCAGGTGGGAACTGGGTGTCCCCTTGGTGCCTGAATAGACCGAGGTCCCATGTTCTAACATCACATTTCTGCCTCGATGCTGTCACGCGGGCATCCAGGTTAACCATTGATACGGTGGCTTGGATGTCCATGGCGATTTTGGCATTGATTGCCAAACATCGTGTGTGCCCTTGGGAATTGTAGTTAATTCATTGCCCCCCCCCCCCCATTAATTTGTTTGCTCTGGCTCAAATTACTCCTGGGTTTAGAGGGGTCTCTTATGGGAGATCAGACCTAGTGGTCTGCCCTGATATCTAGTACGGTCAGATACCTCCGGCTCCCGGACTTATGGGGTTTACTCCGAAGGTGGGCGCACGGATCGCCCCGCGATCTTACCTTCCTTGCGTTTTTTCCCATTTGGAGAGCACTGATGCTATGGTGCAAGGGGTGGGCCTACTCAGTGGTCCAATTTCGGTGTGACAATGCGGCACTGGTGAACATTGTCAACACCCAGACGTGCAAATCCCCCAAGGTCATGACATTAGTCCGTCTATTCTCTTGAGAAGCCTACGCCTAAATGTGCTGTTCTAGGCCAGACATGTTATGGGTATTTATAATGACGTTCTGCCGCTCTCCACCACCACAGATCACCTGGTTCCGTGCCGTACTCTGGAAGCAGAGGGATTCCACTCGCCACTTTTGGCTGAGGGTTGGACGTTTGGCGAGGAGAGGGGAACCGGACATGTCGTTGGCACTTCGCACGCGTAAGGCGTATCACTATGCATTCAGGCATCATGTTTGGGAGGGGTGGACACGGGAACGTGTCCGCCGCCCTTACGCGCGTCACCCATGTTCCCAGAGTTTTTACCCACCTTGCACGAGGCTGGCATTGCTTATGTACAGATAGGTGTGAGGTGGCTCTTGGCCACGCAGCTACCACGGTAGCCTTTTTGGAGCGCTCCGCATTGGTGAGTGGGTGCCAGAGTGGGTGCCACCGGTGTAAGGCGGATGTGTCTCGTAGGGCACTGGAACTCGAAGATGTCTCTTTCACATATGAGTGGGCTCGAGTGGGGATGCGGTCCTCACGGGTTATTCAACACGGTGCAGGCAGTGGTGTATACTGCTACGAAATTTTTGAGACATCTGTCCGGTTGGTGCCCTACCTGAATTTTCGACAGTGCCTGCTGCGCGCCCCAGCCTGTTTTCTGCCACCAGGATGGGTCTACCCTTACCTTAGTACAGTCCCTGAGGGTGACCGGTGCCGCGTTTCGCGGTGTGGTGCCCGTTTTGGCACCATTTGCTTAAGATAGGCGTCGCGTTGATCGCGGCTACATTTGGGGTACTCGGAGTGGATATGAGTCTACGCACAATTTCAGATATGTACGTCCCCTCACTGTACGAGTACCTAGTTATGTCCTTCACCTTTTTCTCCTCTTTTACAGATCCTAGGGGTCTCGGCACACCGGTGGCAGGGGGCTGGTGGGCCGCAGCTATGTACACTGGGCAGCAGTAGATGCTGCAGCGACAGAGAGTGGACCCCGGCTGGGCTGTGTGCATCCGCACATATGCTATGGTATGGTATGCGCGGCACACGGGGGCGGGAACTGTGGCCATTCCTGCTGTCTGACAGGGATGCTGGACCGCCCAATGTTTTACAGGCGCCTCGGCGGCAGCAGTCTTATACGGATCACTGCTGTTATTAAACTGTCGAGGGGCTGTGACCTGGCATTTTGTATCACGTATGGCTTACATACGGTCGCTTTGGTCTGACATCGTGCCGAGACACCAATTTAGGGGAGATGCGGATCTCCCTAGTTCGGACTGTTCCGGCAGTCAGTGGACGGGGCTGTGGCTACGTCCCGTTCTGAGCATGGCTGTGAGACGGCCATTGGAGTCCGGATGATAGGCTTACAAAAAATTTGCTGGTAGGCAGGAGAAGGGGTCCACCTGTCGGTCAGAGGTATGTACCTCGTTCTGGGTGCAATGCAAGCAGGCCTGGCGACCGAGCTGACGGTCTGGGGGGTGGTGGCGGTGAGTCTTTATTGAAGCCTCCCCGTGTGGCGGGTAGCACTGGTAAGGTAAATATTTATGACCCACAGGTATCCGGCAGGTTCGCAATTGACTGGCCAACACTAGATAGGCACAAGTTGGTTAACGTTGTCCGGTCAACAACGAACCAGGCAATGGGGTGATGGCACGAGCTAGGCAGCATGCATCACCCCGTTATTTTACGGATACGCGTCAGAGGGTGGGGTCAGTAGTTAGTTTATTGACTACGGTCAACAATTTGTTTGTTGTCAACAAACAAATTGATACAAATGGATACATTGTAACCAATTGCCGTTGGCAATTTTGGGAGGTACCTTACCAGTGTTACTGCGGCCTGCTAGCCTTAAGAATTATAATTGGTTGAGTACCAATCAAAATTGATAATTCGGACTAGGCCATGAATCAATAAATGTGGCCCAATGCCGTTATCCACTTTCACCAGTGTCTGAGTCCTTTTTTGGGGGGTGCGCCTGCAAAGTGAAATAGTTACGTACAACTCATCAAGACGAAAAAACCAGTTCGCTCTTACAAATCGCTGTAATTACATTAGTCAGAAACAGAACAGTTAATTGCAAGAAAGATTCAAGCTTACCGAAAAAAGCAACAACGGACAAAGTTTCCACCCTTAATCATTGATAGAAGATTCACCCGTATACCAAAACGGCAAACAACACGCTTTCCAGCTTCAGACGCATATTCTTCCGTAAACAAAGTACATGCTGTAAATCCACGAAAAAGGGGAAATGAAACCATAACCACACCTTCCCAATGTGCAAACAGCGAGCCAATGACTACTACGCAAACAGACAAAAACGCGGAAAACTAACGCTTGCAAACTAACGTGAGAACGATATCTTGAAAAAAAAACAATCTAATATAAATAGGGGAAGAAAGATCCATTAACACTTAGGGGAACATTTCATTATCCAAAGGCAACTTCTATTCATGCTAAACCCACCAACGAACATCAACATTCCATTAGCTCTGCTAATGCTCAATCATTTCATCACAATCAAAAATAATCAAGAAGAACAAGCTACCCAGACACAATCAAGAGGTAAGTGAAGCAATCCTTAGATCACACTTATGAATTAGTTTTAAATAATAATACAATGCATTTTCGCTAATTTACAGATATTACACAATTAAATCAACTGCAGAAAACAAGCAACAAATAATAGTTCTTAAAGTACGTAATATTTATCTATCTAAAAAAATAGAGAACATAAAATTTTTAATCTATTATAACAAAAAATTCTACAGTTCAATAAAATCAATATTATTCATTAAAAAAAACAATTTTAAAAAATTCTTACATCATTACATTTATTCAAAAAAATAACTGTACTAAATTCATTTCATTCTTTTTCCAGAAAATCAAAATTTCAACATATTACAACACAGATGCAAAACAAAACTATTTAAAGGAAAGTCAATTTAAAAAAACCTAAAAAACACAAAAAGTAAGTAAAATATTTGAATATGTATTCTTATGTTTTACAGATTATGTAAACAACAGAAAAACAACCCAACAGGAGAATATATATATATTTACAAATGTATATAGTTAAAGTTATACATCATTTAAAGATTATACATCAACAAATATTTACTTAAAATGTTTATTGTTGACTTAAAATGTTTATATATTTAATATTTTGAACAAAAAAAGTTATGTAACTAACATTAACATAATTGTTAAAAATATATATTTAAAAATACATTACAAAAATTAAAAATTAAAAATTAATATTACTTTACAATATCGAAACACTAAAATCTACTTACCAAATGGCAACGTAAAAAAATTGTACATAAATAAAAAGTTTTAAGAAAACAATAACATACTTACCTCTTTTTTACATTACTTTAAAAAAAAACAACCAAAACCCAATTTAAAACAGCCCGGCAATGCCGGGCAACCTCTGCTAGTGCTTTATAAAGGTTTCCATGTTTATTTTAAAATGTGGGCAAATCCAAACAGGGGTAAACAATCTTTAAGATAACTCAACCTTACACAACTTCAGGCTTTAAAGGTCAGGGAAAACCTATTCTAAAAAGCCAGGAAATAAACAGCTATCTAAAAAAAAGCAAACATAAAACTGAAGTTTTATCTCCCAACTTTCAAGCACAATTCAAAACTCTGGTGGCTTCATTTTAGCAACCCAGGGTTTGACTAGAACACAAAAGGAGTCCAATTGAAATTTCTGGATCATTTTAAAAGGAAACCCCACTTAGAAAATAATCCAATTTTTAGAGCTGCTTAGAGAAGAGAACATAAGAACATAAGAACATAAGAACATAAGAACAGCCTTGCTGGAACAGGCCACAGCCCATCCAGTCCAGCATTCTGTCTCACACAGTGGCTCACCATTTCCTTCAGGGTATTCCCAAGCAGATGCCTTCACCTGCTTAGGATTCCCTGGAAATGGCATTGAGAGATATCCTGCCTATCTCTCCAACCCGGAGGTTGTCCTTAGGTAGCCATAATTATAGCCATTGATAGCCTTGTCCTCCATGAACTTGTCTAATCCTTTCTTAAAGCTGTCAAGACTGACAGCTGTCACCACTTCTTCTGGCAGGGAGTTCCATAGACCAGTAATCCTCTGGGTGAAAAAGTACAGTGGCTATTTTCCCCAAACACACACACCCTGAGCAAAATGCCCCTCCTTTGGCTTCTGAAATCAATGACTCCTGTCCTGACTCTTCCATATTGGTCACCAGAGCTTAGCACAGACATGTGTCCTTGTAAGAAGCAGCTGTGAAGGTCCTGATATTACATTTTCCCTGGGCCCCATAAATCTCTGGGTGGACCACACAATTAACTTATTTTGAGGCCACTATAAAATGGATAGCTGCAATTCTTCTTCCAAAATTCTTGCCTCTGGTGAAGAGAATAAAATAGCTGGAATGCGAAAGAACTAATCAGAAGCATTTGATAAATACTATTTACTGCAATCCAATGGATTTAAATGTTGATTGAGTTAGAAAGATTTAAGCAGGTATTTAATCCAGATACTGTACTTAGTCAGTTATTACAGAACGCTTGTTAATTTATATATCTTAATGCTGAAAAAACTGCAGACTCCATAGAGAACATTCTACTATATATTCATCAGCAACCTCTGTAATTATTGTCTAGGTAAAGAAATATGAAATAAATTCTCAGCCAGAATTGTAATCCCATTTCTTTAACCTTTCTTATAACCTTTCTTCCTGCACACCACACCATTTACAATTATAATGCATGAATTTTAAAACAGAATTCAATCTGTGTCTTTTATAAACATAACCCATTAAACATTTGTACAATACTCAGCAATTGCATAATGAGCATTAAAAGAGCTCTATTTTTGCTATTCCTCCATTCAGGCTTTCAACTACTTTCTAAGAACTGAAGTCAGTCTTACCCTCGTAATACAGTTGGGTGGCCAAGAAATAGTGACGTCTCTCAAAGGATTCATGATTTCAACCAAGAACTTCTTCTTACAGCAGGGGTGACCAACCTTGGTGCTCCAGGTGTTGTTGAACTTCAATTCCCAGAAGTTCTGATCAGCAGTTGTGCTGACTTGGGTTTCTGGTAATTGAAGTCAAAGAACACCTGGAGCACCAACTTTGGCTGCCCCTGATTTAAATAGTCAACCCAGCCTATATTTGGTCTTCCTCCTTTCCTGCTGCTTTCCACATTTCCCTCATCATTAAGTTTAATCATTTTTGCTTCCAGAGATAGCTCAGCCTTGATTTGCTCTAGGACCCACTTGTTTGTCTTTCTGGCAATCTAGAGTATTCACAAAGCTCTCTTCCAGCACATTTAAAACAAATAAGCTTTTCCCTTCCATATTTCTTTACTGTCCAGCTTTCACACTTGTCCATGATGATCAGGAATACAAGCTACTTTATTTGATTATTTTATTTTATATATACTCCTTTCCATCTAATCTCAGTGTGTCAATCACTTAAATACTGGTTCCCGAAATAGCTTCACTGTCAACACCACTGCTTCCAAATACAAATCCCCAACTAAGCTTCAGAATCCTCTACCATTATTAAATCCAATTTGCCATATGCAGTTGCTTACCACCACCCTCAAACCCTCAAATCATCCAGTTAAATATCATCCAAGTTTCAAAAAGCCACCAATGCCCATTTCAGTCCCTTTGTATGCAAATACTTCAAAAATTTACGTTCATTTTGGACTCAGATGCACTTCCCTTCACTCAGCACACTTACAGACACTGAGAATATTAGTTTAAATTAGGAATGTCTGATGCAGAGGCATATTTAACTCATGATGGAGTAAACTTCCATTCCTTTCCCAGCTCCTGCCACCCTAGCAAGCAATTGCAAGTAGATAAATAGGTACCACTTTGGTGGGAAGGTAAACAGCATCTAGTCATACCTGCCACATGTCCACAAAAATGTCTGTAGATGCAAACAGCACTGGCTCTTTGACTATAAACAGAGATGAGCACAGAACCCTAGAGTCGGATACGACCGGCTTTTGAGCAAGGGCAACCTTTACCTTTACAATAAAGTCAATGATGAGTCAGCCTTGTTGAATGCACTGGTTTCCAGAGACATAGTGACAGCTCAATGGTTTGAGCAGAATGTTGAGGGACTGCCCTAGAACCCCAAAGGGCCTGGGAAAATCACTTCAGCTTCCAGAATCTCTCGAGCAGTGATGGCAAACCTTGGCACTCCAAGTATTCTTGGATATCAATTACCAGAAGCCCAAGGCAGCACTCCTGCTGAAGTCCAAGAACACCTGGAGTGCCAAGGTTCACCATCACTGCCCTAGAGCAGCACAGCCAGCAATTAATGTATTTTTTTCAAACTGTTGTCAAGTGACCAGGCTTTTATGTTTAAAAAGAATGGTCCAAAACCCAGATAAACTGAATATATATTATGCTTAGTTCTGCAGCATGCCATATATCCAGAACTGGGGTAAACCTGCTGAATCCCACCACTGCAGTCTATACATGTGAATACTACAGTCAGGACTAGGCATTATGCTAGCATTCTTTGACCTATCAGAATCAGTATCTACATATTACACACAGCTTTGATCCTAGTTCTACAGCTCCTTAAATTGAACAAAATGCACACAAAGGACGTTGTCTTAGAAACCATGCACTGACTTTAGTATATCAGTTTTAGCTTGATAGTGCAGATCTTTAGCCATTTAAACTGAGTTGTTACAAAGACTGCCTTTCAGGAGGCAATCTGATGTTTGGGCTCTTAGCTTTTGGATACCAGGTAAAGTTTGTTTGGCTCAGTTCAAAGGCGAAAGAGAAAAGAATAGAAAAGTAACTGAGCAAATTGGCAAGAACTGTCCAAACACAGTAAAGGTAAAGGTTTCCCTTGCTCGAAAGCCAGTCGTATCCAACTCTAGGGTTCAGTGCTGATCTCTGTTTCAAAGCCGAAGAGCCAGCACTGTCTGCTTCTGCAGATGTTTCCGTGGTAATGTGGGAGGCATGACTAGACACCGGAGCACCCGGAACGCTGTTTACCTTCCCACCAAAGTAGTCCCTATTTATCTACTTGCAATTTCTTGCTTTCGAACTGCTAGGTTGGCAGGAGCTGGGATAAAGACGGGAGCTCATTCCATCCTGCAGTACTCGGGAATCAAACTGCTTACCTGCCACCTTCCAGTCAGCATCTTAGCCACTTGAGCCACTGCAGCCAAACACAACAGACATGGAAATACAATATTCTGTACTTCTAAGGGAGCTGTTGTGCAGCCTTTATGTTTATTTTCATTTCACCTGCTCACATTTGCACATTGCAGCTCCTTCTCCTGAGGAACCTATTTATTTCTTGGTTACATTTCTATAATACTTTTCCAATTCTACTCTTATAAAGCACTAGCATATTTTGCCCAGCGGTGCCGGGCTGTTTTAAATTGGCTTGGATAGTAAAGGGTTTCTTTTTTTTCTTGTACAAATGGTGCTGGGCTGTTTTAAATGGTGTTGAAAGGTTTTGTGATTTTGTGGCTTAGAGGCGCTGCGTCCGCCTGCGGCGGACTTGCACTCCCAGTCTGTATTTAATTTTTATTTTTTGTGCGCCGGCTTCCTTAGTGCCGGGCTCTTTAAATTGGTTTTTGAAGGTTTTTGTTTTTTGTTTATGCAAATTTTATTTTATTTTTTATTTTAAATAATTTTTTTAATTTAAAATTTAATTTTGTTTTTTTAAATCTTTATTTTTACGCATTTTTTATTTTTTGTTTTGGTGTTTAGATTTTTGAGTGAAAAGTGATTTCTGGGGTTTCTTTGGTATTTTTTGAGATTAGTGTGAATATTTTTGAACTTTTGGCTAACTTATTTGATTTATTTGGGAATTAATCTTTTTTTTAAATGTTTTTGAATGTTTTTTTCTCTTGTGGCCTCTGGGTGGGGGTGGTGAGCTTTGCTTCCTCTCTACAATTCTTTTCTTCTGTCCTCTGGGTGCTTCCGGTAAGTGTTTTCTTTCTTTGCTCATTTGAGTTCCGGTCATCATGAAGTCAAGACGTCTCTTGGTAGGCTCTCTGTTGTTGTTGTTTTTTTGGGGGGTGAGGTTTTTTGGGGGGGGTCTGTGTGTTTTTTATTGTTTGTTTTTGGCTGTTTTGTGTTTGCTTTTTCTATTTTTGATTTGTGTTTTTGGTTTGTTTTTTTCTGCTTACTTTTTTAGGTGGGGGCCTTTCGTTTTCACGGGCCATGCTGAGTGGCCCGTGGGAATGAACCGCAGCGGCAGCGGTGGTGCCTTTCATTTCCATGGCCATACTGGGTGGCCCGTGGGAACGAATCGCAGTGGCGGTGGGGGTGACTTTCATTTTCATGGGCCATGCTGGGTGGCCCGTGGGAACGAAGCGCAATGGCGGCGGGGCTGCCTTTCGTTTCCATGGATCATGCTGGGTGGCCTGTGGGAATGAAGCGCAGCGGCGGCGGGGGTGCCTTTCGTTTTCACGGGCCATGCTGGGTGGCCCGTGGGAACGAAGCGCAGCAGCGGCGGTTTTTTTTATTCTTTTACTTTTTGCGTGCCGGCTGCCTCAGCGTTCTGCACGCTCATGGCGCGCAGGACGCTGGGGCTTGTAGTTTTGGCTGCGTGTGTTTGGTTACTGCAGCGGTTTGTTTTCTGCGGCTTTTTTTTGATTGGCCGCGGCGCGTTTCCGAACGTTCCTTTTGCCGCGCCGTTCAGCCTGATTGGCTCTGGCGCGGCGTGGCGCAAGGAACGTTGGGAACTGAAGTTCCCTTTTTTTGTTTGCATCTGGGGGGGCTCCTGCCCCCGGGCCGAATATTTCAACCCGACAGTTACCTGCGAACCCCATTTGGGCGAGTGCATGAAGGCTCGGACGGGGCTAGTGGGGCCTGTTGCAACATCCTTTGTCACAGTCCAATGGTTAACACACCATTTTATAGGTATAGATTACCTTTAAACCAAATAACAGTATTTCTTAATAGAGGTTGATTTCTGGAATATGAATTTAGATCAAGTGATGAAACCTTGTTTCTTCAGAATTAGGAAACCTAGAATGGTGATGGAAAACCTATGTCATACTGAACTACAACTTTAATTATGCTGATCAGTAACTACAATTAGAACTAATGGGGCTTTAAGTTCCATAACATCTGGAGGTCAACAATTTGCCCACCCGTCCTAGAATTTGAATCACTGGACATAGGAAACACTAAGGAAACACTTGCTTAAGTAATTTGAATGAATCCAACTATTCATGTGTCTTTAATTGAAAAGTTTTAAGGTAAACTTCACAGTACCTTGTTATGCCCCAAACAAAACCATGGTGCACATGTTGATTCCAAATACAAAATCTTACAACTTCCAGAAAACCTGCCAGATTTATAGTTTCTTAATAGGTTTTATAATACAAAGCTGTTTGTTCTGGCTCTTCAAAAGTCATTCTCACAACACACAAACAATTCAGAGTTACTCCAGAAAAAATTATCACTGACTTTAAGTCAGGTATGGAATAACTATTATTATTATTATTCTAGTACATTTATGAATGCCACTGTGCAACACCCTAAACTGAGAAATAGCAACGTTCCTCCATTACAACCCCATTACAGATTAAATGAATTCTTTAGGCAGATATGTACTGTACTTTGTGTTTCTCATGTTTCATTCACAGCAATCCTTCATATCTTCAGACAGCAATACAACAAAAGCCACTGTCAGCAGCAAAGAGGTAATTAATGTTTTTGTCAAGACTACTGAAAATCTGCATATATTATGCAAACATTTCAGCAATAAGAAAAGCAGCTTGCATCTCTACACAATATTGTTACTTCAGTAGCAAGTGGTCTGAAAAACTGCTTTGGTAAACAATTAATTAATTTAAAACAATCTTTACCTATAAATCCTAGCGTTAACCGTTGGAACTTGACAAAGGATCCCACACCCGGCCATACTAGCCCATACCGAGCATTCGTGCACTTGCTCGAAATGGGTCCGGAGGTCAACAAATATTTTAGAAATGCGCCAGTGGGGCAGGAGACCCACGAACACGAACAAAGAAAAGGGACTTCAATTCCCAGCATCCTTTGCGCTGTGCAACCCCTCAGCCAAACAGGCTGAGGGATACGAGTGCAGAGGAGGCTGGGAACGCGTGTGCTGACTGAAAAAACAAACGCTGGGAGCCGGAGGGAAAGACTTTGAAAGACCCAGCTGGAGCCAGGAAAAGGTAAGTGCAATAGGTGGGGGTGAGGGAGTGGGTGAGGGTGAGGGAGGCAGTGAAAGGTGCTGAGTCCAGAAGGGTTGGGGCACAGACCCCTTTTGTCCCCCCAACCCTTCTGGACCCAGGGGACCAGGGACAGGGGATCAAATCCAAACCCCCTCCCAAACACTTCATTTTTAAAGAGAAGAAACCACTTGGTTTCTTCTCTTTAAAAACGGAGTGTTTTTTTGGGGGGGACGATCCCCTCTCTGCTGTGTCCCCTGGCTCTGGAAGGGTTGGGGGGACAGACCCATTTTGTCTCACCCAACCCTACCAAAACCAGGGGACCAGGGTCAGGGGATCAAATCCACCACCCCCCCAACACTCCGTTTTTAAAGAGAAGAAACCGCTTGGTTTCTTCTCTTTAAAAATGGAGTGTTTTTTTGGGGTGGATTATCCCCTCTCTGCTGTGTCCCTTGGCTCTGAAAGGGTTGGGGGGACAGACCCCTTTTGTCCCCCCAACCATACCAAACCCAGGGGACCAGAGACAGGGGATCGAATCCACACACACACCCAAACACTCCGTTTTTAAAGAGAAGAAACCAAGCAGTTTCTTCTCTTTAAAAATGGAGTGTTTTTTGGGGGGGGAATGATCCCCTCTCTGCTCTGTCCCTTGGCTCTGGAAGGGTTGGGGGACAGACCCCTTTTGTTCCCCCAACCCTACCAAACTCAAGGGACCAGGGACAGGGGATCGAATCCAACCCCCCCCCCAAAAAAAACCTCCATTTTTAAAGAGAAGAAACTGCTTGGTTTCTTCTCTTTAAAAATGGAGTGTTTTTTTTTGGAGGGAAACGGTCCCCTCTCTGCTGGGTCCCCTAGCTCTGGAAGGGTTGGGGGGACAGATCCCTTTTGTCCCCCCAACCCTTCTGGACCCGGGGGACCAGGGACAGGGGATCGAATCCACCCCCCTCCCAAACACTCCATTTTAAAAGAGAAGAAACAGCTTGGTTTCTTCTCTTTAATAACAGGGTGTCCTGCGGGGGGGATCCCCTCTGTGCAGGGTCCCCTGGGTTTGGGGGGACAATACACACGCACGCACACACACACACACTGCTTCTCTCTCTCTCTCTCACACACACACACACACACACACACACACACACACACACACACACGACACTCCTGCCTTGTCAGGAATTTTTAATGTGTGTGTTGGCAGTTGGAGTGGTATTGTATGGGTGGTGGTGGTTGTACACACCCAAAACCACCCCAACCACCAACACACCTCTTCTTTACATAAATCACCAAAAATTTTATCCGTTACAACACAATTTAAAACAGCCCGGCAACGCCGGGCAACCTCTGCTAGTGTATTATATTCCAATACATAGAGTTACCTTTCAGTTTAAGGTTGACCTAAATACCATAAAGGAGGAGGGAAAGCATACTGTTGGCTCCCTCTTAACCATAGCTGAAAAATAAGAAGGCAAGTTAATAAACATACGATCATCCTTTGAACCAAATTCGTATTCTTCAATCGCAATTAGGAATTGAGAACATCCATCTCTCTAGGTGTCATTGGACTGCAACTTCCATCAATTCTAGCTAGCAATCAATGCTAATGGATCGTGAGAATTGCAATTTAACAACAGGAGGGTTACATGTTCCCCATACCTGATGGACTGTACTATGTTTGATTAAATGAATACCTCCATTGGCTACCACATTATACAAAGAAAAAACATTTTCCCTCTATCACATTAGCATTCCAATTTACAAGCAGTATTCTATTTTCATTTGCACCATAGCACACCACATTAAGAATCCCAAAGGGAGCTGCATTTCTGAAATGCATTTGTACCAAATTGGAAAAGAAGGAAAGGAAGCATCAGCTGAAATCCTGTTGTAAGTGACAGTAGAGGTCCACTGAATCAGTGGGAATTTGATGTGCCAACTTCTTTACAGATTTCATTGATTCACAAAGGCCTACTTGTTACTTTTTATTGTGATTAAGTCACAGCTAGAGTAGGTCTATTTGAATAAATGAAACGTTTGGAGGAGTTGACTCACAAAATCCCCAGTGATTTATTGGGCCTACTCTAGCACAATTTGCTACACTATGCAACAGGATTTCCTGCCAACAGGTTTAAACCACAGGATGAATGATGCAAAGGAAGACACTTCTGTTTCTTACAAGCATCTGGTAAGTGACAGAATTGAAACTGATATAACAGAGGAAAGGGCACAAAAGTCGCTTTGTCGAGTGGGTGGCATACAAATGTGGTGGTGGTGGTGGTAGTGGTGGTGATGATGATGATGATGATGATGATGATGATGATGATGATGATGATGATGATGATGATGATGATGATGATAGCGGTGGCAGCGGCAATGACGACAACGGCAACAACAACTACTATTACTACAACTTAGTTCTGTCCATAATAATCATATCATATGTTGCCTATCTTCCAGAGTTTTTATGGCAGCAGATTGTGCTTATTGGTACCTCTCATTTTACTCTGCAAGAACCTCTGAAATAAGTGAGGTTGAGAGATTAGGACTGTTTCAAGATAATAAAGTCAGCTTTCTGACTGAGCAATTACTTAACTGAGTAAATTATGTTTTTATAATAAATCCTAAACCTGAGGCAACATTTTGCACAAACATAAGCAGCATCTCACTTGAGCAACTATCCTATGCCCCACTACCTGGAAGCCAAGTCTACTAACCACTCTTGCAAAGAGTAAATCAAAATGTGCAGAAGAAAGAGATATGTGATTATATTTGCCGATATGACAAAAAGCTTAAAACAGGACAAAGCTCAAAGTTCCCAGTAAGTTACTAAACTGTATTCAAGAAAGCAGCATGGCTGTCATCTAGAAATTTCAAATGTAAAGTTTCATTTTTCACATTTGGTCTTGGCAAAAGTAAGAAAAATAAGCTGGCAGAAGTGACAAATTTTAAAATGTGAGGCTAGGAGCATAATATGTTTTCATGTACAGTGATTGTTTTTTATCTACCACACAAATAAAAAAAGCACTTAAAATTATAAAAATCAGTGTAAAGTGGCACATTTTAAAGAAATGTTTATACAGGAGATATCAAGGTTAACAGTCACTTGACCATAGGTAATATCAAAATTATATACAGAACATGATAGTCCAAGCTGGCATGCTGAAACCTATGCATCTCAAAACTAGCCTTTTTTGCAAATGTATTTTAGAACAGAGATAGCACAGCTATACTATTACTGAAGGGGATGCAATATCAAATATTCCACTAGTACAGATTTCTTTCTCACAAAACAGGTAACCTTTCTAAGCCTGCAATTTTGAACAGGGATGCTGCTTTTTCTCATATATTATTCTCTCCCATCAGTCAAGGTACAGTACTGTACTAAGAGATGACTTTCCTGTCTTTGCTAATCCTCACTGAAGCAAGAGTGGTTGCTGGTAGACAAAGGGCTTCTTGCAGACTAACCCTCCATTGACAGGGTACTACCCCTAAAAAGATCTGGCAGATCTACTCAATGGGCCTTTTTAAAAGGAGGGCATTGTTTTATTTTTGGTAGACCACTGATCTTTATACCAGACTTTTGGACTCATCAGATGTTATATGCTTATAAAATGATGTTGGTACATTTTATATTGCATTTTCAATTATGTTTAGCTTTATTGTTCTCATTATAAGGTGCCTTAGGGAGTGTATCTAAAAAAATGAGGAAGACAGAAAGTGCAAAGGAAAAAGTAGCTGAAAAGTAACAATGGCAACATGAGCTTTAGACAGCAAATAAAAATGAATTGTACTGGCATTTAATTACTGTAATCCATTTTTAAATGCTACATGGTGATTTCATATCAGAGAGTAAACAAAACAAAAGACAAAAATGTTTTGAAATAGTAGCCATGTTAGTCTGTGCAATCGTATCAGAGAGCAAACAAAACAAAAAAGACAAAAAAATGTTATGGCACCTCAAAGACGCATTCCTGTATTTTAATGTGAGCTTTTGTGGACCATGTGGACTTGGTCCATAAAAACTAAAATTAAAATAAAGGAATTCATCTTTAAGGTGCCACAACATTTTTTGTCTTTTTTGTTTTGTCTACTCTCTGATATTTATTTACAATAGATTTATATAGTGCCCCAATCAATAGACTCTGGGTGGTCTACACAGTCCAGCAAACACCTACCTCACCGGTCACTCAGCAACAATTAAAAACCAATATAAAAACAGTTAAAAGCCCTTCCAACATAACAATGCTCCCCCCCCCCCCGGGCCTTATCGATCTCTTAAAACAGGTATAAAAACAGCATGGCATTAAAAATGATATAATCATTAAATCATTAAAAAACAATTACAAGAGGGGGGATCTCAGATGAGCCAAAAAGGGGAGCTTGTTGACAATCCCGGCCCCCAGACCCACTTCACTAACTATTGTTTTCAGTTCTCTCCTAAACGGTAGCAACTGGACCTGGAGCCATAACTCTACCGGGAGGTTTCATAGTGTGGGGGCTACAACCGAGAAGGCCCTTTTCCTCATGCTGGAAAGGTGCACCTCCCCAACGGATGGTATATGGATGGAGGGTGCCCTCTCGGTTTGCTTGCACAGACCAACATGGCTACCATTTCAAAAATTTCAACTGTGAATGGTGTTTTCAGTGTAGAAATAATCTTTCCAATCTTCATTTATCTGTATTCACATTCCATGACCTTAATATGAACAAATATTTTGATTTAGTTAAAGGGAATTATAAAGAATTTGGATAGTGACCTTTCAGAGTCAATTCATTACTTTAACACAGGAATACTCAACCTGCGGCACATGACACAATTTCATGTAGCCCCCCACTGCTTCTGTCACACCTGGAAGTGCCTAGCCCTATGCGTGAAAAGGTTGAGAACCCCTGGTTTAATATGTTACCAGCTATGGATAAAGGTAAAGGTTTCCCTTGCTCAAAAGCCAGTCGTATCCGACTCTAGGATTCAGTGCTCATCTCTGTTTCAAAGTCGAAGAGCCAGCGCTGTCTGCTTCTGCAAACGTTTCTGTGGTCATGTGGCAGACACGACTAGACACGGAATGCTGTTACCTTCCCACCAAAATGGTACCTAGTTATCTACTTGTAATTTCTTGCTTTAGAACTGCTAGGTTGGCAGGAGCTGGGACAAAGATGGGAGCTCATTCTGTCCTGCAGTACTCGGGAATCAAACTGCTGACCTTTCGCCTCCCAGTCAGCTACAGCTCAATAAAGTACAAGTACTGTAGTTCCAAACACTGGTAAAATAGAACATCATTCTTTCAAAAGGTCAGATTATTGTGATTTTAAAAGGCGGCCTTTAAAGACCTTGCTCTTGCACAGAAATTTGAAATAAATACTTGCATCTTTGGTGTCTCATAATTGACTGATTAATTAACTAACTAATTATGTCTGACAAAGCACATTTTAATTGATTTTTGTTTTGCCACAGTGTGATTTCACTTTAGGGGGAAAAGATTGGTCTTAAACATGCACCGTATTTTTAGTTTTGATTTGATTTGGTAATAAATGTTACAACAGACTAATCAAGCTGTTGCTTTGAAATACTTTTCCATGGCTTTGTGGACATTATTCATATTTATACTGGGGTGTCCCAAAGAATTAAACAAGGCTTACATCTGAGTAGCTATATATGGAACTGCCTTTTTTATGCCAATTTAAGAAAAACAAACTGCATGCACCAAATAAAGGGGAAGAGAGCAGGAAATAATTTGCCTACAATATCTTCTTTGCATGTAAATATAAGCACTATCTAGCATGCAAAGATAATAGACTCTTAAACAAAAAGAAGTGCAGTTAGTATTTAGAAATATATATGGTTTTAACTTCATCTCTTTTTTCTCCACAATTAAATGATGACAAAGATATAATATTTTGCAGATATACTGTACCTTTTGGAGCTTACTGATAAGGAAAGACAAGATTGGATCAATTTATAGCCTTGAAGTCTCATGATGCAACATGTGGTAAATATAATAAACAAAGAAAAACAGGATTAGGTTGAAAAAAGAGAGTGCAAAAACTGGCTTGAGAATCCACATCAAGAAAACCAAGATAAAGGCAACAGGCCCTATCAGTCCCTAGAAAATAGATGGGGAAGAAGTAGAAGCAGTGACAGATTTTACTTTCTTAGGATTCAAGATCACTGCAGATGGTGATTGCAGCCATGAAATAAAAAGGTGACTGATTCTTGGGAGACAAGCCATGAGAAACCTGGGGAACATAATTAAAAGTAGAGGCATCACCTGCAAGCAAAAATTCGCATAGTCAAAGAAATGGTATTCCTGAACGTAATGTATGGTAGTGAGAGCTGGACCATTAGGAAAGCTGAGCACAGAAGAATAGATGACTTTGAACTGTGGTGTTGGAGGAGAGTTTTGAGAGTCCCCTGGACAGTGAGGAGAACAAATATCTCGATCTTAGAAGAAATCAACACTGACTGCTCCTTAGAAGGTCAAATAGTAAAGATGAGGCTGAAGTACTTTGGACATTAAATGAGAAGAGAGGATTCACTTGAGAAAGCCTTGATGCTGGGAAAGGTGGAGGGCAAAAGAAGAAGGGGACAGACAAAAATGAGATGGCTAGATGGTGTTGTAGATTCAATGGGCACAGAGCTGGGCAGGTTGAGGAGGATGGTGAAGGACAGAGGTGCCTGGAGGGCAATGGTCCATGGGGTCGCGAAGGGTCAGAATCAACTGTGTGACTGAACAACAACAATGATAAAACTGGTGACTTGGTTTCACAGCTCTGATTTCAAATTAAATTTATAGCTTTGAAGTCTCATGATGCAACATGTGGTAAGTATAATAAATAAAGAAAAGCATGATAAAACTGGTGACTTGGTTTCACAGCTCTGGTTTCAAATTCTCCCATGCAATTCAATTAGAGCCTACTATATAAAGGTCTCCATTGCACAAGAACCAGTCATGTCCAAAGCTAGGATTTGGTGTTCATCTCCATTTACAGCCAAACAGCCAGCACTGTCTGCATCTGCAGATGTTTCCATGGTCATGTGGCAGGCAAGGCTAGATGACGGAGCGCACTAAAGCAATACCTATTTATATACTTGCAATTCCTTGCTTTCAAACTGCTAGATTGGCAGGAGCTGTGACAGATGATGGATGCACACTGTTGCACAGCACTTAGGTCTTAAACTGCAGACCTGTTAACCTTCTGGTCATCAAGCTCAGTGTCTTAACCACTAACCCAGAGTGGCAATCTGACTGCAAAACCAGAAGCCCAAGCAGAAAAGTGTAAAACCTATTATTTCTCAACAATTTTGTATACAGAATTGTCAAATTAATGTTTCTTTGTTTCATCTATGAACAATATTTCCAGTAAAATACTATCTGTAATGTAAGCAATCAGGAAACATTTCTCATGTCATGCAATCACCAACTTGATTTTACTAACTTGTAAAAATGTAAAGGAAAGCTCCATGCTCAGTTATTGTAAACACTGACCCCTTGCTGTTAAAAACAATGCAATTCAGCCTCACAAATCTCATTGTTTCAAGGAAAATATGCCATCCTACATTTTTTAGATTATATTGCTATGGCTTCTATGAAGTTCAATAAGCAAAATAAAATTTTCTTAAATGTAGCATCATGTAGTTCTAGAAATGGAGAGGACCTAGTAAGTTATCCAACTTGGACCTTTCCAAATATTCCCAACTGTTACTACATACCAAAAACCTCCCCTCTGGTACTAAATTCTGCATCTTTGCCTTCCCTTAAAAATACATATGACCAGATTTCTGCTCATGTTTTACATTTCCTCCTACCACCAAAGGTTATGAAATTTGTTTCAATTTCTGCATCTTTTTATTATACAATCTGTTGATCCTACTCTGCCTTAAGTTCCTTCTTTTACTCTACCCATCAGGTTATGGTGTTAATATGTGACACGTCTAAGCAACTGAAGGCAAAGCCTGGTGTCAGAAATTATTCTGGGTTGAAAGGATTTTGTTGGAGAAACTTTGCTCAGGGGAAGCCCGATTCAGGATCCTTTCATGTCCCCAAGATCTTTTCCCACTGAAGTGGTCCCTATTTATTTACTTGCAATTTCTTGCTTTTGAACTGTTAGGTTGGCAGAAGCTGGGACAGAGACAGGTGCTCAATCTCTCATGCAGTACCTGGGTCTCAAACTGCCAACTTGCTGGCCTTCCAGCTAACAAGATGAGCTTCTTAACCACTGAGCCACTACAGCCCCAGAGGAAGCACTGTGTAGTCATTACTGAAGGCATAGCACTATTGTTGTAACCGCAGATCATAGCTTTTATCACAACCTCCAGACTGAAATTTTACTTCCAAGAATATTTGGATACCCATGATAGGTTTGAGAATTGAGCACAATAAAGCACTTACAAATCTTCTGGATATCAATCTTGATAGTACTTTTGTATCTTAATCAAAAATGGTCATGGCGATCTCAACAAAACTTTGCAGAACAAATCTAAACTCAAAAACAAAAAGAAGATGCTTAGGCACTCTATGAGAAACCAGTAATAACACAGATCTCTAGGAAGGTCACCGATTCAAATTTATTGTGCAACCAAACGGAGAGTCAACTAAACATCAAGCAAGGGCATGGATTTGGATCTGTTCAAGAGTGTTGAAAATGTTGTATGGGTTTCTTCCCCACCACTACAAACCAAAACAATTTCCTCTTAAGAATTCTAATGATCAGATTAAACAGTTGCCCTAGGGCAAGAGGGCGGGATATAAATCCAATTAAATAAATAAAAATATGGCATTGAAATACAAGTACAGTGGTACCTCATACAACAATTTTAATCCATTCCACGGGGCTCGTTGTTTTACGAAACAATTGCTATATGATACATGCATCGTATAGCGATTTTCCCTATGGGATGCATCGTACAACGATTGTTTTTGCTAAGTGGTTTTTCCGATTGAAAAATTGTTGCACGATTTTTCCCATAGGGAAAATTGTTATGTGGGATGCCATTTCCCCCAAAAACAAAAACAAAAAACACCTAATTGTTATGCTATTTTGTTGTTATACAGGGAGATTCTTGTATGAGGTTCCAAAACAAATGAAGCTATAAGAGCATACTATAAAAGGGAGCTCAGGATTATACAGTCCAGAGATGATAAACCTGTGGCTCCTCACCTATTGTTTGGTCAGGGGAGAAAGACTGGATAAAAATCAAATAAATGAATTAATTAATTCCCATTACAAATTACCCACTCCTGGTGCAGTTCTATTCTCAGTTAAAATTCACACCTACATGATAATTGTTTGGGTCCATGTGTGAAAGGGTCAAAATGTAAAAGTCTAATCCATGCAACGCAACACATTATCCGAGAAAGGTAGAAGCAGAAAAGGTGTAGAGAAAGATTTGACAAAAATAACAGAAAAAGGCATGTGAAAAAGTTAAGCTGAGCCGCTTTAAGAAATGAAGCTTTGATAAATTGTTTCAATAATTCAGCTCTCAAAGAGGCCTCAGTCACAACCTGAAACCATAGGTAATGGCTATGAAAACAGCTTTGTGATTAGCAAAATCCAGATAACGTGAGATAAGAGAAATAGACAGAACACATTTGTGTTCAGAGCAGCATACCTTCCAATTTACTTTTCCACCCAACAGAGCACTAGTAGATGCATAAAATAATTTGTCACCAGAAGGTAATTTTTAATTCTTCCTCTTTTATTTTTACAAGCTTCCTTTATTTATTTAAAAATATTTATATCCTACAGGTCAGCAGTTCAAGACTTGAGTGCTACATGATGGAGTGAATTCCCATCTCTGTCCCAGCTCCTGCCAACCTAGCAGTTTGAAAGTAAGAAATTGCAAGTAGATAAATACATGCCACTTCAGTGGGAAGGTAAACAGTGTTCCTTGTGTAGTCATGCCTGCCACATGCCCATGGAAACGTCTGCAGATGCAGATAGCATTGGCTCTTTGGACACCTAACCCTATAGTTGGATATGAGTGGCTTTTCAGCAAGGGTGACCTTTTCTATTTTCAAAAATATTCAAGTTTTATACAATGTAGTCTTGCTTTAGTTAGAATATTAGAATATCTTTTTCTGTGTTCCCCAATTCTCTCTATATGAGAGGGGAGGCAGTGCTATATACTCTTCCATACTACTTTCCAGTGAGGTTTTGTTACAGTGATTCCCCACTTTCAGAAGTGAATGACTACCTGACATGTATAAGAAAAGCTTGTGGCATCTGCAATCAATTGCTAATATTTAGAACTTAAATCTTAGATTCCAAGTTTCAGGACAGGATTTTATAATTCTTTAAAATGCATTTCAAATATCACACAGTTCACTCAAAACAGAAATGACATTTTTCTCGACGCCTGTCTTCACAAACAGCATTGTACATAGAAGACTCCTACTCAAGATAGCTAAGAGACAAAATACAGCTGAGTACAATCTAACAGCTAGAACACAGTATCCTACACATTTCTGCTGAAACTGCTTATATTATACTGATTGTGTGACCTTCAAACTTTTATTTGTTTCCTTCTACAGAAGTCACTGAAATATATTTCACCTGCAAAAATTCTGTACCATCAAATCAAATCTAACTTATGACATCTCTTTCCATGGTTTCTAGGTAGTGAATACTCAGAAGTGGTTTACCATTCTCTTCTGTGAGTTACTTGGGACTGTGCAACTTGCCCAAGATTACAGAGGATGGGTCTTCCCTCAGGAGGCACAGTATGAAATCAAACTCCTCAGCTAGAGACTTAAACCACTGAGCTATCCTGCCACCTCTAGGGATAGACAAAAATACACAGCTGAAACTGGTAACAAGTGTTGTACTGGAGTCAGATGATGACTCCTCTTCATTGCAGATCCCAAAAACATTTCTTTCAGATGTCAGGTAATTGTGTAAAGATATGCTGTATTAAAAATAATGTTATAGCATTTTACATATAAAGCGTTACTTCTAAGATCTGTACTTAAACTCTGTAAATAAACTGCATCTCCAAGCAGAACTGTATCCCTTCAGGAAGGCTCTGAAAACCTGGCTCTGCCAGCAGGCATGGGGTTGCGTCTGGCAGCACATCTCAGCCTTGCTGGCTCATTTAGCCCTGTTGGATTTTAATTAAGGGGTTATGTTTTTTACAGATTTTAATTTTTTATCAGTTTTATCAGTGGGTTATTAATTGTATAAGTTGTTTTATTTGATGTAAGCTGCCTTGGGTCGCTAAGGTGAGGAAGGCGGCCTATAAATAGAATAAATAAATAAATAAACTGTGTTTTAAAAAATTGCACTATTCTTATTGGCCACTACTGAGGGATATAAAAATTATAGAGACAAAACCATTAACACATTAAAAGAAATCAGAAACTAAACAAAAGACTTTTCTTCTCATCAGTATGTCCACCCAGAAGCAAGTCTGGTTGAGTTCAAAGGATTCAATGAAGATAAGACTGCAGCCTTTGCTTAGAACTGAAACATTAGTTATAAAATGTAACACAATCTCAAGTGGAAGATTAAGATCCAATGACAGATTTTTAGTAAACTTGACCAAGGGTGCCCAAACCTTTTGCACTGGGGGTCTGACCATGCCCCCAGAACAGCTGAACTGTTTGCACATGCACATCTGGAACCACTTCTAGGACTGGCGCATGCACATTTGTGCATGTGCAAACATACCAGTGCCAGTCCCGAAAGTGGCTCTGAACACCCCCGCACATGTGCAAACATGTCTGCACCACTCCTGGAAGTGGTGTGGGTGCATTTGCACAAGTGTGGGGGCATTCCCACCCACTTCCGGGAGTGGTGCGGACGTATTTGAACATGCGCAGGGGCATCCGGAACCACTCCTGGGAGTGGTTCTGGGCACACATGCACATTGGTGGGCGCATCCCCTGTCTACTACCGGGAGTGTCGAGGGCACCGTAGGCCTGATGAGTTGGCATTGTGGGCCATATCTGGCCCACAGGCCTTTGTTTGGGCACCACTGAACTTAACAGAGAAAAGAACTTCATCAAGTTTCAAGTACAGTAATAGTGACCGTCTGGGTCCCAATCCCAAGTACAGTATAAATCCCTATCTGGCCCAATAGATTACGGAATTTCCCTTATTTTCTTTCCCCTAGCAGTGAAGATTTGAAAAGCCCCCATCAGGACCATTGGAAGCATTTTAAAGTCTGGGTACAATCCAACGGGATGGGGCTAATCCTTCACCTACCATACAACAGTGACCATCACCTGATAAACAAATACCTGTACTCTTCTGCTAACAATAAAAAATGACTGCAGTGGGAGGGTGTGGTGTGTGAATAAGACAGAGGGAAGCAGAAAACATGACCTGGTCCCCATGTTGGAGCTGTACATCAGCACAGGATGTGGATTGACCCATGCAGTGCTGGCATGTAGATCTCCAACATGCTTGCCCACCATCAATTAAACCCTTTGGATCTGGAAATAATATTGCACAGAAGACAGGAATAGAGGGGCCTATGTGATAGATGAAGGAAATTAATCAAGTTTTATCAGTAGAAACAGTTTAAATATTTCTGGAAATTGCTTCCTTCAAACTTTCCTGAACACACTTCCTATTCTAAAGCAGGACAATTCAGCCTGAGAGGCATATTATCAATAATTCACTCATCAATAAATCCACTTTTACATTGGATTTCTTAGTTGCACAAACATCACAGTTGAAGTCCACCAGAGAATTTAATTCTGGATTGAGTTTCAGTCTTCACAATAAATTCATATATAATTGGTCTCCTTGTGCAATATAACTAGTAAGTGGCTCTTAAAATGAAAACAGGCCTTTGTGTTTTGCTTGCAAACATGAAACCAAAGATTCAAGAGAATATCTGCTATCTTACACTTAACCACTTTTAAAAGAGTAAAGACTACTTGGAATACAGTGCCTGAAATCATATGGACATCCAGATGTTGTTGAACTACAGTTCCTGTCACCTTTCACATTATCTGCACTGGTTGGGAGTGATGTCCAACAATCCTCAAAGGGCTACACATCCTCTAGCACAAACAATATTAGATGAACTAGACCAACATTCTGGCTTGGTTTAAGATAGCATCTTAAGCTTCAATCTACAGCCGTGCCCAAAAAAAAAACCAAAACCCAGCATATACTGACAAAACTTGCAAGAACAGCCTGATATAAATCCACATTTCTCACATATCCAATAACATCATACATACAGTATATAAAGACATTTATAGAGCAAAAACATGTTGAGGAACAAGATCAAGCCATTTGGCTTTATTCAACTGGTTGTTGTTTTTTACCCTGGGCACTTTTTAATGGGATAATCTATGTATCTAAATAAAAATATCTAAAAACTGTTTTTACACCAGAATGTGAAACTGGGTTGAGAGGGTGTAAGCAGTCCTAAAGGACTTATCAAAGGAATACCAACATGTACAGCCTATTAGTGAAGGGATATTTTAGGACTCAGAAGAATGGTCTTAATTACCTAAGCCTTGAAGGCAGCAGGATTTCCAGATGTTCCATTATTATAGTAGTTTTTTTTATTCAATAACATCAAAGGCACGCAGAACAAAAAGACCATCCTGCTTTTCCAAGCAGCACAGAAATCTAACATATAGTACCTTCATTTCTTCAAATGAAGACCCAACATCCCCAGTAGCCAATGTTACCAGTGTCTCACTGCTCATTGTATAAGGTTGGCTGTATCACATTTGATAACACAGAAAGCATGAGATCACATCCTAAGTAATTCTCAACAGTTTTTGACACACAGAAAAAGAAAGCCACACACAAACTCAAACTTCACAATCCACTGGATTTCAACAAACAAAGGGAGGAAGGAAGGGTGGAGCAACACCATACAAGCATACATTTGCTCTGCAGTTTGATACAAAAAAACAGTGTTAGGAAGTGCTGTTACAAGCACTATTGTTTCAGCTAGAACCCAACAAGCCGGCTGTTTCCATATCCTGTCAGACAAGGCATAGGCAAGTAAATAGCAGTCCAACAATTCAAGGTGGAGGAAAATGCCTTTTTCAACACAAGGCATGTATATTGCATGCATCACTAGAAAATATGTGTGCAGCACTGGCTACAGTGTACAACCCCCTTGTTCTGGGCCAGTTTAACTGATTTTAAAAGAAGCCCCTTGAAGTACAAGAGCTTGTTGCAGCCACACATGACAGTAGAATAAAACAGAGCAGGCCACAATGTTTCATTTTGGTGAGACATTCCACATGCACTATGAAAAAAGAATTGCTGAACCACAGACATTTGTGACAAGAGACAAACTTTTTGTTATTTTTTTTAACATGGAGGTGTATATGTGAGTACCCTCATTCTTCATTCTGCTTAATGGAGAGGGGTTGTGCTCCTTAGATACAATTTAAAGATGTCAATGCCCTAATTATTATTTTTATTTAAAAAAATAGTAGGGACTCAAAGTAAGACCTAAGATTAAGGGGAAAGAAACTATTAACTTATATATGAAACTGGGCATGCAATTAATAAGGATTACAACTATGGCTTCTACAGCTTTTAAAGTGAGAAAGTTTCAAAGATTAATGAATAATTTCCAACTACATACTTAACAGAAACCTATATGACCTTTTCATTAATTTACAGATTGCAGCTTTATTATTATTATTATTATTATTATTATTATTATTATTATTATTATTATTATTATTATTATTATTATTATTATTATTATTATTATTTATTATTATTTGTATGCTGCCCCCTCAACAACACGACTCTGGGCGGCTCACAGAAACAACATTGCATCTAAAACAGATTATACATAGAGTATCATATCATAACATTATTATTATAATAATAATAATAATTATTATTATTATTATTATTATTATTATTATTATTATTATTATTATTATTATTATTATTATTATTATTATTATTATTATTATGTGTTTAGGCCAGATATGAAACTGCTAAAATGAAGGCACCTTTTGGTGAATTAATTCCATATCATTTAATACACACACATACAGACAGGCACACACAACACCTTCATTAGTCACTGAAATTATGACAAAGGTGAAAAATGTAGATAGCATAGAAATGTATGGAGGACTGGCTAACTAGACGTTACTGACAAAAACTAATTGAGAAAAAATAAAGAGGGAAAGAAATAAGGGCCACACACCCCACAGTTCCAATACAAACTGATTCATTTACAGTACTAGACATCATTCAGCCCAAGTGCCAATGATTTCAAGAGAACAAAGAAACACAAGCTCTACCTCACAAAAAAATAAATGAGGCTGAACAATATGTAACTATGCAATGCTCAGCGTGCTTTTCAAGTGCACATCTGTTCAGCACAAAGTTGAAAATATAAATACAATGCAAGTTCAAGATGTGAATAATTATTTCAAATTAAGACTTTGCCTCCTGGTTTTGTTTGTTCTACGTACAATAGTTTGTTTTTGCATAAAGATCAATTGCAAAATTGTGCTCCCTTGTTCCCTTTAATCCTGCTTGACACATATTACTGAGGTTAAATCTGAGCTGATGGATAAGAGTTCAAAAACAAGACCGGAGATTGCTGGATGACTTAAAATATTATTGCCATACATAAAGACCAAGGACATTAAGAGACAAGGACATAAACTCTCTTGATATGATATCTGTTTGTGACACACACACACCCATGAAGTATGTGACCTATTTAGTCAGAAGTAGTATAATGAACCTCAATGCAGTGTTGGTAAAGTAAACTCCAGCGAAGAAGTTAGATTAACTTTTTCCCCTGCCAAATATCTACCATGTCCTTCTGGTACCCCATACTATTCTATTGCTCTTAACTTTCATCCATAAGTGACTCTTCTACTCTATAAAGTGCCTACAGTGAGCTAGTCTGTAGTAAATTACAGTGAGCTAAACTATGTTTGAGAACCAGTGTGTTGTAGTGGACAGAATGATGGACTAGGAATCAGGAATTCAAAAACCCACCTGGCCATGGAAATTCACTGGGGAGAGGTACTGTATTGGTAAAATCACACTTTAAATGCCTTACCCACCTTGAATACCATATTAGGGCCTCTAAACTGACAGCATAAGACACAAACTATAGTAGCATATATGGGGGATGGGGAGAATTCTGCTATGACATTGATTCACCAACAGATGGGTATGGGATAATGTCCTGAGTCATAATAGACTGGCTGTTAGTGTTATCTATGTGACTACAGTAAAACCTTGTGTAAAGAGCGCCTCACTTAGAGACTAAATCGCTTAACGAGCAGAATTTTCTCTGAATGGTCACCTCGTTTAACAACTAAAACCAACCAAAAACTCGCTTAACAACTAAATCGTGTTTCACAATCTCCCTCGCCAGAAGTCGCAATTGGTCACTTACAATAGTGTTTCGCTTAAAGAGCAAACTCGCTTAAAGAGCAATCTTGTGGAACGCATTATGCTCTTTAAACGAGGTATCACTGTACTACTATTAAAATTACATTCATGCTTTCCCAAATAAAAAATACAACAACAGATCACCACACTGGGGGGTGCTTAAAATCAAAACCTGGGGCAACGACAGAGGGAAAAGGGTGGTAGATAGGCAACTGTATCAAAGGCTTAAGGCAGGGATTCTCAACCTGTGGCCTGTAGGCCAGATGTGGCCCACAGTGCCATTTCATGTGCCCCCCCCCCACCGCCTCCACCACACCAGGAAGTGCCATGTGGTGGTGGAAGAGCAAAATGGCTGTCCAGCCCCCAAAGCTGTCTAAGGGAGCATGACCCAGCCCCCGGCTTAAAAAGGTTAAGAACTCCTGGCTTAAGGGCTAGTTTAGAGAAAGGATACAACTGAAAAGAAATGAGACCACACATGTGTTTTCAAGGCAGCTCCAAGCAAAAAAGACAGCAGGGCCATGGGCTCTGGATTTTAGACAACAGCGTGTACAGCACATGCTGTCTTACACATGCCTACTTAAAATTAAGATAAAAGTCGCCCTTGCTCAAAAGCCAGTTGCATCCAGCACTAAGGTTCTGTGCTCATCTCTGTTTGCAGCCAAAGAGCCAGCACTGTCTGAGTCTGCAGATGTTTCTGTGGTCATGTGGCAGGCATGACCAGATATCGGCATGCATGGAACACAGTTACCTTCCTGCTGAAGCGGTACCTATTTATCTACTTGCAATTTCTTGCTTTCTAACTGCTAGGTTTGCAGGAGCTGGGACAGGAGCTGGGACAGAGGCGGAAGCTCACTTCATCATGCAGCACTCAGGTATCGAACTGCTGACCTGCAGACCTTCCAGTCATCAAGTTCAGGGTCTTAACCACTAAGCCACCACAGTCCCCCTCCTTAAAAGTAAGTTCCATCAAATCCAATGGTTCCTACCTACACATAAGAAATATATAGTGCTGCAGCCTCAACCCCGGTATGTTATCATAAACAGAACTGGCTATACCATTTAGGCACATGAAAATGGCTCAGTTCAAGAGTTGAATTTACAGGTTGAAGGGAGGGCAGGGCCATAGCCAGGGTGGGCTTGGCCCACCCTGAGTTAGCAGTTTGCCCACCCTGGCAAAGCACAGTTTCCCATAGGAAAGCACTGAAAAAAGGCTTTGTTGCACATCCTGAAAAAAATATTTGCCCACCCACATCTAGAATCCTGGGTATGGCCCTGAAAGATGGTAGTGGGCATACCTGTCAGCTATCCCGTTTTTCCCGGGAAAACCCCTTATTTTTACCCCTCTTAATCCCTTGCTCCTCCACCCTAATTTGGGGGGGGGGGTTGTTGCCTGATCACTATATGAGAGAGAGGGGGTTTCCCTTGCTCGAAAGCCAATCGTATCCGACTCTAGGGTTCAGTGCTCATCTGTTTCAAAGCTGAAGAGCCAGCATTGTCTGCATCTGCAGACATTTCCATGGCCATGTGGCAGGCATGACTAGACACCAGAGCACACGGAACGCTGTTACCTTCCTACCAAAGTGGTCCCTATTTATCCACTTGCAATTTCTTGCTTTCGAACTGTAAGATGGCAGGAGCTGGGACAAAGACGGGAGCTCATTCCATCCTGCAGTACTCGGGAATCGAACTGCTGGCCTTCTGCCTCCCAGTCAGCATCTTAGTCACTTAAGCCACTGAGTAAACAAGAAAGAAAACAAAAGTCCCCCAAGAAGATGGAGAAAGGGTTCTTTGGCCCACACAGCTTTGTGCCCATTGCATCTACAATACCATCTATCCATCTTATTTTTGGCCACCCCCTTCTTTTATCCTCCACCTTTCCCAGCATCAAGGCCTTCTCAAGTGAATCCTCCCTTCTCATTTGATGTCCAAAGTACTTTAGCATCATCTTTACTATTTGACCTTTAATGAGCAGTCAGGGTTGATTTCTTCTAGGATCAACCTATTTCTAACACCACATTTCAAAGGTATCTATTTTTCTGCGCTCAGCTTTCCTAATGGTCCAGCTCTCACACCCATACATTACCACCAGGAATACCATTGCTTTGACTATGCAATTTTTTTGTTTGCAAGGTGATGCCTCTACTTTTAACCATGTTCCCCAGGTTTCTCGTAGTTTGTTTCCCAAGCATCACTCGCCTTTTTATTTCATGGCTACAATCACCATCTGCAGAGATCTTTGATCCTAAGAAAGTAAAATCTGCCAGTCGTATCCAACTCTAGGGTGCAGTGCTCATCTCTATTTACAGCCAAAGAGGCAGTGTTGTCTGTGTTTGCAGACATTTTCATGGCCATGTGGCAGGCATGACTTTTGTTGTTGTTCAGTCGCACAGTCGATTCCGACCCTTTGCGACCCTATAGACCATTGTTCTCCAGGCGCCTCTGTCCTCCACCATCCCCCTCAGCACTCCCAGCTCTGTACCCATTGTGTCTACAATCCCATCTAGCCATCTCATCTTTGGCCTCCCCCTTCTTCTTTTGCCCTCCACCTTTCCCAACATCAAGGCCTTCTCAAGCGAATCCTCCCTTCTCATTTGATGTCCAAAGTACTTCAGCTTCGTCTTTACTATTAGACCTTCCAATGAGCAGTCAGGGTTGATTTCTTCTAAGATTGACCTATTTGTTCTCCTCGCTGTCCAGGGTACCCTCAAAACTCTCCTCCAACACCACATTTCAAAGGCATCTATTCTTCTGCGTTCAGCTTTCCTTATTGTCCAGCTCTCGCATCCGTACATTACCACTGGCATGACTAGAGCCCAGCAAGTCACATGGCTATATTTGGCCATGCCTACAGATTTGGCCACACCCACAGAGGGGTGTGGACAAAATTTCCCTTATTTTCAAATCCAAAAGTTGACAGGTATGGTGGGGGTTGGGGTAACCACTGATATTGCAAACTGTGCATTACTACACAGTAAGCACCATTCAGATGTTTTGACTCAGGCATCATCAGACTTTCTATAATAAAGGTAAAGGTTTCCCTAGCTCGAAAGCCAGTCGTATCCAACTCTAGGGTTAAGTGTTCAT
Organism: Bradypodion ventrale; assembly: GCA_035047345.1. Classification (NCBI taxonomy): domain Eukaryota; kingdom Metazoa; phylum Chordata; class Lepidosauria; order Squamata; family Chamaeleonidae; genus Bradypodion; species Bradypodion ventrale. The sequence goes on along the minus strand of JAWDJE010000006.1, from coordinate 67,713,307 downwards.
CTGTTTCAAAGCCGAAGAGCCAGCGCTGGCTGCTTCTGCAGACGTTTCTGTGGTCACGTGGCAGGCAAGACTAGACACGGGGGGGGCATGAAACGCTGTTACCTTCCCACCAAAGTGGTCCCTATTTACCTATTTGCAATTTCTTGCTTTCGAACTGCTAGGATGGCAGGAGCTGGGACAAAGATGGTAGCTCATTCCGTCCTGCAGTACTCGGGAATCGAACTGCTGACCTTCCGCCTCCCAGTCAGTGTGTTACAAAAATGAACAGAAGGGGATCCTTTTCCAATTCTTCAGCACTTCACCCCGTTCCGTTTCAGTCTCTTCCTTCCTTTTATTTTGGCAGACGCCAACGGCTGCCAAGCTTACACTTTCGGCGTCTTTGCATTATAGAGGGGGCTGGAAGGGCTCGGTTTAACACGGGCCAGGAGTCAGGAGCAAGGGGTACCGAAGTAGGACCCTGGAGGGTGGGTGGCCCAGAATTTGGGGTGGGGGAGGAGGAGGAGGAAAGGAAGCGAAGCTTTGCTCCCTCCTCTGGGCGTATGACACCCACAGAGGTCGCTTTGCAGCCCCAGGGGTCGCTCTGCCTGTGGGGCGGCCACCAGAAGGCGGGAAAGCCGCGCAGAGGCGCGCGCGCGCGCCGCCTCCTCGAGCGCCGAGTCTCCAACTAGGGCAGGCGCCGGGGCCGGGCGAGCCTCTCAGCCACCCTGACCGGCGCGAGGAGGGGGGAGCGCGCACTTCCTCTTCCTCAAAGGCCGGCCAGCGGCAGCAATTTCCTCCTCTCTAACCACCTCCCCCCCCCCCAACAACAACAACAACGGTCCCCGAATTCCTCCAGAGATCAGGGCGGTTAGCTAACGGTTCTGTTCACCACCACCACCCCCACTCCCTTAGCAATGAAGAGGAATACTTCCCTCCTCCTCCTCCCCCCCCCCGACCTCTCCTTAGGCCGTTTTAATTTGCATTTTTCTCTGTGAGGGGTGAGCAGGGGTGTGCTGGACACTTTGGGATGGCGGTGGACAGGAAGTGATGGGGCGCCTGTGGGTGGGTGGGAAATCCCAAATCCCTATTACCTCTGCCTGCCTCTCGGGGGCGTCAGTCGCTGGGGTGCACAGGGATGAGTCCCTGTATACCTGTGGGCCAACACTCAAGGGGGGGGGGGAGCCACCCTACTGCTGGGAGCGGGGGCGGGAAGGAGGGCGGGGTACAAATGACCAAATAAATAAATAAATAATAAAAAGAGAGAACTGTGAGGGGGGAGCGGTACACCTGCCCTACGCCCCGTCGCAGCGAAGAGGCCGCAACGCCCATCCTCAGGCAACCAGGCCCCCTGCGACAACCCCCTTTTGCCTTGCCACGCAGGGACACCATGGGCACAGCGGCCGCCTGAGGTTCTCGGCCGCCCGGGGGGTGGGGAAGGGCTCCTATCCGCGGCGCCTCGCCTCAGCGGCCGCTGCTGTCTCTCTCATTCTCACACACACACACACACACACACACACACACACACACACACACACCCCGCGCAGGCCTCGTCCTTGCAATTAGCGGCCCCAGGGCGCCCATGTACCGCCGCCAACCAACCCACCCACCCCCCGGGCTCCCTGCGCAGGTGGCGAGCTCTCGCTTTCGCAGCGACCTATCCACGGAAACAGTGCCTGCCCCGCAGGGATACCATGTTTCTCCCACCCCCACTCCCACAGCTTTCCGAGCCAGCCCCAGCCGAACTCCGCAAAACACGGGCTAAGCACAGGGTGATGGTGGGTGTCCGCCTCCGCCCCGTCTCCTCTGGTGCCACCCGCACCCTCCCTCCCTCCCTCCCTCTACGATAAACCCAGGCGCTGCTTCGTAGACAGCGCCACGCCGCACGCACGCCGCTGCCGCCTCCCCCCCCCCAATCGGAAACCAAGCTTTTCGTACCAGAAAAAAAAAAAAGAAGTGAACCTGTAACCCGTAACGTTTCAGTTCCCCCAAAGTGTAGAGGGTAGGAAATGAAGTTGCTCGCCCTACGGCGGAGACCGAGACGATCCGGTAGATCTTCTTACCGTGCCAGCGCTGCCGCTTCCACTACCATTAGAGTTCGTCTCTTTTCCGCGGCTGGTTTTGGACGGCGGCGTCTCTCCTCCTTTCAGTCTCTCTCTCTCTCTATCCCATCCTCAGCCTCGATCGCACACAAGGCTCTCAGCTCCGGCGGCAGCAGCTGCTGCTCCTATCGCCGCCGCCGCCGTTCTCACTTCCTCTTCCTTCCTCCTGCTGGCCGGAGACACGATTTGCATCTGCAAGAAGCCCTGGAGAGGATGATGAGGATTATGATCTCGAAACTCTTCGCTATCTGCGGCTGGGATGACTTAAGGCTGCCCTCTCGGTTGCTCAGCCTGCCGTCTGGTCCAACAAAGGCACGATCCGAGTGTTAGCCCTCTTGTGGGCCAGAGTGATTCGCACGGGAATCGGTGGGCGAAGTACGTTCCGTAGTCGTGAACAGCCTCTTCGTCAAGATTAAAAGTCGTATCCGACTCTAGGGTCCTCAGTGCTCATCTCTGTTTCAAAACCAAAGAGCCAGCGCTGTCTGCATCTGCAGACGTTTCCGTGGTCATGTGGCAGGCATGACTTCCCACCGAAGTGGTCCCTATTTATCTACTTGCAATTTTTGCTTTCGAACTGCTAGGTTGGCAGGAGCTGGGACAAAGACGGGAGTTCGTTCCGTCCTCCAGTACTCGGGAATCGAACTGCTGACCTGCCACCTTCCAGTCAGCGTCTTAGCCACTTGAGCCATTAGGGCCTTGTAAACTGATTAGAGAGATCGGTGCTTCTGTCTTTTCTTCCCAATGTCGCTCCCTGCATTCCATACATACTGCTGAGGAACGGAGGACACAATGGATAACGGCTTTGTGTGTTCGGGGAAGTTTCCGCAAGTCGACCATTGCCACAAGTGCAGCACCTGTTTTCTTCTCGAGGTAGGCATGGTGGATCTAAGAAACTGTTACTTTGATCCAAGATCTCTCTCTCTCTCTCTCTCCCCCTCTCCAAAGTTTGCGGTGCGTTCACAAGCTCAGATCATAACCAACAGGGGGCGATAGTGAACATCAACACAGCAGTCTAGATTTAAAAAACTTCCTCATGTCAACCTTGCCAAATTTTTAACTGCTTAACCGCCGGCACTGAGTTTCCTTTGCTGATATTTGCAGGTGGGGATGTTTTCTCTGTGCTGGAGAGACAGAGAGAGAATATCAGTTGCGGAATATTGCAAGTCAAGCTCTGTTTCAAGTCACAAAAGGCTCCCTCTGAGGAAAGAAAATATGACAAAATTGTATCAATCTATATTGCATGGCAAAGGACTGCAGTGGCTCAAGTGGCTAAGACGCTGACTGGAAGGCGGGAGGTCAGCAGTTCGATACCCAAATACTGCAGGACGGAATGAGCTCCCGTCTTTGAAAAGCGCACCCCACGGGAGTGGCTGTACTTGCCAAAAATCCCTCTTTTATATAGTTTTAAAATGGAGGCCACACTGTCTTTGCAGTTGGTTATTCAAAACTATTTACTTCTGAATATATTTATTTCCATAATACCATTTCTAACTATCTAATTTTGATGTTTGCAGATTGATACGCAGTAGGCAGCAGTCAGGGGGCCAAACACATCTTTATTGCAGTGTAGTCAATCTGAACATGAGGTCAATGGCAGAGCAATGCTCCTTATATATTCAACAGTAATTATTCAAACCTGGCGTGAAGCCACATGATTGGTCAGTGCAGGTAAACAGCCAGGTGATAACACTTGATTGGGTAATGAGTAAACAATAGGTACATCTCTGGTGGGAACACAGTCCCGTGATATCTACCAAGAAGAGTATTCACAAGGGGGGAAAAGGGAGGGGGGAAATGGAGCATCGCTAGATCCGATTCATTCACATTTCACTTGGTTACATGTTTGCTTTCAATCACAGTTCGCTTAAGTTACATACACAACACTAATGGAATATTGTGTCTCAGTTTAAACTTTTTCTTGATTTATGACAGTAGATACTTAAGAGATAAACTGAGCTGAATTATCCCAGATTGTAGTGAATTGAGTAAACATAGATCCAAGGGCCAAGTTTGGGGTGCAGGTAGAGGGGTGGCTTCTGTTGGGTGATTGATATAGATGAGTATGCCTTCCCCCACAGTTCCATCGGTATCTGCACCCCTTTTTAGGGGGTGGGTTTTTAATTCTGTATGTTTTTATCTGTTTTTATCTATTTTATCTATGATTATGAACCGCCCTGTCGGCCTTGGTCGAGTCGGCGGTATAGAAATTTAACAAAATAAATAAATAATAAATAATTTCTCACAAAATGAAAGCAAAGCAAAAAAGCATTTATTTTTCAATACACCAAAACTCCATTTGTGGAATGATCTGATCATCCTCAAGAAGGCAGATCTGTAAAATCCCATTGATTCCTTTAGGCAATGACCTCTGACATATGGCCAGTATCTTGCTATCTTTACACTGAGCAGAAAGCTGCCCCAGTATAATAATGAAGATATATGTTTTGTTGTAAAACAAGAGAACAAGTTTTCTTCACAGCAATTACCAGTTGCACAGAGACAAATACTTAGGCATGTGGTAAAACACCATGTTACTAAGCTGGCAGAACCTTCTACTCAGTAGAGGCTCTATGGAACGTTTTGTGTATTTTTATGAGCATTGTGTTGCAGAGTTGAGAACCATGGCTATGATGACATGTATTGTTTCATTGATACGATTTTTTGATCAAATCAATCAATCTGGATAGCACTTAGACATCAAGATAATCTGGCTCTTCACAGACAATATGGTTTACTGGTTGATTATTGGATTAGGACAGAGAAGCTTGGTTACAAGTCTCCAATCAGCAATCAAGTCTGTTGAATAATCTTGGGCCAATCACCATATGTCAACTTTTCTCACTTAACTGGGAAGATAAAATTAGTCAGGGAGAATCTTATGAACATTGAATCCAATCTTCTTCCGTGTCCCGATCAAACTCTAGATCAGAGATGGGCAGTCTTGGCCCTCAAGCTGTTCTTGGACTTCATTCCCAGAAGCCCAACTCAACACACCAGCTGGTCATGGTTTCTGGGAATTGAAGTTCAAGAACAGCTGGAGGGCCAAGACTGCCCATCACTGCCTAGATTGTCAAAATGAAGCCACTTTCTTAGCTTTATCATTGTGTATACTTAAATTATATTTATAGATTAGGTCCCAAAATATTTTAATTTACACTAATTAAAAGCTTCCTCTTCTCTGTTTTAGGTTCTGAGGGTCTCTAGGGCTCCCTTTTGCCTTTGGGAACCTTGGGCCAGGTGTGGCAAGAGACTTTAATCACTAAAAATGTCTAATGGCTCATCAGCAGCAGTCCCAATCCTGTTGGAAAGGCCTCCCCACCCAACTCCCTACTCCCCAGACTCCCAAATACAAAATAGAGCCCTAAGGAGCCTCAGAAACTTAAAAAGGGGGATATGAACCTTTTTAATGAGTGTGAATTAAATGTTTACAGGCCCAATCCAGTTTATGCCAGTGTAAATTTCTGCAACAGGATTTTGCCTATAATATGTTTAAAATTAGATATCGTTGCTGCTGCTGCTGTGGCGTTAGCAGCTGTTATTGTTGTTGTAGGTATATTTTACATTTTTGAACCACAATCGGGCATATCCTGGGCAATGGCAACCTTATTTTTCCAGTGTGGAAATGTTAAAGAATAGAATAAATGCTTGGAATAATAAACAATGGTATACATCAGTGGTGGTGAACCTATGGCATGCGTGCCAGAGGTGGCACTTGGAGCCCTCTCTGTGGGCACGTGTGTGGTTGCTCCAACACAGAGTTTGTCCTGCCATTCTGTCCAGCAGCCCAATGGGAGCACTTCCTCCCTCCCCCAAGCACAGAGTTCGCCCCGCCCCTCTGCTCTGCAGCCTAATCGGAACATTTCCTCCCTCCCCTGTTGCTGTGTTGGCACTTTGTGATAAATAAGTGGGTTTGGGGTTGCAGTTTGGGCACTCAGTCTCTCAAAGGTTCACCATCATTGGTATACATGCTCAATATATTAAAAAAATGAAAGGTAACATAAATAGGTATAATAATTGGGTATAGTTAAAATCTGGTATCCTAAAAAAAAAGAGAGGGGCTTATATTTCCTGCACAAGAACAAGTATTACAAACCAACATAATTAAAGCAAAAATTGAAAAACTGAAACTAATAGTAAGTGCAGGCTTTGTAAAGAAATTGATGAAACAGTGAAACACTTCAGTCAGTGCAATAAAATCATACAGACTGACTGCAAAAGATGCCATAATTGACTTGCAGCAATGTTATACTGGAATCTGTGCACGAATTATGGAAACCATCTTCAAAGTACAGGCAGGAACAAAAACCTAAAAAGATGGTTGAGAAGATCGTTGAGACCTTGTGGGACTTTAAGATCCAAACCAAAAAGAAGCTCAAACACAACACACCAGACATTACTGAGGTTGAAGAAAATTTCATTAGGCTGATTGATGTAGCAATCCAAGGTGACATTTGGGTGAAAGAAAAAGAGATTGAAAAAATCATGATATCAGGATTTGAGAACTAAAGTACATCATCTCTCGGAGAAAAGAGTTGAAAAAACACCTGATTGCCACTGGCTTTGATAAAATGATAGAGGAGTTGCAGAGAGTAGCACTACTAGATACACCAGCTACATTATCAGGCAATACCTCACTGACTCTTAGGTCCAGGGCTATACCCCAAGCAGTGGGGTTCCAAAATTTGGGTCTGAATATCTGGTGGACCATGAATGCCATAAATAGTAATAACATGAAAATGAATTATTAAAAAGTGGGTGAGTGAGGTGATGTAGCTACAATGTTACAGTGCAGTCCAGTATGTCAGGAGAGGGCAAAAATGGCCCTTCAGATTTTATTGTGGTACAACATCTAGCATCCCTCACAACTGGCTATACTGACTGGGGCTAATGATGGTTCTGGTCCAATATCTAAAGGAGCATAATATTCTCGCTTTGCTATATGTGTTTACCTGGAATTAAGCACCACTTAATTGAATTAGACTTCCTTCCCAGACACACACATATATGGAATTGTCAGCATAGGTTTATTAGTGTTCACATCTAGTAAAGTGGATAGTTCTGTCCTTTTAGGGTTTCATGCAGCTACAGAATTCCAATTAGGCATTCATTAAGATTCCTGTTATAAGAGCTATATTGTGCTCTTAACTAGTTCCCTCTAATTGGAATTGAAGCATAAAGTGCTCCTATGGCTTCTGTAAAACTGTTTACCTATAGGAGTACTTGACAGCCATTTAAATATTAAGTAGTGGATAAAAAGAATACAGATGGGAAGACTGCTGAGATGAATGAGAAGCTTACCTTAGCCCAGCCCCCATCCATCTATGGTAATCTCAAATTTCTTGGTAGGAGTGGGTTTTCTTTTCTTAGTAATTGCCAACTGCTATACCTTGGGTTTTCAAGTCATGCCAGAGTGTGACAAAGAGTTAGAATCAATGAAGTGACATGTACGCAGCTATCCTTTTGTGAAATACTTTGGTTAGATTAACATATTTGGTTCCAGCCCATTACCTTTTATCCATCTCTAAAGTAGGAATATTAATATACCTCTTGTAAAGTTGTTGTAGAAATGACAAAACAATCAATAAAACAATCTGGGTGACGGTAGAAAGTCTCATCTGTTGAGCAGAAAAATCCATGGCATTTCTCTATTTAAATTAAAAAGAAAAAAAGCTATTGCACTTGTGGATCATTGACATTTTGAAAGCTGCCAGTTAAAATCCCAATTTTATCACAGTGCCAAAGAATAAACAACATTTTGCCTGCCCGGTCACTGAAAGGAAGAGAACTCACTAAGTCCTCTCTGCTGTAGCTGACACACAGTTCAGAGGCCACCTCCCTCTACGTGAATGGAGAAACATCAACATCGGGACACAGAAAAAGCTTCATGTTGTGATTTCATAATTCTCCAGCATATCTTTCACATATATCTGTACCAGAGGGGTTTTCTGCCTTTTGGTTCTCAGTACTAAGGGACTACATTAAAAAGAAAAAGTGGACAACAAGGAATTCAGAACAAGTCTTTACATAGCTTTGAGGGGGGTGGGTGGGAGGTAAAATATGAAAAGCAGAAATTTGTGAACACTTTTCCAAGCAAAGATGCCTATGGTGCAACTGTCAAAAATTGATAAGCAGATAAACAAATCCATTCAAATAAAATGGATAGCAACCTATGTTATAGGTGACTGAACACAAACTTTCCTCAGAAGATACGTAGAAGGGAAATGTTCCTAGTAATTTCTGGTAAGTGGCTTGAAATATTACATTCTGCAGATTGTTTTTCAACCTGAAAGATGTCTGCTTCTTATAATTCACACAATGTGGCTGGCATAGAAAATATACAGTAGCTGTTTGCTTCTGGAACAGCAGTTTTTGAATCCCCAGAGGAAAGCTAGACAGTCAAGTTTATAAAGTTTCTCAGAAAAAAGTATTTTGTCAACCTTTCTTTCCACCAAACAAAAAGAGACTGAGGGAAGAGAAATTAAGAATAGACGACTACTAAGAATGATCAGGGAAAACAAAAGCAATGCAAATTAAACACTAGCCAATTACCCGGCCTTGCCCGGTTTTTTTCTCCGCCGATGGTCCACCCTTATCCTTCCCATGCATGTGTCCCCTTTGCGTCCCTACCTGGGACTATGACATTAGCCAGCTCAATTACATCATGATTATGTCACAATCGGGTGACCTACCTTTGGAGAGGTACACTGGGGCACACACACTGGGACACACAGACACCCTCCTGACAAGTAGACTTCCCTTTGCTGATCAATTTTGGGGCATACAACCCTCATGGGGCTCGTGACCCCCCCCCATGTACCTCTCCAAAGGCCAAGGTAGGCATGTGGCAAGTCCTGGCAGCATGTGTGAGCCCATTGAGGACATACATGACCTCATCTCTGTTTTTATATATATATAAAAACATACACATATATAAAAACATACATATATATACATACACACACACATAATTTTGAAAGTATAAAATGAGCAAACAAACCATACTAAAACACAATACATTGGAACCTCGCAATACAAACAGTTTGACTTACAAAAAAATCGACATACAAATAGAAATCCTAGCTAAAAAAAATTACATACAGTACAAATTTTTAATAGGAAAAATTTGACATACAAAAACATACAGCGACATCTAGTGGCCTCTTCTGGTAATCCAATGTGCTTCGACATACAATTTTTTGACATACAAATAAGCTTGTGAAACAGGAAAAATTCGTATGTAGAGGTTTTACTGTAGTGCAATAGTAACTTAGGAGGAGGAACTTCTACTGAATCATGCTATGGGGTCTGACTCCAGACAATTGTTCCCAGCACTGACTGGCAACAACTATTTAGGGTTTCAGGAATTTTGTAAAATGACAGGGATTAAATCGGAGACCTTCTATATGCAAAGCCTTTGCTTTTCCACTGAGCAAAGAGATAGTGGCTGTAGTATAGTATGAAACAAAGGAAATGGAGATTGTGCTGTTGAGTGGGAAGAGTCATGAATCAAGTGCCATAAGAACTGCCTAGGCCCCAAACAGTCCTTACAGACCACTTGTGAGGAAGGATAATTTATCTAATCTCCCTAATAAGGGAATTTTGCCACCATCATGGAGACTCCATCCCTTGTTCCAACGACCAGAGGAACAGCCAGGAAGTAACAGCCTAGTTTGTGGCAGGGATCATCTATTAGGAATGGATGTCACAAAACACAATTTTGATGATTTGGTGGTGGGGAAGGCAATGCAGAAGAGAAGCAAGAGACAGGTAAATGTGGGGAAGGGGGACATTTTGCAGAATATGCCATTTCCTACAGGTTGGAGAACAAGGAGAGAAGTAGTGTGTTATGTGCCATCAAGTCAGGACTAACTTATAACAACCCAAATAGAGCTTTCAAGGTTAATGAGATGTTTAAGGAGTGGTTTTACCTATTCTTCCTGTCAATTTCCTCCTTGTGAATTTCCATGGAAAAGCGCAGATTCTGACCAAAGTCTCCTGAGACCTAATCCACCACTCTATCCTGGAGATCTTGTGTGATGAAAGGCAAAGGTAGGAAATTCCATAATATAATAAATTCCATCCTAAAAGATAGAATTAATAGGCACATAGAAGAGAAGGCACTGCTAAAGGAGAGCCAATATGGCTTTGGCAAGGGCAAATCATGCCTCACTAATCTGTTGGAATTTTTAGAGAGTGTCAACAAGCATGTGGATAAGGGGGATCCAGCTGACATTGTTTATCTGGACTTTCAGAAGGCTTTTGACAAGGTCCCACACCAAAGGCTCTTGAATAAACTTACCAGTCATGGAATAAAGGGACAGGTCTTGTCCTGGATCAGCAACTGGCTAAGGGACAGGAAACAGAGGGTAGCACTAAATGGACACTTCTCCAAGTGGAGGGAAGTAAAGAGTGGGATCCCCCAAGGTTCAGTACTGGGACCCCTGCTTTTCAAACTCTTCATAAATGATCTAGAAGTAGGAGTAAATAGCAAGGTAGCCAAATTTGCTGATGACACTAAATTATACAGGGTAGTGAAAACTTTGAGAGATTGTGAGGAGCTCTAGAGGGATCTCTTGACACTGGGGGAGTGGGCAAAACAGTGGCAAATGAGCTTCAACATTAGTAAGTGCAGAGTGATGCATGTTGGGGCAAAAAAACCCCAATTCCATTTATAAACTGATGGGGTTTAAACTCTCTGCAACAAACCAGGAAAGGGACCTTGGTGTCCTGGTGGACAGCTCAATGAAGGTGTCAAACCAGTGTGCCTCAGCAGTGAAAAAAGCAAACTCAATGCTAGGGATTATTAGGAAGGGTATAGAAAATAAGTCAGCAAGTGTCATTTTGCCTCTTTATAAATCTATGGTGAGGCCCCATCTGGAATACTGCGTACAGTTCTGGTCGCCATACCTCCAGAAGGATACTATGGAGCTGGAAAAAGTGCAGAGGAGGGCAACCAGAATGATTAGGGGACTGGAACTCCTTCCTTACCATCTGAGGCTGCAACGGTTAGGCCTCTTCACTCTTGAACAACAGCGTCTAAGAGGTGACCTGATTGAAGTTTATAAAATCATGCACGGTGTGGACAAAGTAGATAAGGGAAAACTGTTTTTCCTATCACACAACACTAGAATTAGGGGGCACTCCATGAAACCTTTGGGTACTAGTTCTCAAACAAATAAGAGAAAGTACTTTTTCACCCAGAGGATGACTGGTCTATGGAACTCCCTGCCAGAAGAAGTGGTGACAGCTGTCAGTCTTGACAGCTTTAAGAAAGGATTAGACAAGTTCATGGAGGACAAGGGTAATTATGGATACCTAAGGACAACCTCGGGGTTGGAGAGATAGGCAGGATATCTCTCAATGCCATTTCCAGGGAATCCTAAGCAGGTGAAGGCATCTGCATGGGAACACCCTGAAGCAAATGGTGAGCCACTGTGTGAGACAGAATGCTGGACTGGATGGGCTGTGGCCTGTTCCAGCAAGGCTTTTCTTATGTTCTTATTTCAACAGCAGAAGTCATACAGAACTTCCAGAAAGTCCTGCAGTAATCACATTTGCCCATTACTACCATAGAAGGAAGTGATACCCTTGCCAGGAGAGACAAGTGACAGTCATAAGAAAACATTTGGAATCTGGTGTGTTCCCTGGACGCAGATGGTAGTAGAAGACAGCCATGCTGTTATTAGCAGATTCAAGCCAGAAACAGATGTTAAAAGATAACCCGTGATTGGAAGAGGGAGATTTTTTAGCTAATGTCAGCATCTGAGTATCATAGAAGGAGCTTCTCACAAATCAATTTGTTTTGCTTGGTAATTGGTCTTCAGAGTTTAAGCATAGGATTTCGCAAATACATCTGTAACATTAGTCTGCGTTCAGCAATAAGCACAGGTCACCCAGTCTCTTCAGATATTGGGCCCAGTTTGCAGCCTGGTGACCCTTCTGTGCTGAGGAGCCAGTGACTGTGTTTTTGGCCACTTGACATCTCCATCTCAGGTTGCTCTGCATCAGGGTAAGTGGTGCTGTGCTGGCCAAAGACAGCCAGCCAATATGGAGGAGGCTGGCTCAGAAGGAAGAGTCCAGTCCTTCATTGGGTGACAGAAGGCAGAAATGTCACTCTGATCATCCAGGGGGTGGGTGGATATGGAGGCTTCACTGCTGGAAAACCAGCAGTCTTGAATTGTCATAGCCAACATACCCTCCATTGGATCTAATTTTGAAAAATAATTGTACAAGCTATGGGGGTGAATGGGAAGGAATTATCATTGCATGGTTGGTTGCTATGGGAGGGCAGTTTTGGTGAAGGAGACAGGAAGTTTGCCATATCCCGGGCAAATAGATTCCCTCTGGTAGGGATCTGGGTGTGGTGGACTAGCAGTAGCATGTCTGGCTAGAGAGGGCTGCTGCATTCCCCCAGAATGGTGACAGTGGACCTTTCTCAAGTGGCCTTACATCTAAAAGGTAATTATATCCACTTTGGGCCACCTATTATAGGGTACCCAGCCCCAAAGGCAACTAGGAGGCAGGCATTGGCTGAGTCACCTGATGCCAGGATAGAGTCCTCATGTCATACCAATGCTTTCTTGTTGTAACCAATGCAAGCTATGGCCTAAATTAAGCCACTTATATGCATTCTTCTTGCTTACAATTCATTCTGAAAATAAAATGTTAAGCTTGTCAGTGGTGTGTGTTATTGAAGGCCAGGGACACAAGAGAGGGGTTATCTCACCTAGGTCTGCATGTACCTGTAGAGGCTATCTCTAATGTTTATTTCAGGTGTATGTTAAAAAGCATTATATTCTGCATGGTGAATCGTTCCCTTCTAGATGTTTTGAACATCGCAGTCTATTGCTGTGTTTCCCAACCTTGGGTCCCCGGATGTTCTTGGACCAAAGCCCCAGAAAGCCTCAACACTGACTGTGCTGGCCAAGATTTCTGGAAGCTGTAGTCCAAGAAAATCTGGGGACCCAAAACTGGAAACTGCTGGTCTATCACTTTGGTTGGTTGGAGGTGTCCCCACCACAGTCTAGCTTTTCTGTGTTGAGCAATTTTACAGTGCTTATCCATTCTCCTTTTGCCTTCTGCATCTAATTTGATAGCTGATCTTTTCTGATGCTAGAGTCCCCCTGGCTATGAAGCCCTTTTGTCTGCTATCAGTCTACCTGCTCTGATGATTGCTGTGTTCTGAAGAGAAGTTAATTGGCATCTGAATTCAAAGCCCCATGAGCAATGTACCTGAAATCTCTGACAGTACCATGACAGATTTAAAAAACTTATACAATACATCCTGTTCAGGAACACAAATGAATGTGTAACAGCTGGAGAGAAAGCATTGTAGAAGCTAAAAAGTTATCAAACCAGTGCCAGGAATGCAACAGCTATTCTGAGGTTTCTCAATGAAAAAAAGTTATGATTAATATATTAAACAGATGAAAATTAGCCACAAACACTATTTGGATATGTATGTAATCCCATAAATGCTGCAAATAAATGTCATTATGAAACTTTAGACTGTTTAACTACATCTATTTTATTTGGCAATACTGGTATTTAAAATGTTACTTAATCAAACATTAAGAAAAGAGAATACAGTATATGAAAAATTGCCACACATACAGAAATCTATATCTGTCTTCCAAACTGTTGTGTATTGAAAAAAAATTGTCCACCATTTTATGTTCCCCTCAGTTTCTAAGTATTGTGAGGTTGGGGTTTGCGCCATTTTACTCCGAGAAGCGCGATTGAGAATAAGTCTTCGATCACCCCACTCTCCTTCAACCAATCCAGTTAAAGCCCGGCAAAATGGATCTCTTGGCACCTGTATATAAGTCATTGTGGCGCAGTTAAAATTGTGTTCAGTAACCTGTAATAAAGTTATGTGTTTGGCCCGTATTGCTGGTTGCTGCTCATCATTTCTGAAACACTAAATTGGTGATGAGGATGGGATGGTGTCCCACTAGAATTCCGTTGGCCCTTTCGACATTACAACGCAGGAGAAATGGTTCCTCTACGGAAAAATTCAAACATGCCGCGGCGGCTGACAGTATCATAGAGGAAGATCTGAAGAGATCATGTTTCCTCACAAGATGTGGTCTAGCTACCCTCGAGTTGGCCATTCACCTGCTATTGCCACGGGATATCGACCATGTTCCTCTCACCGATATCCTGATGGCCCTTTGAAATCACTTCCAACCAAGGGTATCCATTTTCCCTGCCCGGGTCGCATTTCACCGCCATGACCAACATCCCGGGGAGTCTGTGGCTGACCATGCCGCTGGCCTGCGACTCGCAGCGGCCCCTTGCCAGTGGCTGAACCTTGAGGATGTCCTCCGTGACCACCTGCTAGCCGGACTTCGGGATGAAGAGGCTCAACGCAGGCTGATGACCCATGACACACTGACCTTCAAGTCTGTACTGAAGGAGGTGTTGGCATCCGAGGCGGCCAGGTCGGGGGTGAAATCCTTCAAGCAGCGGTCTGTCGCCTCTGGGGCTCCGGAGTCTGCTGTATAGGCCCACCACTGTTTGTCATCGTCCTCCTCCTCCATGTCAGCGTCACCACCATCTTCATCCATGTCCATGTCCAGCAATGAGGATGGAGGAGTTGGAAAGGGCCAGAAGAAGAAGGAAAAGCATACTCTGAGGGTCCTGAAGAAATGTGACGGCTGTGGGAGCAGGCACGACTGGCGAAAGTGTCCATTCCGCAATGTGGACTGCCACCATTGTGGCAAGTGAAGGCACATTGCCAAAGTGTGCTGCCAGCAGAGAATGCAAGCCCCAGCGCTGGACGAGCGGATGAGAAGACCGAGAGCAGACATTGCCAAGATCTCATTGGGGGATCCAGTCAGCAGTGTGTCCAACGTGACCAGCCGTTTCTTCACGGAGCTGCAGCTGCAAGGAGTCCCAATGCGTATGGAAGTGGACTCGGGTATGTCCTATTCAATCTTGCCCCAAAAAGACTTCCTAAAAATTCCCGCCCGCCTCACACCCTAAGTTGCAGGCATTGAAGACGTCCCTTCAAGACGTTCAAGGGTGCCACATTCCAACTTTGGGGGTGGGGGGATTTCTCTGTACATTTCAAGAACATTTGAACCAAATTGTCCCTTGTGGTTGTGAAACAAGGAACTAACTTTGCTGGGGGTCCAGTGGTTTGAATCGCTCATAGAGCGTCTACTTAAGGGTCTCCCTGGGGTCCTCCCCTATTTTGATGATGTTTTAATTACTGCAGGGGACAAATTCAAACTGGCAGAAAGGTTGGAACGGGTTTTGCAGAGGTTCGAACAGGCAGGGCTACGGTTATGTAAGGACAAATGTGTTTTCTTTTCCAGGGAGGTTGAGTTTCTGGGATTCAAAATAACTCCCGAGGGGGTCAAACCCTCAGATTCTAAGGTCTGTGCTGTACGTAATGCCGCCCGGCCATCTTCTAAGTCCGAGTTGCAGTCTTTCCTGGGTTTGCTTAACTTTTACCACTCCTTCCTGCCCAGGAAGGCATCTGTAGCCGAGCCGCTGCATCATCTTCTCAAGAAAGACGCAGTTTGGTGGTGGTGGCAGAGCCAAGACAAGGTTTTCAGAGAGTTAAAGGAGCTGCTGTCCTCTGAGGCAGTCCTCACCCATTTTGATCCCCAAAAACCCGTGGTATTGGTTTGTGATGCATCACCAGTAGGGATGGGGGCTGTCATTTGCCATACATTGGATAGTGGAGTGGAGGCCCCAATTGCTTTTTATTCAAGGTCCCTTTCCAAAGCTGAGAGAAACTATGCACAGACTGACTATGAGGCTCTGGCCATAGTTGCAGGGATGAAAAAGTTTCACGATTTTCTGTATGGGAGAGATTTTACAATTGCGACGGACCACAAGCCCCTGTTAGGAATCTTTGTTAATTCAAAGCCCACTCCACAAATTCTTTCTCCCCGAATACTGAGATGGGCTATATTTCTAAATGCATACTAGTTTAAATTAATTCATCGCCCAGGAAAGAACATAGGCCATGCCGATGTCCTCTCAAGGTCCCCATTGCCCAACCTTGGGGAACCAGACTGTGAGATAGAGCAAGATCATCAGGTACTGATGATCGAATTTCTTGATTCATCTCCCATAGTTCCCTCAGTCATCGCTAAAGCTATGGCTAAGAATAATTTGGGTTTTCCCCTTCAAATTCTGGGTTTGAGTTTGAGTGTTTCCCTGCTCCTTCATTTACAAAATGGGAGTTTAATTTGGTTTCTCCCCTCCCTAGGTCTAATTTAGAAACGGGCAACTGCTCCCGATATGCTATTAGTCCTAGCAAACCATCCGTTGTGGAACAACCATTACATTCCTTAGAGAGCCCTAGGGCTCAGCCAACTGACCAGGCACCAGTGCGGCCAAAAAGATCCTGTGGCCCCCCACAGTGGCTTAAAGGCTTTGTGCGATCCTAGGGGGGAGGGGTGTTGTGTATTGAATAAAATTTGTCCACCATTTTATGTTCACCTCAGTTTCTAACTATTGCGAGATTTGGGTTTGTGCCAATTTACTCCGAGAAGCTCGATTGAGAACAAGTCCTCGATCACCCCACTCTCCTTCAACCAATCCTGTTAAAGCCCGCCAAAATGTATCTCTCGGCACCTGTATATAAGTCATTGTGGCACAGTTAAAATTGTGTCCAGTACCCTGTAATAAAGTTATGTGTTTGGCCCGTATTGCTGGCTGCTGCTCATCATTTCTGAAACACTAAACAAACCAAGATCATTGACTAAATAAACAGCCTCAGCTTTCTCCTTGGGTCTTTCTCAGCATTAAAAAATTAGAGATCCTGAATTTACAGTATGTGGCTGAGATGGTTTCACTTTTGCAACTGTTTATTATAAAGGCATTTTCAGAAAGGCAATATTCTAATAGCATCCACAGAAGCCAAACCAGCAAAATGACTGCCAATTTTCCTTCTTTCCCAAAGATCTCTCAAGTGTTTTTGTGTGTTTTTGCAGGGGTAATCATAAGGCAGGAGAAATTCCTTTTGATGCTTGTTTAAAGATCTGTGCAAGGAATTGGGCATACACTTCTGTATATTCCTCGGCTGTTAGAAAGAAAGTAAGCTTAAGTGACCAGAGAACAAAAAAAAAAGACATTGAAAAAAGATAAGCTAGAAATTATATTTTTGATCAAAACAAGGTTTGCTAAACACACAAAAAGGGAAAGTAAGCAGAATTAATATTGATAGTCTTAATTGTTAAGTGTTTTTATGCAGCAATAAAGCAGGACAGATTTACAATTAGATTTAGTTTGAGTATGCAAGTTCTCCAAGCCTTATACTTTCCACTCTAGACCAGAAATTAAACACTATCCACATGATGTTTTGAACCATAGCAAAAGTATTTCTTTACTTACAGTTGCTTCAGAGATTAACATGTGTTTTGCTTTGTAAAAGTTTCTTTACAGTAAGATTTCATGTGATCAATCAAAATGGTTATCTTGATAGTAGGTAGCTTAGTTGTTTAGGTTTAGAGGTTGGGATTCTCCACTGTGCCTCCTGGAGAACAGCCAACCTATGTAGTCTTGGACAAGCTGCACAGTCCCAGGATGCCCCTTGGAAGGAGAAGGTAAACCACGTCTATCTATATTCTATATATAGAAAACCTTGGAAAGGGTCACTATAATTCAGAATCAACTTGACAGCACACAAGCTGTTATTACTATAGAGCATAACACTCCATGGCAAGTTCCAGCTTGAATGTTGTACCATCCAAGGACTGCAATGGAAACTACTGGCACGAACATATGTAGCAGCCATCATAAAAACAACACTCACAGACAATTTAAATTTCATATTATTTTACTTTGATACTTTTCAGTTGAAATATTTCACATACAAAAGTGTAAACTTCCAAGTGCCAATACATTGCAAAAGCCTTGAATCTGTGGCTCAGTCCTCATATAAAACATTAAGGTCATTTTACACCATAGCTTATTTCTGTACTGAATCCAGCCTTTATGACAGGATGAAATGAAGGAACCAGCTCCATTTTGGCTATGTGGGTCAACCCCCTAGTCCCAGAGATTCTGACACTCTGTTGAGAAAGGAAGTGAACCATTAGTGAGCTAGAATAGGACATATACTGTTGTTAAAGGAAGAAAGGTTTTATTTTGTTGTTCAAGATGAATTGTATTTATTGAAATGGTCTATGGACAGAAGCATGCTTTCCATGTAGTTTTTTTTTAACTGTAGCCCAATTCTCTTAGGCCACAAGTCATATTTCTCTCAAGCATCTTTATACTGTCTTGTGTTACACTGTCAACACCAGACTCAGACAGAAGGTTTTTCATTAACGTTTGGATAATGGCATCAAATCTGATTTCATGGATTAAAACAATAGCTATATACAGTAACTTGACAGTGTTTTCTGTGCTTTTTATGCCTTAGTGAAACAAATCATTCTGTCTCTTCCCAACCTTTGTTGTCATACAACTCTCCTTATAAGCCTAAAGGTTAAGGTTTCCCTTGCTCGAAAGCCAGTCGTATCCGACTCTAGGGTGCAGTGCTCATCTCTCTTTCTAAGCCGAAGAGCCAGCACTGTCTGCTTCTGCAGACGTTTCCGTTGTCATGTGGCAGGCATGACTAGACACCGGAGCGCACGGAACGCTGTTACCTTCCCACCAAAGTGGTCCCTATTTATCTACTTGCAATTTCTTGCTTTCGAACTGCAAGGTTGGCAGGAGCTGGGATGAAGACGGGAGCTCACTCCGTCCTGCAGTACTCGGGAATCGAACTGCTGACCTTCCGCTTCCCAGTCAGCGTCTTAGCGACTTGAGCCACTGCAGCCTATGCCATTATAAATTTGTTAGAATAATTGGCTATTGAGCAGAAGGCCTATTCTCTGAACCCAAAATGAATGTGTGAGAGTAGTATCGGCCCAAGGCAATGAGGTATTTTTAAACCATACATGAAGAAATTGTAGGGAAATAGTAAATGATGTGCTATTTTGCTACAGCTAAAACTGTAATGGTCAACACACTTACCTAGGAATTTGTGCCACAGAATAAACACATACAGGATTGCATGGCAGGGTTCCAGTTCTTCTCCAGATGTTCTAGAGAATAAACACAACTGAACATAGTGAAACATACAGTGGTACCTCACTTTAAGAGCATAATGCGTTCCATGGGATTGCTCTTAAAGCGACTTTGCTCTTTAAGTGAAACACCATTGTAAGTGACCCATTGTGACTTTAATTTTAATGTAATTTAATTTAATAGTCACACTTATACGCCGCCCACTCAGGTAAAACCCGACTCAGGGTGGCATTACAACAATTTAAAAAACATATAAAAACACATAAAACCCCTAGTTATCCCACCCACCCACCCACTGTAAAAAAGAGACAGAGAGGGCTCCTGATTGTTATCTTGCTGTTGGCAAGCAGGTGGGGACCGTATTCCCATTAGGGCTCAACACCTGCCCTGCCAGCCAGGTCTTCAAACCTTTCCTGAAGGTTTGTAGTCTTAGATCTTTTGGCAGGAGGTTCCAGAGGGCTGGTGCGGACACGGAGAAGGCCCTCTTTCGAGTACTAGATAGATGTGCTCCTCTAGTTGATGGCACAACTAGAGAGCCCCTCTGGTCTGCTCTAGTTGGATGGGCAGACACTCTTGGGGTAATGCGGTGTCTAAGGTATCCTGGCCCACTACAATATAGGGCTTTAAAGGTCAAAACCAGCACCTTGAATTGCATCCGGAGGCAATCTGTTAGCCAGTGCAGCTCCCGAAGTAGCGGCAAGGCGTGGGCATATCGTCCGCACCCCAGCACCACCTGGGCTGCCGCATTCTGGACCAGCTGCAGCCTCCGAATGGTCATCAAGGGCAGCCCCATGTAGAACGCATTAGAGTAGTCTAGTCGGGAGGTGACCAGAGTGTGAGTGACCATGAGCAAGGAGTCCTGGTCCAGGAGTGGGCGCTACTGGCAAATCACCCAAAGTTGGGCGAAAGCCCTCCTGGCGACAGCCACCACCTGTTCTTCTAGCAGCAGCCGCGAGTCCAGGAGGACCCCCAAGTTGCGCACTGGGTCTGTCTGGGGCAAAATAGCCCCCTCCAGAACCAAAGATGGTAGCTCCTGGGATAACGCGGGGCCCCTTATCCATAGCCACTCTGTCTTGCTGGGATTCAGCTGAAGCCCGTTGGCCCCCATCCAGACCCCAATGGCCTCAAGGCACCTGGATAGGACTTCGACAGAATCACTGGGGTCCCCACAGGCTGAGGTGTACAACTGAGTGTCATCCATATTCTGATGGTACCGCACCCCGTGGGAACGAATGATCTTACCCAGCAGCTTCATGTAGCTGTTAAATAAGAGAGAAGAGAGCACCGAACCCTGAGGCACCCCATATTTGAGGAGCCTAGGGCTGGACCTCTTGCTCTCCAACCACACCGACTGGGTCTGGCCCAGGGGGGGGATTGCGAACCCCGATTTAGTTGTTAAGCGAGTTCTTGGTTGGTTTTAGTTGTTAAGCAAGGCGACCATTCAGAGAAAATTCTGCTCTTTAAGCAAGTTAGTCTCTAAGCGAGGCTCTCTTTATGCAAGGTTTTACTGTACTCATAAATAAACTTGCAAAAGGTTACATTGCACTGCTGCATTGCTGTGCACACATTCTTGGAAGTAAGCCTATTGAATTCAATGGGGCTAGTTTCCAGGAAAATATCCATAGCTCCTATTGTGTATTAGAAAACATACAATAGCATTTCTCATTCTGAGAAATGAATGACATTTATAACATTGGAATGTCATTTTCACAATATGAAAATATTCATAGTTGCTTTTTGGCTGCGTGGCCTCAATTCCTCCCTTGGCATGTATGACTCATCCGTTTGGATGTGTGGTGAAGAGTAACATGCATACCAGAGAGAGAGAGAGAGAAAATGAGCATAAACTTTTATTTTTAAGTGGACATATGGATTTACTCTCAGTAACACAGCCCCATAAGACATAGCTGTCATACTGCACAAGGAAATCAAAGTGCAAGCTACTCAAATGACTTGTCAAAAACAACTCCAGAGTGCTCATAGAAAACTGCTCTTAAATTAGACTCTAGTTCAATCAATAACTTTTACATCTCTTGAATTCACATATGAGGCAAATACCATGCCTGAGGTTTAAATGCTTTATGCAGCTGCTTTTAATGTAATAACAACAGCAGATTGTCTGAATGAAGTTCAGCAAGAACAGAAATAGAGGGCTGTGTGTATAACAAAAATAGCTGTCTTCTATGGGATCAAAATACAAAAACTTTAAAATGTTCCATTTTTGTCTTTCCTTTAAACTTTATTAATCCCAAAATGTAAAATTAGACTTGCCTCTAATAATTACATGCTGTCAAGCTGATACTGATTAATGGTAACTTTTCTTCATGGGGTTATCTAGGTACTTTGAATATAGAGTACTCGTAAGTGGTTAGTCATTCCCTTCTTCTAAGCCAGTCTGAGACTATACCCCTTGCTGAAGGTCACAAAGCTGGCTATTCTCCAAGGAAGCTCAGAGGGGAATCTAATTCTCAAACTAAGGTACTCAACTCACTGAGCTATCCAGACAGCACAGAGTTGCTTCAATGGTATCTTAATCTGCAAATATCTACAGGTGACCATTTTCATTTTCATAGCATAGAGATAACCAAAATCATCACACCTTTTTTGCAAATCAGGCATAAGCAAAAAAGACCAGTCAAACAAAAGGTTTACCAACTCTACTGTAAAAAAATCCCTCTGAAATATCATCCCTGAAGGGTACAGTCACAAATGTGTATTTGACACCAAGTACCCTTTTATTGCAGTTCAAAAGCAAGAAATTGCAAATAGACAAATAGGTATTGTTTTGGTGGAAAAGGTAACAATGTTCTGTCCATAGCTGTCAAGTATCCCTTATTGGCTGGGAAAACCCCGTATTTTTAGCCCTCTTCCCACCGCCCACCCCCGTTTTATTAATTTCCCCATAATCTCACGTATTATTTTTAAAATCCTGATCGGAGGCGAAGCTGCAGTTTTCCCTCCTGCCATCAGAGGCCACTGTGGCTTTTCACTTGTGGCAGGGGAAAGAGAAGGTGGGGGCATTCTTTCATCTCTCTGCTTCCTCCGCTCCTTTGACTCGTCCTCCGTATGGGGCCAGGGACAGGGGGAAATGGAAGAAAGAGATGCCCGATTGGCCGAATTGCGGGCAGGAGAGCATCCACAGCATCTGACCCACCAGGATAAGGTGAGCCAGATGGCCCGGATGGCCCACCGAGTAATTAATGAGGGATAAACCGATGTGGTAATCCCTGGCCAGAATAGGGCCATGCCCATTAATCCGGCCCATGAGGGGCCGGAATCACGGTGGGGCGGAAACCCGCACCATGAGCAAAGAAGCAGTGGGGCCAGCACCCCAGTGGAGCAGGCCTGTGCCGGCCCCCGCCCGAGCCCTCAGCCTGGGCTCCTTGGTGGCAGTGTGTCCAACAACCCTGCCACCCACCTGCGGGGGTGCCATATGAGCCCTCCGGCCCGGTGGTACTCCCAAAAAAATTGAGGGTGTGTGCTGAGCAACCCCCCCCCTAGGCGCGACCAAGGGGGCCACCTGAGCGCAGGGGTATTCCGTCCTGCAGTACTCAGGAATCGAACCGCTGACCTTCTGCCTCCCAGTCAGCCTCTTAGCCACCTGAGCCACTGCAGTCCGAGGGATGTTAAAAGAGAGAGACCCATAAATGTTTCTCTCCATCGAGCCTCTTCAAAAGAGGGGAGGAAGCGACGGAGCGAACTTCTCCGCTCCGTCGCTTGCAAAATGGCAGCCAGGCTGCCTCGTGGCCACCCCTTTTATGGAGGGGTGGCCACGCCCCCTAACTAACCCGGATGTCCGAGTCCGGGTGGGTGGGTGGCCCGCAAAGAGCGCGGCGGCCATTTTGGCGCCGCGCTTGCATTCTCTACACCTCAGTCTGCCTTTGCTGCACCCAAAAGCTTCCAGTTTCACAGGAAACCACCAGTTAACTTTCACCTTTGGCACCCATTTGCCCTTGGATTCCTGAAATCCCCTGAAAGAAAAGTCACCCTAATTCCTCTGTACACCTGTTGTATTGATGCTGGTTACATGTATCCCTGCCTGTATTGTGTGAGATATCAATGTAAATTAAGAAGGTAGTTTCTGTGGGCATCAGAAGTGTTCCTCATACACATTTCAAGTCTGGCTTTTGTTTACACATGGAATGCTCATTGTTTTGGGACCCCTACTGTAATTACTTTAGATAGCTCCTTGGAGCAGGACAGGATGAGGATTAACCTGTGCGTGTGTATGTGAACTGTGTTTTCTGACAGGAGCGGAATGTATCTTTTCTCATGTTTCTATTCTTATGCAAATAAGTGGATCGAAAAATGTGCACACTCTGTAAGACAATGGGCTTATTGTATTATTGTTACTGTTACTGTTTATAGTGTATATAAATCCGAGTTTTGCCCCATCCAAACTGTGTTCAAATCCCACTAATAAAGAGCTGAATTTCACTACTTCATTCATCTGCTTCTTCATTCCTTGAACACTAAAGGGTGGGAATGGAATGCTCAAGCAACAGCCACAGTGTGTGTCCTTCCCTGATGTCCATCCATGAACCAATTGGTCAACTTGTATCCTGCATATGGAATCCGAACTCCCGGATTGGTGTCCACTTATGATCCGCACTCCCATTGGATGCCCACTGAAGGACGTCATTGCCTACCTTTGCTGAATTATGAACTTTGCTGTTTCCTCCCTGACCCCTGCATATTTGCATAATCCCCCTTTGCCTTTGTTTCCTATTATTGAACTTTTTATAGAAGAGTCTGGTGCTGGTTTTTGTTTTCATTGTAAACCTTTTATTTTGTAAATGTTATATTAAGATATTAGGGTTAGGATTATTTCTCTTGGGTAAAGGGTATATAAATCGCCTGCTAGCATTGGGAAAGTAGTAACTTTGGAACCAAAAAGAGCTGCTTACTTGGAGGGAACTTTTGATTAGGCAAAGGTTGAGATTAGGGCTTTGACCAGCACCTGGCCAATGGTGATTAAACTCCTTTTCAATAAACGTAATTTTAATTTGCCTAAAATAAACGCCTCCTCATTCCTGGGGTAAGGGTTCCACCAGCGATCAAACCGTCTGAGTTGTAGCTGTGATCCAGACTTCAAAGGCTCATGCAACATCAAGAGAGGGGCAGCAGGTTTTCTGGTAACAGTTTGTGCAACCCTGGGTTAGTGGTAAAAGACTATTAGGCAGCAAAAAGTTCTCTTCCCATTTATTCCCAATGTTAATGAGAGTCAAGACTGTCATTATCTCAGTATTTATCAAGGAGTTCAGAATGGTGACATTGTTTTCCAATTCCTTGCATGTCAACCCTGGGGAGCAAGTTAGGATGAGAGATAGTATCTGGTCCTAGGAAGCTTCATCATTAAACTGAGACTGAACTGATCTAGCTTTCTACCTTTAAACAAGGACTTTGCAACAGTTCTTCCGAAAGTGGTAAGAGTGGGTCCAAGGAGCACCTCTTCACAGTGGCCATTGATTGGATGCTGGGAGAGTGTGTTTTCATATAAAGTTGTTTCACGTATAGACTAGACGTTTAGAAGAAAAATTCAAATCTTGGTTTCTTCTGTACATGAAGAGTATTCTGTCACCTATGATCTCAAATGGTACAGCATAAAAATACTGTTACAGGTTTTGTTAATACTGTGGTGTTGAGCTTTGGAATTCTTAATTGCCTTGTGGTTTGTTACCATAGGAACAAAATAGCTTATATTAAGGGTCTTTTTGGAAACATTCTAAATAAGGGAGAATGAGATAGGAGATTTTACCAAAAGGGCTTACTTTTGGATAGCCTTGTATTTTTGTGTTTGTTACATTTATATCCTGCCTTCTCTCCTTTCAAATTACAGAGGTACTGTACCTCATACAACGATTTTAATCCATTCCATGGGGCTCATTGTTGTACGAAACAATTGCTATACGATACATGCATCACATAGCGATTTTCCCTATGAGATGCATCGTACAATGATTTTTTTTTGCTAAGTGGTTTTTCCCATTGGAAATTTGTTGTATGATTTTTTCCATAGGGAAAATTGTTATGCGGGACACCATCCCACCCACCCCAAAAAACCTAATTGTTATGCGATTTCAATGGTGAAATTCCTGGCCTAAATACGTTTTTATTTTTAAACTAAATGTCAAGAGTATTTTTACAAATGGGGTTTTCTATATCTTTTATTATTTTATTACCTTCCTCTTTTTTAAAAAAAACAAAACACCAGTCCTTATATGTATCAGCCAAGTTAGATGGTTCAATATCTCACCAAATCATATCATTTGTGTCATGTTGTGTCAGGAATTAAGTTACTATGTTTCTTCTGATTTGGTTATTTCCAGAGCAATTGTCTGATTAAAAATCTAATTCCAGTCCATTTTATTTCATTGACACCAAGCAGTGTAATGTTTATATGTTCCATTTCTTGCTTTACAGTTTCCATTTTACCCTTATTCATATGTATCATGTTTATGTGTTATGTAGCATTGGTCTTTTCTTTCACTTCTGTGCACATCAGCCACTAGATATCCTTTCAGCTTTAATCTAGTTGCATCATTAACACTAGCACTATTTTACATGTACAGTGATACCCCGGATAACAACAAAACTTGGTTCCCCAAGGCGTGTTGTTAACCGGATTTTGTCATTATCCAGGCAGCCCCTGGATAACGACAAAAAAAATGACTTCCTATGGAGATGGTCCAGATAACGACGGTTCCATTGAAATACATTGCAATCAGCACAGACTGCAAGGCAAAGTCAAGGAAACATGCTGGAACCTTACAGAACCTTAAGAAACAGTTGTCTAAAGGGTAAATACATTACAGAAACATGCCAAAAACATACTGTACAGCATTTTTAAACTTTAGAAAACTATAAACTTTACTGCACTATGAACTTTTTAAATGGAGAACAGAACATGGAACATTTTTAAACGTCTTAAAACGTTGTAAACTGATTGTTTAAAGGATAAATAAAGTGCAAGAATATTGCAAACCACAGAATAAACAGTAAACAATTGCAGTTCAGTGCAACACAGTACAGTAGTGTATATATTTTAACTGGAGGAGGAGGAAGGCTCGACAGCACCTGAACAGGATGGCTCATCATCAGTTTTTTTGTCTTTTGAACCACCTTTCAAGTGTCTGCTGTGTTTTACGTTTCTTGAGTTCATCTTGGATAGCTGGGATGAAGGTGGTAGCATCCAGGGCTAGAAAGTCTGCAGCTGCATCCATATGCATCCATATGCATCCTGCATCCAGCTGCAGGATACTTTGGTAAACCTCATGAGCCTCCAACACTGCCTGCAGCTTACTGGTGGGCAGATCCGAAATCCTCTTCTTTGCCCCCCTCCTCCTCATCAGATGAGGAGTCCATCAACTTTTCACCCTGCTGCTGCAGCTCTAACAATTCCTGGGTGGAAAGCTCAGTGTCCTGGTGCCTGTCCACCAGCTCCTCCACATCGTCCTCAGTAATCTCCAGCCCAACCGACCTGCCCAGGCTGACAATCTCACCGACCACCACATCGTCGTCCTGTTCTGCCGAAGGAGCAGCTTCAATCTCAGCAGCAGACTGAGAACTGTCAGGCCAGAGGGGATGCCAGGCAGCCACAAGGTTGTGCTTACTGACGCCATCCCATGCCCTTCGGATCATCCTTAAGCTGTCCACGATGTTGAAATACTCCTTCCAGAATTGTTGGATGGTCAGAGTGAAACAGTCTGTGACCTCCACGCATCACTTGAACAGTTTCTTCAAGTTCGAGATCACTTGCTGGTCCATGGGCTGGAGAATCAGGGTGGTGTTCGATGGCAAGAACACAATCTTTATGAGGCTGTTCTCTGGTCTTTTCAAGCCCCGGAGGATGGGCCGGAACATTGTCTAGCAGCAACACTGCTTTCAAGGGCAGGTTGCTGGTCTCCAGGTAATGCCGCACAGCACGTCCAAAGACAAGGTTTACCCAGGCAATGAAAATGGGCCGCTTCACCACGGCTCTCTCAATAATCTTCTCCCTCTGTTGGATGATGGTGGCAATCATTGAGCAGGGTTTTCTGTACATGCTGGCGATGTCCACAATACGCATGTCCTCATCGTACCTTTTGATCATGGCCTGCTTTTCCTCAACCAAGATCTGCTCCCGCTTTCCTCTGGCAGGTTTTTTTTTTAAATGATGTTGCCATGGCACATGTAGGACCTGTAGGATCAGCAGAAGAAAACACATTTTAGTGCAGTGTAGTGCACTGGCCCTCCAAGATCAACAAGACAAACATAGGAAAAACTCCATTTTAGAAGCAAACAGGCCCTGAGTCCCCAAAATGGAGGAGAAAAAGGCCCAGCCACAGAGGACAAAACATGTGCAGTGGGATCTCTTTTAAAAAACCAAAGCAAAAAAAAAACACAGCAATCAACAGAACCATATACTGGGGCCAGACTTGTAAAAAAACACCCTGATGGGGGTTTATGCCTGTGTGTGTGGCTTAGCAGAGTGGGCAGTTATGCCAGGGTGACATCAGAAAGTGAGCGCCAGTCCTTTGCAGGCGCACCCCCCCAATAACGGACACAGACAACATTGAAAGTGGATAACAGCAAAGGGCCACATTTATTGATTCAATGCCCTAGTCCGAATTATAAATTTGTATTGGTAAAACGACCAATCATAATTCCTAAGGCAAGCAGGCCGAAGTAACACTGGTAAGGTACCACCCCAAAATTGCCAACGGCAATTGGTTACAATGTATCAATTTGTATCAATTTGTTTGTCAACAACAAACAAATTGTTGACCGTAGTCAATAACTAACTCATGACCCCACCCTCTGACGCGTATCCGTGAAATCACAGGGGTGATGCATGCTGGTTAGCAATCACCATCACCCCATCGCCTGGTTCGTCGTTGACCGGACAACGTTTAACTAATTTATTCCTGTCTAGTGTTGTCCAGTCAATTGCGAACCTGCCGGATACTTGTGGGTCATACTGTTTACCTTACCAGTGCTACCCGCCCATGTGACCAAAGTCAACAGTAGTAATGGAGAAAGACCCCTATATCAAACCATAGCCACAGTGTGGGGTGGGCAAAAAAGCCAGGACCCGAAGCCAATATGGGTCCCAACCAAAAATTCCCACCCGGCCCCGAAGCGACCATAATCACACTGTTAACTAGGGAGGGGGTGGAGGGGAAAAACTTCTCCGCTCCGTCGCTGAGGCAAAATGGCAGCACGGCTGCCTCGTGGCCACCCCTTTTATCAAGGCGGTGGCCACGCCCCTAACTACCCGGATTCTCTGTCCTGTGGGGGGGGGCCCGCAAAGGGCGCGGCGGCCATTTTGGCGCCGCGCTTGCATTGCAGGCGCACCCCCCCAATAACGGACACAGACAACATTGAAAGTGGATAACAGCAAAGGGCCACATTTATTGATTCAATGCCCTAGTCCGAATTATAAATTTGTATTGGTAAAACGACCAATCATAATTCCTAAGGCAAGCAGGCCGAAGTAACACTGGTAAGGTACCACCCCAAAATTGCCAACGGCAATTGGTTACAATGTATCAATTTGTATCAATTTGTTTGTCAACAACAAACAAATTGTTGACCGTAGTCAATAACTAACTCATGACCCCACCCTCTGACGCGTATCCGTGAAATCACAGGGGTGATGCATGCTGGTTAGCAATCACCATCACCCCATCGCCTGGTTCGTCGTTGACCGGACAACGTTTAACTAATTTATTCCTGTCTAGTGTTGTCCAGTCAATTGCGAACCTGCCGGATACTTGTGGGTCATACTGTTTACCTTACCAGTGCTACCCGCCACACGGAGGGGCTTCACAGAAGACCTGACGCCCCCCCCCCAGACCGTCAGCTCGGTCAACAGGCCTGCTCGCCAGTCACCCAACAGGAGGTCCATACCTCCTCGCGACAGATGGACCCCATCCCCTGCATAGAGGTCATAATTTTGCAGACTAATATCGGGGTGATGACTAACCCGTCCCCAAGCCCTGGTGGTAAGAAACCGCGCCACCGCCTTGTTGACCGCGCGCCTCGCGCGGTCAAGCGCAAGGAGGTTAACGCCCCCTCTGTAAGAGTGGCGCGGAACAATGTCCGACCAAACCAGGGTTGTGGCAGGCCAGACATAGTGCAAGTAGGCGAGTTCCTCGCAAATCGCATGCTTGAGCGATAAGCCGGTGACCTGGCCCAAATCATTGCCCCCCAGGTGGATAATTAGAATGTCAGGCGGGTCAGCCCCCAGGCCAGAAAAAAGGAAAGGCCTCAGCTCCTGCCATAACATCCCAGGCTTACCATGCCATGCGAGACTGGCGTGGTCACCCAGTCCCAGTCGGGGTCCCCACTCTGTCGCCGCAGCGTAACGCGCTGCCCTGTGCACATAGCTGTGGCCCACCAGCCATACTGTCACCGGTGTAATACGACACCCAGGGTCTGCAATAAAATTGAGAAAAAAGGAAGGTAAGGTGACTGAATTGGTACTCATGGCGGGAGTGGGCGCACATAAAACTGAAAACACTGTGAGCCCCACCTCCCCATGCTGCGTATGTCAGCCCCCGAGTACCCAAAAGCAGCTGCTGTAGAGGCTGCACCAATACGGAACGAATGTGTGCCATAACGGGCACCTGAAAAACCCACCCTGGTGAGGGCTATGGCTGTCACCTTCCAAAACTGAAATTTAGTAAGGGGAGACCCATCTTGGTGACAGAAAAACGGGCCGTGGTGCCTGCCACGCAGTGCCAGGTACTCCTGTAGGGCACCAACCGGACAGATGTCTGCCAAAGAACAACGTAGCAGTCTTACTCCACTGCCTACGCCGTGCTGATCTGTTTTTGAGGAGCGAATCCTCAACTGGGCCCAGTCTTTGGCAACGTAGACATCTCCGAGTTCCAGTGCCCTACCACTTGCATCCGCCTTAGACAGCATCACGAGTTCGCTGACGCGGAGCGCTCCAAAAAATGCCACCGTTGTGGCTGCATGAAAAAGGGCTGCCTCATAATGATCAAAACAGAGGCCTGGCCAGCCCCGGGCCAACTGGGTAAGAACCCCTGGGGAAATAGGGTGCCGGTCGTCCGGGCAACGCCCGCGCTCGCGCACCCACCCCTCCAAAACGTGTCTCACACGGAAGTCAGAGGTGGTATCCACATGACCCCCTACTTTGGCCATAAAAGCCAACGCCGAGAGCTTGGATGCTATGGTGCGAGGTGCAAGGCCCTGTGCATGGAGGTGGACCATGAACCGCAGTACATGGTCCACCGGAATAGGCCAGGTCTCTGGCAAGTGAAATTGAGTGGCAAAAGCCCTATATGAACTGAGTGCTTGTTGATACGCCTTACGCGTGCGTGGCGCTAGTGAAAGGCCAATCGCCCGGTTCACCTCTCCTTGCCAATAGTCCACATCTCGTCCGGGAGTGGCGAGGGAAATTCCTCCGCATCCGGGGCCAAGGCGCGGAACCGGGAGATCTGCAGGCGGGACAAAGCATCAGCAATATCATTATTAACCCCTGGGACATGCCTGGCCCTGAACAAGACATTGAGGCGCAGGCAGCGCAGCACAAAATGGCGCACTAGATCCATAACCCTGGGCGATTTAGAAGTCTGTGCATTGACAATGTGTACCACAGCAGCATTGTCGCACCAAAAATGCACTACCGAATTAGCCCACTGTTCGCCCCATAGCATCAAAGCCCCCAGAATGGGAAAAAATTCCAGGTATGTGAGATCCCGCAGGCGACCTGTGCCTGCCCATGCCGGTGGCCACCCACCATAGGCCCACTTCCCATTGAAGTACATCCCATAACCCAGGGATCCTGAGGCATCAGACTGGATCTGGAAATTGGGGGAAGCCAGGAGGTCCGACCTCCAAAATGAGACCCCGTTAAACTCCCTCAGGAATTGCAACCAGACGAACATGTCTGCCCTGATACCCCGGGTGAGCCTAACTCTGTGGTGGGGCCTGGATAACCCTGCCATGGCGTCGCATAAGCGCCGGGCAAAAGCCCTGCCTGGTGCGACCACCCTGCAGGCAAAATTAAGGTGCCCATGTAGCACCTGGAGTTCCCTCAGGGATGCCTTACGCTTGGCCAGCAATTCCGAGATAAGGGTCACTATCCTGGACACCTTATCGCCCGGCAACCTAGAAGCCTGCTCTACTGTGTCAATCTCAACCCCCAGGAATACTAACTTGGTCGATGGGCCCTCGGTCTTTTCGGGCGCTAAAGGGACACCAAGTTCCTGCATTAGCGTCTGAAATGTATTGAGGAGACGTGCACACGTGTCCCAGCCCCGTTCACCCCCGAATAAAAAGTCATCCAGGTAATGGGCTACAGACCGGGACCCTGACCTGCGGACAAAAGCCCACTCTAGGAAAGTACTAAAACGCTCGAAGGCCGAGCATGATATGGAGCAGCCAAAAGGCATGGCCTTATCAAAATAATATTCCCCTTTAAATTTAAAACCCAGCAATTCAAAGTCACCCGGGTGCACTGGCAAGAGGCGAAAAGCTGACTTAATGTCGCACTTGGCCAGCAAGGCACCCGGGCCACACGAGCGCACCATGCGCAGCGCATGGTCGAACGATGTATACCTGACCGAACAAAGGTCATCAGGTATAACATCGTTGACCGATCTGCCGGCTGGGTAGGACAAATGATGAATAAGGCGAAACTCACCTAGGGACTTTTTGGGAACCAAACCCAATGGTGAAACCTTAAGGTTGGGAAAAGGGGGTGCAGGAAAAGGTCCAGCGACCCTGCCCGCGTCTAATTCCTTTTTAATGCTGGCCACAGCCACCTCCTCCCTTCCTCTGAGGGATAACAGGTTGGGAGCATCCTGAGGTGATCTAACACCCATAAAAGGGATACGAAATCCCTGCTTAAAACCGTGAATGAGATACTCTCTGTCCTCCCCCTTTGGGTACGATGCGAGCCAGCGCTCCAGCATGTCCACCTTAATTGGGGAGGGTGCCTTTTGGAGAACTAGTTCTCTCCGTGGCAGCCTTGCCAGCCCACTGTCCACCCCTCCCTCTGCCTCGCGCCCCCCCAGGCTTGGGACAAGCCGAGGCTGCGTGGGGACCAGAACACGTGGGACACTCATGCTTATACCTGCAGTTCTTTCGATTGCAGGAACCATTTGACGAGAAAGTCCAGCACAGCAGGCGGGCTGGAACCCCCTGCCCCGCCGGTTGGCGGGTAACCTGCGCTGGAGCTGCTCGCTGGACCGCATGTCCACAATGGTATCTATCCCCCGGGGCAGGGCGTGTGGGTGTCATATACAAGAGCCACAGTCTCTGGCAGGGCTCATCCCATCTCATCTCGGGATGGAGGGGAATCCTCATACGGAATTCCTCATCATATGCTAGCCATGAGGGGCCCGGGAAATCTACCATCACCCTATATATGTTGTCCAAATATTGGACCATGGGAATAGCTAGATCCGGCCGCGCCCTCAAATATACCGCCATATATATCAAATAAGCGGGGAGCCAGTTAGCCCAGGTACGCGGCGGCTTACGGCGGCGTGCCTGCTCCTTGTCCTTCTCATCCTGACCCTCCCTTTCTTCCTTGGTGGGCTCTCTGTTCAGGAGTGAGAAGATATCTACATACTCCCCCCTCCAAATCTTTTCTCTGGTAGCCTGTGCCAAGTGATCGCCCAGTGGCAAGGAATACCCTGCCGTCGGCAAAGCCGAAAAGGGGACAACAGGCCTGGTAAAGGGAGCCGGAGCTAACCCTGCCACCCCCAAGACATTACCAGCAGTGTAAGAGCCTAGGCCCACCCCCGTGGGCATGGTGGCAGTCGTTGTCGCCGGGTGGGGCACCAGAGGGGTAGTCCCCGCACCACCCGAGCGAGGCCAAGGCCACTGAAAGGCCCCCCCTATATTGGGAATATGTGTAGATGTACTCGTTTGCACCGTATACTCACATGCTGCACCCCCGCGGGCCGCCCCCACCGGGGGTTCTGGCCCACTGGGGGCGTCGGAGCTCACGACCGATGTAGAGCTCATCACCGGGGCTTGACCCGCACCAGGTTGCTGGCTGGGGAGCTGCGAGGCAGTGGCCGTAGCCGCGCCACCCGCCTGCAGCAGCTCAACCCTCCCCGCCGGCTGTTGTCCTGCTGCCGTTAGCGCCTCCAAAGGTACCCCAAAAGGGGCACCTGCCTGACTGGCCCGGGCCAAAGACGCCTCGAGGGCCGCAATACGGGCCAGTAAGGAGTCCACATTAACCATGGGTAAAGAGCCGGCCGGCCCACCTGATCCTTGCATGGGGACAGGTCCCTGCACCCCAGGGGCCGTATATTGCCATTGACTACCGCCGAAGCCCGGGAGGGCTGGTGGATTAACCTGCCAAGGCAGGGAGCCGGGCCACCCCCCAAGGCTAGAGGGCCCCGGGAGAGGCTGCGGCCCAACAGGAATAGGCCCAACCGATTGAGCAGGAGGATGAGCGGTGCCCACCGCTCGCGGGCCGCGGGCCGGAGCTCCCTCCGCGCCCGCACTTTGATCGGGCCAAGGGGCGATAGCCCCCATGCCACTAGCCCCGGCCGGGGATGGCAAAGGTGGCTGCTGGGGAGGCGGCACCGCGGTCCTCCGACCCGGATTACGCCTCCGAACCACCCGAGCTGCATTCGCAGCAGCCTTCTTTTTGGAAGGCATCTCACCGCAGCAGAAAGGGAAGCTAGCTAGTAAACGGAACTAAAAGGCTTCCCGGTAGCACCAACGAGCGACGGAGACGCAGGGGGAAAAACTTCTCCGCTCCGTCGCTGAGGCAAAATGGCAGCACGGCTGCCTCGTGGCCACCCCTTTTATCAAGGCGGTGGCCACGCCCCTAACTACCCGGATTCTCTGTCCTGTGGGGGGGGGCCCGCAAAGGGCGCGGCGGCCATTTTGGCGCCGCGCTTGCATTCTCTACACACAGGCACATAAGCACACAGTTTGAACTGAAAGAAATAAAGCTTTACTATGCAGCTTATAAACTGAAACTAGATACTTTCTCTCAATAAAGGCATATGTACAAATAACGGCAGTCTTTTCAGTACTTGGCAATCTCGTGCAGCAGAGTAACTTGATAATGAGAACAGTTCGTGCAACTTGGCAACAAGCGTGAACAACAAGATACAGTAGTTGCTGCTGGCAATATGATAGTCCAAGTGTTCTTATCAATAGCAGATAACAAAGGAATGTTTACTGAAAGCAATGCTGAGAATCCAGATCCTGTTTAGCCAACATCAGTTCTTGTCTGCTTTCAGTGCAGCTGGGCAGAAGAACTTCCAGCTTGGTTTTTGGATTTTTGATTTCATTTGACTTGAATTTTAATTTATATACCGCTACTCTCTGCCCAAGGGGCAACTCAATGTGGTTTACATAGTACAATTTACAAGTTACAGTATAAAAATCACAAAAAATATAATGTGTCACAGTGCAATATAATAAATACAATAAAATACAGTTACAGAACAAATGATATAATCAACAATAACAAAATACAAAGCTAATAACAAGTTGCATAGCATAAAAAAAAACATATCAGCATATCATCACCACAACATCACAATATAAGTATCAAAAAGCAACAATATCACAGTAAACAAAGCATTACAAAAGCAAAATCACAGAGCATCATTTGCAAGAACACAATACTTATACTGTATGTGAAAGTCCGGACCTTCAAAGAAATCATCGCACTTGTCCTCCTCCTGGCCGATGAAAAGGGCCAGGGGGCATGGCAGCACAGCTGTCTTTTCATTCCCTTGTGGCCGGGAATGAAGGGCATCAGTTAATGGCGTCCGATAGCGGCGGTAGCTGCATGGTCGAGTTATTAAGTCTGGCCACCGCGCCGCTCAGCTGGTCCTCGTTCCCTCCAGGCAAGTGAGCCGAGGGAAGGGCATCCGGTAGCAGCGCGGTCGAGTTTTTAAGACTGGCCAGGGCATGACTTTTCAGAAAATCTAGCATCGTTATCCGAATACGTCGTTGTGTGGATGGATCATTATCGTTCCACAATGGTTTGCCTTGCCTCCTAATTTCAAGGTAATTTAGCAGTGGTTTATCATTGCCACCTTCTACAAAATAGTAACAAAAATAAGTTTGAGTGTCAGCACTGTTGCCTCCTGCACCAGTGACACCTTCAGCTACCACTATTGCCCAGTAGCTACCACCACCACCCATCCTCATTGGGACTAGTCATTCACTTTGTGTGACGCTGCTTGGAATCCAGGCTTATGATGGAGACTGGCCTCCTGATGGCATGGCTTATAGGCCACACTCAGATTCTTTGACCTCTGCTGGACCATTGCAAATTTCACTGCATACAAGGAGATGTTTGACAATTCAAAAAAATAAAAAATGGAATTTTTGACTACTGAGGCTTTAAGTTCTGAGACTCCCAAAGGCTCCCTCATGGCAAAGGAAAGCCCTAGTGCCATGATGGCAAACCTTTTAGAGATCGAGTGCCCAAGGAGGTGGGGAAGATGGGCGGCAGGCATCACATGTGGGGGTGATGTCTCATGGGTGTGTGCACACCTATGTGATGTCAGTGGTGTGCATTAACTGTGTGTGCGCATGTGCACCACCCACACACCACCAAGCTTCAGCCCACCTGGCAAGCCCCCTGGACAAACCTCCGTCACCACACCAGCCCCCACCCCCAACGTGCCACATGGCCGTGCCAGAAAGGCCTCTTGGGCTCCAGAGAAGCCCTATATAGCCTTCACACACCCCACCCCCAATGGGACTTCCTACCCCCATGGGCCTCCCCCCACAATTGCACCCCACCTTACCTCTCACAGTTGCAACCTCCCAGCCAGGATTTCAACCTCTCCTCTCGCTTCTCATTTGGCAGAGAGAGAGAGAGGGTGGTGGTGGGGAAGTGGTGCAAGCCAGGCTGTGTGGGGTAGGGCTTCCCCTCGATGGCATGTGTGCCAGGAGAAAGGTTTCTGTGTGTCACTTCTGACATACATGCCATAGGTTCACCACCACTGCCCTAGGAAGCCTCAGAATCTGAAAGTAGACTGGGGGAGCTTGCTATTAGTTTAAATTAAATATTTCCAGTATCCAATCTGAGTTATGCCAGTGCTAAATTATGCCAAACATTTTGTTCTTTTTTTTCCACTCTGATGTCTCAAAAAGTGGACTTAATCCATAAAATCTCCAATTTAAATACATATTACAGTTATTCTTTAAGGTGCTACATTTTAATTTCTTTTTCTTTTTGTCTGCTGTTCTTGTTCAGACTAGCTTACATTTCTTCATAAACTGTATCCAGTGGTCCCAATCTTATTGCTGAGTATAGTAAATTGTAAGCCTATTGGAATTAATGGGAATTTTGTGAGTTATCTCCTTTGTAAGCGCCCATGACTGAAATTGGCCTACTCTAACTATGACATAATTTAAGGTAACTCACTGAAGTAATGGAACCAATAAAACCAATCCTTAAATATCTCATGTGTCTTACCTTGAGAGCCATATTAGAGTTGCTATAAGCAGGTTTCAACTTGATGTCACATAAGTGTCTACAAATTGGACTGAGATGGGGAGCAATACAGCTTTCTTTACATAAAACAGTCCTTCATTTGACAAGCTGTCACAGAACCTTCCTCTATTCTGTGAGTTTTCTGAAGGATTAAGAAAATTTCATAAAGCTCATTCTGAAATGTCTTTCAGCTCTCTACTGCTCTCTGTTGATGGGCTTTATATACTGAATAGCTTTGTTTTTAAATGTTTAGTTCTATCACATCCATAGAATAATAATGGTCTGTGAATACTGTATATACATTCCCAAGAGATATGCTAAACTGATCATCCAAAAATGGAGTGTGGCATTTCTTTTTTAAATTTTTTTTATTAATTTTCAAATGAATAAACATACATAAAATAGACATTATACAATAAAAATAAAATAATAATAATAATAACCAAAAAAGGGTAAAATTAAAAGAAAACAAAGGGGGAAAACATTTATGCTAAAATGTTGAAACATTATACAGATTACATTTATCATGCTCCTCAATTTCTGTCTATCCTTGTTTTTAACTTTTTCATCATATCAAATATATATTCTTTTAATAAACAACACTTCTATTATTTATCTCTTATACATTTAAATCCATATTTTATCATTTCCATATATTTATCTATTACTTTAATATTATATAAAGAAGCATATATCATATTTAATAAGCTAAATAAAATATAATAATAACTCCCAGTGATATTTACAAGCCTTGAGGATCACAATCTTTTATATTTCTAGTGTCTCCAAAACTCATATGAAGAGGTACTTGTTTGTTTCCTTTATCATCTACTAATACATATTCTAAAAAAGGTCTCCATATTTCCCAGAACTTATTTTCTTTCATTATCCCTTTTATATATTCAATTCCCATGTCAATTTATCATTTAACGCAATTTCCCACATTTCTTTATACCATTCTTCCACTTTTAAAATTACATCATTTTCCTAAATTCTAGCTATACATTGCCTTGCGGCAGTCATCATTATAGAAAGCAATTCTTTTTTATTTATACATATATTCATATCATCTATTTCTGTCAATAAGGCGGCACTTGACTCCAATTTTATATCCCCTTTCAAAATTTCCACAATCTCCTTTTCTATTTGTTTCCAAAAAGCATTTATCACTTTACAGCTCCACCACATATGTTCATATGTCCCAGGATTGCTTTTACACCACCAACAGTTCCTTGTTTTAGTATTATCCATTTGATGAAGTCTAATCCGAGTCAAGTACCACCTCTATAATTGTGTTCCTTTACCCGGATTGATAAACTTCTCATAATTCTTCTCTTCCATTTATTATTCCAATTCATTTCTGAAATCTTTATATTTA
Organism: Bradypodion ventrale; assembly: GCA_035047345.1. NCBI lineage: Eukaryota > Metazoa > Chordata > Lepidosauria > Squamata > Chamaeleonidae > Bradypodion > Bradypodion ventrale. Next base: position 67,675,371 of record JAWDJE010000006.1, on the reverse strand, counting down.
AGTCCTGTTCCCATTTTGTTCTGATTATATTTTGTGAATTTTTCTCATTATTTAAAATTTTATATATTTTGCTTACTAATCCCTTTATCAGCATTTCCCCTTTCTTTCCCCTGCAAATTATCTCCTCAAATTTGGTTTTAGTTCTCTCTAAACTAAGCTCTTCTCTATATTTTTCATTCCATTTATTTATCAGAATCATTTGTAACCAATTTAATTTCATTTGTTTGTACATTTCAATTCTTTGTTCAGTTTTATCACAAATCCTTAGCCAATCCTTTAACAGAAACACATCATTTCTAATAAATATCTCTCTCATTCTTTTATCTATATTTAAGGGAAACATCTTAAGAGCTTCCATTTCTATAATCGGAGATACCTCTGGTGCCAATTTTCCTTTCACATTCTTCCATACATCTAACATTGCTTTAGTCATCTTGTTTTTTGTCTTTATTCTCACGTTCTTATCCAAAAAAACTGTGTTACCAAATCTTTGTAATTCTTTTATCTCAACTTCTACCCAAATTGTATCTTTCTTAGTTATAATTTAAACAATATTTTTAATTGAAATGCCCTATAATAATTTTTTATATTTGGGAGACGCAATTCACCTTCTTTTTGCGGTAAATACCATAAACTCTTTGAAATTCTTGGTCTCCCCCCTCCCCGTTGCAATAAGTATTCATATATTCTGAAATATTCTTATTTCTTTTTCTCTTATTTGAATTGGCAGGGCATCAAATAGAAAATATATTTCTGGTAATAATTTCATCGGACACCGGGCGCTCTCTTTCCCTCCCGGCCAGACCGGCGGGAGATGAACAGGCACAGCTGGAGGGAGTTTCGGCAGGCAGCCTCAAAAGTGGGGCCGACGCTGCCGACGCCAAGGACACCGGGCGCTCTCTTTCCCTCCCGGCCAGACCGGCGGGAGATGAACAGGCACAGCTGGAGGGAGTTTTGGCAGGCAGCCTCAAAAGTGGGGCCGACGCTGCCGACGCCAAGGACACCGGGCGCTGTCTTTCCCTCCCGGCCAGACCGGCGGGAGATGAACAGGTACAGCTGGAGGGAGTTTCGGCAGGCAGCCTCAAAAGTGGAGCCGACGCTGCCAAAGCCAAGGACACCGGGCGCTCTCTTTCCCTCCCGGCCAGACCGGCGGGAGATGAACAGGCACAGCTGGAGGGAGTTTCGGCAGGCATCCTCAAAAGTGGGGCCGACGCTGCCAAAGCCAAGGACACCGGGCGCTCTCTTTCCCTCCCGGCCAGACCGGCGGGAGATGAACAGGCACAGCTGGAAGGAGTTTCGGCAGGCAACCTCAAAAGTGGGGCCGACGCTGCCGACGCCAAGGACACCGGGCGCTCTCTTTCCCTCCCGGCCAGACCGGCGGGAGATGAACAGGTACAGCTGGAGGGAGTTTCGGCAGGCAGCCTCAAAAGCGGGGCCAATGCCAAGGACCGCCGCTGTGTTCGGCCCCGGCGGGTGCGAAGAGGCTCGCTGGCCTCACCATCGGCCGGCGTTTCGGGCCCCGCCCCCCGCCCCTCGCCAGGACTCAAAAGGCGAGGGGGCCTGCCGGACGAAACATCACCGCCGCTGTGCTCGGCCCCGGCGGGGGCGAAGAGGCTCGCTGGACTTGCCATCGGCCGGCGTTTCGGGCCCCGCCCGGCAGTTGAGGGTTCAACACAGTTGTGGAAGAATGCCCCACCACTTCCATCACCACCGGAGCCGTGCGGAGGGTGGTGGGGGGAGTGAATGGGGCGGTTTTATATTGGGGTGGGAGGGAGGGAGGGAGAGATTGCCAGGCCAGCCAGGAAGGAGAGGCAGCATTCTGTCCAGGGCAAGCAGGGAGGCTCCGGAGACCAATATAGAGGTTGTGATGGGCATGGGGCGATATAGCGGGTACCGAGGGGCGGGCCGCACCCGGGGAACGCGGGGCAGATGCTTAGTATCTGTCCCTCGTTCCAGCCCCACGGTTACACCTCTAGGTCCTGAGCAGCTGACCCAGGGTGACCCTGTCCTTAGGCTGCTGCTGATGAATGCCAGGTCGGTATGTAATAAGGCCCCCCTGATACAAGACTCCGTTATGGGGGAGCGGGCCGACTTGGCATGTATTACTGAGACCTGGCTGAGACCAGAGGATGGGGTTCCTCTGTCAGAAATGTGTCCAGCTGGGTTCAGTATTTGGCACCAGCCTAGGGATAAGGGTAAGGGCGGTGGCGTTGCCATCATAGCCAGGGAGTCACTGGGAGTCACCAGGGCTACTGCTCCACAAATTCTGGGCTGTGAGGCCCTGCTTCTGCGTCTGGGCTCTAAGGGTCAGTTGGGAGTCTTACTCCTGTACCTGCCCCCTTGCAGGGTAAGGGACTCCCTGCCTGAGCTCCTCGAGGCCATCTCAGCGTTGGCATTGGAGTTCCCTAGACTGATGGTTCTGGGGGACTTCAATTTGCCTTTGCTGGGGACTGGCTCCGAGGTGGCTCAGGAGTTCATGGCTTCCATGGCAGATATGGACCTGATTCAGGTAATTCAGGGCCCGACCAGGGGCAGTGGCCACACACCAGATTTAATCTTTTTGTCGGAGCGGTGGCAGAGTGATCTGAGACTACGGAAATTAGACATAACACCTGTGCCATGGTCAGATCACTATTTGGTGGCTCTAGACTTCCTGGGTGCGACGCTGCACCGTAGGGTGGCAGGGCCTATTAGAATGGCCCGCCCCCGGCAACTGATGGATCCTGATGGATTCCAGAGGGAACTGGGGGATTTCCCTCTGGATCGGCAACACGATTCGCCCGAGGCGCTGGTCGACCTGTGGAACAGGATGACTACAGCGGCCTTGGATGAAATCGCACCACTACGGCCTCTCAGAGCTCATCGAGCTAGGTCATCTCCATGGTTCACAGATGAACTGCGGGAGCTCAAACGGGCAAAGAGACGCCAAGAGCGCCGCTGGGTGAAGACCCAGAGAGACTCCGATTGGACACTAGCTAGGGCCGCTATTAGGGCCTATCTAGTGGCGATGGAGGTGGTGAGGCGACAATACTTCACCACCCTTATTGCCTCCGCTGATAATCGCCCAGCCACCCTGTTCCGGGTTACCAGGTCTCTCCTTGGTAGGGGGACCCCGGTGCCTGGTTGGCAGGGGTCGGCTGAGGACTTTGCTGACCATCTAGTGGAGAAAATCGATCGGATTCGTTCTGGGTTTAATCCTGGCGTGGATGGGGAGAGTCCGGAGGGAGCCGGAGCACAGTCTTGCCATGCCATCTGGGACCGGTTTGATCCAGTTGCCCCTGATGAAGTGGACAGGCTCCTTGCAGCTGTGCGCGCCACTGCCTGCCCTTTGGACCCCTGTCCCACCTGGTTGGTGAAAACCTCCAAGGCAGTGACAGGTGGCTGGGTTGGGGCTGTGATCAATGCATCATTGCGGGAGGGGGTGTTTCCTGCACCTTTGAAACATGCTTTGGTGCGCCCCCTCCTGAAGAAATCTTCCCTTGACCCAGCTGTCCTAACTAACTATAGGCCTGTCTCAAACCTCCCCTTTTTAGGGAAAGTGTTGGAGAAGGCAGTGGCTTGTCGGCTGCAGGGGGTACTGGATGAAGCGGATTATCTGGACCCTTTTCAGTCAGGATTCAGGCCTGGATATGGTACCGAGACGGCATTGGTCGCACTGATGGACGATCTCTGGCGGGAGCGGGACGGTGGTCATCCATCCGTCCTTGCTCTTCTTGACCTCTCAGCGGCTTTCGATACCGTTGACCACAGTATCCTTCTGGAACGGCTCCGAGGTTTGGGAATCCAGGGTACTGTGTGGTCCTGGTTTTCCTCATTTCTGAAGGGTCGGTCCCAGTCGGTGTGGTTGGAGAGTGAGAGGTCCAGTCCTAGGCCCCTCAAATGGGGGGTTCCTCAGGGCTCGGTGCTCTCTCCTCTCCTATTTAACATCTACATGAAACCGCTGGGTGAGATCATTCGTTCCCATGGGGTGCGGTACCATCAGTACGCGGATGACACTCAGTTGTACATCTCGGCCCATGGGGACCCCAGTGATGCCGTCAAAGTCCTTTCCAGATGCCTGGAAGCTGTGGGGGTCTGGATGAGGGCTAACGGGCTACAACTGAATCCCAGCAAGACTGAGTGGCTATGGATAAGGGGTCCTGCGTTAATCCGGGAGTTACCATCGTTGGTTCTGGATGGGGCTATTTTGCCCCAGACAGACCCGGTGCGCAACTTGGGGGTCCTCCTGGATTCATGGCTACTGCTAGAAGAACAGGTGGCGGCTGTGACCAGGAGGGCTTTCGCCCAACTTCGGGTGATTCGCCAGTTGCGCCCACTCCTGGACCGGGACTCCTTGCTCATGGTCACCCATGCTCTGGTTACCTCCAGACTAGACTATTGCAATGCGCTCTACATGGGGCTGCCCTTGACGACCATTCGGAGGCTACAGCTGGTCCAAAATGCGGCTGCCCGGGTGGTGATGGGGTGTGGGCGTTATGCTCATGCTTCGCCACTGCTCCGGGAGCTGCACTGGTTGCCAGTATGTCTCCGGGTGCAATTCAAGGTGCTGGTTTTGACCTTTAAAGCCCTATATGGTAGTGGGCCAGGTTACCTAAGAGACCGCATCGCCCTGAGGACGTCTGTCCGTCCAACCAGAGCGGACCGGAGGGGCTCTCTAATTGTTCCATCAGCCAGAGGGGCTCGCCTCTCTGGCACAAGGAGGAGGGCCTTCTCCGTGTCTGCACCGGCCCTCTGGAACCTCCTGCCAACAGAATTACGTCTTCGGACGGAGTTTCTGCCTTTCAGAAGGGATCTTAAAACCTGGCTGGCAGGTCAAGTGTGGGGTGCGGGTGGAAGGGTAACCACCATGGGGTGGTTAGTGTAGAGGAACTCTTCCCCATGGTGCCTTTTCGATCCTGCAGCGCCTGCTTTTTAGGGGGTGGGTAGTCTTAACTTTTTTACTGTTTTAACTGTTTTTAGGATTATTAATATTATCTGTAAACTCCTTGGGTTGCCCTGGGGTTACTTTTTATGTTGTTAGCCGCCCAGAGTCGGCCTTGTGTTGAGTGGGCGGGATATAAATTGAATAAATAAATAAATAAATAAATAAATCTTGCATAAAGCAATCCTGCCAAACATGATAATTTTTAACTTATTGTATTGCTTTATTTTTTCCTTTATTTCCATTTTTTGCTTATCATAATTCAGTTTCTTAAGGTCCTCCATTTTATTTGAAATATTTATTCCCAAATATTTAACACTATTTTTGATCTGTATTTTATATTTTTCCTTTATCTTCTTTTGTTCTTCTTCATCAACATTACTAAATATTGCTTCTGCCTTATCCCAATTTACTTTTAATCCTGTCATTTCTTCAAATTCTCCAAGATGTGTATAAATCCGTTCCATTGCTTTTACAGGGTTTTTCATTACAATCATCGTATCATCTGCATATAGGCTTATTTTTATATTTTCTATCCCTTCATTTTTTTATCATCCCTTATAGTCATAGCTAATTCCATTGGCATTACAAATAATATTGGTGATAGTGGACATCCTTCTCTAGTTCCTGCTTCAAGTCATATCTCATCCATAAATACTTCATTTACTCTCACCCTTGTTGAACCTTTATGATATAACTGATCTATTAATTTAATAAAATTTATATCAAATCCATAATTTCTTATAATTTCTTTAATTGTACTCCATTGAAGCAAGTCAAAAGCTTTAAAAATATCTAAAGATAAAAGTCCATTTTTTCCCCTTCTTATGGCTGGCAATATCCAACATCCACAACTCTCCTTGTAACATCTGTCATATATCTACCCTTCAAAAAACCCGCTTGAGCTTTATCTATATAATCCCTCATAAATTCATTTTACCTATTTGCAAGAATTTTGGGGGGGAAAATTGCATCTTGGTTTATTAATGAAATTGGTCTATAAGCGTCTACTTTCTCTGGATCCTTTCCAGGTTTAGGAATTAAAACAATTACTGATATACCATGCAGTGGGTATTGAGCCACCTTCTAATATGTAATTAAACAACTTCAAGAGTCTTGGATTCACCAATTCCTTAAATTCCTTGTAAAATTCTGCAGAAAAACCATCCTCTCCTGGTGTTTTATTCGCTTTCAATTTCTGTATAACTACCTTAATTTCCTTTTCTGTTATTAATTCTTCAATCCTATCCCTATGTTCTTGAGTTATTTTAACCTCTTTTTTCTTTTCCAAATATTCCTTTAACTTTTCTAATTTTATTTCTTTCTCTGAGTATAAGTCTTGATAAAACTCCTTTATTATTTCAACCTTTTCTTTTCTCTTATTGCATATCATTCCGTGTTTATTTATCAAAACACCAATTTCCCTTTTATTTCTCTTTTCTTTTGCCGCCCTTGCTAACAATTTTGAGTTTTTATTACTGTATTCAAAATACTCTCTTTTTAAATATATCAAATCCTTTTAAACTTTTTCTATATCTTTAGCTATCAATTATTTCTTTAATCTTTGTATATTATTCAGTATTTTCTTCCCTCCTATTTTAATATGCTCTTCTTGAAGTTGATTAATTTCTTTCTTGATTTTTTCTTGTTTACTTTTTAACTGTTTATTTCTTATACTCATTAATTTAATACATTCACCTCTAAATACTGACTTCATAGCGTCCCAAACTATATTGTAATTTACTTCACCTGTATCATTCCATTTCTTTATTTTTAGGATCACTAAACAATTTAGTCATATCTCCAGCTATACTTTTTTCCATCTGTCATTCCCACTTTTAATTCTAATAGAATTTTCAAGCGATCTGATTCTTTGAAAATTCCAACTTCCACTTCCTCTATATTTTTAAGTAAATTATCTGCAACAAAAATGTAATCCATTCTGGAGTATGAATTATGAATTTGTGAAAAGTAAGTATAAACTCTTTCTGTACCTTTAAACTCTCTCCAAGCATCTCTCAAACCCAGTAGTTTGACCCAATTATCTATTATTTTCATTTTTGATCCTCCTATCTCTTGTTACATTAGTACAATTCATACTAGACCTTATTAAATTAAAATCACCTGCAATTATCATTTTTACCATTTTTCTTTTATCAATATTTGATATACTTTATCTCAAAAATTTTCTTGATTCTCATTTGGAGCATAAATATTCACAAGGGTTATTTCTTCATCATCAACTACTTCTTTTACAATTAAATACCTACCTTCTGGGTCACTAATACTTTTTGTCATAGTAAAGCCCAATCTACTAGATATTAAAATAGCAACCCCTCTTGCTTTTGAATTGCAATTTGCCTTCTCATAAATCTGAGTCCAATCCAAAAATAATTTATTTGTATCTTCCAATTTCTGATGTGTTTCCTGTAAAAAGATTACATCTGGACGATCTTTCTTAAGAGCTAATTCCAACCTTTTGTGTTTAATTTGCAATCCAGTACCTTTCACATTCCATGGCAATATCTTAATAGTCTTCATGTCTAACTTTTAGAACCTTCTTATCAAATTTATTGTAATCCTCCAAGGCAGTGTGTATAACTATATAAAATATCCCTATTAACCCAAAAACATACCAACAATTGTTTTTAAAAAACTATTCTTCTCTACCCCCCTCACTTTTTGTTCCAAAAAAAGCCACCTCTGCATTACCAAAGAAGGAGAAGGGGAGCATGTCTAGTAATCAAATTATATGCTCTAAGCATGTCTTTTTATAATTAATCCATTTTGACCTCTTCCCCTTAGATCACTTCTCTAGTTCAATTTAACCTTTCAACCCTCATCAGATTCTGTCACCTCCACCACACTGGCATCTACAAGATTCGAACCTTCTGCTAGTTCTTCCTCATCTCCCTCATCTGTCTCAATGATCCCTGTCCCCATCAATTCCTGTCTCAGCAATGCCCATTCTTGTGTTCCTCCTCTAATTAACCCTATCATTCTAAGGTATTCTAATGGGTCCATAGTCGAATCAATTGTGTGCATCTTTTTTGAATAAAAAAATCTCACTTGCAATGGAAACCTCCAATAATATTTAATCTTTTGATCCCGTATTTTTTTTGTTACTGGTTTCATATTATACCTCCACACACGTTCTTCAGGAGAAATATCATTGTAGACTTCAACCTCATCCCCATCAATTTTTAAAGCACTGGTTCCCATTTGTTTTATTTGAGCTATCACCTTCAATTTATCCCCAGCATTTGCAAATTTAATCAAAACATTTCTTTGGGCTTTCCCCATTTTTTTACCCCAATCGATATATACTGACATTATCTTCAGCCACAAACATTTTACCCATGTTAAGATTATTTAACTAATCAAGAATTCTTAATTTCAACTGATCTGGATTTTTTCCGATAATTTTCTGATAACCAAAATTTGTTTTCTCATAGATTCTTCAATCATATCAACTCTTTTCTCTTGTATCTCCACCTTAATCTTAACCTCATATTGCTTTTTTAAAATTTCTTTTACATCAGTTTGAATGGTTTTCACATTATCTTGAGTAGAAACAATTACTTTTACCATGTTCTCAAAATTAGAATTTACTTTAAAAAAAAACTCATTAAATGTCCCAATAAGTTTGTTATGGCTCTCCATTCTTGCTTCTTCATTTTTTGCATATGTTCATCCAATCTCTCCATTCATTGACCCAACTTTCCAATTTCTGTCATAAGAACCACCTCATCAAATTGTATTGGTGAGCTATTTGCTCTTTCTCTAGCATCCTTCTTTTCCTTCTCTTTCCTTCCCTCTGTTTTTTTTTGTTTCACCACAGTATCATCCTCTTCTCCTTTCTTTCCCTCATCCCTCTTTCCCTGATCCTCCTCCTTCTTTTCCATGGTTCTCTCTCTCTTTTTTTAATGCACAAATTGTCCAGCTTGTTTTCTTTTTTTCAACTGTTCTTCACTACAGTCCAATCCAAATTATTCTGATTATTATAAGGCAATTATATATAAAATATTGTTGTATATCCTAGTGAATTTGTAATCCAATGTGTTACCCAAATCAACTATTTCCAGTCAAGTCAATCAACCAAGTTTGTAATCCACCAAAAAAGAAGAGAAAAACCAGAATCTCAGGAGGAAAAGATTTTCTTTTTTTTAAAAAAGGAAAAAAAACCCAAATATTCTTCCAATATTTAATCCAAACTCCGAATCACCAGGCTCTATAACTCATTTAACATAAAAACATTTCAAGAAAAAAAAGCTCCAACAACTGTAGTGACACAGTGATATTTCCAGGGACAAAAAAATAAAATAAAAGCAGCTTAGGGTGACGAATCAGTACTCCAGAACAATATTCCAAACAGTAATCTAAAGGAAAAAAGGTGAAAGAAGGAAAACAAAAAGAAGAAGAAAAACCCTTTCCATAAAATAAGTCAAACTATTCGATCCTTGGTGAGCAAAATGTATAGGATTTTAAACAAAGATATCAATTCGCAAGAAATATTGAAGAAAATATGGGAGCAAGATCTTAATGTTAGCATCACAGATTTCGATTAGAAAAAGAAATGGAATAAAAGAATCATGAGAACTATGTCTGTCAGAATAAAAGAACATAATTTTAAAATGTTGTGGAGATGGTATTTGACCCCATTGCAGTTGCACCAGATAGATAAAAATAAAAGTCAAATGTGTTGGAGATGTAAAAACAAACTGGGAACTTATGAGCATATGTGGTGGAGTTGTAGGATAGTAAATGAATTTTGGGAGAAAATAGGAAAAGAAATTCTCAGAATTATGGGGGTAAATGTTAATCTGGGGCCAAATTTAGCCTTACTGACAGACACAGGAAAAGTATATTTAGATAAGGATAAAAAAGAACTGTTGTCTATATGCTTGACAACGGCGAGGCAATGTATAGCAAGGAATTGGAAAAATGATTTAACATTAAAAATCGAAGAATGGCATAGGGAAATGTGGCAGTTAGCTCTGAATGATAAATTAACATGGGAATTGAATAAGAAAAAGGGAATAGTAAAAGAGAACAGATTTTTGCGAATTTGGTAACCTTTTGTGGACTATGGTAAAAAAAGAAATGATGGGAGCAGACCAGTGCCTGAACATTCCAGTTTTTGGAAATAATATAAACGTGTGTCCTACCGCATCCTCTATGGCCTTGTAGAGTCACTTAGGGTGATATACCACTTGAATTTAATTGTACTTTATTGGAAAGTTTGTATTTTTGTTTCAAGGGAAAGATGTCTAATGACTTATTGAAAAACAAATTAGTTTAATTATAGAAATTCTTAATCAGGCAGAAAACAATTAAATGATTTAGGATGAATTTAACTGTTTATACTTAATCAAGTGCATCTTTATCCTTACTTTATGAGTATGTTAGTGTTGATTTTTTTCCTTTTTATATATGTCGATTTCCATTTTGTCTTATGTATATATACTTAGTATTTTCTCTTCTTCATACATATCCTTTGTTGTTCTTTTTTATGTTATAAAATCAATAAAAATTATTTTAAAAACAACAACAAACTATTCGATCCAAATATACAAAAAAAGTATTTCACAATTATAATCCAAACCACGGCGGTGGTTTCTGAGTGTGGTCCCTCCTCCCTTCTCCGAGCCCGTGCAACTCCAAATCTCCACTTTTTATTTCCTTTCTTTCTCCTTCTCCTTATTTCTCTCTTCTCTCTTCTCCCTTTCTTTCTTCCACTTCTCTTTCCCTTCTTCAATCCAAATCCAACACTCCGTCCTTTTCACTTTGGCACCCCAATTGTCTTTCTGTACTTTTTAAACTTTTGATCTTCCCTTTGCTCTCCGCCATTACTCTTTCTCGTCCTCCCTCCTTCCTCTTCCCAACTCCCATGTCCTCACTCCTTCCAAACTTACTTGTCCTCTTCAGGGCTCCATGTTCCTTCCACGGCCCCCTCGTTCGCCACCACCACTCTTACACGTATTCCAATTAAAAGAATAAAGCTCTGAAACCTGGTTAAATTTCCAGTTAAGGTCCCATCTGGCCTCGGAACAACTTGTTCGGCTCAGCCTGCGCCGCGCCTCACTTACCGCCCGATCTCCGAACTGTGACCCCGGTCTCAGCCACAGTCAAAGAAAAGAAATTTCCGAGACTTCGGAATACTGCTTTTTCGAAATTTGAACTTCAATTTTTATGTGTTTTCATATTTAAAACTCATTAAATAGCACGAGCTGTTCAAAATACGTCGTACTCTGGCACCATCTTGGCCATGCCTCGAGTGTGGCATTTCTGCTGTTTGAAAAATTCAGCTCTCTCAGATAATTAAAACTGGTTGTGAATCTGGTTGCTTTGATGAAACTCCCATATTTTCTGAAGAGAAACTCTGAATTCCACCTAAAATAAAGCAGCAGCTGAAAAGCTCAGTGCCATCTTTTCTTTATGAGTATTGGTGTATGTCTCCATGTCAGAAATTCAGATTTCATGGATGCTTGATCTATAAAAGAGAAACTGAATTAGTTTAGATTACTTAAATGGCCTTACCCTTAAAGCTAGCAAGGCTATACCATAGCCTTCATAAAGGGTAGCACCAGCTAAATCAAATATGGCCGGTGTATGTGAATTCCTAAGTTCTCAGGCCAAATTAACTGAACAAGCTTTTGTGTATGTAAGCTGTTTGGAAGTGGAGATCTGGGAATGGAGCATTGGTTCAATGTCAGGGTCGCAAATAATTAGTTAGAAGTAGCATATTTATCTGTAGCTAGTTTCTTTGGGCTAAGGAGTTGTTTATTTACAGTTACAACACTGCTTTCAGGATATAATAAGTAACAACTAGTTACTTTTGACATTTACCTCTTAATGGAAATGTAAGATATTTATTGAGGCATTTATACTTCTATTTATTTATTTATTTATTTATTTATTATTCAAATTTATATCCCGCTCCACTCAACCCACGGCCGACTCAGAGCGGCTAACAACATATTAAGGTACATACTGTTACAATAAAATTATGCAAAAACACAATAATTAATCATTACAATTACAGGGGAAAAAACAATAATACAATAATACCATATCAACCCTCCAACCCTCCAACAACAAGCATCAAAACACATCTTTTCAAAAACCCCACATGTCCAGGTACAATAAAGCCACCACAAGAATAATCAAAGTCAAAAAACTACCCGCCCTAGTCAACCTCCAAGAGGAACAAAGGGCCGGGAGGGCACGCGGCTGCGGCTGCGGCTGCGGCTGCGGCTGCGGCTGCGGCTGCGGCGTCTTCTTCGGAGCCTCCCGGGCCACGGGAGGCTCCCTTTATCTCCCCACCGGTGGTGAGGGCGGGGAGAGCGCGGCTGCGGCTCCGGCGGCGTTTTCGGAGCCTCCCAGGCCACGGGAGGCTCCCTTTATCTCCCCGCCGGTGGTGAGGGCGGGGAGAGTGCGGCTGCGGCTCCGGCGGCGTTTTCGGAGCCTCCCGGGCCACGGGAGGCTCCCTTTATCTCCCCGCCGGTGGTGGGGGCGGGGAGAGCGCGGCTGCGGCTCCGGCGGCGTTTTCGGAGCCTCCCGGGCCACGGAGGCTCCGAAAATGCTCCCTATTCTCCTATCAGTCCTATTTTTATCAGTATTTCTGAAATGTAATAACAGAATTGGACACTAGACATTCCCCTTTCTTTTTCAGCCCTGTTTGAATGATGGCACAACAAAACAAATTACTTCATGGTCAAAGGCCTGATAACAGCAACCTAGCTGCTGAGAAGGAATGGATGATCCAACAAGTTCCATTTGAAATGTAACATTCTAAGTTGTATTCAATCTGTAGGCAAAATGTGGCCCTTCAGGAGTTCTTGCACTATTACTGTACATAGTCAATAGTGGGGGGTGATGGAAGTTGTGATCCTATTATCTCTAGAGGACCACACATTCCCTATTTTTGGTGTATGGTTTAACCTCATCTACACAGATTGTCCCTGTAAATGGCTTTCAAAAGGAATGGGGATATATTCTTCCCCACTGAAAGCAAGACTTTAGACACACATTTTTAAGCTTCTCTGTAATAAGCATTATGTTTAAGATCTCTGAAGCAGAGCAATGTAGGTTAATTGAAGTGTGTGTAAGACTATGGTAATCTGGGAGCTTTGTGCTAAAAGCTACACATCTTATTTTTTGTCTAGCTGAGCAGATCACATTCCAGTGAAGAAGGAACCAGGATGAACTGGAAGAAGGCAACATTCATAATGTTAGGGAACAACCCGTTCTCCTGAAGAACTAAAAGCATTCTAGTACTTTAAGACAAATATGTTTTTATGCACCAGAAAGTAAAGGTACTGAGCAAGAAAGGTGGGAGGAGAAGTAGATGTGGGCGAAGACGGCCATATGAATTATCTGAGTCAGAGCCATAGTCACACAGTAATTCTCTGGACACTTCTTTCCAGACAGATTATGAGTGCAGCAAAAGTGGCCTGTGAGGAGAACAGAAGGTTGGCAAATGAGAAGCAGGACTCTCTGTTTCCAATAATTTTACACTGTGACCTTTACAGCTCTGTGGTTTGTGTGACTGGAATGAGATTAAGAAGGTAAATCCTTGCCTCAATAATGCCATAAAGTGGGTGTTGGTTGGGTTCAAGGATTCCAATCCCATCTCAGACAAGTGTAATAAACTGCTGGAAGACTAAGCTGCCGTTGCAGCTATGAGCACAGTCCTTGTTTAACTTTTGAAAGCAGTGGGGTAACATCAAGGGTCAACTCACTTGGGCCCACATTCCAGTAGGGAGCCCACAGCTGACCCTGAGGCCTCACAGTTTTGTATCTAAAATGTGTAGTTTGAATCCTTACTCCAGGATTCTGTTCTTCTGCAGGTTGCCAGCCAATTATCTGTAAGTGTCCACAGTGCTTCCATGGTGGCCATAGTAACAGAAAGACAAATGGTTAGTGTCCTATATTCATTCCACTTCTAGAATGGAAGACAAGGCAGAAAAGACTTTCCGTCTGGAAGATTAATTACCTTAAAAGCCATTGCAAGAAACCCTCAATATTAATCTATAGATGCGTATTGACAGCCATTAAATATGTTGTAACAGAATGAAGTATACCCTGTTCTTTATTCTCATTCAATATGACAATTTCAAATCAGGGAGAAAGAAAATGGTATGTAAACAATGTGAGCCTCATGGTGTAGAAGAAATGAAACCTAATGTGTGATTGACATGTCTTGCTGTAAGATCATTGGTCCAAAGATGGTCCCTGTGGGAGGAGCTATAACCCAGAGATTCACGCACACACAGAGGCTGAACCAGAGACACTCTCTGGAGTGCTGTGCTTTTAAACTTGCCAAAATGTAAACGCTTGGGAGAAAGGGGGGCCAATGGGCTATCCCTGGAACATGCAGCTTGCTTTATTTCTGTTTTGAAATGATTTCTAAACTTTTGCTGGACTGTATCATGAATCTTGCTATGCTTTCAATATATAATATTTCTAGAAATACCTGAAGAGACTTGGAGCGATTACTTGGCATACATTACCTGAATTTACACTAGTCTTACGTGCACTCTTTGCTTGTTACCTAGATTTTGGTCAGGGGTGGTAGGGAACACTGATAGGAAAAGCTCTGAACTGCTTTATATACATATATAAAGGTGTCATGTTGTATGTTCTTCATACAAATCGACAACACGCAACCGATCGCGCTGGAAACTGCACGCACGCCTACCTGGAATTCCTGGGATGGCTGGCGCAGGGGACCGGCAGCCCATTTCAGGGTTTGTCACCCTAAAAATGGGCCGCAAAGGCCCTCACCCCACCGGCAGGCAGAGATGGTCATGGAAGGTGGTAATGCGCTTGCATGAGAGTCCACACAGGTGCCTAGGCCTGCCCACCATCCCAGGTGGCAGGGAGGCAACTGTGCATGTGCAAGATTCCACGCAGGTGCCTAGGCCTGCCCGCCATCCCAGGCGGCGGTGAGGCAATGGTGCCTGCACCAGGAGCCTAGCCCCCAGTAGGGATGGTGGCAATGGCAGCCAGGACGCTTTGAAAGTGCAGCACGGCGCCTGGGCAGGCCAGCTTGAGGGACGGCGGCTGCATGGCTGGCCCCGCAGCGAGGTGCCAGCACAGCCAGCACCACCGCCTGCTCCAGAGCCCCTGACTGACTGCCTGTCCCACCTTGCCCTGGTTCCTCCGCCCTCCTGGGGGTGCCTCGGGCGGGAAGGAGGACCTCACAGGGGATGTGCGAAGCCCGGAGCCAGGACTGGGCTGCTGCCCTCCACCTGGGGTGCCCCTCATGAGGAAGATGAAGCCAGGCTGTGATGGCTGCCCCCTGACAGTAGTCGCTGGGTAGGCTGCCGCCACCAGCCAGAGAGGAGCAAGGCGGGTTGGTGGTTGGACAGGAGCAGGCTGCGGCCCAAGCTGTGATGGCACATTGCAGCGGGGCAAGCCATGTGGCCGCTTCCCCTCGGCCTGCCCTGCCCAGGTGACGTGCTTTCTTCACCACCCGGAGCTGTCCAAGCCAGGCCCTGCCTGCGACGGACTCAGCCACAGCAATACGGGCCCTGGCGAGGCCTTGGCCAGCCCTGTTGGGACCATAATGAGGGCAGCGTGAGCTGACAAAAAGGTAAGGCAACTGGGGTGGGGGTCGGGTGGCACCAGGCCCAGGTCTCTCCTCGGCCCAGGTTAGGTACCCCCGGGCAACGCCAGGTCCTCTACTAGTATCCTATAAAGGTCATATCTTACTGTCTAAATACTTCAGAAATTTTAATCCAATTTTTCAAACTTAACTGGCAAGTGACTGGACAATTAGCCCACAAATCTTTAATTGCTCCAAGCAATTGACAATTCTTTGTCTTTTGCTGAAAAGTAAAATATATCTTAGGCCTATTTCACAGATGCCAGAATAAAGTAAACTCACAGGCTTTTAATCTAGTCAATTTAACCTCACAGCTTCAGGAACAAAAACAGATGTGAAGAACTTTCAATATAGCCTTTGAAACTGGAAACTATAAAGATACTTCAGAGAGAACAATTCCTTAGAGAACTGCATAAATCCTGAACTTTTAAAGATGCAAATGAGCTAGAATTAATTTTGTTCTTCTACTAGTGCCTTCTATATTTAATGAAAAACATGAAAAGTTCCTTTTATCAATCTCATTCCTGTGGCTTGTGGTTCAGAGGCAGCCATCTGAAATCTTACTTCAACCATAAACTCATTATGTGGCCAAAAGCAAGATCTTTCAGCTCGTGAAACTTCATGCTATCTGTATTAATTTTAACTTACCTTATCAGGCTCTAATAAAAGTTGCTGAAACAATTATTGCAATGTGCCTTAAAACCTTGAAGTTCTATATACATTCACACACTGATATTGTTTTTATGAATCTGAACAGCTACCATATTTGCTGGCATATAAAACCCACTGGAAAAATGGAGTGTGTCTTGTACTACAGGTATATATAGTGGCCTATAGTCGGCTATTTTGGTAATAATTGGGTGTGTCTTATACTCCGGTATATCTTATATGCCAGCAAATACAGTAATTGATTGCCAACCCAGAAAGAGCCTCAGTTCTACCTTCTGATAGCTCAACAACAGCTTTGCTTGTTTCTTCAATTTGTGCTTCAAGGGTCAAATGTGGATCTAATATGACCCCTAAGTTGTGTACCTGGTCCCTAGGAGAAAGAGAGCAATTCCATCCAGCCTAGGAGCCAGATCACCTACTCAGGCTGATAGACCCTCCGACATCAGAACTTTCATCTTGGCAGGATTCAGTTTCAGTTTCTTACCTTTAGTCTATTCCATCACCACGGCCAGACAATCGACAAGACACAGAGTGCATCCACCAGTGCCGCAATCAGGGGGTGGGGACAAGGGGGACTGCCATCCGGGGCCCAGTGCTGGTAGGGGCCCAGGTGGCAGCGTGTTAATTTTTTTCTTTTAAAAAAACTTTTTTCTTTCTTTAAACTATTTTTAACCGGCGGCAGGCAGCACCACTGCGCATGCCCCGCTATAGGGCTCCGTACTCCCAGATATCTGGGTTCAAGGCTTCTTCAGCCTTCAGCTCATGCGTGCCGGTCTGGCACTGGCATAGATAGATCCTCGCCGGGGCCGGAGGAGGTGGCTGCTGCTGCGGAGGAGGGGGCAACTGCACCCCTGACTCTTGGACTGGGGTGCTTGGTGGTCTCGCCTCCCTCTCCCTGCACTCCGTCCATCACGGTGTGTGAGGCAGATGGGCAGGCAGGGAGGGAGGGAAGCAGGGGAGTCTTTCTCTCGTTCTGTTTATGTGTGTGTGTGTGTGTGCGTCTGCACACGTGCAGACACACATGCACACACACAGAGAGAAGGAGGGAGAGAGAGACTCCCCTGCTCCCGACGGAAGGAGGCGTGTTGTGGATGGGAGGGTCACTCACTCTGCAGGGAGCCAGGATACAATTTGTGGGTGAGGTGGGGAGAAGGAGAAAGACTCGTGTGGTAATAGCTCTCAGGTGTTGGAGAGCCTGGCCGCAAGGAAGGCACATGAGACAATCATGCGGTGAAGTCCAGCCTCGAATGAGGTGGGCAAAAGGTTTTTATTACCCTGTCTGTTGGGCAGAACGACCCTGAGTGAGGTGGTCATTGCCCCTAGTTACAGAGAGGTCCTGCACACTAAGCATTTCTGCGTAATCTCTATGAGAAAGGCCACTAATATCTAAAGGAGTGGGGACATCTGTTTCCCTGGGCTCTAACTACATCCGTGGCTATCAACCTCTATTGTTTAACTTAACTCAGGGAAACATCCTGTGGCCAGGATATTGATTGTCAGTCAGGAAGCAGTCTTAGGAATGTATTGTCCAATCTTTACTTATCTACCTTCTCCAGCTAGGCCATGCTTTCAGAATCTTGCTCAGTAATTATGACTCGGCTGTGGCCGGCAAACAACCTTTAGGGAGAAGAATTAATATTAAATAATTCCCGCTTGCTCGGGCAAGCCACAGACTCAGATCCTATGGAAGGGGGGGGGTTTGAAAAGGGGTGCATGGATTTTGGAAGGAAAAGGAGGGGTTGTCCCAACTCCCGATCCGGTGCGTTTTCAAGCGAAACCTCTCCACCTTTCCCTTTATTCCTCTTTCTTTCTCCCCCTCTCTGGCTCTGCTTGTCTCCTTTCTTCTCTCCCCCTCTTCCCGGCCCTCTTTCGAGCCCCCCTTTGCTAGGAAGCACAAGCAAGGTCATTGTGCATCCTTTCCAAGGGCAGAGATGGAGAGGAAGGGGAGGGGACAGCAGTCTCCCTTGGCCTCTTCACTCTCCTCCCCCGCAAATGGCGGCAAAGGAAGCCCAGCCCCCCATTCACCCCCTCCGGATGCTTCACGGACCGGAGACTGAGAAGCCAGCCTGCTTGCCTCACTCGCGCGCCCTCTCTCTCTCTCACTACTTCCCACCCATCCTTCCCTGCCTGCTGTCTTCCTCAAAGAAGTCTATTGCATGTTGTTGTTGTTCAGTCACACAGTCAATTCCGACTCCTTGTGACCCCATGGACCATTTTCCTCCAGGCACCTCTGTCCTCCACCATCCTCCTCAGCCCACCCAGCTCTGTGCCCACTGTGTCCACAATACCATCTAGCCATCTCATCTTTGGCCACCCCCTTCTTCTCTTGCCCTCCACCTTTCCCAGCATCAAGGCCTTCTCAAGTGAGTCCTCCCTTCTCATTTGATGTCCAAAGTACTTTAGCTTCATCTTCACTATTTGTCCCTCCAATGAACAGTCAGGGTTGATTTCTTCTAATATTGACCTATTTGTTCTCTTTGTTGTCCAGGGGACTCTCAGGACTCTCATCCAACACCACATTTCAAAGGCATCTATTTTTCTGTGCTCAGCTTTCTTAATGGTCCAGCTCTCATACCCATACATTACCACCAGGAATACCATTGCTTTGACTATGCAAATTTTTGTTTTCAAGGTGATGTCTCTGCTTTTCACTATATTCCTCAGGTTTCTCATAGCTTGTCTCCCCATAATCAGTCATCTTTTTATTTCATGGCTACATTCGCCATCTGCACTTAGATCCTAGGAAAGTAAAATCTGTCACCGGTTCTACTTCTCCCCCATCTATTTCCCAGGGACTGATCGGACCTGTTGCCATTATCTTGGTTTTCTTGATATTAAGTCTCAAACCAGCTTTTGCACTCTCCTCCTTCAATCCAATCAAGAGGTTCTTTAGGTCTTCCTCACTTTCTGCCATTAGGGTGGTATCGTCTGCATATCTCAAATTGTTGATGTTTCTCCCAGCAATATTGATCCCATATTTTGATTCCTCCATCCCTGCATTGCGCATTATGTGCTCTGTGTATAGATTGAATAAGCAGGGTGATAAAATGCAGCCTTGTCTTACTCCTTTTCCTCTTCCAAACCACTCTGTCATTCCGTGTTCTGTCCTAACTGTTGCTTCTTGGTTCGTGTACAGATTTCTCATGAGGCATATGAGGTGTTCTGGTATTCCCATCTCTTTAATTACTTGCCACGTTTTGTTGTGGTCCTTTGGTGTCTTGCACGGAAGACAAAGAAGGAGTTGCAGGAAGGACTAACACAGGTTTATTCATTGATGATCAGTATGAACATGTGGTAATGGCGGAGATACCTCTCATTATATACAGTAACACAATACATTTGAATCTTGCTGCACGGTAGCTCATTGGCTGCTACCGGCGTGACATCGTCCAGGTCACGCCTCTCTTCTGTAGTTCTTTGAGGAGGCGGGAAAGTTCCCGCGGCTGTTGGTGATTTGGGGAATGTGAACCATGTGAGGTGAACGCTCGCAGCTGCCCCCTATGGACAGCTAACTCGCGTTCCTTTACAGCTGGGCTACATTGTAATTGTGGTCAGGTTACATTCATGCATTTCCAGGCAACATCTCTTAAAGCAACATTGTACATACATAACATCCCTCCCCCCTAGGATGGGACGAAGTCCCTCAACCATTGTGGTTTGCCGCACGTGCGCCTTGGGCGTGCGGCCGCTTGACTTAACACAGGGGAGCTGGCGGCTCCTGGTTCCGCGGAGTCCTGCCCTGCAATGGAAAGGGGGGACTCATTAGTGGCTCGGTGTGGCATCTGTGGTAACCTTGCATTGGGGGACGGGAATGGAATGAATAGTTGGGACGTGAATCCCTGCCTACCGTTTGAGGAGTTTGGGGACCCCCCCAGTACGAATCTCGGGACCGACGAAGAGGCCCTCGTGGCCTCGCCACCCCCCGCTGCCTGTCCGGGCATTGTAGAGACTGTGGTGGGCGGACTCGCCCCTGTTGCCTGTCTTGGGGGTGCTGGTCTCCGGGGAGCAGGAGCTATGGTATACTCTAAAACAAAAGGGCTAGGGGGACTGGAAGTACCAGGGGCTGAACTGAAACCCCTCTTCTCGCTAGGACGGGTGGGGGACCACTCCGCTACACCCCCCTGGTACTGCAACTCATAATCATTGTCAAACTGATCCCTCTCTTTGAAAGTATCCTCCTCTGTGTCTCCCCCTTGGGTAATGCGGGTGGGGGAGGACCCTAACGCTGATTCCCCCTCACCGGTGACTCACCTTCTGCGTTGGTCAGCGTGCCTTCTCCAGAGTAGACCTGAACTCGTCTCGACCCTTTAGGATACCGGCCCCGTTTGCTCAATAATTGTCCCCGGTACCCACGCTGGCCCCGAGGCCGCGTAGTTCCTGCAGTGAACCGGGTCCCCTACTGAAAAACTTTTAGAGCTCTCCCCCCCTATGCTTATATTTCTCCCTTCATCCTCCACCCTGGACGGATCCATCTGGTCAAAAAGTGTTACCGGACGCCTCCTCATGAGGAGTTCGGCTGGGGAAAAACCTGAAGCTAAGGGGGTTGTCCTGTAACAGATGAGGAACTGGCACAGGTGCAGGTTCAACTCACCGGGACCCATGCGCCGCAGTGCGTCTTTCGTAGTGCGCACTTGGCGCTCTACCTGACCGTTTGTGGCGGGGTGAAACTGGGCAGCGGTTATGTGCCTGACGGTGTTCCTCTCCATAAACGTCTTGAACTCTGCCGACGTGAAGGTACTAGCGTTATCGCTCACAAGGACGTCTGGCAGGCCGAAGCAGGCAAAAAGCTTGCACAACTGTTTAATGGTTGCGGCAGAGGAAGTGCCTTTCATGGGAATTACCTCCAACCACTTGGAGTAGGAGTCGACTACCAGTAGAAACATGGACCTGCGGAAAGGGCCAGCGAAGTCGACATGGATCCGGGACCATGGCCCGCGGGCCGTATCCCATTCCCTATGGGGTAACCGGGACTCCTCGGGCCGAGAGCTCTGGCAGCTCTCACACGTGCCCACTAAGCGCTCTATGTCTCCGTCTATCTGGGGCCACCAAAAGAAGCTCCTGGCCAGAGCCTTGGAGTGCACGATCCCGGGGTGGCTGGTGTGCAGTAGCCTCAGTACCTTGGCCCTCAGCTTCTCTGGGATGACCACCCACTGGCCCCAGAGTAAGCAGCCCCTTTCCAGAGAAAGCTCTACTCTGCGCCTGAAAAACGGCTTGAAATGTTCCTCGGGGGGAGTGGTGGGCCACCCTTTTCTAACCCAGGAACTAACTTGGGCCAGGATCTTGTCGGCCGCTGTGGCCTTGGCGAGGTCGGCCGGCACAATTGGGGGTGAGTCGAGAGACTCAATCAGCAGGACTTGGTGTTCCTGCTCTACCTCGCATGTGGGGTCCCCTAAACTAGGGAGAGGGGATCGGGACAGGGCGTCCGCATGGGAGATCTCCTTCCCTGGGCGATAGACCAGCTCATATTGGTAGACGTTGAGAAAAATGGCCCAACGCAGCATCCTGGGGGATAGAATTTGCGGGGTTGGTTTGCCGGTAGTGAAGATCCCCAGAAGCAGCTTGTGATCCGTCACTACCGTAAACTCGCGGCCGTATAGGAAATCGTGGAACTTCTTTGTTCCCGCGATTATTGCTAGGGCCTCCCTATCTGTTTGCGCGTAATTGCGCTCGGCTTTCGAGAGGGACCTTGAGTAGTACGCCACCGGGGCTTCCCTCCTGCTCTCCAACACGTGGCACAGGACTGCCCCCACCCCCACCGGGGACGCATCACAGACTAGCACCACTGGTTTTTTCGGATCAAAATGGGTCAGGACCGCATCCGAAGACAGGAGTGACTTAAGCTCTTTGAATGCTCTCTCCTGCTTGTCCCCCCACCGCCAAACCACATCCTTCTTAAGTAACGTGTGCAGTGGCTCTGCGACCGATGCCTTCCGAGGCAGGAAGGAGTGATAGAAATTTAGGAGCCCTAGAAATGACTGCAGCTCCGGTTTCGCGGTGGGGCGAAGGGCGTCTCTCACGGCCGCTACCTTGGATTCGGAGGGTTTAATTCTGTCCGGGGTTACCTTAAACCCTAGAAACTCTACCTCCCTCACGAAGAATACACACTTGTCCCTCCTCAATCGAAGTCCTGCCCTCTCGAACACTGAGAGGACCCCGTCTAGCCTCTTCGCTAACTCTAATTCGCTCCCCACTGTTATCAACACATCGTCGAAGTATGGGAGGACGCCTGGAAGCCCCTTTAAAAGGCGTTCCACGAGGGACTGGAAAATTCCGGGGGCCAAATTCACGCCAAATTGAAGGCGCGTTACCTTAAACGCCCCCTTGTGCGTTACGATCGTTTGCGCGGCGGCAGCAGCCGGGGTTACAGAGAGCTGCTGGTATGCCTGGGCCAGATCTAGCTTGGCGAAACACCTCCCCCCATGTAACATGGACAGCAAGTGGCTGACCACGGGCACTGGGTATGCATTTGGCCGAATGGCCTTATTTATCGAACATTTATAGTCCGCACAAATCCTGACCTCCCCATTTGACTTGAGGGCTGTAACAATCGGCGTTTCCCACTCCGCCGAGTCAACTGGAACCAAAATCCCCTGCCCCACCAATTTGTCCAGTTCCGCCTCAATCTTGTCCTTGAGGGCGAAGGGCACTCTCCTTGGCTTGAGGCGGATGGGCCGGATTTCTGGGTCCAGCTCAAAAGAAACCGGGGGGGCCTTGTATTTCCCGAGCCCCTTCTTGAAAACGTCCGGGTGCGCGTTGCACACGTCCCGCATTGGGTCAGTCTCGATGGCGTTAATGCCGGACAGTTCAATCCCCAGGGGAGCAAACCACTGCGTTCCCAAAAGGCAGCACCTCCCCCCTTTAAGGACCACTAGGGGCAGTTTCTCAGAGTAGTTCTTGAACTTCACCTTGAAGTTCCCCACCCCCAACACTGGGATCCCATTTCTCATGGCCCGCAGTTTGGGCCGCTTCTCTGGGTGAATGCGCATAAACTCTTTTTGGGACAGGATGGAATAAGAAGACCCCGAGTCTATCTCCATCCTCACTGGGACCCCCTGCAACAGTACCTCTATGAAGAACCGCCGGTGCTCCAGGCCCACGCGGTTCACGCCTTCCTCGCTGTGGCCGGCTGAGACCTTCCTGGTGCCGGCCGCCTTTCGTTGGTGCGTCTGGGAATGGCTGGAACTGCCCTTGTCCTCAACTCGCCGGCGCCTGCATACTCGGGTGATGTGTCCCTTTCGGCCGCAGTTGTGGCACTCGGCCTTTCAGAACGGGCACCTCATGCGGTCATGGGCCGCCCCACAACCGTCGCAGCAGCGGTCCTGCTGTTCACGGGTCTGCCGCTTCTCACCTTGCTTCTTGATCCTCTGGACGTCGTCGTCCTCGCTGGAGTAGGGGTCCGCTGTCGTGGACGACTCCTCGGACGACGTTGGTGCGGCGGCGGGCGGCTTGGGGGCCCGCCAGGCCGTCTTCGCCGGTGTCCGCCGGGCCGCCTGCACTGGTGACTTGGCCCTCTTGGACGTGGCCCCTCGGGACTTGAATAGCCGGACTCCGCTCCTGGCCTCCTCGGCTGCTTGGGCCTCCCGCAGTACCTCGTTGAACGTGAGGCGATGGTCGCGGGTCATGAGCCTCCTCTGAAGCTCCTCGTTCCTCAAACCACACAGCATGCGGTCATGGAGGGCCTGGTCCAGGTCGTCCCACTGGCAATGCACCGCTGCAAGCCTGAGGGCCGCCGCGTAGGCGGACACGGATTCGCCCGGTCGCTGGTCTCGCCTGTGGAACGCGACCCGAGCTGGGAAGATCGAGACGGGCGGCTGGAAATGCTCACGCAGCCTCTCCAGAATACGGTCGATGGGCACCTCGTCCACCTTCCGGGGGGCCACCAGGGTCATCAGGATCCGCAGCGTGGCCGGCCCCACCTGAGCCAGGAAGTGGGAGCGCATTTTTGCGTCGTCGTCGACGCCTGCGGCTTCCATTGCATGCCGAAACTGGCACTTGTAGAGCTCCCATTTTTCGGGCTCGCTGACATCGAACTAGTACGGCTTGACCTTGGGATTCGCCATCGATCCCACCTTCGTCGCCAATTTGGTGTCTTGCACGGAAGACAAAGAAGGAGTCGCAGGAAGGACTAACACAGGTTTATTCATTGATGATCAGTATGAACATGTGGTAATGGCGGAGATACCTCTCATTATATACAGTAACACAATACATTTGAATCTTGCTGCACGGTAGCTCATTGGCTGCTACCGGCGTGACATCGTCCAGGTCACGCCTCTCTTCTGTAGTTCTTTGAGGAGGCGGGAAAGTTCCCGCGGCTGTTGGTGATTTGGGGAATGTGAACCATGTGAGGTGAACGCTCGCAGCTGCCCCCTATGGACAGCTAACTCGCGTTCCTTTACAGCTGGGCTACATTGTAATTGTGGTCAGGTTACATTCATGCATTTCCAGGCAACATCTCTTAAAGCAACATTGTACATACATAACAGGTCCACACAATCAAAACCTTGGTGTAGTCAATAAAACAAAAGTAGACTTGTTTCTGATATTCCTTTGTTTTCTCCATGATCCAACGTATGCATACAGATTTCAAAAAGAAAGGCAGCTTCTTTCCTTCCTTTTTCCTTCCTTCCTTCCATTTCTTTCTGACTTTCCCTTTTCTTTATTTTCTTCTTCCCTCCCTCCCTATTTCCCTTTTTCTTCCTTCCTTCCCTTCTTTCCTTTTTCTTTCCTCTCTTCATTTTCCTTCCTTCCTCCCTTCCCTCCCTTCCCTTCTTTCTTTCTTCCCTCTTCCTTCTTTCCTTCCAGTGATAAGCTCCTCTGCAAGTTTACAATTCAGTGATTCTGGCTTAGAATCTCTGGGACTAAAGCTAAAAAGAACAAATAAAAGAGAGGTTGTCCTTTTCAAACAACTGTTTTACACACATATATAGTGGCTCAAGTGACTAAGACACTGACTGGGAGGTGGAAGGTTAGCAGTTTGATTCCCGAGTACTGCAGGATGGAATGAGCTCCTCTGCAGCAGCAGCCATCTCCTTTTTTATTCAAAAGTAAGCTCATTCCTTCAAAAGTAAGCAAAACACTTTTATTAGGAAATAATTTGATGGATCTCTGTGTGACATATTTCTATCTAAGATACTTAGGATTGTGCTATATGGTACCCTTCTATATGTACTTTTTTGGGTGTGTTTTAAAGTTAAAGAAGAGCTGTTTTGCTTTTAAAGTGAAATATTGGAAAACTAATGAAAATAATCCAGTATTGATCACAAAGAAAGGAGCTAAAGATGTTAGTGACTTATTTGGAATGTTTGATTTCATAGCTAAAACAGAATTATTTGAATGCTTTTTGGTGGATATAAAGATTTTTTTCTTTCAAAATATTTTTGACTGTCTTTGAGAGACAAGTGGTTTATTTGGGACACAACTGGTAAATGCAAACCAAATTTACTCACTCATTACAGTTCTACGGGCTTGTACGTTGTGTTAGTGTCTAGTGTGGCAGGCATGACACATGGACAAATTTTGCCACCACCACAGATTTGGCCACCCCCACAGAGGGGCAGCCCAATAGGATTGCTCAGTATGGGTTCCAGAAATTTCTGATGGAGGCCCTGGCATCCACTGCAGAAGATGAAAAGGAGAGAAAGTTGGGCATCATCTGCATGTTGGTGACACTGCATTCCAAATCTCCAGATGACCCCTCCCAGCGACTTAACTTAGATATTGAATAACAATGAGATAATCGACCCCTGAGGAACATCCCATTGAAGGGTCCATGGAGCTGACATAAACTCCCCAAGCTGGACTCTTTGGATGGGACCACCAGGGAAGGAGAGAAACCACTGTAAAACAGTGCCTCGAAACTCTATCCCCTGACAGTCCTCACAGTGAGATACCAAGTCTTTCCCCCTAGTTTTTCTCATTTCCTAAGCCACATATTCTTGAGCTAGCGGGGGGGGGGGGGGGACAGACCCTGTTATCTTCAGTTGGTGAATGTTGATAATACTGGGCATTCCTCTGCAAGTCAGTTCTCCATCCCAGTCAATAGGGTGAATAGTCCACCAACAATCTAGATTTCTCTTGTTGTCTGGGTAACTAGAGGATTGAGCACTCTTCTGTTCTGCTTCTAGATTTCCATGGATTACTGATAATTAAGGCTGTACATTGTTGTTTAACAGGTGTTTTCCCTAGACTGTTAATTAATTTATGTGAAGCTTTTGTGTTTTTATAGGATATTGGTTATTACTAGCCAATTTATGTGGGTTGTTTTTTGCAAAAAAGTGGAAACGATAATTGTGTTAAGGGCATTCTATCTATATTTTTGGAAATTAACTATTTTTTTATTTCTGGTTTTCTGCTAATCACTGGCATATCTGATATCTAATCTTTGGTAAACACTACTTAAAGCACAACAAATAAAGACAATTCATTGCTGAGCTTTCTTTAATCAAAGTTAGTATTTCATGGCAACTATGGCAAAGAATTATTATTTATTATATTATATTATTTTATTTATTACATTTATATCCCACCCATCTGGGATATTCTCCCATTCTGGGCAGAGTACAACAAATTAAAAGATTATTACAAGTAACAATATAAAATTAAACATAATTAACACAATCCCTTTTTATTTCATCAGTACAGACTCTTATCCAATACCTCAGCAGAAACACATCCTTTCCATCCAGCACATCTCTCACTCTCTTATCAATTTTAATTGGGAAGCTTACCATTTTATCTATTTCAATGATTGGAGATATATCAGGTGCTAATGTTTTTTTCACTTTTTTCCAAACTTCCCATATTGACTTCAACGTTTTATTGCTAATAGTAATTTTCCCTACATCTTTGACGAGAAAAGCTACCTTTCCTATTTGAGATAGTTCCCTTGTCTCTGTATCCTCCCAAATCACCTTCTCCCTACTCAACAATTTAACAATGTTTTTAATCTGAAATGCTCTATAATAATTGTTGATATTTGGGATTCCTAGTCCACCCTGGCTTTGAGGGGAATACCACAGACTTTTTGGAATTCTGGATTTAATTCCACCGTTACAATAATTATTTAGCAAACTGAAAAATTTGAATCTCTTTATCCTTAAATTGGATTGGCAGGGCATCGAACAAAAAAAATATTTTTGGCAACAACATTATTTTACATAAGGCTACCCTGCCGAACCATGACAAATTCAGTTTCTTATATTGCTGTATTTGCTTTTTAATCCAGTTCCTTTGTTTATCATAATTTAATTTTTTCTAATATTCTCCCATTTGTCTGTGATATTTACCCGCAAATATTTCAAACTTTCCTTAATCTGAATTTTATATTTATCCAATATCCTTTGTTGATCTGTTTTATATGTATTGCATATTATCATTTCTGATTTTTCCCAATTTATTTTTAATCCAGTCATTTCCTCAAAATCTTTCAAATGCGGTACTGACTTATTTTGATGATGTGTTGATTGCTGGAGAAGATATGGGGGACCTAGCATCCAAATTAAGTAAAGTGTTAGAACGATTTCAAAATGCTGGGTTATGCGTAAAAAGAGACAAATGGGGTTTTTTTGCGTGGGAAGTAAAATTTCTGGGGTTCAAAATCACCCCTGAATGGGTTAAGCCCTCTGACACCAAGATCAAGGCTGTATGGGATGCTCCCTGCCCGACTTCAAAAACTAAATTGCAAACCTTTTTAGGGCTCTTGAATTTCTATCATTAATTTCTTTCTCGCAAAGCCACTGTAGCTGAGCCTCTGCACCAATTACTATAGAAACAAACTGTGTGGAGATGGGATCCTTCTCTGGACAAACCATTTCATGAGGTCAAGAAGCTCCTAACTTCGGACGCTGTCCTCACCCATTACGATCCCTGAAAGCCCCTTATCCTGCTATGTGATGCCTCCCCTGTGGGGTTGGGAGCCGTGCTTTGCCATGACTTGGGACGAGGAAAAGAGGTGCCCATTGTCTATTGTTCCAGGTCCTTGTTTGCAGCTGAGAAGAACTATGCTCAGATTGACAGAGAGGCGCAGGCAATAATTGTGGGGACCAAGATATTCCATGATTTCATCTACGGAAGGGCTTTTACGATCGTCACAGATCACAAGCCATTGCTAGGCATTTTCGTGCCTCACAAATCCCAAACCCCAAATCCTGTCGCAACACATGCAGCGATGGGCCATGTTCTTACAGGCATACCAGTTCGACCTACAGCATCGCCCAGGTGCCAGCATCAGCAATGCAGATGCACTGTCTAGATCCCCAGTTGCAATCATGGGCAAGATTGAGTCGGATCATTAGGTCTTCATGTTAGAGCTGTTAGACTCCCTGCCAGTGTCCACTGCGGACATTGCGGCTGAGACAATAAAGGATCCCCTCCTGTCAAATGTATCCATGTGGGTTCAGAAAGGGTGGCCGTCGCCACTGGTCTCTGTAGAGTTCAAAGTGTTTTACAGTAAACATAACAAGCGGTCAATTGAAAGAGGTTGTTTAATGTGGGGGTTCAGAGTGGTCGTTCCATCAAGTCTAAGGAACAAAGTGCTATGTACACTACATGTTAGCTACCCGGGGATTGTCCGGTCGAAGGCGCTAGCACGTAGCCATTTCTGGTGGCCCAGATTAGACCTAGACATTGAGACATGGGTGGGGCAATGTAGGGAATGTCACGCCTCCAGGCTGGAGGAAACACATCTTCCCAGTAGAGAATGGGACACTGCCAGAGGTCCCTGGTTGTGAGTCCATATCGACTTTGCTGGTCCCTTCAGGGGAGCCACATTTCTACTTATCGTAGACTCATACTCCAAGTGGTTGGAAGTCATTCCCATATCTGGGACTTCCTCTGCAGTCACGATCTGCAAGCTAAGGAGAGTGTTTTGTATTTTTGGTTTACCCAACATTGTTGTGTCTGATAATGCATCGACCTTCATGTCGGCAAAATTTCAGGATTTTACTTACCGTAATGGTATCAGGCATATTACTGCTGCACCTTTGCTGCACCAGGTAGGTTTCAACTCCTGACTGGCCTGAAGCAAGCTCCACTATGCCAGTTCTTACTGTCTCACAGGATCACCCCCCTGGCATCATGGTTCTCACCAGCCGACCTCTTCATGAAGAGGAAACTGTCCATGGTCTTGGACTGCCTGGATCCCCACTGTAGGGAAGACAGGGGTCTCAACAATGATATCACCAATGCAAAGGGTTTTGAAATTGGGCAGCCGGTTCATTGCCGGAATCACGCCCCCAGGGCTTCATGTTTGGGGGGTGAGGTATTGGAACAAACAGGGCCGGTATCATACCGGGTCCAAATGGACAATGGTACCAATTTGGAGGAGACATGCAGACCAAATGCAGCACCAAGTGCCAGGTCAAAACACAAACCCAGAGGGGGAAAATGTGACATGTGAATCTCAAGAGCTAGATTTTCAGCTTGACAGGCTAAGTAAACCTTTGCCTAGTGAGCCACTGCCATCAACTCCAATCCCCCTTCTCCTGGGTCCATGCTGGAGTTGCCTGAAGCCACCGTAACTCCAGAGGCTACCTCCAGTGAACGACCCACTTCCGAACTGGTTAGAGTTCAATCAGATCAGGCACCAAGCCCTGAGGTCCTCAGATGTCCGAAACAGACCTGTGGTTCGCCCAAACGTTTTGGGGATTTTATCCCCTGCTGAATGGGGAGGGATGTTGTGTCCAAGCATTTATTAGTGTGTGTCAGCTTTGCTGGAAGTCTAAGGCGAAGGTGTGCACCATTTCCAAAGGCGCATATTTCAAACAAGCAGCCTAGATCACTGATTTGCTGTATTCAATGTTCCCATTTCTCCGGAAGCCCACCGAAATGTATCTTCTTCTTGTAGTGGCCAAATCCACTGTATATAAGCAGGCCACCGTGTACATATTCCCCAGTCCGGATCATGAGCTGAAAAAAGATCACTGTTGTTAACTCAATCCTGCTGGTTAGTTTACTTCTTCATCCGGACTCAACAGGCCTGCAGCATAAAAAGGTTAGGAAGAGACCAGTAAGGTGACCTGCTCAAATTCACAGTCAATTATAGTTAAAAGTATCAGGTGGAGAAATAGCTTACTAAGGTTTTTTCCCCAGTGAAAATGTTAACTTTAACTGATGAAGAAAATTATTTTGTGTGGGAGACCATAATTTTCTCACCAATTGTCCTGATATCCAAATTCAAAGAAATAAAATGTTAGCAAAATCATACCATGCTGGACTGATTTGACTCATCACAAGAAAAAGGAACAATGACTCAGTAGGTAAGGAAATATCAAATTCCCTGTTTCTTTCCCTCTTTTCTTTGCTTAAAAAAACCATCTTGTATATAAATCATGAGACAGATAAATGTAATATGATGGCTTGTTTGAACACTTATATTGATTTTGTACAGCCAATGCCACAACTCAAAAAGTATGCATAAAATTGATGTGATACGCCATGGTGAATGGCACAAAGAATCTATTATATATTACCCAGAAAACTTCAGTGCTATCAGGCCATGCTACTTTGCTGTCTGAGGTACAAGCTAATAGGTACATTTGAGGCGAATATGAACCTCCTAAGAGACCAGTACAATACTGAGCCTTTTCAGTTAATTGTTGTCTGGTCAGGTGTTGCTCTGTGTAACAAGAGCTTGTTAGTTATCTATGTTTCATGCTGCTTTTTATGTTCAAAAGAATCTTTCCTAAGCTTTCAGGGCCGACAATTAGCTCAGTATTTTTGCCTCTTTAACTGTATTGCCTTTTTGTGAGCAATGAAGAAGAATTATAGTTGTGGTTTATAGATTACAGTAAAGCCATTTATTTTTTGGATCATGAAAAGTTATGAAACATTGTCATGGAATGAAGTTGCTCATTCCATGTTTCCATGTATCCTGCCTCCTGGAAGGGGGAGAGATGCCCCTTCAAGATGGCAACACATGGAAGCCACATGGCAAACTTGGGGAAGAAGGGGCGGAACTTGGAGTGTGATTGACATGTCTTCTTGCTGGAAGGTCATTGGGGGTAAACACTAAGGAGGAGGGTCAAAGGGAGGATCCTGATGGGAGGAGTCTTGTCTGGGAGGAAGACACCCTCCCACATTCATTCAGTCTCTCTTGGGAAGCCTGCTGGCAAACAGCCAAAATGTAGTCTCTTGGAAAGAAGGGGGCTGTCAGCTCCTCCCCCCCCCAACAGATTGCTTTAACTATGTGCTTTTGATCTTTTACTGGAATGTATTTTGGACTTTGCTATGCTTGTAATACAATTATGAAAATTCTTGAAGAGACTTGGAGTGATTTCTTTGCCTGACACTACCTGATTTGCCTGATGGAGAAGCCTGAACTGAGAGGGCCAGATCTGGCCCAGGGAGCCTGATCTGGTACACTCTTGCAATCCCATCATCAGGAAGCTGGAAAAGCTTGGCCTGGGTGTAAGCAGATTGTCACATGGTGTCAGTGAATATGGGATGTTCAGGCCCACATTCTGGCCCGCATGTCTGGCCTGCTGAGTGAGAAGAATTATTTTTTGTCATTGCTGTTGTTGTTCCTGTGTCTGGAGATGGAAAGGAAGTAATTCCATTGTCCATTGAAGAAGAGCATTCTGGCCCGCATTTCCAGCCCACTGGTGAGAAGGTGTTTTTTTTTCTGTTCTTGTTTTTTTTGTCCTGTGTCTGGAGAGAGGAGGAGGAAAGATGGAAATGGAGTTGTTCCTTGGCACATAACTCCTGAATCTTCACTAGTTCACCTGCACCCTTTGTTCACTACCTAGATTTAGGTTGCCAGTGTCTGGGGAACGCATGGTGAGTGAAAAGCCTACAAGATAAGAATCAATCCTCATGCTAGAGCTGGTCTGAGAGCTGGTGGTGGTCTCTGCACTGCAAGCCGAGATGGTTGTGCAGCTGATCTGGCTGCGTGTACAGCCAAAGTGGGCGAGTCAACCCTGGGAAGGGAGAGGACTGCAACTTCCATTAAGCTATCTATGCTGTCTTGGTGTGAGCAGGAATTGAAGACTCTTGGAAGCCCGTGGAAGATTGCCAAGACTAGAGGAAGAAAAGGAGAGTATACCATCTGGTCATTTGTAAGTACTGTACTCTTAAGGAAGTGGTTCCTTGGCGCACTGATGCTGCACTAGTCCATGTGCCCCTGTGTTAGCTGCACAGATTTCAGTCATGGGTGAACCAGGAAAAGCACAGTGGATGAAAAGTGGACGGAATATGAATCAGGTAATTGAACCAGGAAATCCAGTGATTCACCGAGGATCAGCCATGGCCCACCCATGGGTGCTTCTAGGCAGATGTGGTTCCTGTAAGATACACAGAGGGGGGGGGGGAGGCTGTCTCTGAGATAGAGGAAGAAAAAGGGGATGCTGAGAATTCCTGGAGATATGCCTGGGGACTTTTTGGAAACCCTGTGCAGT
This sequence comes from Bradypodion ventrale, assembly GCA_035047345.1. Taxonomy (NCBI): domain Eukaryota; kingdom Metazoa; phylum Chordata; class Lepidosauria; order Squamata; family Chamaeleonidae; genus Bradypodion; species Bradypodion ventrale. The sequence continues at coordinate 67,642,775 of JAWDJE010000006.1, read as the reverse complement.
TTGGAAGCCCTGTGCGATTGCCAAGTGGAAGAAAAAGGAGAGTAATCTGTTCCTGGGTGTTTTGTTATTGACTTGTCCTGAGGACTGAGTGAGTAGCTGAAGAATGTGCTTGTTTGGAGGGAGGAGGGGTTGCTGTGTTGTCTTGTGAAATCAGTGTGAATTAACTCACAGCCAAATTCCAGCCTTGCCATACGAAGAACTGCGCTGGAGGGAAGTTGGTGTTTAAATTCTAATCTGAAGAGATCTTCAATCAACATTTGGTCTCTTAATTTGGACATTTTAATTGCACTAAAGTTTGTGTGGACTTCAAAGATGAATTGGCTTTATTGACAAGTCAATAACAAAACACCCAGGAACAGATTACTCTCCTTTTTCTTCCACTTGGCAATCGCACAGGGCTTCCAAACTGCACAGGGTTTCCAAAAGTCCCCAGGCATATCTCCAGGAATTCTCAGCATCCCCTTTTTCTTCCTCTATCTCAGAGACAGCCTCCCCCCCCTCTGTGTATCTTACAGGAACCACATCTGCCTAGAAGCACCCCTGGGTGGGCCATGGCTGATCCTCGGTGAATCACTGGATTTCCTGGTTCAATTACCTGATTCATATTCCGTCCACTTTTCATCCACTGTGCTTTTCCTGGTTCACCCATGACTGAAATCTGTGCAGCTAACACAGGGGCACATGGACTAGTGCAGCATCAGTGCGCCAAGGAACCACTTCCTTAAGAGTACAGTACTTACAAATGACCAGATGGTATACTCTCCTTTTCTTCCTCTAGTCTTGGCAATCTTCCACGGGCTTCCAAGAGTCTTCAATTCCTGCTCACACCAAGACAGCATAGATAGCTTAATGGAAGTTGCAGTCCTCTCCCTTCCCAGGGTTGACTCGCCCACTTTGGCTGTACACGCAGCCAGATCAGCTGCACAACCATCTCGGCTTGCAGTGCAGAGACCACCACCAGCTCTCAGACCAGCTCTAGCATGAGGATTGATTCTTATCTTGTAGGCTTTTCACTCACCATGCGTTCCCCAGACACTGGCAACCTAAATCTAGGTAGTGAACAAAGGGTGCAGGTGAACTAGTGAAGATTCAGGAGTTATGTGCCAAGGAACAACTCCATTTCCATCTTTCCTCCTCCTCTCTCCAGACACAGGACCAAAAAAAAACAAGAACAGAAAAAAAATCACCTTCTCACCAGTGGGCTGGAAATGCGGGCCAGAATGCTCTTCTTCAATGGACAATGGAATTACTTCCTTTCCATCTCCAGACACAGGAACAACAACAGCAATGACAAAAAATAATTCTTCTCACTCAGCAGGCCAGACATGCGGGCCAGAATGTGGGCCTGAACATCCCATATTCACTGACACCATGTGACAATCTGCTTACACCCAGGCCAAGCTTTTCCAGCTTCCTGATGATGGGATTGCAAGAGTGTACCAGATCTGGCTCCCTGGGCCAGATCTGGCCCTCTCAGTTCAGGCTTCTCCATCAGGCAAATCAGGTAGTGTCAGGCAAAGAAATCACTCCAAGTCTCTTCAAGAATTTTCATAATTGTATTACAAGCATAGCAAAGTCCAAAATACATTCCAGTAAAAGATCAAAAGCACATAGTTAAAGCAATCTGTTGGGGGGGGGAGGAGCTGACAGCCCCCTTCTTTCCAAGAGACTACATTTTGGCTGTTTGCCAGCAGGCTTCCCAAGAGAGACTGAATGAATGTGGGAGGGTGTCTTCCTCCCAGACAAGACTCCTCCCATCAGGATCCTCCCTTTGACCCTCCTCCTTAGTGTTTACCCCCAATGACCTTCCAGCAAGAAGACATGTCAATCACACTCCAAGTTCCGCCCCTTCTTCCCCAAGTTTGCCATGTGGCTTCCATGTGTTGCCATCTTGAAGGGGCATCTCTCCCCCTTCCAGGAGGCAGGATACATGGAAACATGGAATGAGCAACTTCATTCCATGACAATGTTTCATAACTTTTCATGATCCAAAAAATAAATGGCTTTACTGTAATCTATAAACCACAACTATAATTCTTCTTCATTGCTCACAAAAAGGCAATACAGTTAAAGAGGCAAAAATACTGAGCTAATTGTCGGCCCTGAAAGCTTAGGAAAGATTCTTTTGAACATAAAAAGCAGCATGAAACATAGATAACTAACAAGCTCTTGTTACACAGAGCAACACCTGACCAGACAACAATTAACTGAAAAGGCTCAGTATTGTACTGGTCTCTTAGGAGGTTCATATTCGCCTCAAATGTACCTATTAGCTTGTACCTCAGACAGCAAAGTAGCATGGCCTGATAGCACTGAAGTTTTCTGGGTAATATATAATAGATTCTTTGTGCCATTCACCATGGCGTATCACATCAATTTTATGCATACTTTTTGAGTTGTGGCATTGTTTGTTTGCTAGAAATCGCCCAGCCGCCCTGTTCCGGGTAACCAGGTCCCTCCTTGGTAGGGGGGATCGGTGCCCGGTTGGCAGAGTTCGGCTGAGGACTTTGCTGACCATCTGGTGGAGAAAATCGATCGGATTCGTTCAGGATTGAATCCTGGCGTGGATGGGGAGGGTCGGGGAGGTGCCGGAGCATTGTCTTGCTGTACGATCTGGGATCAGTTCGATCCTGTTGTCTCTGATGAAGTGGACAGGCTCCTTGCAGCTGTTCGTGCCACTACATGTCCTTTGGATCCCTGTCCTACTTGGTTGGTGAAAGCCTCCAAGGAGGTAACAGGTGGCTGGATAGGGGGGATAATAAATGCCTCTTTACAGGAGGGGGTATTTCCTGCACAGCTAAAACATGCTTTGGTGCGCCCCCTCCTGAAGAAAATGTCCCTCGACCCAGCTGTCCTTAACAACTACAGGCCAGTTTCCAACCTGCCCTTTTTGGGTAAGGTTTTGGAAAAGGCGGTGACGCGTCAGCTGCAGAGTGTCCTGGAGGAAGCGGATTATCTAGACCCCTTTCAATCAGGGTTCAGGCCCGGATATGGAACGGAGACGGCATTGGTCGCACTGATGGATGATCTCTGGCGGGAGCGGGACGGGGGTTGCCCATCTGTCCTTGCTCTTCTTGACCTCTCAGCGGCTTTTGATACCGTCGACCACGGTATCCTTCTGGAACGGCTCGAAGGACTGGGGATCCAGGGCACTGTGTTGTCCTGGTTTTCCTCATTTCTGGAGGGCCGTACCCAGTCGGTATGGTTAGAGAGTGAGAGGTCCAGCCCTAGGCCCCTCAAATATGGGGTGCCTCAGGGCTCTGTGCTCTCTCCTCTCTTATTTAACATCTACATGAAGCCGCTGGGTGAGATCATTCGTTCCCACGGGGTGCGGTACCATCAGTACGCGGATGATACACAGTTGTACATCTCGGCCCGTGGGGACCCCAGTGATGCTGTTGAAATCCTATCCGGATGCCTAGAGGCCATTGGGGTCTGGATGGGGGCCAATGGGCTTCGGCTGAATCCCAGCAAGACAGAGTGGCTGTGGATAAGGGGCCCCGCGTTATCCAGGGAGTTACCATCTTTGGTACTGGATGGGGCTGTTCTGCCCCAGACAGACCCAGTGCGCAACTTGGGGGTTCTTCTGGACTCGCGGCTGCTGCTGGAAGAACAAGTGGCGGCTGTGGCCAGGAGGGCTTTTGCCCAACTTCGGGTGATTCGCCAATTGCGCACACTCCTGGACCGGGGCTCCTTGCTTATGGTCACCCATGCTCTGGTTACTTCCCGACTAGACTATTGTAATGCGCTCTACATGGGGCTGCCCTTGACGACCATTCGGAGGCTGCAGCTGGTCCAGAATGCGGCGGCCCGGGTGGTGATGGGGTGTGGGCGATATGCCCATGTCTCTCCCCTACTTCGGGAGCTGCACTGGTTACCAGTTTGTCTCCGGGTGCAATTTAAGGTGCTGGTTTTGACCTTTAAAGCCCTACATGGCAGGGGGCCGGGATACCTTAGAGACCGCATCGTCCCAAGAATGTCTGCCCGTCCAACCAGAGCGGACAGGAGGGGTTCTCTAGTGGTGCCACCGACTAGGGATGCACATTTGTCTAGCACCCGAAGGAGGGCCTTCTCCGTGTCCGCACCAACTCTCTGGAACCTCCTGCCAATAGACCTAAGACTCCAAAGTGAACTGCTGCCCTTCAGGAAAGGAGTGAAGACCTGGCTGGCAGGGCAGGTGTGGGGCCCGAATGGGACTATGGTGCCCGCCTGCTGGCTTGTATAAGAACTTTCTCTTCCTCCTTTGTATAGTGGATGGGATGGGTGGGTGGGACATGGGGTTTTTTAAAGGGGGTGGGTTGGGGGGCTTTTTTATAATTATTTTTAATAATTGTTTTTATGTCTTTTGTGAATTGTTGTGATGCCGCCCTGAGTCGGGTTCTGCCTGAGCGGGCGGCATATACAAATTTGACTAATAAATAATAAATAAATAAATAAATAAATAAAACCAGAAAACCTTTTTTAAATTGGCTAAATGTTCATGCTATGATTTTGAAATGCTCTGCTGATGTGATTACTCACGTAAGTGGGGAGTGGGAAATGTTATTAAAATTATATGTCTTGTTTGTTTGCTAGAAATGCTAGAGAAACTTTCTTGTAAGGAAGAAAAGAAATGTGCTTGCCTGTTTTAAAAATGCATACAGTGAACTATGACGAAAAGCATGATTTTACAAGAAAATCCTGGTTTTCGTCACTCTAACGAGGCGGGTATCATGGAATGAAGTTGCTCATTCCATGTTTCCATGTATCCTGCCTCCTGGAAGGGGGGGGGGGGAAGATGCCCCTTCAAGATGGCAACACATGGAAGCCACATGGCAAACTTGGGGAAGAAGGGGCAGAACTTGGAGTGTGATTGACATGTCTTCTTGCTGGAAGGTCATTGGGGGTAAACACTAAGGAGGAGGGTCAAAGGGAGGATCCTGATGGGAGGAGTCTTGTCTGGGAGGAAGACACCCTCCCACATTCATTCAGTCTCTCTTGGGAAGCCTGCTGGCAAACAGCCAAAATGTAGTCTCTTGGAAAGAAGGGGGGCGGCCAGCTCCTCCCCCTCCCAATAGATTGCTTTAACTATGTGCTTTTGATCTTTTACTGGAATGTATTTTGGACTTTGCTATGCTTGTAATACAATTATGAAAATGCTTGAAGAGACTTGGAGTGATTTCTTTGCTCGACGCTACCTGATTTGTCTGATGGAGAAGCCTGAACTTAGAGGGACAGATCTGGCCCAGGGAGCCAGATCTGGTACTCTCTTGCAATTCCATCATCAGGAAGCTGGAAAAGCTTGGCCTGGGTGTAAGCAGATTGTCACAAACATTCTAATAGAAATGGATGTGCCCATATTTAGTGTATTGGACCAAAGACACCAGGACAGCCGAAGAGCTGGCTTAACACAACTTTATTACATGCTGGTCAGAGGGAACATGTGGTAATGGCGGACGAACAGCTCAATATATACAGTGGCTATACATTTGAATGTGGCTCCTTGACAGTCTATTGGCTACTGTCCGCGTGACATCATTTCAGGTCACGCCCTTCTTGTCCAGGTGAAGGTGATGGCGGGAATCTTCCCGCGCTGTTGCTCTTAGGGGAGTCTTGGACCAATGAGCTTGGACGCTCGCTATTGCCATCTAGTGGTCACTAGCTCGCGTCCTATTAGGGTTACAGAGATGCAGCTGAGGTTACAATGTTACACATGGAAAAGGTTATATTGGATACACATGGATAGGTACATTGTTTAAAGGCACATGCTTTAGAACACAACATCCCTCCCCCCTAGGATGAGACGAAGTCTCTTAACCAAGATGGTTTCTTGCACTCGCGTTTGGGCCGCGATGTGGGTTGGCCCCCCCGGGGGCCACTACTGCTTCCTTGTTCCCTGGACCCTTGTCCTGTAATGGGAGAGGGAGACTTGTTAGTGGCTTGCTGCGGTTTTGCAGCTTTAGAGGAAATGGTAGATTCCGTTGTGGGCGAACCGGGGGCACCAGGGGCTAACGTAAAACCCCTCTTCTCGCTTGGACGGGTGGGGGACCACTCCGAAACCCCCCCGGCTCTGAAACTCAAAATCAAACTCTGCTGGGTGATCCCGCGGGGTATCTATGAGGACAAATTCCTTTTCCTCCCCCCTCGGTGGGGACGCATGACCCCCCTCTCCTCCCCCTTGGGCTAAACGGGTGCGGGAGAACCCTAACGCTGAATCCCTGTCTGTGCTTTCCGAGCCCTGCCTCTCTGGGACCCGGCTCCGGAGCTGGTCCGCATGTCGCCGCCATAGTAGACCCGTGCTGGTCTCCACGCGGTATGATACGGGACCGGTCTGCTCCACGACAACCCCCGGCACCCAGGCTGGCCCTGCGCAGGCGTAGTTCCTGCAATGCACGGGGGCGCCTACGCTGAAACTCTTTGTAGCCTCTAACCCGATGTTCCTCCCCTTGTCTTCTACTCTCGTGGGGTCTAGCCTAGTGAGGATGGTGGTCAGTTTCCTGCGCATTAAGAGCTCCGCGGGGGAGTATCCTGACGCCAACGGGGTCACCCTGTACCCTAGCAGAAACTGACACACTTGCAGGTTGAGATCCCCGGGGCCCATGCGCCGCAGCGCGTCCTTCGTGGTGCGTACAAGGCGCTCCACTTGGCCATTGGTGGCCGGATGGAAAGGGGCGGAGGTGATGTGCCGGATGGCGTTAATCTCTGTGAATGCCCTGAACTCAGCGGACGTGAAGCAACTAGCGTTATCGCTAATTAGGGTGTCGGGTATGCCAAACGTAGAAAAAATTCTCCGCAAATGCTTTATTGTCACGGCCGAGGAGGTGCTCGTGACTGGGATGACCTCCAACCACTTGGAGAAAGCGTCCACAACAAGGAGAAACAGAGTTCCTTGGAACGGGCCCGCGAAATCTATGTGTATCCGGGACCACGGCCCCTTAGCCGCGTCCCACTCCCTGTGGGGAAGACGGGCCTCCTCTGGTCTGGAGCATTGGCAACTCTCACAAGTGCCGACCATGTGCTCGATGTCGGTGTCTAACTGGGGCCACCAAAAGTAACTATGGGCCAGCGCTTTGGAGCGCATGATTCCGGGGTGGCTGACGTGCAGCAGTTTAAGCACCCGCGGCCGAAGGGATGTGGGGATCACCACCCGCTGCCCCCACAAGAGACACCCCCTCTCTAGGGACAGCTCCAACTTTTTCCTGAAAAACGGAGCAAATTCTTCCGCTGGGGAAGACGCTGGCCACCCTTTCTGTACCCAGGAGCTAACCGCCACCAACGTCTTGTCTCTGCTTGTCGCTTTAGCGATATCGGCGGGTACTAAGGGGGGCAAATCTAAGACTTCTATCATGAGCACCTGGCGGTCCGGCTCCTCCCCGCCCACGTGGCTGTGTGTCTGGGGGAGGGGGGACCTCGACAGGGCGTCCGCATGGCTGATTTCTCTCCCGGGCCGGTACACCAACGCGTGCTGGTAGGCGTTGAGAAAAATGGCCCACCTAAGCATCCTTGGGGACAGGATCTGTGGCGTGGGCTTATCTGCGGTGAAAATGTCTAGTAGGGGCTTGTGGTCGGTCACGATGGTGAAGAGGCGGCCATATAGAAAATCGTGAAATTTTTTGGTCCCTGCAATTATCGCCAGCGCTTCCCTGTCTGTCTGGGCGTAATTCCTCTCCGCTTGGGACAGGGACCTGGAGTAACACGCTATTGGGGCCTCCCTCCCGTTTTCCAACACGTGGCATAACACTGCCCCCACCCCCACCAGGGATGCATCACAGATCAGTACCACCGGCCGTTTGGGGTTGAAATGGGTCAGAATGGCGTCTGACGCCAGGAGTTGTTTCAGTTCCGTGAATGCTCTCTCCTGGTCATTGCCCCACTTCCATGCCACATCTTTCTTGAGCAACTTGTGAAGCGGCTCAGCCACCGCAGCCTTCCGAGGAAGGAAGGAGTGGTAGAAATTTAAGAGCCCTAGGAACGACTGCAACTCGGGCTTGGAGGTGGGGCGAGGGGCTTTCTTGATGGCGGCCACCTTGGATTTGGACGGTTTGATCCCCTCGGGTGTTACTCGGAACCCTAAGAACTCAACCTCCTTCGCGAAGAAGACGCATTTGTCTTTTCGCAACCTCAACCCCGCCTGTTCGAATGCCTCCAGGACCTTGTTTAGCCTTTCAGCCAACTCAACCTCACTCCCCCCCGTTATCAAAACATCATCAAAATATGGCAAAACGCCGTCCAGCCCTTTGAGGAGGCGTTCCACGAGCGACTGGAAAATTCCAGGCGCCGAGTTCACGCCGAATTGGAGGCGCGTCACCTGGAACGCCCCCTTATGCGTGACTATGGTCTGTGCAGCAGCTGCGGCAGGGGTTACCATGAGTTGCTGATAAGCCTGTGCCAGGTCGAGCTTAGCGAAACACTTTCCCCCATGTAACCTGGCTAGCAAATGGCTGACCACCGGCACCGGATACGCATTAGGGCGGATTGCCTTATTAATGGTGCACTTATAATCGGCGCAAATGCGAACCTCCCCATTTGCCTTCAATGCCGTGACAATTGGAGTTTCCCACTCCGCAGAATCAACAGGAACAAGAATCCCCTGGCCCACTAATTTGTCCAGTTCCGCCTCTATTTTGTCCTTTAGTGCAAAAGGCACTCTGCACGGTTTGAGTCTTATTGGGCGGACCTCCGGGTCCAGGTCGAAAGTTACTGGGGGTCCATTGAATTTCCCAAGTCCCTTTTTGAAGACTTCAGGGTGCGCGTCGCACACCCTCTGTATTGGATCAGTCCCAACGGCGTGCACCCCCCCAATGAACAGACCCAGAGGCTGGAACCATTGAGTCCCGAGGAGGCTGCAATTACCCCCCTTGAGAACGACTAGGGGGAGCTCCGCGGCGTGCCGCTTATACTGGACCTGGAATTTCCCAACCCCCAACACCGGGATACTGTTCCCTTGCACGTCCCGCAGCGTGGACCTCAACGCTTTGAGCTTGGGCCGTACGCGGGGGGCAATTCTCAAAAACTCCCTCTGGGAAATGAGGGAATATGAGGAGCCAGAGTCAATCTCCATCCTAACAGGGGCACCTTGCACCAGTACCTCAACAAAGTAGCGGGGGTGTCCCAAGGACACGCTGAAAACTGGAGCATCGTCGTCGCTGTCGTCGGAGATGCGGCCCACGCCGTCCTGCTTCCTCGTGGGCCGGGCGCCATCCTTGATTCTCGTCGAGCGGTCTGGCCTCGCCGCGTGGTCGGGCGAGCTCCCCCGGTCCTTGTGCCGTTGTCTGCATACTTTGGCGATGTGCCCGTGTCGTCTACAGTTGTGGCACTCGGCTTTTCTGAAAGGACACCTGGCGCGGTCGTGAGCCGCTCCGCAGCCGTCGCAGCGCCGGCCCTCCTTCCGGACCCTCCGGACATCCTCGCTGTTTTTGGCGGACGATTTCGAAATTCACCGGGCTGCGTGCACCGAACTCTCTGTCTTGTCGGCCTTCGGACGCCAGTCCTGGAGCTCCTGTACCCCAGCCTTCGTGGCTTCCGCGGCCTGTGCCGCTTTCAGGACCTCCTGCAATGTGGGGGGCGGCTCCTGATTCATCAGCGTGCGCTGGATTTCGGCATCCTTCAGGCCGCATAGCACGCAGTCCCTGAGGGTGACTTCCAAGTTCTCCCATTTGCATGGGCCGGCAGCCAGACACAGGGCCACTACGAAGGCGGCAACCGACTCACCAGGCGCTTGGACTCGCCTCCAAAACGCGCTCCGAGCGGGAAACATCGCTACCGAGGGCCGGAAATGGTCTCGCAACACCTTCAGGAGCTCTTTCGCCTTGAATTCAGCCGCCTTTTTGGGTGCGATGAGGTCAATCAATACCCTCTTGGCGTCGTGCCCGAGCATTCTGGTGAGGATGGCTCTCTTCTTTGCCTCGTCCGTCACCTCGAACTCCACCAGCGCGCCTTGGAAGTCCATTTCGAAAAGTTCCCAGTCTTGCGGTTTCTTGATGTCGAAACCGGCGTATGTCTTGGTCCCGTGGGCAGCCATTATCCCACCTTCGTCGCCAGTTTAGTGTATTGGACCAAAGACACCAGGACAGCCGAAGAGCTGGCTTAACACAACTTTATTACATGCTGGTCAGAGGGAACATGTGGTAATGGCGGACGAACAGCTCAATATATACAGTGGCTATACATTTGAATGTGGCTCCTTGACAGTCTATTGGCTACTGTCCGCGTGACGTCATTTCAGGTCACGCCCTTCTTGTCCAGGTGAAGGTGATGGCGGGAATCTTCCCGCGCTGTTGCTCTTAGGTGAGTCTTGGACCAATGAGCTTGGACGCTCGCTATTGCCATCTAGTGGTCACTAGCTCGCGTCCTATTAGGGTTACAGAGATGCAGCTGAGGTTACAATGTTACACATGGAAAAGGTTATATTGGATACACATGGATAGGTACATTGTTTAAAGGCACATGCTTTAGAACACAACACCATAGATGGCTTAGAAGTGGGCAGAGGGGCAGCTTTTCAAACTCTTAAGGTGAAACACCTTCTCATCTGATCTAAAACCACTCCTGGGTCTGTCAAAAGAGTGAATTTCTTCTTTATCTTTTTTTATCTGTATTCAAAACTTATAATTATGGAAAGTTGGATTAGATTCAAATGGATACTTGAACATCGATGGAAGAAACATTAATAATTTACAATGTTCATATCATACCATATTAGTGGTGGAAGATAGCAACAATTTTAAATGACTAATGATGAAAGGTAAAGAAAAAAGTGCTAAATCATGATTACAATTGAATATATAGAAGACAAAAGCTTGATTCCACAAGAACTACCTGTATATAACTTTAACCTTGGTAATGAAGATATTGGAGTTGTTAAAGATGGTTAAATCCAAATGGAGATTGTAGCCAAGCAATCAGAAGAAGACTGAAATTTGGAAGGGAATTATGAATGAACTGAAAAAGATTGTTAAATTTAAGTATTTGTTACTGGCAACCAAGGCCATGACTATCCTTGTTAGAGTATGGCTAATTGCTTTGTACAGATCTGAAAAATGGCTAATAGATAAAGCTGAGCAAAACAAAAACAAACAAAAACCTCATTTAAATGTGTTGGAGAAGTTTAGAAATATACGGACCATCCAGAAAGACAACTAAAATTGTTCTAGAACAAGTCAAGCTAGAATGTCCATCTAAGCTGAAATTAATTTGTAAAATGTACTTTAGACAAGAAAAAGCAGGAATGGTAGGAGAAGTAGAAGACAGTAGAAAAAGAGGAAGACTGCACATGAGATGAATTGACTCAATAAAACAAGCCATGGTAATTAGTTGGCAAGATATAAGCAAGGCTGTTAGTGGCAGGACATTTTCGAGTTTGTAGTATTGCCATGTGTCACACCTGACTTGATGACATGACAAGGCGGAAAAAGGTAGGTCTAGTAAGTATCCCTGCAGATATGGGGTGGCTGTAAGTTGGTAACCATCCCTAGTAACTGGAGGAGACTGAACCCTACCAAAGGTTTAATCTCATGGAAACTATTTTCCTCCGGAAATAGAATTTTGCCCCAGGCAGCTTAATCATGGTATTTCCAACAGCAAACAAAGAACAAGCTATAGGTTGTTGAACATGAATACTTCAGTCAATTTGTTAAAAAAATACAAGACATAGATTCTGAGTTTTGCTGCATAATCTTATGCACATCAATTTAAAATCAATGCCTTTAGGTATGCCGAAATCTAGAAATAACTGCAGTTTTAGACTTGAATCCTGTGGTTAATTACTGAGAAACATGTGTGTTCGAATCTGAGTCTTGTTATCTACATCGCTCATAGAGGATGCGGTTGTCTCACTATACCAATTATGCAAGGAAGTGTTTATTATTCTCTTGCCCACTACCATGTCACACACTCATATGGCCCATTCTTTTCAAAAGGGAAATCTCTGACTAGCATTATTGCAAGCAAGAGATTGCTGGAGCGATCATGAAGTATTCCAACTATGGAAATGTTATGCTGGGGTGGTGGTGGTTATGTGATTATTATGCTAGCCGTTTTCTATTTCTGTAGCAGGTAAAGAGTTTTCCATGGACACTGTTACCTGACAGTAGAAAGCAGAACATATATCAATGTGTGTTTGTGTATTGCAACTTGAGTTGAACCTTGATGTTTTTAACTGTTGTACGCCGCCCTGAGTCGAGTTTTTACCTGAGTGGGTGGCATAAAAATTGAAATAAATAAATAAACTAAATAAACTAGAAATTGGCAGATAATGATGTCCAGCTTTCAAAGCACTTCTCCCTACAATTGCCCTGCTCCACTCACCCTGAGATTTGTCTTGCTGCCTAGATACCTAGAGATGCATCATATCTCTCTGTAGCTTGGTGACCTGAAAACTGACAACCCTCTTCACACATGAGTCCCTGTAGCAAGGCCCTAGAATGTTTGTCATCAGGGTTCCACCCACCCCAGCTTTCTGTTCTGGACCAGAGGCCCACATGAAGGTAAAGGTAAAGGAAAAGGTCGCCCTTGCTCAAAAGCCAGCCATATCTCACTCTAGGGTTCAGTACTCATCTCTGTTTATAGCCAAAGAGCCAGCACAGTCTGCATCTGCAGACGTTTCCATGGACACGTGGCAGGCATGCCACAACACCAGAGTGCATGGAATGCTGTTTACCTTCCCACCAAAGTGGTCCCTATTTATCTACTGTACTTGCAATTTCTTGCTTTTGAACTGCTAGGTTGCATTTTATAGCGTTGCAAGCAGGGCTTAGAAGTCACACATTACAATTAACATTACTCCCAAATATAACAAGTTACTAGTAATAAGGAGGGCAACAGATTTCCTTTTCCTATATTTTAACACAGGAGTTCTCAACCTTTTAGAGCCAGGGCCGGGGTCATGCTCCCTCAGACAGCTTCAGGGGCCGGATGGCCATTTTGCCCATGTGGCACTTCTGGGTGTGGTGGAGGCGGTTGGGGGGGGGGGCACATGAAATGCTACCATGGGCCACAGGTTGAGAATCCTTGTTAACATATATATTAAAATGTTTTGGCAAGACAAGTAACATTTATAAATTATTTCTACTGTTGCAAAAGAAGTAGTAATTAATTATACTGCTATTTACTAATCTATACCTATAAGAAGGGGGTTGCGTGGTACATGTCTGGCATGCATGTCCCCACCCAGTCCAACCATCCTGTACTGAGCCACCACAAAGCCCAACATCCTCCGTGCCAAGCCACCCCTCAGCTAATCAGGCTGAAGGATGCAAACGCAGAGGAGGCCAGGAAAGCCAGTGTGCAAAAGAAAAGCCTCATGCAGCGGCCCTCGCTTCCCCAACCCCACCAGGCACCAGCCTTCTTCCCCAGGGCCACAGGAAGAAGAGGGGCTCCCTTTCCTCCCTGCTACCCCGCCAAAGCCGTGGCGTGGCCACCGCTGGCCTCAAGTTAAGTTGAGGGAAAACACAAAGGCAGCAGCCAACATTTCGTGAGAGGAGGCGCTCTTCCCCTTATGAATCGCTGGCTGGCGCCTTTGCATTTCCCCATTAACTGTTTCGAAGTTTGCTTCGTGTCAGTCTTCGAAACAGTTAATGGTGAAAAAACAAAGGCAGCAGGCAGCAATCCGTAAGGGGAAGCACTCTCCCTGGCGGATCGCTGGCTGACGCCTTTCTATTACTCCCATCGCTGTTTTGTGTTAGCTCTCGAAACAGCAGCGGGGGTAATACGAAGACAGCAGCCAGCGATTCACCAGGGAGAGCACTTCCCCTTACAGATTGCTGCCTGCTGCCTTTGTTTTTCCCCATTAACTGTTTCAAAGGCTGACATGAAGCAAACTTCGAAACAGTTGAGGGAAGAACAAAGGCCTCCCACCCACCACCCACACCTCACGGCAATTCCGCCTCCCCCTTCCCTCCCTACTCACCTGGGTGCAGCCTCCACACCTGCAGCCTCTCTCTCTCTCTCTCTCTCTCTCTCACACACACACACACACACACACACACACACACCTGCTGGGCTGCTTCTCTCTCTCTCTCTCTCTCTCTCTCACACACACACACACACACACACACACACACACAGATACCTGCTGGCCTGCACAATTCAAACCTGCCCGGGTTGCCAGGCACAAATAGCTAGTAGAACATAAGAACATAAGAACAGCCTTGCTGGAACAGGTCACAGCCTATCCAGTCCAGCATTCTGTCTCACACAGTGGCTCATCATTTGCTTTAGCGTATTCCCAATCAGATGCCTTCACCTGCTTAGGATTCCCTAGAAATGGCTATCTCTCCAACCCGGAGGTTGTCCATAATTATAGCCATTGATACCCTTGTCCTCCATGAACTTGTCTAATCCTTTCTTAAAGCTGTCAAGATTGACAGCTGTCGCCACTTTTTCTGGCAGGGAATTCCATAGACCAGTGATCCTCTGGGTACTTTCTCTTATTTGTTTGAGAACTAGTACCCAAAAGTTTCATGGAATACCCCCTAGTTCTAGTGTTGTGCGATAGGGAAAACAGTTTTTCTTTATCTACTTTGTCCACACTGTGCATGATTTTATAAACTTCAATCAGGTCACCTCTTAGATGCCGTTGTTCAAGAGTGAAGAGGCCCAACCGTTGCAGTCTCAGATGGTAAGGAAGGTGTTCCAGTCCCCTAAACATTCTGGTTGCCCTCCTCTGCAAATTTTCCAGCTCCATAACATCCTTCTGGAGGTATGGCGACCAGAACTGTACACCGTATTCCAAATGGGGCCTCACCATAGATTTATAAATAGGACGTTTGTAAAGTTACTAATTGTCTGTTTGTAAAATAGTGCCAATTATGATATGTTATATATGTTTACAAGTAACAGTGAAAGTAGACAAATTCATTAAAATGTTTTAACTCTAAAACCCTAAGTGTACAGCCAGGAATAGAAAACTCCATGGGAAATGTGCAAACAGGAGTGTAGTTTGATATTGACATTCTTATTTAGTCATGTTGAAGTAGACCTAGTAAAGGTAAAGGTTTCCCTTGCTAGAAAGACAGTCGTATTCAACTCTAGGTTTCAGTGCTCATCTCTGTTTCAAAGCCGAAGAGCCAGCGCTGTCTGCTTCTGCAGACATTTCCGTGGTCATGTGGCAGGCATGACTAGACACCGGGGGGCACGGAATGCTGTTTCCTTCCCACCAAAGTGGTCCCTATTTATCTACTTGCAATTTCTTGCTTTCGAACTGCTAGGTTGGCTAAAATAAAAAGAACTAAAAATAAGAACTAAAAGAAAAAGAACATAATGACTAATTTGAATTCAGCTGATTTTTAAAGTTATGTTCAAAAATATAAATAGCTTTGGAACCAAATTGAAAGTCCCTAAGAACTGGCAAATACAAAATATCTCTGTTATTGTTATCCTTCTTAACAATAATGTATTTTAACTGAAATTCTTCATGCATCCTGATTCAGATTTTTGTGTTGGTTTTTTTAAGGGTTCATTTTCAAGAGAGTACTAATACAGGTAAAAAGCAAATGATGATGGAAAGGTTTTTACTTGGAGCTGACATGATAATTAAATGCCATCAAGACAGATATGAAAACCTTCCCCAAAAGCTTGAGTCAGGTTCAAATTTTGCTTACTATATTGCAGGCACAGAACTGAGGAACAGTCAAAATGCACAGAGTGAATGCACTTCCTGCTAAAATGGACTTGCTGATTTGAAATTCTTTCCTCTGCCCACATTAGAGTCTCAGCTGCTGTTGTATTTTGCCTTTATTGAAGGGTTATAGCAGATTTTTTTTGACAAAGTAGAAATTATATGAATTAACATATTTTTCAAATAAAAAAACTCACAACATTGTAAATAAAGGCATTCACTTATTTAATCTTTTCTCCTCCATACCTCATTTTAGTGAGCTACCCATTTTTTGAAATACATTGCTTCGGTGTTAATTTATAATAATTGGACCAAACTTCAAATTATATTGCATGTAACGTCATATGTAAAACATTTTTATGGGCTATGTAATATGCAAATGTGCTATTTAACTTGCAAACTGTGGACACTTGCTTGAATTAAGCAAGATTGTAACAGATGGGAAATGAAAGCCTAACTTTCCCTATTTTGTAGTAGTTTTGAAAACAGTTACTTTACCGAAACGGCTAGATGTATTGGGAGCAAATATCCCACTGGTGCCAAAGTGGAATTTTACTCCAAATGCAAACAGCAACTTTTTAGGAGGACTAATTTTCCTCAGAATCACAAGATGATAGAGGAATAGCCTTCACTGACTGATTCAGTCCCCTACCTTTGGGTTGCAGGACAGCAGTTTAACCACTGCACTACCAGGGTTTTTTGGGGGGAGCCTTGAAGACGGACAGCCAATTTCCCTACTGAAGATACCACAAAAAGCCGCCTGACTACCATCAAGAACCCTTGGACTTTTTTTACATCAGTCCAGCAGCACTACAAATTGAAGAAACTTCTAACCACCAGGTGACACTCCTAATTGACTTTGATTTGGCTACAATTAGAAAACCTAGTGGGTAAACTAAATTATGCCTCCAATTCCCTGATGGAGATTCCTGGGATTTGTGTTGCATTTGTCTTGCCACAAAGGAAGCTACATGCTTCAAAGAGTCATTTGGGATGTTCCCCCTTGCATCATATTGGCGCATGAGCAAAATGAGCGGAGAAGGAACCACTATTCCAATTTCCAACAGTCATAGAGGTGGAAGAGTCCATGCCAGATGGACTGGCTATGAAGGTGTTGAGTCCAGTGCTTAAAAAGTATTCTGACCAGCAGGATCAGGTCAAACACAGTGATTTATTATTCAGCCCTTAATACCAGACTGGGGAACATGTACAAGGTGGCCAGCTTATATACAGTGAGAATGGCAGTTACACAGGTTGATACACTTCGGCGGGCTTCTGGGGAAACGGGAAAGTTTGTACTGACGAATCAGCTATTTCAACAGACATTTGAAAATGCACCTTTGTAAAAAGGCACGCAATACCGCCATAGATCTTTGGGGCTCAAGCGGTTATAACAATTAATGCTTGGACACAACATTCCTCCCCCCAGTGAGAAACCCACTCCCCCCCCCCCATCTTTTTGGTGGACCACAGGTCCGTTTTGGGCACCTGAACGTGTCAGGACTTAGAGCTTGGCATACAGGTCGACCAGGAGCTATGGAAGAGTGGGCTGGCTCGCTGGACTGCCTAGGCAAGCTAGGTCTTTAGGGTGCAGGGAATTTCTTTGGCAACTGTACCCATAGAGCGAGGGCCAACCTCTACCGCAGACTCGGATGCAATCTCTTTCTGGGAACTATCATGGGATGGAGGTACCTGTAAAAGGTCTCCTGGCAGTGGCTGAGTGAACAGCTCTTCCTCCAGGTTGAAGTCATCTAACTCTTGACTACCATTTGATAAAGGACCCGGCTCTGACTCTGTTGTGGCATTGTTTCCCCAAACCCGGTGACACATCTGATCTGCGTGTCTCCTCCATGTTAACCCGTTGTCCATAAGGGCCTTTAATGACACGGGCTCTGTTTGTTCAAACACTTCCCCCCCTCACCCAACCAAGGGGAACCAGGCACATAGTTGCGGCAGTGAACAGCCTGTCCAACCTGGAAAAACGTAGTATTACTGACATCAATGTTGAGACCCCATCCTCAACACATAGTGGGTCTAGACCAGTGATGGACAGTCTTGGCCCTCCAGCTGTTCTTGAACTTCAATTCCCAGAAACCCTGAACCTTGGGCTTCTGGGAATTGAAGTCCAAGAACAGCTGGAGGGCCAAGACTGCCCATCTCTGGTCTAGATGATCAAGGACCATAGTTGTTGTTGTTGTTCAGTCGCACAGTCGATTCCGACCCTTTGCGACCCTATGGACCATCGTTCTCCAGGCGCCTCTGTCCTCCACCATCCCCCTCAGTCCTCCCAGTTCTGTGCCCATTGTGTCTACAATACCATCTATCCATCTCATCCTTGGCCTCCCCCTTCTTCTTTTGCCCTCCACCTTTCCCAACATCACGGCCTTCTCAAGTGAATCCTCCCTTCTCATTTGATGCCCAAAGTACTTTAGCCTCATCTTTACTATTTGACCTTCCAATGAGCAGTCAGTGTTGATTTCTTCCAAGATTGACCTATTTGTTCTCCTCGCTGTCCAGGGTACCCTCAAAACTCTCCTCCAACACCACATTTCAAAGGCATCTATTCTTCTGCGTTCAGCTTTCCTAATTGTCCAGCTCTCACATCCGTACATTACCACTGGGAATACCATTGCTTTGACTATTCTAATTTTTGTTTTCAAGGTGATGTCTCTGCTTTTCACTATGTTCCCCAGGTTTCTCATGGCTTGTCTCCCTAGAATCAGCCGCCTCTTTATTTCATGGCTGCAATCTCCATCTGCAGTGATCTTAGATCCCAGGAAAGTAAAATCTGTCACTGCTTCTACTTCTTCCCCGTCTATTTTCCAGGAACTGATCGGGCCTGTTGCCATTATCTTGGTTTTCTTGATATTGAGTCTCAAGCCAGCTTTTGCACTCTCTTCCTTCAAACCGATCAAGAGATTCTTTAGGTCTTCCTCACTTTCTGCCATTAGGGTGGTGTCGTCTGCATATCTCAGATTGTTGATGTTTCTCCCAGCAATTTTGATCCCATATTGTGATTCCTCCATCCCTGCATTGCACATTATGTGCTCTGTGTATAAGTTGAATAAGCAGGGTGACAAAATGCAGCCTTGTCTTACTCCTTTTCCTATTCCAAACCACTCTGTCATTCCGTGTTCTGTCCTAACTGTTGCTTCTTGGTTCATGTACAGATTTCTCAGGAGGCATATGAGGTGCTCTGGTATTCACATCTCTTTAATCACTTGCCACATCTTGTTGTGATCCACACAATCAAATGCAAGCGCGGCGCCAAAATGGCCGCCGCGCTCTTTGCGCCCCCCCCACCGGACGAAGGCATCCGGGTAGTTAGGGGGTGTGGCCAGCTCCCTTATATAAGGGGTGGCCACGAGGCAGCCGCGCTGCCATTTTGCTAAGCGACGGAGCGGAGAAGTTTTTCCCTCTTACCTCCGTCGCTTTTACCCTTCATCGGGAAGCCTCTTGGCTGCTGGTTTTTTTCTCATTTTCGGCTTCCCATCGGTTAGCTGCGATGCCCTCGAAGAAGAAGGCGGCGGCGAGCGTGGCTCGGGCGGTACGGAGGCGCAATCCGGGTCGGAGGACCACGGTTGCACCTCCCCAGCTGCCTCCTCTGCCTGAACCCACCGGGACCGGTGGGATGGGGTTAATTCCCCCTTGGCCGGAGGCTGGGGGCCCGCGCACGGGCCCAGTAGGGGCCTCGGCCCACAAGCGGTGGCCACCGCTGCTGGCGTGGCCCATTCCGCTGGGCCTTCCTCCGTCGGGGTGCAGCTCGCTCCGGGGGCTTCCAGCCTAGGGGGGTGGTGTGGTCCCCTTCCCTGGCAGGGTGCTCCCTCGGCCCTACCGGGCCCGGGTTTAGGGTCGTGGCCCTATTCGGGCCCCGGGGTACAGGGACCTGTACCGCTGCCTGTAGTTAGCGGGCCGGCTGGCCCTTCGCACCCCCTTGTTTTAGGTGGCCAGGTCAGCGTGGAGGCCCTCCTGGCCCGCGTTGCGGCCCTTGAGGCATCCCTGGCCCGGGTTAGTCACCCTGGGGCCCCTTTTGGGGTGCAGTTCGACACGTCGTATGCTGGGCAGCGGCAGGCGACGGGACGGGTTGAGCTGCCTGAGGCGCATGGCCCGGTGTCGGCCACTGCCTCGCAGCTCCCCAACCAACAGGCCGGTGCGGGTCAAGCCCCGTCGACGAGCTCTATGGCGTTCGTGAGCTCCGACGCCCCCAATGGGCCGGAACCCCCAGTGGGGGCGGCCCATGGGGGTGCAGCGGGTGAGTATGCGGTCCAAACTAGTGCACCTACACACGTGGCCACGCTGGGGGGGGGGGCTTTTCAATGGCCTTGGCCGCGCACGGGTGGCGCGGCGGTCCAGTCGCCGACGCCCCACCCGGTGACGTCAACTATCACCCAGGGCCCCGTGGTTGGGGGTGTTTCTTACCCAGTTGGGAATGTTTCGGGGGTGACCGGGTTAGTCCAGGCCCCTTTCCAGATGCCCGCAGTGTCTACTGTACCTGTGTCGGCCTTGCCGACAGCGGGGTATTCCTTGCCATTAGGTGACCATTTGGCCCAGACCACCAAAGAGAAGATCTGGCGGGGGGAGTATGTGGACATCTTCTCCCTCCTTAACAGAGAGCCAACCAAGGAGGAGAGGGAGGGGCAAGACGAGAAGGATAAGGAGCAGGCACGTCATCGCAAGCCTCCACGTACGTGGGCCAACTGGTTGCCGGCCTACCTCATATACATGGCGGTCTACCTTAGGGCTCGGCTGGATTTGGCAATTCCGATGGTCCAGTATTTGGACAACATCTATCGGGCGATGGTCGACTTCCCGGGCCTGTCGTGGTTGGCTTATGACGAGGAATTCCGTATGCGGATTCACCTGCACCACGAGATGAGGTGGGACGAGCCCTGCCAGAGGCTTTGGCTTCTGTACATGACTCCCACGCGCCCGGCGCCCGGGGAGAGATACCATTGTGGACATGCGGTCCAGCGAGCGGCCCCAGCACAGGTACCCCGCCAGGTGGCGGGGCAGGGGGTTCCAGCCCGCCTGCTGTGCTGGACTTTCTCGTCCAATGGTTCCTGCAATAGGAAGAATTGCAAGTACAGGCATGAGTGTCCCTCCTGTGCTGGCCCCCATGAGGCCTCTGCCTGTCCCAGGCCTGGAGGGATACAGGGCAGAGGGAGGGGCGGACAGGGGGCTGGCAAGACTGCCGCAGATGGAGCTGGTTCACCGAAAGGCTCCCTCCCCAATTGATGTGGACATGTTGGAGCGTTGGCTCGCATTGTACCCGAGGGGGGAGGATGCGGAGTACCTCCTTCAGGGTTTTAGACAGGGGTTCCGTATCCCTTTCATGGGTGATAGGTCCCCTCAGGATGCCCCCAACCTTTTGTCCCTTAGGGGGAGGGAGGAGGTGGCTGCTGCCAGCATTACTAAGGAGGTTGATGCGGGCAGGGTCGCCGGACCTTTCCCTTCACCCGCGTTCCCCAATCTTAAGGTATCGCCCTTGGGCTTGGTGCCCAAAAAGTCACCGGGCGAGTTTCGCCTTATTCATCACTTGTCCTACCCAGCCGGCCGATCGGTCAATGATGCTATCCCTGATGACCTTTGCTCAGTCAGGTATACATCTTTTGACCATGCGCTGCGCATGGTGCGCTCATGTGGCCCGGGTGCGCTGTTGGCTAAGTGCGACATTAAGTCGGCGTTTCGCCTCTTGCCGGTGCACCCGGGTGACTTTGAATTGCTGGGTTTCAAGTTCCGGGGTGAATATTATTTTGATAAGGCCATGCCTTTTGGATGTTCCATATCATGCTCGGCTTTCGAGCGCTTCAGCACCTTCCTAGAGTGGGCTTTCATTCGCAGGTCAGGATCCCGGTCTGTAGCCCATTACCTGGATGACTTTTTATTCGGGGGTGAACGGGGCTGGGACACGTGTACACGTCTCCTCAACACATTTCAGACGCTAATGGAGGAACTTGGTGTCCCTTTAGCGCCCGAAAAGACCGAGTGCCCATCTACCCAGCTAGTTTTCCTGGGGGTGGAGATTGACACGGTAGCGCAGGCTTCTAGGTTACCGCGGGATAAGGTGTCAAGGATAGTGGCCCTTATCTCGGACTTGCTGGCCAAGCGCAAGGCATCATTGAAGGAACTGCAGGTGCTCCATGGTCACCTCAATTTCGCTTGCAGGGTCGTCGCACCGGGCAGGGCATTTGCTCGGCGCTTGTGCGACGCCATGGCAGGATTATCCAGGCCCCACCATAGGGTTAGGCTCACCCGGGGTATCAGGGCAGACATGCTTGTCTGGCTACAGTTCCTGAGGGGGTTCAATGGGGTGTCATTTTGGAGGTCTGACCTCCTGGCTTCCCCTCGCTTTCAGATACAGTCCGATGCCTCGGGATCCCTGGGTTATGGGATGTACTTCAATGGGAAGTGGACCTATGGTGGGTGGCCACCGGCCTGGGCAGGCACGGGTCGCCTGCGTGATCTCATGTATCTGAAATTTTTCCCTATCCTGGGTGCTTTGATGCTATGGGGCGAGGAGTGGGCCAACTCGGTTGTACATTTCTGATGTGACAATGCGGCCGTTGTTCACATTGTCAATTCACAGACTTCCAAATCGCCCAGGGTCATGGACCTAGTGCGCCAGTTTGTGTTGCGCAGCCTGCGCCTCAACGTCCTCTTCAGGGCCAGGCATGTCCCGGGGGTCAATAATGATATTGCTGACGCTTTGTCCCGCCTGCAGATCCCCCGGTTCCGTGCCTTGGCCCCGGATGCGGAGGAATTTCCCTCACCACTCCCGGAAGAGATATGGACCATTGGCAAGGAGAGGTGAACCGGGCGATTGGCTTGTCACTAGCGCCACGCACGCGTAAGGCGTATCACCATGCATTTAATTCTTTCAGATCATTCTGTTCCCAATTCCAGCTGCCAGGAACCTGGCCGATCCTGGTAACCCATGTACTGTGGTTCATGGTTTACCTGCATGACCAGGGCCTTGCACCTCGCACCATAGCATCTAGGCTGTCAGCGTTGGCTTTTATGGCCAAGGTGGGAGGTCATGTGGACAGTACCACTGACTTCCGTGTGAGACATGTTTTGGAGGGGTGGGTGCGGGAGCGTGGGCGTTGCCCGGACGACCGCCACCTGATTTCCCCAGGGGTTCTTACCCAATTGGCCCGGGGCTGGCCTGGCCTCTGTTTTGATAGATATGAGGCAGCCCTATTTCATGCAGCCACAACGGTGGCATTTTTTGGAGCGCTCCGCATCAGCGAGCTTGTGATGCTGTCTAAGGCGGATGCAAGTCGTAGGGCACTGGAACTCGAAGATGTATATGTTGCCAAAGACTGGGCACAGTTGAGGATACGCTCCTCTAAGACAGATCAGCATGGCGTAGGCAGTGGTGTAAGACTGCTACGGTGTTCTTTGGCAGACATCTGTCTGGTTGATGCCCTACAGGAGTTTATTGCACTGCGTGGCATGCACCATGGCCCGTTTTTCTGTCACCAAGATGGGTCTCCCCTTACTAAATTTCAATTTTGGAAGGTGACAGGCAAAGCGCTGGCCAGTGTCGGCCTCCCGGGGGCTCGTTATGGCACCCATTCCTTCAGGATAGGGGCAGCGTCCACTGCAGCTGCTTTTGGGTACTCCGGGGCTGACATACGCAGCATGGGAAGGTGGGGTTCGCAATGTTTTCAGTTTTATGTGCGCCCACTTCCGCCGTGAGTACCAGTTAAGTCACCGTACCTTCTCTTCCTCGTTTTCCTTACAGACCCTGGGTGTCGTATTACACCGGTGACAGTATGGCTGGTGGGCCATAGCTACGTGCACAGGGCAGCGCGTTACGCTGCGGCGACAGAGTGGGGACCCCGACTGGGACTGGGTGCATACGCAAGTCTCACATGGCATGGTAAGCCCGGGATGTTATGGCGGGAGCTGTTGCCCTTCCTTTTTTCAGGCCGGAATGCTGACCCGCCTGACATTCTGATCATACACCTTGGGGGCAATGATTTGGGCCAGGTCACTGGCTTATCGCTGAAGCATGCGATTTGTGGCGACCTTGCCTACCTGCATTACGTATGGCCCGCCACAACCCTTGTTTGGTCAGACATGGTTCCGCGCCATGCGTATAGAGGAGGTTTCGACCTCCTGGCCCTTGACCGCGCTAGACGCATGGTAAATAGGGCGGTGGCGCGGTTCCTTGTTGACAGGGCTTGGGGGCGGGTCAGTCGTCACCCCGCCATTAGTCTACAAAATTATGACCTTTATGCAGGGGATGGGGTCCATCTGTCGCGAGGAGGTATGGACCTCCTGTTTAGGTGATTGGCGAGCAGGCCTGTTGACCGAGCTGACGGTCTGGGGGGGGCGTCGAGCCTTCTTTGAAGCCCCTCCGTGTGGCGGGTAGCACTGGTAAGGTAAACATTTATGACCCACAGGTATCCGGCAGGTTCGCAATTGACTGGACAACACTAGACAGGCATAAGTGGGTTAAACGTTGTCCGGTCAATGACGAACTAGGCGACGGGGTGATGGCTACAGCTAGACAGCATGCATCACCCCATGATTTTACGGATACGCGTCAGAGGGTGGGGTCATTAGTTAGATATTGACTACGGTCAACAATTTGTTTGTTGTCAACAAACAAATTGATACAAATAGATACATTGTAACAATTGCCGTTGGCAATTTTGGGTGGTACCTTACCAGTGTTACTTCGGCCTGCTTGCCTTAAGAATTATGATTGGTCAATTACCAATAGAAATTTATAATTCAGACTAGGGCATGAATCAATAAATGTGGCCCAATGCCGTTATCCACTTTCATCAGTGTCTGAGTCCTTTATTGGGAGGTGCGCCTGCAATGCCTTAGTGTAGTCAATAAAGCAAAAGTAAACTTGTTTCTGGTATTCCTTTGTTTTCTCCATGATCCAACGTATGTTGGCAATGTGGTCTCTAGTCCCCCTGCCTCTTCTGAAACCAGCCTGCACCTCTGGTAATTCTCTTTCCACATGCTGCTGAAGTCTATCCTGTATTATCTTGAGCATCACCTTGCTGGCGTGTGGGATGAGCGCAATTGTTCGATAATTTGAGCATTCTTTGGCATTGCCCTTTTTTGGGATTGGAACATATACTGATCTTTTCCAGTCCTGTGGCCACTGTTTTGTTTTCCAAATCTGCTGGCATATTGAATGCAGTAATTTGATGCCATCATCTTTTAGAGCTTTGAAAAATTCAACTGGGATACCATCATCTCCACTAGCTTTGTTGTTTGCAGTGCTCTTTAGGGCCTTTCTGACTTCACTCTCCAGGATGTCTGGCTCAGGTTCAATTTCTTCATCATTGTGACTATCAGGAGTGTTGAGTTCCTTTTTGTAGAGTTCCTCTGTGTACTCTTTCCATCTTTTCTTAATCTCTTCTGCATCAGCTAGCTCCTTTCCGTCTTTGTCCCTTATCATGTTCATTTTTGCTTTAAATGTTCCCTTGATTTCCCGGATTTTTTTGAAAAGATCTCTGGTTCTGCCTCTTTTGTTGTTTTCCTCCATTTCTTTGCACTGTTCTTTTAGATAGTTTTCCTCATCTCTCCTTGCTTTTCTTTGAAATTCTGTGTTCAAATGATTGTATTTTTTCCTTTCTCCTTTGACTTTTGCGTTCCTTCTTTCCTCTGCTATTTTAATAGCTTCATCAGACAACCACTTTGCTTTCTTACTCTTCTTTTCTTTTGGTATGGTTTTCTTTGCTGCTTCCTGCATGATGTCCCTCATCTCTGTCCATAATTCTTCTGGCACTCTATCTATTGAGTCTAAGCCATTGAATCTGTTCATCACCTCCACCGTGTATTCTTTAGGGATGCTGTCTAGGTGATATCTGTTTGGTCTCTTTGTTTTCCCTATTTTCTTTAGTCTAAGCCTGAATTTTGCAATCAGTAGGTTGTGATCTGAGCCACAATCTGCTCCAGGTCTTGTTTTTGCTGACTGTATGGAGGTTCTCCATCTTTGGCTGCAGAGTATGTAGTCAATCTGGTTTCGGTGTTGGCCATCTGGTGATGTCCATGTGTAAAGTCGCCTCTTGTGTTGCTGGAAGAGGGTGTTTGCTATGACCAGTGCGTTCTCTTGGCAGAACTCTATCAATCTTTGCCCTGCTTCATTCTGTGTTCCAAGACCGAACTTGCCTGTTATTCCCTCCACTTTTTGATTGCCTACTTTGGCATTCCAGTCTCCTAAAATAATTTGGACATCATTTCTTGGTGTTTGTTCTATGAGGTGTTGTAAGTCCTCATAGAACTGGTCCACTGTGGCTTCATCTGCACCCGTGGTTGGTGCGTATATTTGGATCACAGTAACATTGAAGACA
Organism: Bradypodion ventrale; assembly: GCA_035047345.1. NCBI lineage: Eukaryota > Metazoa > Chordata > Lepidosauria > Squamata > Chamaeleonidae > Bradypodion > Bradypodion ventrale. Next base: position 67,616,855 of record JAWDJE010000006.1, on the reverse strand, counting down.
ATAGACACCTTTTCATTAAGAGGTCCGAGGGCGAAGACCCTGAAGCAAGGGGGTAACCCTGTATGCAAGCAAATACTGACAAAGCTGTAACTCTAAATTCCCTGAGCCCATACACTTTAGTGCCTCCTTTATGGAGCGAACCATTCTCTCTACTTGCCCGTTTGTGGCGGGATGAAATGGGACAGCAATGAAATGCCTTACATCATTGCAGCTAAGGAAATCCTGGAATTCGGCCGACATGAATGTTGATGCTTTATCTGAGACAACAATGTCGGGAAACCCAAAAGTACAAAATACCCTCCTCAGTTTATGAATTGTAATAGCAGATGAAGTCCCTGAGATGGGAATTACCTCTAACCACTTAGTAAAGGAGTCAACAATAGGCAGGAAGGTGGCCCCCTGAATGGGCTGGCAAGGTTAATATGATCTCGCGATCAGGGCACCTTCATGGTGTCCCACTCCCTGGTGGGCTGGTGGGTTTCCTCCGGCCTGGAGGACTGGCACTCTCGACAGCGGCCAACCCAGGCCTCGATTTCTAAGTCGAGCCTGGGCCACCATAAGTAACTCCTGGCAAGCGCTTTAGAGCATACAATGCCTGGATTACTGACATGTAATGTGCGTAGAACCTTTTCCCGAAGTGTTGATGGGATTACCACTCTGTCCCCCCATACCAAACATCCCCTTTCCAATGACAGTTTGTTCCATTTAGTGTAATAAACCTTGAATTCTTCAGAGACCGGTGGTGCTGGCTACCCTTTCTGAACCTATGAAATCACCTTCATTAACTGGGGATCCTTTTTTGTAGTGATAGCAATGTCCTTGGCAGACACAGGCGACGACTCTAAAACCTCTAACATAAGGACCTGATGTTCCCACTCAATCTTGCCCACTGTCTCCACAGGGGATCTAGATAGGGCATCCGCATTGGAAATACGGGCACCCTGCCGGTGCTGCAGAGCATATTGATAAGCTTGAAGGAACATTGCCCAATGAAGCATTCTAGGAGACAATAGCTGGGGTGTGGGCTTGTTGGGCACGAAAATTCCTAGCAGTGGCATGTGATCCGTGACGATTGTAAACGGCTGGCCATAAATGAAGTCATGATTTTTTTTGTGCCTGCAATAATCCCTAGAGTCTCCCTGTCTATTTGTGCATACCAATTCTCTGTGTCTGACAGAGACCTCAAATAGTAGGCAATGGGCACCTCTCTCCCTCCTCCTAGGTCATGGTAGAGCATGGCCCCGACCCCTACAGGGGAAGCATCACACATGAGAATGACCAGCTTACTTGGGTCAAAATGTGTAAGGACAGCATCAGAAGTAAGAAGCCTCTTAACTTCCTGAAATGCCTTGTCCTGCGGGGGACCCCAATGCCACACTACTTGTTTCCAAAGCAGATGGTGCAGCAGGGTGGCCATGGTGGCCTTTTGCGGTAGAAATCCATGGTAAAAATTCAGAAGCCCAAAGAAGGCTTGCAACTCACTTTTTGAATTCAGGTGTGGAGCATCCCAGACCACTTTCACCTTAGAGTCAGAGGGCCTAATGCCTTCTGCGGTAATGTTGAAACCCAGAAAATCCACTTCCACAGCAAAGAAACAACATTTCTCTTTCTTAACTCTAAGGCCAGCATTTTGAAAAGGTTCAAGTACATTACCCAATTTCTGAGCAAGATCCACTAACCCCTGGAAAATACCTGGTGCCACGTTGACACTGAATTGTAGTCTTTTAACCTTGAACACACCCTTGTGTGTGGTAATAGTCTGACACAAAGCAGATTCAGGAGTGACAGGCAACTGCTGGTATGCCTGCGCCAAGTCCAGTTTGGTAAAACAGTGTCCTCCATGAAGTGTAGCCAGTAGGTGACTCATGACTGGCACCGGGTAAGAGTTCGAGTGAATTGTTTTATTTATTGCATTTTTATAATCCGCACAGATGCGGATGTCACCATTGGACTTGATAGCCATGACGATAGGTGTTTCCCACGGAGTTGAGTCCACCAGCTCCAAAATGCCCTGTGCAATCAGTTTATCAAGTTCGGCCTCAATATGGTCCTTTAGTTCAAAAGGCACCTGGCGGGGCTTCAGCCTAATGGGCCGAACAGAAGGGTCAAGTTCGAAATGAATAGGGGGGGCTTGAACGTACCCAGACCCGGGAGGAACACGTCTGAGTAGCAGTCACACATTGACTGAATGGGATCAGCCTCAACCTTCCCAATACCTGAAAAAGCAATTCCCAGGGGCCCAAACCATTGAGTGCCCAAAAGGTTGTTCTTACCTGCCTTGACCACAACAAGGAGCAAGTTGGCCATCAGCGACTTGAACCTCACGTGAAAAGTGCCGATGCCAAGCACAGGGATGTGGTGGCCCTGAACATCACTTAACCTGACCTTGAGGGCCCACAACTTTGGGCAGTCAGCAGGAGGGAGCCGGAAAAACTCCTTCTGCATGATAATCGAGAAGGACAATCCCGAGTCGATTTCCATTTGGAATGGATAACCCTGCAGGTGGACTCCCACAAAGAATCTGTTGGAGACAGCATGAACTCTGGAACTGGAGCTATGGCTGGTGAAGACCTTGGAGATGAGATGCTCCTTGTTGCGGCGAACCTTGTTCCCAGACGGCACCTCAGCACGCTGGCAACACACTCTGGCGATGTGACCCTTTCTCCCACAATTGTGACATTCAGCAGCCTTGAAGGGGCATTGGGTGCAGAGGTGTCTGCTCCCACAACCCTGACATGGCGCAATGGTGCCCTTGGACTGGCCCAAACATCTGTGATGCACTGTGATGCAATGTTGTCCCCCTCTTCGGAGCTGACCGAGGATGCAGACGGGCTGGATGAATGTTGTTGCTGGACAGCTGATCCCTTCTGGACCAGCACTGTGGACATAGCCTGTAGGAACTGGACCCCGGCAATGGCAACCTCAGCCACCTAAGCCTCTTTCAGAACCTGGGCAAACGTCAGAGTGTCCCTTTTCATAAGGCGACGTTGTGTAGCCTTGTCCCTGAGGCCTGCAAGGAGCCTGTCGCAAATAGCAATATCGAGGTTTTCCCATTTGCAGGGAACTGCAACATGGTGGAGAGCGGCAACATACTCAGCTACCGTTTCCCTGGCCTTCTAGTCCCTTCTGTAGAAGGCCACCAGGGCCGGAAAAATTGATGTTTTTGGCTTAAAGTGGTCCCGGAAGATGGTCAAAATGTCTCTCAGAAGGGTATCCTTCAGCAGACTCAGCAGAAGCAGGTCAGTGATAAACTCAAGTGTTGTTAGCCTGCAGTGAGCCAAGAACGTAGCCTTCTGCAACCCCTCGTCTGCAATCTTCTGCGAGATCATGTAGTTGTTGAAATGGACCTTGTACATAGGCCATGAGTCTGGTCTGGACATCTCAAATGGCCTGAATGGAACAGGAATGGCGGCAGCCATTTGAATCCCACCTTCGTCGCCAATGTTGAGTCCGGCACTTAAAAAGTATTCTGACCAGCAGGATCGGGTCAAATACAGTGATTTACTATTCAGCTCATAATACAAGCCTGGGGAACATGTACAAGTGGCCAGCTTATATACAGTGAGAATGGCAGTTACACAGGTTGATACATTTCTGCGGGCTTCCGGGGAAACAGGAAAGTTTGTACTGATGAATCAGCTATTTTGACAGACATTTGAAAATGGCGCCTTTGTAAAAAGACACGCAATTGCACCGTAGACTTTACGGTGCTCAAGTGATTATAACAATTAACGCTTGGACACAACAGAAGGCGCACCTTGATAATATCCCCAAGACTGCGGCAGTCTATTGCAGTCCAGTGTCAAATCCTGCATGTCTCATTTCATACATGCTGCAGGAGATGGCTCCATGATCATAGTGTGTGGGTCACTTCGTGGCAAGCTGGAATCCACCCTAAACACATTCACACCAGTGGCATTCTTCTCTTTTTGTCACCCTTCTTTCACATATCCATCAACTGTGAAAATAATTTTCAGGTGGGGAAATGTTTACTCAGATACAAATAGCAGCTGACGATGATGATATATTGAATGTTTTACATATTGTAAGCCACAGTGAGTATTGCCTGCTCAGAAGGGCAGGGTAGAAATGTAAATAAATGAAACAAATAAACGTTAGGTTGCCCATGCTCAAAAGCCAGTCGTATCTGACTCTAGGGCTCAGTGCTCTTCTCCATTTATAGCCAAAGAGTCAGCAATGTCTGTGTCTGCAGAAGTTTCCATGGACATGTGGCAGGCAGGACTAGAGAAGGAATACTGTTTACTTTCCCACTGAATTGGTACCCATTTATCTACTTGCAATTTCTTGCTTTCGAACTGCTAGGTTGACAGGAGCTGGGACAAAGATGGGAACTCACTCTATCCTGCAGTACTCAGTTCTTCCAGCTAACAAGGTGAGCTTCTTAACCACTGAGCCACCACAGCCCCTAAAATACCAAAGAGTGGAGGGAATTCAACACTGTAAGACATGCAACCTGTCAGGATAATAGGGCTTGTAGTCCCTTCCATAGTATTGTATTGGTTCGCAGTTTCCCCTTTAAGAGTTCCTCTGTGCTATGCCCCAGGTGAATCAGATCACAGAGAGACCTGGCAGTTCTCAACTATTTTAGGAGTGATATCAGTTGAGCATTTTGAGAGGGGCTGATGGTGTCTGTTGGAGCAGCAAGAGGAAAGGATTCCTATGCTCCATGTTTTGCTGGCTTACTTCCTGGCTAGCATACTGAATCAACTTAACTGCTCAACTGGAACTGCTGACTGTGGCTCACTACTATCTCTGGATGTTCCAGTGAAGAGGACTGGTGGCTTCTGCCCATACCTGTCAAGTTTCGGGAAATTTCTGTCAAACCCCTGTATTTTACACTCTTTCCCGCCGTCATCCCGTATTAGTTAGACTGCAGTTAGACTGGAGTTATACTGGAGGCCAGCACAGGATAAGCATAGCTGTCCAGTTTCCCATTTTGGCCTGGAAATTTCCCTTGTTTGACAGAAATTTCCCCAAAACTTGACAGGTATGCTTCTGCCCATGCCACAAGGATACAGCTTACTACTGCCTGGAGGTAACCTCTGCAAGAGACTATTTGGTTTGAAGTATTTGCTTGGACAATTCTAATCTGTTTTGGAGTGCTGCCAATATTGCTGAGAGCCGTTATCTCAAGCCTGTGTTTTTCTCTTGTGTTTTGCCAAGCTGAAGTAAAGCATTTTTCTTTTGCCTTTTACTGCCTGCTTGTCTGTGTGAGATACATCCCAGCTGATGCTGCGTGCCCACAGCTTTGCTGCTTTGCTCTGCTATACACAGCCAAGCCACATTGGTGTACCCCTTTGTACCCCAATACCCCAATACAACCCCATAATTAAGGAGGAGCAAGTGGAACAGAAAATAGTTCAGCTTTGCTATAAAAAGTTACATAAATACTTCAAACAACTGCTGCAGTCAGTAGCAACCCATCTAAAGGACTTGATCCATGAAAGATAACATTAAAATACAGTAGTTAGTCTTTAAGGTGACACATTTTTTTGTCTCTTTGTTTTGTCCCCCACACCCCCTCTAATTTATTGTGTGTTATTTTTCTTTTGGACTAATGCAGAAAAACTAGTGCAAAATGATCTAAACATATTGAAAGATGTATTTCAGTAGGAGGGAAAAGAAGGAAAACTTTTAGTTATTATTTGAACATGCTATTTGCAATTATTCCTATTCTAGGCAGCTTAGATAATATTACAGCCTGACAGATTTTTAAAGTTTAGTATCATTGGTCCTGTCATGCTACTTCCTATCATCTTATGACTTCTGGCCAAACAACAAGCATGGGACGGTCTTCTGGATGGTGGAGACTCCATTTCCCCTCTCTCCTTTTTATTCTTCTGACTATAACTATACATGGTAAATGTAAATAAAGATATCTTTTTTCTACTTTAAATGCTTTCAGAGTGATTTTATCATACAGAGTGCTAGTTTGTTCAGGGGAAACCAAGAAGAGAAGGATTACTGAGACTGAGCTCATCTCTCTGTGTTTTTCTCTGTGGTACTGTTGTTTTATTTCCACCTCATATTCTGTTAACCAATAATCAAAACTCCCCAATATAAAAGTCCCTGCACAAGCAAAATTGTGACATTGTGAGAAGAAGAGGAAGATGAAGAGTATAAATGACATATTTTAACATTTTAAAAAGGCATTGTAGGAATCTCACTTACCCAACTTGAAATGAAAATTCTGAACTCTATATTTTACCATGTTTTAATATGTATACTTCTTGTTTGATATAATATGTATAATGTGTTTTAAATGCTATGCTTGTTATGTTATGATATGATACTGTATGTATAATCTGTTTTAGATGCTATGTTGTTTCTGTGAGCCACCCGGAGTCGTGTTGTTGAGGGGGCAGCATACAAATAATAATAATAATAATAATAATAATAATAATAATAATAATAATAATAATAATAATAATAATAATAATAATAATAATAATAATAATAATAATAATAGCGGATTTGAAAAGGCCGCTATGGTGGCGGGTGGCAGGACTCGCCGTCCCCACCACTGGACTCTGGGGTGAAGAGGCCCTCCAGCCATGGGTGCCAGGATCTCTCCATCTGCTCCTGGGCCCCGCCCCTGGCTGTGCTTGTAAACGCCGCTACGGCAGCGGGTGGCAGGAATTGCCCCATCCCTGAACTCTGGCCTTGGCTAGGGTGAAGAGGCCCTCCAGCCATGGGCACCTCCACCTGCCGACGCTCCTGCCCCCCCTCTCTCCGGGCTTGAAAAGGATGTTATGGCAGTAGGACCTCGCCGCCGCCCTTGAAATTTGCCTGTGGCCAGGGTGGAGAGGCCGTTATAGTATTGTATTGTGTTGTTGTATATTATTATATGCTGTTTTTGTAGATTAAATTTTATATATTGTATTACTGCATACTGTATTTACTGTGTATATTGTTTAATTATCATGTGAGCCGCCCTGAGTCGGGTTCCCTGCATACAAGTGCAAAAATTAAATTAAATTAAATTAAATTAAATTAAATTAAATTAAATTAAATTAAATTATTATTATTATTATTATTATTATTATTATTAATAATAATAATAATAATAATAATAATAATAATAATAATAATAATAATAATAATAAGAAGAAGAAGAAGAAGAAGAAGAAGAAGAAGAAGAAGAAGAAGAAGAATCGGCATTGGGATTGTGACCGTTGGCCGTGGCCGTGACCGTTGTCGTTGTTTCATCATTTTTTTGAAGTTAAAATTTTAATGGCTGAAATCCTGTTGTGTAATTACACAAGTGAAGTAATGTTTGGCAGAGAAATGCCCAAAGTTAAGAAACCTCCATAGAAATTATCTGTTGCCTATACCAAGTCATACAACTCAGCATGCAACAGATAGTGCCTATGGAGATTGCTTACAGCAATTCACATCTAATCCCTTTGTGTAACTGTCCAACAGGATTTCAACTTGCCGCTCTCTCTTTCTCTCTCTCTCTCTGTTTGTATGTGGGTGCATGTTCATACATGTGTATGTAACTCATGTACACAGGTGGAAAGATGTGTTTCCCACCTGTTATCACACCTGAACTGGTGCAGCCTAGAAAACACAGGTTGACTATTATGGCTCAAACTAATGAGGAGAGCAGCACATAAACACCAAAGCTGCAGTTATAAAGGTAAGTAAAATGAATCAATACTCCCAATATCATGAACTCAACATGTTTAAAACTATAATATTTTCCTGTTTGATGGTGTTCCTTTTCTTGCTCACAGTTCTACCTCTCCCCCCTCCCCCATCCAGTGCTTCTCTCTGAGCACATTCCTGTCTTCAAAAAAAAGTTGCACAGAAGTTGTGGTGTTGACAGAGGAAGTAGCAAGTACATTTGGCAACAGGATTGCATTTTAAGGCTAGATGAAACGAATTTGCTCACTCTTGAGTTGACTGTCAATCCAACTGATTACTATACAGTAGAACCCTGTATAATGAAAAAAAAAACCTCCATTCTGTGGAGCATTTCGCTATACTGGTTTTTTCGTTATACGAAGTGCTATTGGCAATGCACCATATAATGAAAAGAAAATGTTGATTATACGAATCACTATTGGTGATACCCCGTACAATGGGGGGGGGGGATTGTTATACAGGGTATTGCCAATATTAATTCGTATAACGAACATTTTTTTTTAATACGGTGCATCACCAATAGCGCAAAAACACTTTGTTGTACGAATTTTTCCTCATATGAAGTATTCGTTATACGAGGTTCCACTATATCCCACTAATTGGCCACACAGCATATGAAGGGAATGTAGAGAAACAATGACTGAGGCAACTTCAAATGGATTATCAAGCCAGCAGGATGAATTAAATACCTATTTTTGTTGGCACTGGCCAGTGTAGGTTTTTTGTGACAGAGGCAAGAGGAGGCCACACACACAAAAAGAAGAAGAGATATATCTTTTAGCTCAGAGGAAACATTCTCAAATTGTAGGGCAGGGTTCACACCATGGGAGATATGGGATTCCTGAGAGGAATGTTAATAACCTTAAGGTTAGATAGATTTCGGTAGGAGGTGGAAACAGTCATGCTCCATGCAAGAAATGCATAAAGGAAACTCTGAACATTTGCTCCAGAGTAAGTAATTGGTATTAGATTTAGAACACATTACAAGGTGGTGACTTATAGTGTTGTTGTTGTTGTTGTTGTTGTTGTTGTTGTTGTTGTTGTTCAGTCACACAGTCGATTCCACCACGCTTTGCAACCCCATGGACCACCGCCCTCCAAGCACCTCTATCCTCCACCATCCTCCTCAACCCACCCAGCTCTGTGCCCACTGTGTCTACAATACCATCCAGCCATCTCATTTTTGGCCACCCCCTTCTTCTTTTGCCCCCCCCACTTTCCCCAGCATCAAGGCTTTCTCAAGCGAGTCCTCTCTTCTCATTTGATGTCCAAAGTACTTAAGTTTCATCTTTACTATTTGACCTTCTAAGGAGCAGTCAGGGTTGATTTCTTCTAAGATTGACCTATTTGTTCTCCTCGCTGTCCAGGGGACTCTCAAAACTCTCCTCCAACACCACATTCCAAAGGCATCTATTCTTCTGCACTCAGCTTTCCTAATAGTCCAACTCTCACAACCATACATTACCCCTGGGAATACCATTGCTTTGACTATGCAAATTTTTGTTTGGAATGTGATATCTCTACTTTTAACTATGTTCCCCAGGTTTCTCATAGCTTGCCTCCCAAGAATCAGTCGCCTTTTTATTTCATGGCTGCAATCACCATTTGCAGTGATCTTGGATCCTAAGAAAGTAAAATCTGTCACTACTTCTACTTCTTCCCCATCTATTTTCCAGGGAGTGATAGTGCCTGTTGCCATTATCTTGGTTTTCTTGATGTTGATTCTCAAGCCAGCTTTTGCACTCTATTCTTTCAACCTAATCAGGAGCTTCTTTAGGTCTTCCTCACTTTCTGCCATTAGGGTAGTATCATCTGCATATCTCAAATTGTTGATGTTTCTCCCAGCAGTTTTGATCCCAAATTGTGATTCCTCCAACCCTGCATTGCGCATTATGTGTTCTGTGTATAAGTTGAATAAGCAGGGCGACAAAATACAGCCTTGTCCTACTCCTTTTCCTATTCCAAACCACTCTATCATTCCATATTCTGTCCTAACTGTTGCTCCTTGACTCATGTACAGATTTCTCATGAGGCATATAAGGTGTTCTGATATTTCTATCTCTTTAACTACTTGCCACATTTTGTTGTGGTCCACACAGTCAAAGCCCTTGGTGTAGTCAAAGAAACAGAATTAGACTTGTTTCAGATATTTCTTTGATTTATCCTTGATCCAATGTATGTTGGCAAAGTGATCTCTAGTTCCCCTGCCTCTTTGGCCAGTGTTTTGTTTCTGTATTGCCAATGTGTGAAAAGGCTAGAGACTGAGAAATAATGACTTCCCTAAGGAAGGTCATCCAGCCAGTTTACAACTGAAGGCTTGTCTACATAGTCTCTTTGGAGTGGGCTGAAGAGGATTGTTAGGAAGTCCAGTATGCCATTTGGTGCAATCCTCACATCTAATGGCATGACCTTAAATGCTCTATTTGGCCCATACCAGCTTTCTGTCAATTTGTCAATATTATGAAGTGGCTTCAGAAGAGACCCACCTCATTATATTGTCAAATTAACACTTCCTCAGTTCCATGGAGGAGCAGAGGGAGTGAAAAAATTAAGCGCATATTTCATATTCATTCAGTCAGTCAGTCAGTCAGTCAGTTAGTTAGTTAGTTAGTCAGTCAGTCAGTCAGTCCATTTCTATACTGCCCATCTGACTTAAATGCCACTCTCTTAGCATTAAGCCTTGACACTAAAAATAAAAATGGAAAACTTCCTCCATATGGCTGTGGGCAGATTCTCAACCAGACCTTTGAAATAAACCAAACAAAAAGCCTCCTGATAGACCCCTCCTATCATTTTTGAGAGGATTTTCAGTTCTCTTTTAGTTTTTTAAAATGGTATAGCATATCTGAGCTGTTCTAATATACGTAAACTTACCCCACCCACATTCCTCTGACCTTTCACAGAGCCAAGGAAATGTTTAATTTGTCAATATCCTGAAATAGTTCTCTTCTGAAGCCACTTATGATATTGGCAAATTCAAGCAGGAAGGCTCACTTTAGATTGTCTCCACCAGTCAAGTTCCAACCAAACCAAAACAGGGTGATCTTATCCACACCAAAAAAAGTAGAAGCCCTTGAAACATTGTGGGCATGAACACTTGTGTGTGTGTGTGTGTGTGTGTGTGTGTGTGTGTAGGGGGGGGGTGTCCAGCTAAGACACCATCTGATCACTTTCTTTAGGAGTGAACCATCCTATCCCTCCAGCAGATCACATAGTGGGCTAAATGCCCATGTAATCACTCTCTAAGATGACATTGGATTTCTTGATTCACAGCTCATGTTTGGCTTGGCAATTCAAATCTAGCTTTTAGCTAGTCATAGTCTCTTTCTTGCTATTTGAAGCTGGCTAGGGAGATTAATGTTGTACAACTGAGGGAAGCCCACAACACGTAGACGCGAGAAATGTTGCAGTGGCAAAGGAGGAGTAGAAGTTGCATCTGTCTAGCCAAATGTATTTTGTTAAAAAAAAAAAATTATAGATCAAAAGCATGTGGGGCAACCTAACTGGTTCTGTACCTCCATTCAGCATAAAGGAAATGAAGGCAAAGTGGCTAGGGAGATGGAGGCAGAAGATACTTCCAATATGCTGTTGTTTACCATATGTTTAAGGATATTGGATGAGCAAAAGACAGATGGTATTATTTAGACTTCAAAGTATGTTTATATGTTCAACTGATTATGGCAACCTAAGACAGACAGCATAAAATATTCCAGTTGATACTGTCAGATTTTCCTTTGTCTAAAAGGTAGATCCATCCAGCCTCCCTTTAAGCATTTAGCTTTTCGGGCAGGTTTCCATTCATATGGATTTTTGGTGATTTCTCCAGAACTATCTCCCTTGCTTAACAATGGACAGCACTTGATTAAAGGTACTTAAATTGTCACAATCTGATCTCTACAACTGGAATAACAGAAAGGCTGCTGGATCTCTAATCTCTGCACAGTTTGAAATGCAAATCACTTGGAGTCTGCTTTCTCTTTTGATAAGTCGGGTTAGGTGGAATTGCTCAGACATTTCATGTACTTCATCCTCTCTAATCACTTAAGATGATCAAAACCAAGTTTCCAAACCCCACCCCCAATCTTTGCTGGCTAAGCACTATAATTCTGTATTAGAGCAATACAATGGGTGTTTCAAAGCATCAGAACAACTTGTGATTTTCTATACATTCTGATTACTGGCAAGCAATTTGTTCTTTTGGGAAGAAAGAAAAAGGCATAGCAAAGGAAGTGCACCAGAAAACTGTTACCATTTTGGCCATGAAACAACTTGATGCATTTTCCTTAAACATTTTCTTTGATATTTATGTATTGATTTTGGATACCACATTCTGTCTGAGATTCCTTGATAGTCCAAAGTGGCAATAGACAAAAACCTCTGATTAGCTCAGAAGAACAACGCTGAATTTACAGTCCCCTAAAAAGTATTGCTCTCTCTCTCTCTCTCTCTCTCTCTCTCCAGTAAAACCCTACTTACAAAAAAGTCAGTTCCGTAGGCATTTGCTTAAATTGGTTTTTTATGTAACTTGAAGCAAACCCATAGGGAAAATAGTACATGAAATGTACGGCATAGACATTAAAGATTTTTCACAAGGACCTCCTCTGTCCTTGTTGGAATACATGCAGGCCAACACAAGGCATATTTGCTGACTTCAGTGAGAAAAGATACATAGAATGTAAAGCCAATGTATTGTGTCTTAAGCTTTAAAATGAAGAGTCCAATGAGCAGTGATTCAAACAATGATGCAATGGTTTATTCACAACTCTTGGAACAATACTACAGCTTAAATAGACATGAGTCTAGACATGAGTTGGCTGCACTTGCTCTGCTATTCTGATATCCAGGATTAGTTCTGCACCTGCTGAAGGTACTCTACACATGTGTGTGCCATGCGAGCATGCGAACCAAGAGCCAACACCCTATTTGCAAGCGACGCCTATATAGCATCCGAGCAGCCGTTACCCAATGCTACAAGGTAGCAACCCTTTTGGACAACCTTAGTTAACCAATCAGTAATGCTATATTTAAGCCCTGACGAATCCCTGCTAGGATCCAAAATAGTACCCAATCAGATATAACACATTTGCATAAGGGTACAACTTGAACCAGGGAAGACGCGCCAAAATTACGCATGCACACACGGATATACGGATGTATAATATCATTTGTTGGGCGCCTTTCGGCTGATGAGAGAAACAAAGGCAGCTTACAATGTTAAAACAAGTAAATAAAAATGCAATTAATTTCACATTAAAAACAATAAAATTATAATTATAATAAAAATCCATTATGTAATTAAAGCATTTAAAACTATAAAAGCCAACTTACTTAGCTAAAAACCAGCATCCAGAGACTCAATTATGATTATTAAAATATCTGCATCAGCACAGTACTGAGTGAATTCCATCCATCTGCTATTCAAAGGAAAGGCTGCAGATTCTTAGAATGTGTGTAAAAATTATGAGTAGGAAAAATATATAACAAACTGCAACTGCCTCATATGAAATCTTGTAAGAAGGTATTATTTTCCAAAACTGCATTTCCAGAAGAAATATAACAAAATCCAACTACATTGTCAAAACACTGCCAATAGCCTTTATGTGCTGATATACTGTAGTTAATGAGGTCTAATGCCACGACGAAATAAGCAGGTTATACAGCACTCCTGGCTATATTTGTAGGCAAGCAGCACCAGCATGACAGGAATAAGGATGCACAAAAGGTGTTTGAAAAATGGCAAGGGGTGATTCCTGAAAAGGAAAACAAAAAGAAAGAGAATAGCAAATTACTGGGGGAAAACATCTTTACCTTCTTAACTGTATCCATTATGTATATTGAGAATGCCAGACTGTTTTTCACTTAGAACTTTGACACATTAGGGCTAGGGCCAGATTTAGTCATACAGCACCATTAAATAAATGGAACATCAGGTAGTCATGACTAATGTAAGCCACTAATATCTCTAGGTCTGCCTGAAGTATGAATGAGTCTGTGTCAATCCTATGGCATGTGATGACCAGTTCTGATTTAAATCAGTGGAATCATTATAGTTGGAAGAAGAACATCAGTTGCTGGGAACCAACAACATAATGTGTTAACCTAGAAGCCCTTTGGCAGATTACAATTGTGTTCACTGTGCACAGAGAAGAGGATCCTAAGGAGAAGAGGTTGTTTGGATAACCGAATAAGATTGGGGGTGGGGGAACCCACTATGTTGGAGACAAAATGGCTGAGGAGGTAGTGTTTATATGAGCAACCCATAGCTTCCAATATCAAATACCTTTTGATTCAAGGGAACAGCTCATCATCATCATCATCATCATCATCATCATCATCATCATCATCATCATCATCATCATTATTATTATTATTATTATTATTATTATTATTATTATTATTATTATTATTATTATTATTTTACAATTTTACAAATTGATATATTCTCCAGAAAAACCCACCTTAATTTATGAGAGCCATGCAAGCAGCAATCTTTCTACTACCTCAGTCCTTGTGTTTTTTTATACCAGAGATTCTCAACCTACGGCTTGTGGGCTGGATACGGCCCACGGCACCATTTCATGTGGCCCCTCAACTGCCTCCACCACACCAGGAAGTGCCATCTGGTGGAGGAAGGGCAAAATGGTCGTCTGGCCCCCAAAGCTATCTGAGGGAGAAAGACCCAGCCCCCGCTTAAAAAGGTTGACACCACATGGTTTATACCGAGGCTCCAAACACCCAATCTGTGTGTTGACTTTTCAGTCCTGGTCCTCTCTCTGAGATAGTAGAATTTGGAGCTGAGCTTTATTTTATTTTCAGTCAGTAACAGAAATATGAGGAAGCTTCAAACCATAGAATTTAAATACCTGTAATACAAGATGATGTTCTTTATCCTTGTCATTAAAGTCTACAGGCAAGGGGAGAGATAAAAAAGAAAGCAAAGGTGAATATCGGTTTTCAAACACACTGTGATAGTAGCACAAAATTATAGTAGAGCACATATAACATGTCTCTCTCATATCCAACTGTATCATGCAAAAATGTTGTAGCTGGTGCTCAGTTTTCAGCAACAACTTTGGCAAGAATAACACTTGAAGAGAATGGCTTTTGGGGGCTATAACTGGCCATCCTGGCTGCATGTTTCTGGGAGCTGAAGTCCAAAATAGCAATCAGCAATTACCGTAAAACCTCTACATATGAAAAATTTGTATGTCGAAAACACATTGCATTATCAGAAGAGGCTACTAGATGTCACCGTATTTTTTTGTATGTTGAATTTTTCCTATTAAAAAATTGTGTGTTGATTTTTTTAAAGCCAGGATTTCTATGTGTATGTTGAATTTTTTGTAAGTCAAACTGTTTGTATGTCGGGGTTCTACTGTACATTTATATACCACCTGATAGCACTTAGTGCATTCTCTGGACGGTTCACGGGTTAGTTAGCATTTCCCCCAAAATTGCTGGGTATTTTATCAACCTTGGAAGAATGGAAGGCTGAGTCTATCTTGACCTCTATCAGGATCGAACTCACAACATTTTGGCTGCAGTACAGCAGTTTAATCACTGCACCAACAGGGCTCTGTATCTTCAAAAAAAGTATCTTCAACTTTAAGCAGGAACCTTAGCAGCTGCAGGGCTGACTCCAATGGATGGAGGTTACTGTTATCATAGTATTGGGAAGGAGCCTATCTCTGAATTTAAAGGATTGTTTTAAGTGGTTATCTAGGGTTGTTTTATTTTGCTCTTCAGGTTCTTTTACACCCCCACTTGGAAATGTCAGAATTTGAACCTGGGATTTTCTACATGAAATGTGCTCATTCACAGACCTTATTCTTAAATTATGTTTCCATTCCCCCCTGGCTTATTTCTATGATGTGAGGAGCAAAATGCTTGCAAATTTACAATAACTGGTGAGGCTGCAGAAGGCAAAGAAGATGGGAATTTCAAGGGCCTTTTGACTGCTGCACAAATGTGTACCACTCTCTTCCCATTACTGGCCTTTACTATCCTTCTCATTTTATGGTTCTTTCCTCTTTTCCCAGATTCGGATGCCTTTCTTTTCCTATTCATTACCTTTTTGCCTTCCCACTCCCTGATTCCCATCCACAGCAATATATTTTTAATTGAAATACATCAACTCTGAAAACTGAATGAATAGGTTATATTGCAACTTGACTTATACTGCAGTCCTACACATGTTTACTTAGAACAGGGATTCTCAACCTGCAACCTGTGGGCCGGATGCAGCCCATGGTGCCATTTTATGTGGACACCCCCCCAACTGCCTCCACCACACCAAGAAGTGTCATGTGGTGGAGGAAGGGCAAAATGGCTGCCCAGCCCCTGAAGCTGTCTGAGGGAGCATGACCTGGCCCCCAGCTTTAAAAGGTTGAGAACTCCTGATTTAGAAGTTAACAATCTTGCACTCAATTATACTTACTCTACGGCTGGAACTACATGTTTGCAGATAAGCTGCAACCTGCTTTATACAGTGCATTATCTGCAAACTAGAGAAAACCACGAGACACACATCTGTTTTGTTGTGTGTGTTTCACACGGCTGGATGGCAGCATTGGCGGCTGAGAAGTGTATTGGTGGTAGCAGTGGCAATGGTGGGGTCCACAGTGGAAACCCTACTACATTATAAAATGTTCCATATTAGACACCATTTTAAACTGTGCAAGGCTTAGAATAGATCGTGTGGTACACCAAAAGTCATCCTGCATTCCATCTTTTTGTCCCAGGTGTTTAACAATGGCCTAAGTAAGTGGATATACAATTTCCTAAATTATATAATTATTCTAGCAACAAACCTCTGTTTTAATGGACAGAATCTGGACTAAACACTGGTCCTTGTATCAGTTACCTTTCCTAACAAGAGTTTGCATTGGTGGCATGGAAAAATATTATCTCTACTCCTGCTTTTGGAAAAATAAATATCCATACTGAGACATTTTTTAAAAGTTAATTTGAAAGCATGACCAGGGAGCACATTGTAAGTTCTGCCTCCTGCCTTTTGCTGCCTTTATGTGAAGGACAGTCAGGAAATAAGACCATTTGTCCATATAGTCAAGAGCCCTGATTGTTCAGGATGGCCAAACTGGAAATATACCTTATTGTAGTGAAGGGAAAGGTGAGTAAGGGAACCTGAAAGCAAACTTACAAGGAAGTTAGCCTCTGTTACAAACCTTGATTTCTAGCAGGATCACCCAAGGCTAAATGGTGAAAGCTCAGATGCCAGATTAAGATGCATTAACCTTCTTCAAGAATTAATGGTCATATTAGTAGAAGATAATTGATAGTTTCAAAGGTGACTGAGGTAGGGAAATTCTTGGAGGACAACCACTGGGCTGTGGAAATGGGAAGTGACACTAGCAAAGGATATTTCATAAACAACAAAAATGACACTCAAGATAGTTTCTGTGAGAAGGCCATCATAAACTGCTTTTGACTGTTTTATACATTGCAAACTCTCCAATAGGATAATGAAATGAAACAAGAGATAGCAGTGGAAGATGAAACTTTGAGGCCAGAAGGCACTCAATCAACTCCTAGGGAACAGCAAAGGACAAGCACACTAATGAAGTCACTAATGAAGCACCTGGACAAAAGCCAAAAAAATTAGCAATTTGGTGATGCAAACAGAGGTAAAAGGAATGTCCATCCCTGCACAGTGTATATGAGTTACTATATATACTCAAGTATAAGTTGGGTTTTTTAGCCCCCAAAATGAGGTTCAAAAATGAGAATCGACCTATACTCAGGTCAATGTAAACACTCAAAAACATGCCCATACAAATGCCTAAATTAATTAATTTTACCATATTTTCATGTATTTTAATTATTGGAACTCACTAGCAGCTGCTGCATTTTCCACCCCTGACTTGGTTCAATCTAGTTTCCTAGTTTTAGAGGTACAAATTAGGTACCTTGAATTATATACGGGACGACTTATAGTCGAGTATATATGGTAAGCCAAGTTCAAAATTATGCAAACAAGAAATTGAATCATTAAATGGGGTGTTGACATCATGTGCCCTCTTTAGTCAATTTTTGTGATTTCTCAAGAGCCCCCAATGACTTTCTACAATCTACCTTACCCATAACTACATTGAAACTGACCGCGAAAAAATCTTTAGTATAATTTATTTTGCATTAACTTTGCCATGCCTTAAAGAGGAAATTTATTGTGCACCAAAGCAGGATGTGCTGATAGCCATACATGGTTGGAACACAAAATGGGAAAATAAAATAGAATTAAGCTTAAAAGGTAAAAGTCACCTTTGCTCAAAAGGCAGTCATATTCAACCCTAGGGTTTAGTGCTCATCTCCATTTACAGCCAAAGAGCAAGCACTGTCTGCATCTGCAGATGTTTCTGTGGACACGTGGCAGGCATGACTAGACACCGGAGTGCATGGAATGCTGTTTACCTTCCCACTGAAGTGGTCCCTATTTATCTACTTGCAATTTCTTGCTTTCGAACTGCTAGGTTGGCAGGAGCTAGGACAGAGACGGGAGCTCATTGCAGGCGCACCCCCCCAATGATGGACTCAGACACAAATGAAAGTGGATAACGGCATGGGCCACATTTATTGATTCAAGCCCTAGTCCGAATTATAAATTTCTATTGGTAAAACGACCAATCATAATTCTTAAGGCAAGCAGGCCGAAGTAACACTGGTAAGGTACCACCCAAAATTGCCAACGGCAATTGTTACAATGTATCTATTTGTATCAATTTGTTTGTTGACAACAAACAAATTGTTGACCATAGTCAATATCTAACTAATGACCCCACCCTCTGATGTGTATCCGCAAAATCAGGGGGTGATTCCAGCTGTCTAGTGGTAACCATCACCCCCTCGCCTGGTTCATCGTTGACCGGACAACGTTTAAACAACTTATGCCTATCTAGTGTTGTCCAGTCAATTGCGAACCTGCCGGATACCTGTGGGTCATATATGTTTACCTTACCAGTGCTACCCGCCAATGTGACCAAAGTCAACAGTAGCACAGACAAACCCCTATATCAAACCATAGCAACAGTGTGGGATGGGCGAAAAAGCCAGGACTCAAAGGCCAATTGCGAGTCCCAGCCAAAAATTCCCACCCGGCCCCGAAGCGACCAAGAAATCACACTGTTAACTAGGGAGGGGGTGGAGGGGAAAAACTTTTCCGCTCCGTCGGTTCGCCAAAATGGCAGCACGGCTGCCTCGTGGCCAGCCCCTTTTATTAGGGTGCTGGCCACGCCCCTAACTACCCGGATGGTTTCGTCCGGTGGGGGCCCCCCGCAAAGAGTGCGGCGGCCATTTTGGCGCCGCGCTTCCATTGCAGGCGCACCCCCCCAATGATGGACTCAGACACAAATGAAAGTGGATAACGGCATGGGCCACATTTATTGATTCAAGCCCTAGTCCGAATTATAAATTTCTATTGGTAAAACGACCAATCATAATTCTTAAGGCAAGCAGGCCGAAGTAACACTGGTAAGGTACCACTCAAAATTGCCAACGGCAATTGTTACAATGTATCTATTTGTATCAATTTGTTTGTTGACAACAAACAAATTGTTGACCGTAGTCAATATCTAACTAATGACCCCACCCTCTGACGTGTATCCGCAAAATCAGGGGGTGATTCCAGCTGTCTAGTGGTAACCATCACCCCCTTGCCTGGTTCATCGTTGACCGGACAACGTTTAAACAACTTATGCCTATCTAGTGTTGTCCAGTCAATTGC
Source organism: Bradypodion ventrale (assembly GCA_035047345.1). NCBI lineage: Eukaryota > Metazoa > Chordata > Lepidosauria > Squamata > Chamaeleonidae > Bradypodion > Bradypodion ventrale. The sequence continues at coordinate 67,597,447 of JAWDJE010000006.1, read as the reverse complement.
GAACCTGCCGGATACCTGTGGGTCATAAATGTTTACCTTACCAGTGCTACCCGCCACCCGGAGAGGCTTCAATAAAGGCTCGACGCCCCCCCCAAGACCGTCAGCTCGGTCGACAGGCCTGCTCGCCAATCACTCAGCAGGAGGTCCAAACCTCCTCGCGACAGATGGGCCCCCTCCCCTGAATAAAGCTCATAATTTTGCAGACTGATGATGGGGAGGCGAATGACGCGTTCCCAACACATATCAAAAAGGAACCGGGCAATAGCCCTGGAGCGACGAGCCCGGTCAAGCGCCTGGAGGCGAAACGCTCCCCTGTAAGCGTACTGCGGTATCATGTCCGACCAATGAGGGGTGTGGCAGGCCACACATAATGCGAGTAGGCCAGGTGACTGCAAATCGCAAGCTTCCGCGATAGGCCAGTGACCTGTCCGAAACCATTGCCCCCAAGGTGAATAACCAGGACATCAGGTGAGTCAGCATCCCTGATGTAGAAAAGGAATGGCAACAGTTCCCGCCATAACATGCCGCGCTTACCATACCACCTGAGATGTGCGGATGCACCCAGTCCCAGTCGGGGTCCCACTCTGTCGCCGCAGCGTAACGCGCTGCCCTGTGCAGCGAAACGCGCTGCCCTGTGCAGCATAATGCGCTGCCCTGTGCACGTGGCAACGGCCCACCAGCCCTACTGTCACCGGTGTAAAACGACACCCAGGGTCTGTCAAGGAAAAAAGGGGGGTGGGAAACATTGCAGTGACTAAACTGGCACTCACGGTTGAAGAGGGTGAACACAAAACTGAAAACAATGTGATCCCCACCTTCCCATGCGGCGTATTTCAGCCCCAGAGTACCCAAAAGTAGCTGCAGTAGAAACCACCCCCATCCTGCAGGAATGGCTGAGTGAGGGGAGACCCACCCTGGTGACAGAAAAACGGGGCATGGTGCGTGCCACACAGTGCAAGAAACTCCTGTAGGGCACCAACCGGACAGATGTCTTCCAAGGAACATCGTAGCAGTATTACTCAACTGCCTACGCCGTGCTGATCTGTTTTAGAGGAGCGTATCCTCAACTGAGCCCAATCATAGCAACATAGACATCTTCGAGTTCCAGTGCCCTACGACTTGCATCCGCCTTAGACAGCATCATAAGCTCGCTGATGCGGAGCGCTCCAAAAAAGGCCACCGTTGTAGCCGCACGAAACAGGGCTGCCTCATACCTATCTAAACATAGGTCATGCCAGCCTCGTGCCAGTTGGGTAAGTACCCCAGGGGAAATTGGGTGACGGTCGTCCAGGCAACGCCCACGTTCCCGCACCCCCCTCCAAAACATGTCTCACACGGAAATCAGCGGTACTGTCCGCGTGACCTCCCACCTTGGCCATAAAAGCCAGCGCTGATAGCCTAGATGCCATGGTGCGGGGTGCCGGGCCCTGGGCGTGCTGGTAAACCATGAAACGGAGGATGTGGGCCACTGGGATCGGCCAGGTACCTGGCAGGCGAGATTGGGAACAAAAGGTCCGAAATGCAACCAACGCGTGGTGATACGCCTTACGCGTGCGTGGCGCCAGTGACATGCCTATCACCCGGTTCACCTCTCCTTGCCAATGGTCCATATCTCCTGCAGTAGTGGCGAGGGAAATTCCTCCGCATCCGGAGCCAAGGCACGGAACCGGGAGATCTGCAGGCGGGACAAAGTGTCAGCAATATCATTATTCACCCCCGGGACATGCCTGGCCCTGAACAGTACATTGAGGAGCAGGCTGCGCAATACAAACTGGCACACAAGATCCATGACCCTGGGAGATTTAAAGGTCTGTGAGTTGACAATGTGGCCAACAGCCGCATTGTCACACCAGAAATGCACCACAGAGTTGGCCCACTCTTCACCCCATAGCATCAAGGCCCCCAGTATGGGAAAAAATTCCAAATATGTGAGATCCCTCAGGCGACCCGTGCCTGACCAGGCTGGTGGCCATCCACCATATGCCCACTTCCCATTGAAGTACATCCCATAACCAAGGGATCCCGAGGCATCAGACTGAATTTGAAATTGGGGCGAAGCCAGGAGGTCAGACCTCCAAAATGAGACCCCATTGAACTCCCTCAGGAACTGGAGCCATACGTGCAGATCTGCCCTGATGCCCCGTGTCAATCTCGCCCTATGATGGGGCCTGGATAAGCCTGCCATGGTGTCGCACGAGCGCTGAGCAAATGCCCTGCCAGGTGCGACCACCCTGCAAGCGAAATTGAAATGTCCATGTGGCACCTACAATCCCCGAAGGGATGCCTTGCGCTTAGCCAGCAAGTCCGATATAAGGGCCACTATCCTTGACACCTTGTCTGCGGGCAACCTAGACGCCTGCGCTACCGTGTCAATTTCTACCCCCAGGAATATTAACTTATTAGATGGGCCTTCGGTCTTTTCGGGCGCTAAAGGGACACCGAGTTCCTCCATTAGCGTCTGAAATGTGTTGAGGAGACGTGTGCACGTGTCCCAGCCCCGTTCACCCCCGAATAAAAAGTCATCCAGGTAATGGGCTACAGACCGAGACCCTGACCTACGGACAAATGCCCACTGCAGGAAGGTACTGAAACGCTCGAAAGCCGAGCAGGATATGGAACAGCCGAATGGCATGGCTTTGTCAAAATAATATTCACCCCGGAATTTGAAACCCAGCAACTCGAAGTCACCCGGGTGCACGTGCAAAGGCGAAACGCCGACTTAATGTCACACTTAGCCAACAGTGCACCCGGGCCACATGAGCGCACCATGCGCAATGCCTGGTCAAAGGATGTATACCCGACAGAACAAAGGTCATCAGGGATAGCATCATTGACCGAGTGGCCGGCTGGGTAGGACAAATGGTGAATCAGGCGGAACTCGCCCGGGGACTTCTTGGGCACTAGCCCTAGCGGAGACACTGTAAGGTTGTGGAACGGGGGTGCGGGGAAAGGGCCAGCGACCCTGCCCGCAGCAATCTCCTTATTAATGCTGGCGGCAGCCACCTCCTCCCTTCCCCTAAGTGACGAAAGGTTAGGTGCATCATGCGGTGACCTATCCCCCGTGAAAGGAATATGAAAACCCAGTTGAAAACCCTGAAGGAGGTACACAGCGTCTGCTCTCCTCGGGTACAATGCGAGCCAACTCTCCAGCATGTCGACATTAATCGGGAAGGGGGCCTTTTGGTGAACCCGCTCCCTCCATGGCAGTCTTACCTGCCCCTTGTCCGCCCCTACCCCTGCCCCCATATCCTCCCGGCCTGGGACAGGCGGAGGCAGCATGGGGGCCAGAACAAGAGGGGCACTCATGCTTGTACTTGCAATTTTTCCTATTACAAGAACCATTGGACGAGAAGGTCCAGCACAGCAGGCGGGCTGGAACCCCCTGTCCCGCCACTTGGTGGGGTACCTGTACCGGGGCCGCTCGTTGGACCGCATGTCCACAACGGTATCTCTCCCCAGGCGCCGGGCGCGTGGGGGTCATATACAGAAGCCACAGCTCCTGGCAGGGCTCATCCCACCTCATCTCTGGGTGCAGTGTAATCCTCATGCTGAATTCCTCGTCGTAAGCCAGCCATGACGGACCCGGGAAGTCACCATAGCCCGGTAAATATTGTCCAGATACTGGACCATAGGGATAGCCAAATCCGGCCTAGCCCTGAGGTAAACGGCCATGTAAATCAGGTACGCTGGCAACCAATTTGCCCACGTGCGTGGCGGCTTACGACGACGTGCCTGCTCCTCATCCTTCTCGTCCAGCCCTTCCCTCTCTTCCTTGGTCGGCTCCCTATTTAGCAAGGAGAAGATATCTACATACTCGCCCCTCCAAATCTTTTCCTTGGTAGACTGGGCCAAATGGTCCCCCAAGGGCAAGGAATACCCTGCTGTTGGCAAAGCCGACACCGGCACTGAGGGAACTACGGGCGAAGGAAAATGAACCTGAGCCAGCCCGGGGATCCCCAACACATTTTCAGCACATTGGGGGCACCACCCCGACCCAGGCCCTGTGTCACAGGCAAAGTCGCTGGGTGGGCCGGGGGCCATTGGGCCGCCGGGCCACCCGCGCGAGGCCAAGGCCATTGAACAGCCCCCCCAAGGAAGTCAGTTGTGTGGGTGCATTAGCTTGGACTGCATACTCACCCGCTGCACCCCCGCGGGCCGCCCCCACCGGGGGTTCCGGCCCGCTGGGGGCGTTGGAGCTCACGACCGAAGCTGAGCTCGTCGACGGGGCCAGACCAACACCAGACTGCTGCACCTGTGGGGTGGGGAGCTGCGAGGCAGTGGCCCACCACCGGCCCGCGCGCCTCAGGCGGCTCAACCCGACCCATCGCCGGCCGCTGTTCGGCGGCCAAAGGGGGCACCTGAAAACCTAGAGACACCCTTGTTTGGTTGGCCCTTGCCAAGGACGCTTCAAGGGCCGCCACCTGGGCCAGGAGGGCCTCCACATCGACATAGGCCCCGGCCCCAACAGGGGGCAATTGGGCAACCGGCCCATAATTCACGGGTACCTGTCCAGGTCCCTGAGCCCCAGGGGCCAGATAAGGCCAAGAGCCCATGCTCAGGCCCTGGGGAGCCGTGGGAACGCCCTGCAAAGGCAGGGAACCCAACCACCCTCCGTGGCTCGCACCCCCCATAGGGAATAGCGCACCCGGGCAAGAGGGCCCCGCCGCACAGACCATGGCAGGGGCCAAGGGCCGAGGCCCCGTCCGGGGCAGCAGGTATGCTCCGCGCATCAGGCCAAGGAGCTACCGATCCCATCCCACCGTTCCCGGTGGGGTCTGCTAAAGGTGGCTGCGGAACGGGCGCAGTCGCGGTCCTCCGACCCGGCTGCCGCCTCCGCGCCGATCGAGCCACGTTCGCGGCTGCCTTCTTCTTCGAGGGCATGGCTAAGGTAGCTAGGAAGCCTAAAACAAGAAAAAGCTGCCCGAAAAGGCTTCCCCCAAGAGGACACGAGCGACGGAGGTAAGGAGGAAAGAAAAACTTCTCCGCTCCATCGGTTCGCCAAAATGGCAGCACGGCTGCCTCGTGGCCAGCCCCTTTTATTAGGGTGCTGGCCACGCCCCTAACTACCCGGATGGTTTCGTCCGGTGGGGGGGGGCCCGCAAAGAGCGCGGCGGCCATTTTGGCGCCGCGCTTCCATTCTGTCATGCAGCACTCAAGTCATGAACTACCAACCCACCTTTCAGTTGTCAAGTTCAGCTTCTTAACCACTAAACCACTACAGAACCAAGTATAGAGAATAAAAAAGAAAGTAGAAGAGCAAATAATGTTGATTTGTTTCTTGCAAACACTGTTCAAACAACCTAACACATGTTTATACACATGGACATCACTAGATGGCCAAACAAAAATCAAATAGACTGTATAATTGGAAGAAGAGAGAATGTTGTTCCTTCTACAAAAACAAGAGTATGAGTGGACCATTAACTGTTAAATATAAAAAATTACAGTGGTACCTCGCTTAAAGAGCATAATGCATTAGACGGGATTGCTCTTTAAGCGAGTTTGCTCTTTAAGTGAAACACCATTGTAAGTGACCAATTGTGACTTCTGGTGGGGGGATTGTGAACCCTGATTTGTTGTTTAGCAAGTTTTTGGTTGGTTTTAGTTGTTAAGCGAGGCGACCATTCAGAGAAAATTCTGCTCTTTAGGGCGAGTTAGTCTCTAAGCAAGGTGCTCTTTATGTGAGGTTTTACTGTACAGTAAAGCTGAAGAAAATTTGGTAACATTACCAAAGCATAAACCAAATAACCTTTGTGAAAGATTTAAAAGTATGCAAAGAACAGAGTTACATTACTAAACTCATTTGACTGCAGAAGAACTGTGAATGAAATAAGAGATATTACAAAAAGACAATTCATGTAGTAAAAAAATGACCACGAATACTCTTAAAATTATTAATGACAGACAAAAAGCAAAAATAAAAAGTGGCAGAATCCTAAATGCAACTTTTTGTGACTTGCAGCTACTGGCAAAGCTAGAGATTATAATAATCATTACAAAAAATATATCTAGAAAACACCCCACCTCATAAAACAATAGATCTCTTTCCTAAGATCCCAAAAATCCATTAAAGAATTTCAGAATACAATAAGTAGGTGCTTTTGACTGAGCACAGCATGAAATGGTAAGGATTGTTCTGAAAGAAAGTGATATATTGGATTATCTCAATGTGTATCCTGTATCCAAGGGGCTATTGTTAGGACAAAATATGGAGAAATGTTTTCCCTTTGGCAGAATATTGGATAAGAACATATTTGTCTATCTATTCAATCTATATGCAGAACAGCATACAAAAATTGGATGAGGATTAAAGATAGCGGTTGCCCTTGCTCAAAAGTCAGTCATGTCCAACTCTAGAGTTCATTGTTTATCTCTGTTTATAGCTAAAAAGCACACACTGTCTGTGTCTGGAATTCTGTTTAGCTTCCCACCGAAGTGGTCCCTATTTGTCTATTTGCAATTTCTTGCTTTATAACTGCTAAATTGGCAGGAGCTGGGACAGAGATGGGAGCTCACTACCTCGTGAGGTCTCGAACTGTTGACCTGTCGACTTTTGAATATCCAAGTTCAGTGTCTTAAGCCCTTAGCCACTGCAGTCCCTGAATGAGGATTAGGAAAGGACAAATGAAAAAGCTGTGCAAGAAACATCAATAATTTTAAGATGTACAGATGATGGCATATAATGTGGGGTAATAACAATACTATGAGAAAACTATTGGTGGTTTTTAAAAAGTGAAAAAGCAGGGTTACAGCTGAAGGCAGAAATGACTGGAGAAGAATTAGAATGTTTTGTGGATAATTGAAAAATCAAAAAGCTTTGGAAGAGCAACTGTGGAGAAACAGGAAAATCCGTATGTATGAGGATATATAATTGGGATTTCATGCCAATATCATCCGTCCTATGTTATTTTCAGTTACTCTGTATAGATGTGAAAGCCAGTCAGTGGAGAGTACTGATGGGAGTAAAACAGAGCCATTCAACATGTAGTATTAGACATGCCTTTTACAGATACTGTGGACTGCTAGAGAGAGAGAGATCATGGGTTCTAGTTCAAATCAATCCTGAACTTCCATTAGAAACTAAAATAATTAAACTAAGTCTATTGCATTTTTGACACCTTAAGAGAAGACAAGACTTTCTGGAAAAGAGCAATAATGCAAGGAAAGCAGAAGGCAGTTGGAATATGGTATGGATTAATTCAATAAAGGAAGCCATGGTCTTTAGTTTGCCATACCCAGAGAAGTCTGTTAATGACTTTGAAGGTCATTAATTCGTAGGGTCTTTATAAGTCTCTATAATTTTATGGCACATAACAAAATCACAGGTGTAGTAGAATATTTCTTCCACACAAAGTCTTCCTGGGAAGGCAGCTGCAGGTTGCAGGTACAGGTAAGATGAGACTGCAACTCTCTCCTTGCTCACACTTTCAAATTAACCTTTTCTTTGAATGCCTAAATAAAGTTTATTAAAAAGCAGAAAGAAATATGAAACTCATAAATTGTTACTTAGTATCATTAACTACTGAGGATTATTCTTTTTTACTCTTCTGTGTACCTTTTCTGGTTGAAAAGTGATTGGTTGGGGCGCAGAAAGTTCTTCTTGCTCATAGTTGGTTTCCATGTCCTCTGTGATAGAATATAATCTTCTTCTGGTTAAATTGCGCTTGATTTTCTCCAGGGAATCTCTAGGGCTCATAGACCATTCTGGCACTTTAAGCCAGTCCATATTGTTGTCCCTGGATGCTGCCTGATTTCTCCGTCTAATATTGCCCATAGATGTCATTAAGAATGCCTGCACATCGTCTCTGGGGACCTCTTGGAAAATATCGATGGTTGTTTCAAGCCATCTCTTTACATCTTCTCTAGCTTCTTCAGGACATATTTCATGGAGGTTTGAGAGAGAATTTTCAAGCCATTTCTTCAGGTCCTCTTTTGGTATTTCAGGATTTTTCTGGAGGTATTCCAAGGTTTCTGAAAGCCATTCTTCAACATTTCGTTGGGATGCTTCATCTCTGAGTCTATGTATGGTTTCTTCAAGCCATTTCTCCACATCCATTATGGGTTCTTTAGGACCTTCCTCTCTAAAACGCTGTATACATGCTTTAAGCCATTCTTGCGAACTTACTTCAGATGCATCAGGACTCAGCTGCTGGAGGTCCATTAGAGATGCCTGAAGCCATTCTTTCACATCATGTTTAGATGTTTCAGGGCATGTCTCACCAAGTTTTTGCATGGATGTTTCAAGCCATTGTTGCAGGCTCTGTGAGGATTTATCAAATCCTGCATCTTCAAGAGTTTTCATTGATGTTTCAAGCCATTTTTGCACCCTGATTCTGGAAGCTGCCTCATTGACATCTTTTATGGATTTTCCAAGCCATTCTTTCACACTGAGATCATGTGTCTTAGGACCTTCATCTACTATTTTCATAATTGAAGTTATTAGATAATCCTCTAGGTTCTGTCCAGAGGCTTCTGGATCTCCATCATGTAATTTCTTTATAGCTGCTTCAAGCCACTCCCTCATGTCCTCTCGGGATTCTTCAGGAGAGTTCTTGTCAAGGTTTTTTAAAGATTCTTCAAGCCATTCCTGCACATTCTGTCCAGATGCATAAAGACCTCCATCTGTGATGTGTTTTAAGGAGGTTTCAAGCCATTTTGACACATTCAGTTTAGAGTTTTCTTGCTTTTTTACAATGCATAAATCTTCCACACGTAAATGAGATACACCTGGTGCATCTGAAGCATTCTGTAAAGGTGGTTTCATGGATGATTTAGACAATTCCTGTATGTTCTGTTTTGATTCTTCTTCTTGCAAGCTTTTCAAAGATTGTTCAAACCATTCCTGTACACGTAGACAAGATGCTTCGGGCTCGTCCTCTTGGAGATTTTTAATGGATGTTTCAAGCCATAACTTTACATCCTGTCTGAATGTTTCAGGACCTACATCTTTAAGATTTGTTACAGATTCACTAAGCCATTCCTGCAGGCTCTTTTGGGCTATTTCAGGAGTTTTCTGTTTAAGGCTTTTAATGGATTCTTGAAGCCACTGATGCACATTCTTTCTGGATGATTTAGAGCCTCTTGCTTTGAGATTCTCCAAGGATTCTTGAAGCCACCCTTTATTTATGTATTTTTTGGAATGATGTGCTTCCATGAGATCTTGTATGCTTTTGATGGATGCTTCAAGCCATTCTTCCACACTCAAATGGAATGTGTCAGATCCTTCCTCTTTCAGATGATTCATGGATACTTCAAGCCATTCTTTCACATCCTGGCTAGAGGCTGCAGAACATTCCTTTTCAAGATTGTTAAAGGACTCTGTAAGCCATTCTTCCAGCCTCTTTGTTAATGCTTCAGACCCTTTCTGTTTGAGTCTTTCCATAGATCCTTGAAGCCATCTCAGGACATTCTCTTTGGCTGCTTCAATATCTCTCTTTTTATTTTTTTCTATGAAAGCTTCAAGCCATCCCCTGCTTAGCTTTTCAAAATTTGCATGCTTTTTCTGTTTGTTTCCTGTGTCATCTCCAGGTTTTTTAATATCACTTGTTTGCCATATGTACACATAGCTTTTCTTGCCTGTTCTGTTCATTTGCGATCCTAGATGGTCCACGTCTATTTCACACATCCATGACCCATGATAGTCCTTCAATTCATCTACCTGTCTATATAAATAAAATATTAAGAGATAGAACTGTTGCATTAACTTGAACAAAACAATCTGTCATAACAAGATCTGCCTTAAAGTGCAGAGACAGAAATACCATATATCATTAGGAAAGTATATTTTTAGCCTGAGATATGAACATTTAGGGAAAGAGTTAAACTTATCTAGCAATTTTTATGCCTATAAAATTAGTATATAGCATAGATCTACTAACAATAGTGTTTCTGCAAGTGGAGGTTAATAATATGAAGTGAAAAAATGTGCTGGTCCAAATCAGCTAATACTGTGATGGTGATCGTCATAGAGACTGAGTACCCAAACTGCAACCCAAAAATTACATATTTATCTCCAAGTGCCAACACAGCAACATGGAAGTAAATGCTCCCATTGGGCTGCTGGGCAGAGGGGTAGGGAAAACTCTGTGCTGAGGGAGAGAGGAAGCACTCCCATTGGGCTGCTGGGCAGAGGGGCAGGATGAATTCTGTGCTGGGGAGAGGGAGGAAGTGTTCCCATTGGGCTATTGGGCAAAGGGGCAGGGGAAACTCTGTGCTGGAGTGACTGCACAGGTGCCCACAGAGAGGACTCTGAGTGCCACCTTTAGCACATGTGCCATAGGATCACCACCACTGAGCTAATATGTAAAGAAAGTGACTTGGGGTTTAAACTGGGCCTGGAGCAGATAAGACTCCAAACAGATTATGCCTTCAGATAACAAAATTATGGTTACCAGGATGCTTTGCTTGGCTTGCATGATACTCAAATGTATTACCATATTTGCCAGCATATAAGACACATTGGAGCATAAGATGCACCCTGTTATTACCAAAACAGCCCACTATAGTAGAAGATACACTCCATTTTTTCAAGGTATTTTAAGGGGGGATTGGGTCTTATACGCCAGCAAATATGGTAGTTTACAATCTACAAAACTGTGTTCAATTCAAGAACTATGGACTAGAAGGCTAGCAAAACGCAGTACAGTCATCAAACCAAATATGTGTATTACTATGCAAAACTGCTTCAGGATCTCCATAACACCGGGTAAGTCTTTTTTTAAAAAAATGAACTGAATGAAATACTTTGCCACCTCTAGTTTTATTATATATAAAATTAGGTACAGTACTTTATAAACAAATACCTTTGTTTTCATCAGCTATCAATACTTACAATGTGGCGTGCACCTCAGAGTTCTTGATTTCATCTTGCAAGCGATTAATTTTCATCTGTAGTCTCTTAAAAGTGAAAACATGCATATGCCATAAGTACAAAATAAAAACATTGCTGTGTCCATCTCACACAACATTGTCGAGCGCCCTCACCACCACCCTTTGAACACTGTACACAGGAGGAGGAAGGAGAGACCATCCACAACATCGATGAGTGGAATGAAACAACAAACTTTTGTTGCTTTTGTCACAGACTCCTTGATGCATGCATGTGATAAGTATTTGAGTTATCACTATTTAGTTGACTTCTTGCCATTTAGTTGACTTCTTGCTTAATTTCAAAATTCAGGTAATTATATGATAAGTAATTAGATAATTGGTAACCTGTCAGTTACTAAATAACAAGTAGGTAAAGTTGATGTCAAGTTTTGAATTAACCACTGAGAAATTTCTTTAACTTCTGACTACAAATATCCAGTACTAACAAAACCAAAGCTAGAACAATACTAAGTATCAATGAATAGTATACTAACTTTCTTTAGCATGTTACATTGTGTTAAATTGTGATACATTCTGCTCCTGTGTTTTCTGACAGGAGCAGAATGTATCTTTTCTCATGTCTCTATTCTTATGCAAATAAGTGGATCGAAAATGCGCATACTGTTAGCCAATGGGCTTGTTGTATTATTGATACTGTTACTGTTTATAGTGTATATAAGTCAGAGTTTTGCCCCATCCAAACTGTGTTCAAACCGCACAATTAAATAGCTGAATTTCAGTACTTCACTCGACTGCTTCTTCATTCCCTGAACACAAAACTGGCGATGAGGATGGGATGGCGTCCCCACACAGCAGCAACATCAGCCCATTTGACCCAGCACATCCAGAGAAATGGGCAACATACAAACGCCGATTCCGCCACGCAATGGCCTCACAGAAGATCACCGACAAAGACCATAAGAACAGCCTTGCTGGAACAGGCCACAGCCCATCCAGCCGAGCATTCTGTCTCACACAGTGGCTCACCATTTCCTTCAGGGTATTCCCAAGCAGATGCCACCCTAATGGCAGAAAGTGAGGAAGACCTAAAGAATCTCTTGATTGGGCTGAAGGAGGAGAGTGCAAAAGCTGGCTTGAGACTCAATATCAAAAAAACCAAGATAATGGCAACAGGCCCCATCAGTTCCTGGAAAATAGACGGGGAAGAAGTAGAAACAGTGACAGATTTTACTTTCTTAGGATCAAAGATCACTGCAGATGGGGATTGCAGCCATGAAATAAAAAGGCGACTGATTCTTGGGAGACAAGCGATGAGAAACCTGGGGAACATAGTGAAAAGCAGAGACATTACATTGCAAACAAAAATTAGAATAGTCAAAGCAATGGTTTTCCCAGTAGTAATGTATGGATGTGAGGCGGAACGCAGAAGAATAGATGCCTTTGAAATGTGGTGTTGGAGGAGGGTTTTGAGAGTCCCCTGGACAGCGAGGAGAACAAATAGGTCAATCTTAGAAGAAATTAACCCTCACTGCTCATTGGAAGGTCAAATAGTAAAGATGAAGCTAAAATACTTTGGACATCAAATGAGAAGGGAGGATTCACTTGAGAAGGCATTGATGTTGGGAAAAGTGGAGGGCAAAAGAAGAAGGGGGAGGCCAAGGATGAGATGGCTAGATGGTATTATAGACACAATGGGCACAGAGCTGGGAGGGCTGAGGGGGATGGTAGAGGACAGAGGCGCCTGGAGGAAAATGGTCCATGGGGTCGCAAAGGGTCGGAGTCGACTGTGCGACTGAACAACAACAACAACAAAATGCCTTCACCTGCTTAGGATTCCCTGGAAATGGCATTGAGAGATATCCTGCCTATCTCTCCAACCCTGAGGTTGTCCTTAAGTATCCATAATTATAGCCATTAATACCCTTGTCCTCCATGAACTTGTCTAATCCTTTCTTTAAGCTGTCAAGACTGACAGCTGTCACCACTTCTTCTGGCAGGGAGTTCCATAGACCAGTAATCCTCTGGGTGAAAAAGTACTTTCTCTTATTTGTTTGAGAACTAGTACCCAAAAGTTTCATGGAGTGTCCCCTAGTTCTAGTGTTATGCGATAGGAAAAACAGTTTTTCCTTATCTACTTTGTCCACACCGTGCATGATTTTATAAACTTCAATCAGGTCACCTCTTAGACGTCGTCGTTCAAGAGTGAAGAGGCCCAACCGTTGCAGCCTCAGATGGTAAGGAAGGTGTTCCAGTCCCCTAATCATTCTGGTTGCCCTCCTCTGCACTTTTTTCAGCTCCATAATATCCTTCTGGAGGTATGGTGATCAGAACTGTACACAGTATTCCAGATGGGGCTTCACCATAGATTGATAAAGAGGCAAAATGACGCTTGCTGACTTATTTTCTATACCCTTCCTAATGATCCCTAGCATTGAGTTTGCTTTTTTCACTGCTGAGGCACACTGGGTTGACACTTTCATTGAGTTGTCCACCAGGACACCAAGGTCCCTTTCCTGGTTTGTCGCAGAGAGTTCCCTCTGGAGCTCCTCACAATCTCTCACAGTTTTCACTACCCTGTATAATTTAGTGTCGTCAGCAAATTTGGCTACCTTGCTTTTTACTCCTACCTCTAGATCATTTATGAAGAGGTTGAAAAGCAGGGGTCCAGTTCCCAGTACTGAACCTTGGGGGACCCCACTCTTTACTTCCCTCCACTTGGAGAAGTGTCCATTTAGTGCTACCCTCTGTTTCCTGTCCCTTAGCCAGTTGCTGATCCAGGACAAGACCTGTCCCTTTATTCCATGACTGGTAAGTTTATTCAAGAGCCTTTGGTGCGGGACCTTGTCAAAAGCCTTCTGAAAGTCCAGATAAACAATGTCAACTGGATGCCCCTTATCCACATGCTTGTTGACACTCCCAAAAAATTCCAACAGATTAGTGAGGCATGATTTGCCCTTGTAAAAGCCATGTTGGCTCTCCTTTAGCAGCGCCTTCTCTTCTATGTGCCTATTAATTCTATCTTTTAGGATGGTTTCCATCACTTTACCTGGGACACATGTCAAACTGACAGGTCGGTAATTTCCTGGATCACCCCTGGATCCTTTTTTGAAAATTGGTGTTACATTCGCTACCTTCCAGTCATCAGGCACAAAGCCTGATTTGAGGGAAAGATTATATATTTTGGCTAGGAGATCAGCAATTTCATCTTTAAGTTCCCTGAGAACTCGTGGATGGATGCCATCTGGTCCTGGTGATTTGTTGGTGTTTAGTTTAACAAGACATGCAAGGACCTCCTCCCTGGTTATTTCTATCTGGCTTAATTCTTCGGCTTCCCTCCCTATAAAGATAGGCTCTGTTTTGGGCATGTGGTCTCTGTCTTCTTCAGTGAATACTGAAGCAAAGAATTCATTGAGTCTCTCTGCAATCTCTGTTTCCCCTTTAATAACCCCTTGCCTTCCATTGTCATCTAATGGTCCAATGGCCTTCCTAGTTGGGTTCTTACCTCTAATGTACTTAAAGAAGTCTTTGTTATTTCTCTGAGTATTTTTAGCTATACGCTCCTCAAAGTCTTGCTTTGCTTTCCTGATTGTTGCCTTGCATTTGTTCTGCCAGAATTTATGTGTCTGCCTGCTGTCCTCATTCGGACAAGCCTTCCATCTTCTAAATGAGCTTTTCTTGCTCTTGATCACTTCTCGAACAGCTCCTGTAAGCCACATTGGAGTCCTCTTGGACATGGCAGTGCCCTTTTTCCTTTTGGGTATGCATTCCAATTGGGCCTCTGTTATTGTTTTTGTGAACAGCCTCCATGCCTCTTGGAGTGTTTGGACTTTCTCAATTTTCCCTTTCAGCTTCTTTTTTACTAGTTTCTTCATCTTTGGGAAATTTTCTTTTTGAAAGGAAATTCAAAATCTGTGTTAGATTTTATCAGTGACTTGCGGTCTATGATCAAGTTAAACATAATTGAGTTGTGGTCACTGTTCCCTATTGGATCAGTCACATTAACATCTTGCACCAGATCCTGAGTATTACTCAGGATCAAGTCAAGGATTCTTGTACCTCTAGTTGGGTCTTCAACCATCTGTCCCAGGGAACAATCATTTAGCATATCTAGGAACTTTATCTCTTTATCATGTGCCGAACAACAGTTCACCCAGTCTATGTGAGGGTAATTGAAGTCCCCCATTATAACCAGGCTTCCCTTCTTGGATGCCTTCTTTACAACATTCTCCAACTGCCAGTCTCCCTCAAGAGTTTGGGTCGGAGGCCAATAGTATATGCCTACTGTTAGACCATCCTTGTGGCCTGGTACTCTTACCCACAGAGCTTCTAATGGTGACTCCAAATCACCTAGATATTCCAATTCATACGATTTTATCACTTCTTTGACATACAAGGCTACACCACCTCCCGTTTGCCCCTTCCTATCCTTCCTGTACAGTTTGTAGCCTGGGATAACTGTATCCCATTGGTTATCATCCGTCCACCAGGTTTCAGTGATACCAATAATATCAATATTCTTATCTATTGCTAAGTATTCCAGCTCCCCTATTTTGTTCCTGAGGCTTCTGGCATTTGTATACAAGCATTTATATAAGCTTTCCTGATACAGTCTTTTGAGTCCAGTTGCATTGCTAGACTGCCTCTTGCATCCTTCTGCTAGAGTGCTGGTGACTAGCTCCTTGCTCTGCTCAGTAATTTTTGCATCCTCCTCACTACTCAAGTACACACTTTCCCGAACCGGATGCTGCCCAGCTCCTGTCGGCTGTCCCCCAGTTATCAGTTTAAAAGCTGCTCTGCAGCCTTTTTGATGTTGAGTGCCAGCAAACTGGTCCCATCATGGTTCAAGTGTAACCCATCCCTCCTGAACAGATTTGGCTTGTCCCAAAATGTTCTCCAGTTTCTGACAAATCTGAAACCCTCTTCTCGACACCACCGCCTCATCCACGCATTGAGGCTTCTGAGCTCTGCCTGCCTGGTAGGTCCTGCGTGAGGGACAGGCAGCACTTCTGAAAATGCTACCTTGGAAGTCCGGGACTTCAATCTTCTTCCTAACAACCTGAATTTGGCTTCCAGGACAGACCGCTTGGCCTTCCCAACATCATTGGTACCTACATGTACCATGACAACTGGCTCATTCCCAATTCTCTCTAACAATCTATCTAGATTTCTTGTGATGTCTGCAACTTTTGCACCTGGCAGGCAAGTCACCATACGGTTATCATGTGCATCACAAATCCATTTCTCTGTATTTCTAATTATTGAATCGCCTAGTACAAGGAGCCTCTCTCCTGCAATCTGTTCATCTACATGCACCTCATCAACCATATTAAGAAAGAGAAACTCAGTTTGTTCCTGTTCTTTTTCTTCCTGGATCTCATTAAGTGTGATGAAGGAGAGATCATCAGGTGGAACCAGTTGTTCCTCTGTGTGTCCCTCATCAGGTGTGATGAGGGAAAGAGCCTCAAATTTATTCTGTAATTTCAGACTCTCAGAGTGATCCCCTACTCTTCTCCTCCTTTGAGTCACATTCCTCCAAACATCTCCCTCCTGAGTTAGTGAAGGGCCTTCTCCCTCAGAACTGTGCCCTGTCTCTTCTTTGTCCAGCATAGTCTGCTCCGCTCTGTCCAAGAACAGCTCAAGCTCCTTAATTTGTTGATGGTTAGATATGCGGGCCTCTAGCTGCTGGACCTTCTCTTCTAGTAGTGCAACCAGCTTGCACTTGCTGCAAGTGTAGTTCTCCATATGCTTTGGCAAGAACACAAACATGGCACAAGTATTGCAGGTAACTACAGCTGTTCCCTCAGAATCCATTTTAACAAGTGCAGTATTCTGGGCCTCAAAAATGTACACGTTTACTACCTTTCTATCTAGTAAGACTGTATTCTTCCTTTGTTCTTAGTTTGGCTCTCCTCAGCAGCAGCTCTGCTTAAGAGCACATGCAGAGTCAAAAGGCCTGACCCTGAAAGAACTCAGAGCTTTTAAAGGCTAGTGTGGCTCCACCCCTATGAGTCACAGTTCAGGGAAGGGCCTGGTGTGGCTCTGCCCCCCTGCTTCTGGAAGTTTCTAACTGCTTCCTCTGTTTGAACAGAGGTGGCTCTCAGCAGTTTAAATTATCAATTTAAATTAGTGGAGGCCTCTAAAGCAGCTCTACTCCAACTGCAAAACTTACCAGTGCTCACTTCCTTTGTTTGGCTCTCCTCAGCAGCATCTCTGCTTAAGAGCACATGCAGAGTCAAAAGCGCTCCTGTTTCCTCGCTCAGTGTTGTTCTGAGATGCTTGAGCTGGAAACCCACCTTGTTCTTCCAAGGGATGTGGATGTGGTGCCTCTCGCAGAAATCATGTCCGCACTGAGGAAACACCTGCAGCCAGAGGTCTCGATCTTCCCGGCCAGGGTGGCCTTCCACAGAAGGGAGCAGCTACCTGGGGAGTCCATTGCAGACTACACCACTGCTCTGCGCATTGCTATCGCCCCGTGCAAGTGGGACAACATCAAAGAAGCACTCCGGGACCATCTGCTGGCTGGCATGAGGGACGAAGATGCTCAATGTTGCCTCATGATCAGGAAGACGCTAAATTTCAAGCCTGTCCTAGAAGAGGCGGTAGCGTCTGAGGCCGCACGGTCCAGTATCAAGCTTTTCCGGCATTGCCACTCCACCACCAGTGCCACCGACTCAGCTGTGCAAGTTCAGCAAAATTCATCTTCATCCTCCTCAGCTTTGCCTGGTTCCATCTCTTCATCAGAGTCCAGCGATGCAGAGGGAGAAGTCCGAGCAGTCCAACGAAAGCACCAAGACCACCGTGACGATTGGGAGAAGAAATTCCTTTGCAAGTGTGATGGCTGCAGAGCGCGGCATGACCGCAGGAAGTGCCCCTTCTGCAACACAGAATGCCACAACTGCAGGTGACGAGAGCACATTGCTAAAGTATGCTGACAGCGAAAGCAAAGGACTCCAGCACCTGAGTCCAAGAAGAGTCATCACCACAAAACGTTCACCAACAAAGTGTCACCAGAGCCTGAGCCGTGCCAAGTGGGGATCGTCAGCGAGCATTTCTTCGCAGACCTGATCTTGCATGATGTCCCCTTCAAGATGGAGGTGGATTCAGGTACTACCTTTTCCATAATCCCACAGCGGGAGTTTTTGAGAATTCCCGCTGCCTCTTGGCCCAAGCTCAAATCTTTTAAAACTTCCCTCCGGGATGTGCAAGGTTGCCAGATTCCAGTCCTGGGGGTGGGAAATTTCTTGGTCAAATTCAAAAACATTCGCACCTCCTTGCCATTGGTTGTAGTTAATCGGGGCACTAACTGTCTTATTGGGACCCAATGGTTTAGGCCCCTGGGAATCTGGCTTTCTGGCATTCACGCAATAGATGCTGACCCAATCTGGGACGTTTGTGCTGCACATCCTGAGGTGTTCAAAAAGGGTTTAGGGTTATACAAAGGACCCCCTGTGGACTTTGAGCTTGACCCAACCATCCGGCCCATCCAGATGAAGCCATGCTGGGTACCCTTTGCTTTAAAGGAGAAGATAGAAGCCGAGCTGGACAAACTGGTGGGGCAGGGCATCCTAGTGCCAGTGGACTCCGCAGAGTGGGAGACACCAATAGTGACTGCTTTGAAAAGTAACGGGAAGGTCAGGATATGCACTGACTACAAGTGTACCATCAATAAAGCTATTCACCTGAACGCATATCCTGTGCCCGTGGTAAGCCACCTTCTTGCTTCCTTGCATGGAGGAAATTGCTTCGCAAAATTTGACCTTGCCCAGGCTTACCAACAATTGACTGTGTCTCCTGCTGCTGCCATAGCCCAGACCATAGTAATGCATAGGGGGGCATTTAAGGTAAGTTGACTACAATTCGGGGTGAATGCAGCCCCCAGAATATTTCAATCTCTTGTAGAATGTATTTTAAAAGGTTTGCTGGTGTCCTGCCATATTTTGACGATGTCCTGATCACCGCTAAGGACACTGTTGAACTAGCGGCCAGGCTCGATCGAGTCCTCTCACGTTTTGAGAGGGCCAGTCTACATCTCAGAAGAGACAAATGTGTGTTTTTGGCATAGGAAGTGGAGTTCCTGGGGTACCAAATTACACCCCAAGGTATCATGCCCTCTGACTCCAAGGTGGTGGACGTGCGAAATGCACCCAGGCCAAAATGTGAAGCCGAATTGCAATCATTTCTAGGATTGTTAAACTTCTATCATGCTTTTCTCCATCGCAAAGCCTCAGTTGCCGAACCATTACATTGGCTTATTAAGAAAGATACTGTTTGGCACTGGGGCCATTGCCAGGAGAAAGCTTTCCTAGAAATTAAAAGGCAGCTATCTTTGGATGCTGTATTAACTCATTTTGATCCTAACAAGGAAGTTGTACTTGTGTGTGATGCATCCCCTGTGGGGGTGGGAGCTGTGTTATGCCATGTACTAAATGACGGGAGGGAAGCCCCCATAGCAGTCTATTCCCATTCACTCTGAAAGATGAGAAAAATTATGCTCAGACAGACAGGGAGGCGTTGGCAATTGTGGCTGGCACTAAGAAATTCCACGATTACCTTTACGGAAGGCCTTTTACCATCGTAACTGACCACAAGCCCCTCCTTGGAATCTTTGTGAATGGGAAGCCCACGCCTCAAATTCTGTCCCCAAGGATGTTGCGTTGGGCAATTTTCCTAAATACATATGATTTTACTTAGGTGCACAGGCCCGGCAAGAACATCAGCCACACTGATGCCCTGTCACGTTCTTCACTGCCAGGGGTTGGGGAAGCCGATTGCGAGATCGAAAGCGACCACCTCCTTGGTCCTTATGATTGAGGCTTTCGACTCACCCCCAGTCATCCCCTCAGATATAGCCAAGGCTACGGCCAAGGATGTAACATTGACTAAAGTAATGTCTTGGGTACAAAAAGGCTGGCCTGTCTCTCCTCTAGCCGAGGAATTCAGAACATTCCACCGCAATCGTTTGGAACTGTCAGTGGAATGAGGTTGCCTTCTATGGGGCCAGCGGGTTGTCATTCCTGTCACTCTCAGGAAAAAGGTTTTACATCTACTTCACACAAGTCACCCGGGAAATGTCCCTTCCAAAGCCCTTGCCTGTAGCTACTTTTGGTGGCCTCAACTGGCCCAAGACATAGAACAAATGGTCGGCACTTGTGCCAGTTGTCAATCCTCTTGCCCAGAGCAATCCCACCTTCCCTCTTGGGAATGGGATTCTGCTCGGGGCCCGTGATCCAGATTGCACATAGATTTTGCAGGTCCATTTAGGGGTGCCCTATTTTTGTTGGTTGTGGATTCATTCTCTAAGTGGCTGGAAGTGATTATGGTGCCTAATACCACTTCAGCCACCACGATAATGCACCTAAGAAGGGTGTTTGCAGCATCCACGTTCACATCTGCCGAATTCCAATCCTTCATGGAAAGGAATGCAATTAGGTACATCACTGCCGCCCCATTCCACCAAGCCACCAACGGCCAGGTAGAGCGGCAGGTGCGTACAACTAAAGACGTGCTTCAGCGTATGGGTGAAGGGGATTTGGAGCTCCAGTTATGCCAGTTTCTTTTCACATATAGGCTCGCCCCCCTTGCCTCAGGGCTGTCCCCTGCTGAATTGCTCCAGCGAAGGAAACTGTCATCCTTGCTGGACAGATTAGATCCCTCTAGGGTAGAGGACAAAGGCACAAATATAGTAATCCAACACCAGAAGGGTTTCTTGTCCGGAGACCCTTTACATTGCCACAATTATGCAGCTGGTGGCCCTACGTGGGTGCCTGGCTTTGTGATCGATCAAACTGGTCCTGTTTCTTACAGCCACTGGTCTGATCTGGAGGAGGCACGCGGATCAATTGAGACCCAGAGTACTGGACCCACAAGACGAATACAGACATTTAACGCTAAGGTTGGCCCCCACCCGTTTAAACCCAGGGGGCAGAGGAAATAGTCAGCAGCCAGCCAACATTGACCCAGAAGTGTCTTCTAGGAACCGATTTCAAGGGGAATTTGTGGGATGCTCCCCTATTCCGGCCAGGTGTATCCCTACACTGTCCCAGCCTAGCACTCTGGATTCCTTTATTGATGATGACCAATTTTGTTTGGAGTCACCCTCCCCTCTTAGTACACACAGGAGGGACCCTGAGTTGTCTTATTCATCCACAGACTTAAATTTTGGGTTTGAGCGATCCCCTGCTCCTCCATCTGACAAAAGGGGCTTAAATTTGGGTTTACAATCCTCCTCCTCTAGTCAATCCCTCACTCCAGTTGGGTCGCCCATCCTATGAGCCCCTGAGTCAGCTCAGCCAAGCGTCTGACCCAGAAGGGAAACTAGAACGCCATCCTGGTTAAAGGATTAAAGAATGTTATGTATGTTAACTGTGTTTTCTGACAGGAGCAGAATGTATCTTTTCTCATGTATCTATTTTTATGCAAATAAGTGGATCAAAATGTGCACACTCTGTTAGCCAATGGGCTTGTTGTATTATTGTTACTGTTTATAGGAGCGGAATGTATCTTTCCTCATGTATCTATTAAGAACATAAGAACATAAGAACAGCCTTGCTGGAACAGGCCACAGCCCATCCAGTCCAGCATTCTGTCTTACACAGTGGCTCACCATTTCCTTCAGGGTATTCCCAAGCAGATGCCTTCACCTGCTTAGGATTCCCTGGAAATGATATTGAGAGATATCCTGCCTATCTCTCCAACCCGGAGGTTGTCCTTAAGTATCCATAATGGCAGGAAGTTCCATAGACCAGTAATCCTCTGGGTGAAAGAGTACTTTCTCTTATTTGTTTGAGAACTAGTACCCAAAAGTTTCATGGAGTGTCCCCTAGTTCTAGTGTTATGCGATAGGAAAAACAGTTTTTCCTTATCTACTTCCTGCCAGAAGAAGTGGTGACAGCTGTCAGTCTTGACAGCTTCAAGAAAGGATTAGACAAGTTCATGGAGGACAAGGGTATCAATGGCTATAATTATGGATACCTAAGGACAACCTCCGGGTTGGAGAGATAGGCAGGATATCTCTCAATGCCATTTCCAGGGAATCCTAAGCAGGTGAAGGCATCTGCTTGTGAATACAGTGATACCTCATACAACGTCCAAACTACCCTAATGGCAAAAAGTGAAGAAGACCTAAAGAAGCTCTTGCTTAGGTTGAAAGACGACAGTGCACAAGGTGGCTTGATACTCAACATCAAGAAAACCAAGAAATAAAAAGGCAACTAATTCTTGGGAGTCAAGCTATGTGAAACCTGGGGAACATAATTAAAAGTAGAGACATCACCTTGCAAACAAAAATCCACATAGTCAAGGCAATGTCATTTCCAGTAGTAATGTATGGTTGTGAGGGCTGGACCATAAGGAAAGCTGAGCGCAGAAGAATAGATGCGTTTGAAATGTGGTGCTGGAGAAGAATTTTGAGAGTACCCTGGCCAGCAAAGAAAACAAATATAGTAGGTCAATTTTTAAAAGAAATCAACTCCGACTGCTCCTTAGAAGGTGAAATATTGAAGATGACACTAAAGTACTTTGAACATCAAAGGAGAACAGAGGGTTCAATTGAGAAAGCCTTGATACTGTGAAAGGTCGAGGGCAAAAAAAGAAGGGGGCGGCAGAGAATGGGATGGCTAGATGGTATTGTTGATGCAATGGGCACAGAGCTGGGCAGGTTGAGGAGGATGGTGGAGGATAGGGGTGCCTGGCATACAATGGTCCATGGGGTTGCAAAGGGTCGGACTCGACTATGCAACTGAACAACAAGAAGTTCTAATGGACAGAGCTTTTTTTCAGTTTCTAATTGTTTGATATCTAAGAATGGAGGAATCATTGTTATATTAATATTTTATAGCATGAATAAATTATTTGAGGCTGCTGCTTCTCTCTCAGAAATCATTATGTGAACAATTTCTATATTTCTACAATTTATTCCAGTTTCATAATCTTTACTAGAGTCTATACTTCATTTTTCTCATTGTTGAATTTCTATTTATTTATTTTCTGTTTCTTTCCCCCACATAGCTTTGCTTTTCTCTTATGTGCTGGCATGGTTCAATCACATTTTTTAAAAAAGATTATAAATGTAAAATTAGATTCATTTCCTATCCACAGATAGATGTTGGGCAAAATCTGGCACAAATGGTCACATTGAACCATTATGGTGTGCTTTTTTATTTCAATCTGGTGTTAAATTCAGTTAGGAATACAGCTAAAAACTGAATGAATTAAGCAGAAAATTGTGATTGTTGGTCATATTTGTGAGGGGATTACCATTGTAAGAGAATTTATTGGCAGGAATTTTAATGTTTACTGTAGTAAGTCACAATAATAATAATTTTGTGTCAGAAATTATTCTGGGTTGAAATGATTTTTGCTGGAGAAACTCCACTCAGGGGATGTCCAAATGAGGCTCCTTTTATGCCCCCAAGATCTTTCCCCACCAAAGTGGTCCCTGTTTATCTACTTGCAATTTCTTGCTTTTGAACTGCTAGGTTGGCAGAAGCTGGCACAATGAAGCCCAGTACTCCAGAAGGACTTCAATGATTTAACTTCCCTATAAGTTCCACTGAGTCAATGGACCTATTTGCATTGCATCTTTACTATATTAAGCAACATGTTTTTAGCCATTGTGTCGTTAATTGGGAAAAATATGAAGAAATGAACTCCATATTCCCTGCAGTTTCAGCTTTTATGCCCTGCAGTGTGGAAATAACATCCTAACTATGTGCCAGAACTTGGAGTTCTTAGTGGCATCCAAGCCAAAACTTTGGTACTGTGTTGCCTTACAGTGAGTGCCCATTGTTTTTATGGCAATATGCTATTAAATGGCAACCAAATGAATTACCACCTCTAATTTCTTAACCTTTTTTTTTCATAGATAGCAATAGCACTTATATACCACACCATAGCACTTAGTGCACTCTCTTGGCAGGTCACAAGTTAATTAACACTTTGCCTCCAACATGCTGGGTACTCATTTTAACAACCTTGGAAGTATGGAAGGCTGAGTCAACCTTGATTTCCATCAGGACTACACTAACAGGTCTTTTAGATCTTGCAGACTCAAGACCACAAGTTGTTTTATTGAGTGAATCCATCTCATGTTATTATCTCCCTCTTTTTTCAGCTGCTTTCATCTTTTTCGAGCCTTGCTGTCTTTTCCAGCAACTCTTATCTTCTCTTGAAGTGGTCAAAATATGACAGTCTAGGCTCTGTCAATTTTTGCATCTAGAGGGAGTTCAAGATTGACCTGATGTAGCACATACTTGTGTTTGGAGGAGAGCTTTATGGATATCTTAGACCAAAAGGCATGTACACATTGTCAAAACAGGCCAAAAGAGAATACAAATATGCATTAAATATGGATATATGTCTACGTATGTGAAACCGCATCTAAATTCTTCTCATAAGGCAGTGATGGCAAACCTATCGCACACATGCCAGAGGTGGCACTTGGAGCCCTTTCTGTGGGCACCCGAGCAGTCACCCCAGCACAGAGTTCACCCCACCCCTCTGCCCAGCAGTCCAATGTGAGCACTTTCTTCCTCTCCCCAGCACAGAGTTCACCTCACCTCTCTGCCTAGCAGCCCAATGGGAGCTCTTCCTCCCTCCCCCAGCACAGAGTTTGCTCTGCCCAGAAGTCCAATGGGACCGCTTCCTCCCTCCCTTGAGCACAGATTTCATCCCACCCCTTTGTCCAGCAGCCCAATGGCAGCATTTCCTTCCTCCCCTGTTGCTGTGTTTTAGGTTGCAGTTTGAGCACTCAGTCTCTAAAAGGTTCACCATCACTGACATAAGGCTTTGTAGCTAGTAGGAAAAGGCTTTAAATTAAATTTATGGTAATGTTTTGGTTCTGCCCTTATATTTTTGCCATCACCCTCCACTGGAATGTGAACCTGTCTGAAACGGAATTTAGCTCTTGAGCTAAGGTAGATTTCACACTTCTATCATAGACTGATCCCCAATATTTCCCTCTCCTTCTAGCACACACCTGTGGAGACATTAAGAATAAAATTTGTTTACTTCCCATTTCCAAAAGTTAAACTTGCACTCTCTTTTGAATTTCAAGGAACTGGAGAAGTTATGATTAAGCTTCATGGTCCTTAACCATAGGTAGTTAAATTGACATCAAAAGAGAGTAAGTATATCTCTAAGTATGACTACAGTTGATCTACCTCAATATGTTTGTCTTGTTCTATCAAAGCTGCTCTCATTTCAAGCATATGTAGTTGTTCCTGCAACATGAACAGAATGCAACATTTTTAAAAGGGTAAAAGTTATATCTCTAACGTATATTAAACAAATTATTAGGAGGTGGTTGTTTTGCTTTTAAAAATTGTTCATATGGGTAAGACATAGCTCCTTTCAGTCACTATGAATCAATGTATGTGTGTATGTTTCTAAAAATAATAATTTTGTAATGCCTGTTAGTCCTTCCAGGCCTCCAAGGCAACATATTTTTATTCTTATTTATTTATTTATTTATCCAATTTGTATAGCTGCCCAACTCAAATCTATCCTGGGCAGCTCACAACATTAAAATCAAGATAACAGTCTAAAACATTAAAAACACATAAAAGACCCAATTAAAAATACCACAAGAATTAAAAGAGCAAGGGAGCGTTATTGCCATTTTAGCCAGCAGACGGGGGGTCACCACACCACCGGTGCCCTATACCTGCTTTGTCAGTCAGGTTTTTAGTTCTTTTCTGAAGGGCAGCAACTCCATCTAGAGTCATAACTCGATTAGCAGGAGATTCCATAGGGCCGGAGCAGACACAGAGAAGGCCCTCCTTCTGGTGTTAAGAGGTGAGCTTCTCTAGCAGATGGCACAATAAGAGAGCCCCTCCAGTCTGCTCTGAGGTGGATTTCATATGTTGGACTCTCAGATGTTCTCAGGGTGACGTGGTCTCTTAAGTACAGTAGACCCTCGCATAACGACGTTACTTGGTTCTCCAAGTAGCGTTGTTAAGCGATTTTCATCGTTATGCGGGTTTCTATGGAGTTTCCCACATAACGATGTTTTTAATGTCGTTATCCGGATAACAATGGTTATTTTTAGTGTCGTTATCCGGATAACAAAGCTAAAACGTCATTATGCAGGGGAACATGTGGTGCATAATGATGTGTTGTTAAGCGGAAATGACGCTATCCGAATGCGTCGTTATGCAAGGGTTGACTGTATCCTGGCCCACTACCATGTAGGGCTTTGAAAGTCAAAACCAGCACCTTGAATTGCACCCAGAGGCACACCGATAACCAGTGCAGCTCCTGAAGCAGTGGAGAGGCATGGGCATAACACCCGCACTCCATCACCACCTGGGCAGCCGCATGCTGGACTAGTTGCAGCCTCTGAATGATCATCAAGGGCAGCCCCATGTAAAGTGCATTACAATAGTCCAGTCTAGAGGATGAATATCATATCAATGAATAAATAGAAAATAAATTGAATAAATCAATGGATAAATTTAAAAAGTATAAAACAATAAAGTAACAATACTACAGTGAGAACAGAAGTAAAATTTTAAAAATGAACACAATAATTTCCATTTATAACCTAGATAGAATATAGCAAAAATTACAAAAGTTACCCGAATTCACTAGGTTAGCTAAACTAGAGGAATAGAAAGATGATGATGATGACGACGACAATGCAAACATCCAGCCAAGATGCACAGGAGTGTATTCTGCAGTATGGGCACCACAAAGATAACTCTAACCTTTAGTGACCACCCACATTGCTTCTGAAGGTGTGAACACCTTACTTGCAGGCTCTGCAAACAATCTGAGTACAGAGGAAAGGTCATATGAGAGGCGATAGCTCCCACACTTCCAGTGTTAAAACTAGGTTTCTTAATTACACTCACAAATAAACTAGTAGCCACTGATGCTCTTTAAGGAGAGGTAAAATATAATCCATGCTATTCATTATATTGGCCCAGCTTGACAGCATGGATAACTGCCCTTCCACCACCACCACCACCACCACCACCACCACCACCACCAAACTAGCAAACGGTCCAGTGCTGTGTCTAGATTAGTGATTCAATTGTAAATGATAAATAAAATGGCTACTGACTTTCTGTGCAATCAAACGGCACTCTAGCTGTGTGTACCTCCTGTTCTACTCTATCCACACCAAAGAATGTGTCATAGTTTTTAGAGGTGGAGCTATTTGAAGTTTGGCATACCGTATATAATCGAGTATAAGTCGATCCGAATATAAGTTGAGGTAACTTATTTGGATCTCTAAAACTAGGAAAATAGATTGACCCAAGTATAAGTCGGGGTGGAAAATGCAGCAGCTGCTAGTGAGTTTCAATACAGTAATTTTAAAAACATGAAAATACTGTAAAATTAATTAATTTAAACATTTTTGTGGGCATGTTTTTGAGTGTTTACGGTAGATACTTTTTTAAAACTGTAGTTGCACCACCAAGCAGTGGTGGCGCTGCAGGGGAAATGGGCTGGCAAGCCAAATGCGCTGAGGCAGGATGCAATGCTCTAGCTTAGCCTCTTGCTCCCTGCAACCAGGAAGCATGGTTTCCCCCTCCATTTTGACCACATGGAGCAGGGACAGAGGCATGAAAGGTAAGTGAAACCCTTTCTTTTTATGCACAGGTTTGGTATTGGGAACATACAAACAAAAAAGCTTTAGACTACAAAAAATTGATTTCCAATGCATTTAAATGGGAAATTGTGATTTATGCCCTCTTGTGGCCACCTGTGGTAATGTCCTGCCGAACATATGTTTTTCTTTCACCTCTCCTGGAGCCAAACTGCACCGAATCTAGTGTAGTTTTGGACTCTCGTGGTTGTTGACCCGTGTATAAGTTGAATCACCTTTTTGGACTTCATTTTAGGGGCTAAAAACTCAACTTATACTCGAGTATATACAGTACATTTATTATATGCTTTGCAGTGGGCACCATCATCTGTGACCTTGGATTTGTTTTTATTCACCTCTTAACACTTCCTAAAATCCTTCTCCAGCTGAATTCATAAAATATATATGAAACTAGGGCATAGAACTGACACCAACCATATATTATAGATTTATAAAATTATATTTAAATTTTTTAAAAAATTCCAGTCACCATTAGGGAAATTTGAAATCATTATCATGCATGCTCCTCTAACTTCCCTATACATGTCAAGGTGCCAGAAGGAACTGGATTGCGGCTATGAGCAAAGCTGCTTTTTCTAACTGTATCAAATTTCCTCACATATTGATTACTGTAATGTTCTCTACATGGGGCTGATATGGAAGCTTCAAAGGGTTCAAAATGCAGCAACCAGGCTGATTACTGGAGTGAGAAAATTTGAACATATCTACCTAGCCTTGGCAGGACTGCATTGGATACCTGCTCTTTTCTATATCAGGTTCAAAGTGCCAGTTCTAACTTTTAAGGCATGAAACAGATTGGGACCTTCCTACCTGGAGGAATGTCTTCCCCTCAGAACATCAGCCCACTTCACCCGTTCCTCCCACATGGTGCAGCTCCAGGTGTCGACCCCAAAATTAGCGATAAAGACTATGACTCGGAAAAGAGCCTTCTTGGTGGCAGCAACAACTTTCTGGAACTCTCTATTGGTTGAGCTGAGCCAGGATTCATTTCTATCAGTTTTAAAAAGACAGCTAGAATTGTTCTTTAAATAGGCTTTTAAGGACATATCTCCAATGGCCAAGCGATAGGTTATGATTACTATTTTATTTTATTTTACTTATTTTATTTTACTCTGGCATTTATATATCTTAACCTATAAATCCAAGGGTTAACCGTTGGAACTGGCTATAGGTTGCTATGCGTCACCCTACTGACCCGCACCCACCCTTCGTGAGCACGGCCGAAGTGGCTACGCAGGTCAACGAAGGATTTAGAAAACCGAAACGGGGGCCTCAGCCCCACAAACGACAAGAAAGGGAAAGAACTTCACTTCCCAACATTCCTTGCGCTGCACCGCGCCAGAGCCAATCATGCTGAGAGGCTCTCGCACGGTGCAGCGTTCGGACACGCGCCGCAGCCAATCAAAAGAAACGCATTTTAAAAAAACGCAGCAAAAACACAAAGCACCAACCCATAACTACAAGCCCCAGCGTCCTGCGCGCCCACGCAGAACGCTGAGGAAACCGGCGCCCGAAAAATTAAAAAGAAAAAAAACTCACAGGCAAGCAAACACCAGCCGGCTTTCTTTCCCTCACCCGCGGCGCCTGAAGGTCCCGAATGGAGTTTCCCCTTTAACATCAGTGGGTGGGGGGTTGCAATCCCCCTCTCCGCTGACTACCGTAGGTTGGGAGATTTGCGGGAACAAAAGGGGTATGTTGGCAAAACCCTTCTGGAGCAAGGAGACCAGGGAGAGGTGATCGATCCCCCCTCCTTAAAACAACTCCGTCTTTTCTTCTCTTTAAAAACAGAGTTGTTTTAAGGAGGGGTGGAGGGAATCGATCCACTCTGCCTGCTCTCCTAGGTCCAGATGTGTGGGGGCAAAATACCCCTTTTCTCCCCACAAACCTACCAACTCTAGGGTAGCAAGCGGAGAGGGGGGTCACAACCCCCACCCACTGATATTAAAGGGGAAACCCCGATCTACTTTCAAGACTCAACACAAACAAATCACCATAACACAATAAAGCCCCCTCCCCACCACCTAGCCCACCCTTCCTAACCCCCAATGACCATGCCCCCCTCCCCACCACAGGCCGGCGGCATAGATATTCCAACGTGTCCAGCCTGCGAAAAAACCCCCAACCTAACACCACATGGTATTTCAATGGGCCACCCAGCCACCGAGGCCGGCCCACAGAAATACCCACACCAAAAACACAAACAAGAACATTCAATAAAAATCAAAAACAATAATAAACATAAAAATTAGAAAGAAAATCTTCCACAAACAAACAAACAAAAAACAAGGACAAACACAACCCCCCACCCCCCACAAATCACAACACCACCACCCCTAACAAAACATAGAACACAACTTACCACGACACGTGCAGCCTCACCGAGGTCCAGAATTAAAATGACAAAAGAACAGGAAGAATAAACAGCCCAGGACACAGTCAAAATTAAAACATTACGCAACAGCACCACCCAGTGGCCACAGGAAAAACGACACTCAATGAATTCAAATTGATCTCCAACAATTTACAAAAAACATACACTTACACATTTTTAAAAAATTCTTATCCAAAGTACACCTATCACCAAAAACCACATAGGAAAACATTATTTTTAAAAATGCAATTATTGGGGGAAAAATATATCAACCTTTCCTCTTTTTAAAATCCAAATTTTTTAATAACAGTTTAAAACACTACCTACGTATAAAAAAACAATATTGTTAAAAAATAACATAACTCATTTAAATACACATACAACAAAAATAACCCAACACCATTTTTCATATTTTGTAAAAAAAAAACCCAAAAAACGCCCGGCAACACCGGGCAACCCTTGCTAGTACAGTATATGTAGTTTTAAATGTGTGAGTTTGTGCTGTTAGCTGCCCAGAGTAGGAAAATCCCCTAGATGGGTGGGGTATAAATATAATATATAAATAAACTTTCTCTATCATTAATTGTGTTTTTTGTTGCTGGGTTGTTGTCTTCTAATTGATTTTCAAAACTCATTTTTGTTCTTGTTGATATTTATACTTCATTCAATTGGCTTAACTTTTATTGTAAAGATTTTTTAATATGTTGTAAGCTACCTCGAGTGGAAAAATATTCCAGATGGACGTGATATAAATGTTATAAATAAATAAATAACATGAAAGTACATATATGCCTGGATTTATCCAATTTGGATAAAGTCTGATTCGGATAAAGTTGCAGTTTTCATGCACACGTGATGCATTGCATTAAGTCCAAAACCACTAGAAAATGGACATTATCCTAGGTATTTGGTATAGGAACCTCGGATAAAGTCCATTTTTTGGATGTTATCCGATGCATCGCCCATTTGATTCGGATAAAGTCCAAAATCGGATAAAGTCCAAACTTGTGGAACAGAGTTTGGACTTTATCCAATGTTCTACTGTACTTGAAATGAAACCTGGTTTGCTATTCCCAAAGAAATTATTTTCTTCCATTAGAGGTGTTGTGTTCATGCCTGTCAAGCACGGCTCCGTAAGATATGGAACCTGCGCCGCTTCTGCACAGAAGCCTTCTGCACATGCGTAGAACCCTTCTGCACAGAACCCTACACATACGCAGAAGGATTCTGTGCAGAAGGGTTCTATGCATGCGCAGAAGGGTTCTGCACAGAAAGGCATGCACAGCAACTACTTCCCCCTGCCGGTCAAATTACAGGATGCCAGCGGCGGGCGGCGGGCAAGTGGCTGAAGCGGCACAGAAATACAGGAAATCCCGGCCAATCCGGGATACTTGACAGGTATGGTTGTGTTTCAGTACCTTGAAAAAAATTCCCCTTTTTTCTTCCATCTTCTTTTCCCAGCACTGCAACTGTGTCTAACCAAAGAAAGTGTGACAAGGACAAGAGGCCTGATCAGCACTGGCAACAATGAGGAAGACAATCTCTGTAGTCTGTAAATTTGAAGGAAATAATTACTCTGATCACAGCATTCATGTGCTGCACTTAATTACTTCAGCGTTAAGTGAAAGTGCCGTCAAAGACACAATATAACAAATGCAATCCTTTTCAATCGTGTCACTTCTTATTTACAGTTGGTAGCCATCAAGAACTAAGTAATTAAGTGATGCACTTGCATAAGCCAGCTTTACGGTCATGTGATTAAAAAGAGATTTATATTTTTTGCTTATTTGTTTCTCACTTACCTGTTCATTGGCAGTTCCCATCGAAAATCACACAATAACAAAATACAAATTAAATACATATGATGTATTTAATTTGTATTTGAAACAGTAACAGGGTAATTAAATCTAATTTTTTTAAAATTTTTATGCAGCCCACTCAGGGCAGCTTACAACAGGTTAAAAACATATTTAAAAAGATTAAAAACCCGAAATCACCTACCCACCCTCCACCCCCCTACTACCCTATTCATAAAAGAGATACACCAACACAGAGGGAGGGACACTAGCTTCAGATGAGCCAACAGGCTGGGGCCCCATACCTGCCCCACCAGCCAGGTTTTCAAACCTTTCCTGAAGGGCAGCAATTCTGTCTGTAACCTCAATTCTGTTGGCAGGAGGTTCCAGAGGGCCAGTGTGGAACAGAGAAAGCCCTTCTTCATGTGCTAGAGAGGCAGGCCCCTCTAGCTGAAGGCATAACCAGGGAGTCCCTCCAGTCTGTTCTGGTTGGACGGGCAGACACTTTTGGGGCGATGCGGTCTCTCAGGTATCCTGGCCCACTGCCATATAGGGCTTTAAAGGTCAAAACCAGCACCTTGAATTGCACCCAGAGGCAAACTGGTAACCGGTGCAGCTCCCAAAGAATTGGGAGGCACAGGCATAACATCTACACCCCATCACCACCTGGGCAGCCGTATTCTGGACCAGTTGTAGCCTCCAAATGGTCATTAAGGACAGCCCCATGTAGAGCGCAATACAGTAATCTAGTCTGGAGGTGACCATGAGTAAGGAGTCCCGGTCCAGGAGTGGGCACAACTGATGGATTACTCGAAGTTGAGCAAAAGCCCTCCTGGCCACGACCGCCACCTGCAGCAGTCGCGAGTCCAAGAGGACCTCCAGGTTGTGCATCGGGTCTGTTTGGGGCAAAACTGCCCCATCCAAGACCAGAGGTGGTAACTCCCTGGATAACCTGGGGCCCCTGACCCAAAGCCACTCAGTCTTGCCAGGATTCAGCTGAAGCCCGTTGTTCCCCATCCAGACCCCAATGGCCTCGAGACAGGACTTTGACCACATCACTGGGATCACCACGGGCTGAGATGTACAACTGAGTGTCATCCACATACTGATGGTACCGCACCCCATGGGAATGGATGGTCTCACCCAGAGGCTTCATGTAGATGTTAAATAGGAGAGGAGAGAGGAACCGAGCCCTGAGGCACCCCATATTTGAGTGGCCTAGGACTGGACCTCTCACTCTCCAACCACACCGAATGGGTACGGCCCTCCAGAAAAGAGGAAAACCAGGGCAACACCGTGCCCTGGATCCCCAATCCTTTGAGCTGTTCCAGAAGGACACCGTGGTCGATGGTATCTAAGGCTGCTGAAAGGTCAAGGAGAGCAAGGACGGTCGGATGTCCGCCATCCTGCTCCCACCAGAGATCAGCCATCAGTGCGACCAATGCCGTCTCCATACCGTGTCCGGGCCTGAATCCTGATTGAATGGGGTCCAGATAATCTGCTTCCTCCAGGACATCCTGCAGCTGGTGAGCCACCACTTTCTCCAATACCTTCCCCAAAAAGGGGAGGTTGGAGACGGGCTTATAGTTGGTCAGGACAGCTGGGTCAAGGGATGCTTTCTTCAGGAGGGGGCACACCAAAGCATGTTTTAGCAGTGCTGGAAACACCGCCTCCCACAAAGATGCATTTATTATTGCCCTGACCCAGCCTCCTGTCACCACATTGGAGACTTTCACCAACCAGGTGGGACAGGGGTCCAAAGGACATGTAGTGGCCCACACTGCTGCAAGAATCCTGTCCACTTCACCAGGGACAACCGGATCAAACTGATCCCAGATAACATGGCAAGACTGTGCTCCAATCCCCACCAGACCCTCACAGTCCACACTGGGATTAAGCCCCGAACGAATCCGATTGATTTTCTCTACCAGATGGTCAGCAAAGTCTTCAGCCGAACCCTGCCAACCGGGCACCACCCCCACCCTACCAAGGAGAGACCTGGTCACCCAAAACAGGGTGGCTGGGCGATTATCAGTGGAGGTAATAAGGGATTATCAGCTATTATCAGCGGAGGCAATAAGTGGGCTTCTCTGCTTGGGAGTGAGTTTTTGTACAAGCGGTTCTTGCACTGGGAGCCGACTAGATGGGCTGTGTCTGGCAGGTCGCATGTAACATCTGCCTGGCATTCCAGGTTTAGTCCTGTGCTGCCCTTGGTTTGAGGCAAGACAAGTCCTGCCGGCACCTTGGAAATGCTTGGGGTAATCATTGCCGGGGTGTTTCTTCTGGCGCTGCCAGAGTGGGGTGGACACTGCCTGGCCCAATGAAAGCCCTGATGGCATTGTGGGCACTTGGTAACTGGCTTGTCCAGATGGCCCTTTAAGGAGCTGCCTCCCCCCCTTTTGCAGGGGGCCCTCTCCCTTTGCTGCCTGGTTTTGATCGGCACTCTCTTTTAAGGTGTCCCATCTTCCCGCACTGATAGCAAGCACCTTTGGGTTTTTGCTCTGCTCTGTCCCTGCATTCCCTAATGGATCTGCTCTGGAGCCCTGTGGTTTTGTGGGTCTCCACGAGCAGCTTGCACAGGGTGAGCATGTGGGCGATGGTCTGTCTGCCCAAAATTGTGTCTGCCTCTAGGCAGGCTGGACACATTAACTGAATTTCCTCTAATTCTGCCACTGGCAATTTCCTCTTGCATACTTCTGCCTCACTCCTTTGTAGGGAAGGACTTCTGGCTGCCCTTGGGCTGGGCTTCCTAAGTCCTCCCAGCCCCAATGCTGGTCTTTGATGATCGGGTAGAGACACACTGGGGCATAAACTGGTGGATTTTTGGTTATTACCCAGACTGGACTAACTGCTGAAATGATCTGTCTACACTTGCTCCATGTCCCTATGATTCTAGTGGGTGCTCGGGGTTCTCTCTTGTGGCAGTCCCCTACCCTCTCCCAAGTCTCATCCAGCATGCCTGCTTCTGGGCAGAGCAAATAATGCTCCCTCAGATGCACCATGAGTTCCATTAGGCTTCTGCTATTAATGAAATGATTTAGCCTGGCCAGGTGCTTGAGCTCAGCCCCATGAGCTCTTCGCCTAACGGATGAATCTTGCCCCTCCAAGCAAGCCCCCATACTACCTGATAAGAGGTTCCCTCGCAGGATGAGTTGGCGTGCCTCAGGCAATAAGTCGGGTGATGTGGTGCACAGTATGTGGCTTGGGTCTGAGTAGGGTCGTGGCTCTGGCTGCTGCGGGCATCCTGCGGCCTCTGCCAATGGGATCAGGGTTCACAGCTCACCCTGATGTGGAACGCATCCGTTCCGATGATGCTCTGGGTGCCGCCAAGCTTGCGGTTGCATTGCCTTCCTTGCTGCGTGGTTGCGGTCTCTGGCTGGGGACCATGTCATGCTGTGATTCTCAAAGAAAATCACGTCGGTGTCACCATATGTTGCAATGGCCCATGGAGGCCAGAATGGCTGGCCACAAGGGAAGCGCATGAGATGAATGTGTGGTGAAAGTCCAGTCCCGATCTAAGTCAGGTGGCATATTTATTGCCCTACCTCGAGGTCTCCCTGCCTAAAGGAACACGTGACCCCATCACAGAAGGCTAATGCATACGTGGCACTTTGCTGACCATGTTGCATGTGTCAGCTCTTGGGAGTTACCCTGGACCTCTGCTGAGGAACTAATCAACAGGATGGGCAAAACCCCATTGTTCTTCGCCTTATCTTGGAGCCCATATGGTCTCAGGAAACTGACTTCCTTAGCTGTTGTCTCAGCGAGTTTGCCCAACCCAACCTTATCTTCGACCAGAAGAGGAACAGCGAGTTTTACCCTTGAGTCATCAACTGTTAACTTTTGCCCTGCTTCTCTCAGAGCCTCCAGCCAAGGCAATATGATTTATGCCAATTAATCTAGCCCACACCCAATTTCCCTTCCATCAGAGCCCGTGTTGGTTCTCAAGCCGTGTGCGTTAGCGAGTGAACCCATCAGGAAGGGTAATTGCCAATCTAGGAATGTGGGAATACCACACTAATCAGCTGCTGCATTGCATCCTTAAGGTCCCAACTAGACACTGACTCAGCAAAAATATCAGCTGCAGCTGCCCCTTTTTCCTCCATTTCCAGCTTGTCTGTTAAATGAACCCCAGTCCTTTCACATTCTCTCAGCTTCTTCGACATTAATTCTTTATACCGCTGCCACCATCTAAGACCTAGTGGGCACAGTAGCATGGCCTTTTACCCATCTCAGGTCTCGGTTTCCTTTGAAGCAGAAAATAATTCCAACTGGAGACACTGCTCTTCCGTAGAAGTCATTTATTTTCAGGTAGAAAAATACACCCAGCTTTCTTTGGCACATCAGCATTTCATCACTACAAACCTGACTAAAAGCCAATAGAGGTTATCTTTCTAGCTTTCTCTAAAAACAAACAGTTCCATTCTTTCCATAGCGAGCCTCTCCCTCCAAGAGCAACTGGCTGATTTATAAAAGTCCTCCCTCTGACTCCCAGCCCCACCCTAGTGGAGCAAAAACATTGGCAAATTACAAAGATTAAAACAAACTGACACACTTCTCCCCACTCATTACTCCCCCTTCTTCCCTCTCATCTGCTCCAAAACTTAACACTATCAAGGTAAGGGAAAATCTTCCTTTTCTCAGGGAAGAAGAAGGGGGGAAGGGAAAGGAGGGCTCACTATGCTCTTACAGGAGGGCCTTCTCTGTGTCTGCTCTGGCCCTATGGAACCTCCTGCCGATGGAGCTAAGCCTCCAGGTGGAACTCCTACCATTTAGAAAACACCTTAAGACCTGGCTGGCATGGCAAGTGTGGGGGGGCAGCTGGGACGATGGCCACCCCATGGTGGCTCATATGAGCACTACTCGGGCCTTCAGCTTCAGTTCTTTTAAATAATTTTTATAATGTGGTTGCTGGGGGAGGGTATGCTGAATTTTAGACAATTCATATTTTTAACATTTTTATTTCATTGTTTTGTATTGTTGTGATTTTTATACATGTAAACCTCCCGGAGTCACCTAGGTGAGAGGGCAGCAGAATAAATGTAAATAAATAAATGCTACTATAAAGGTTGGTGAAATGGGAGCACTCCACCTTGCTTCCTACAAATTGCTAAACAGCTGACTGTACACAGCCAGAAGGAAAGAGAGAGCATAGAAAGGTGGTTCCCAACCTCGGGTCCCCAGATGTCATTGGACTTAAACTCCCAGAAGCCTTCACCACTGGCTGAATTTGCCAAAATTTCTGGGAGCTGTAGTCCAAAAACTTCTGGATACCAAAAATTGGGAACCACTGGCATAGAAGAAAGACCTTCACAGCATTCAGTATGGTGAGTTAACAAATGGTTCTCTGGTTCTCCCAGGGTGTACATTGTCAAGTGCCTGGAATGATGGCAGCAGAATTGGCTTGCTTATTTAATCTGTGGCTTGCCTTATGAAGTTATTCAGGAAAATCCAGTGTGTACATGCATGGAAGTAATTTCCAACACTTCTACTCCTTGTCCTGATAGGAAATGCTTGTAAATGTACATGAAACATCACCAATATGTTATTCATCTGATTTATCCTGATTTATCTGATTTAATTAAAAGTAGGTCCATTGCAGACATCTAGTGGGAACTTCTTATGTCTAAATTCAATTCATTTCAGGATTGACACTTCTTTCCATTGATCTCAAACTTGAATTGGTGGGTCAGCAAATGGTCAGCAGCCACACAAACGTAGGAGGATAGAATGTAATGGAGATGTTTGATAAATATTGCATAAAATCTTTTCTTTAGGTCTGTTCTTTGCAGCAAAGAAAAAAGGAGTGCTGTATTAGCACATTTTAAATCAT
This sequence comes from Bradypodion ventrale, assembly GCA_035047345.1. Lineage (NCBI taxonomy): Eukaryota > Metazoa > Chordata > Lepidosauria > Squamata > Chamaeleonidae > Bradypodion > Bradypodion ventrale. The sequence continues at coordinate 67,560,005 of JAWDJE010000006.1, read as the reverse complement.
GGAAAGGATCAAAGGGGTTTCATGGGAATGAGGATGGATTGAAGTAACATAACTAATTAATCATTCCAGCACAGCTACTACAAAATTCACTAATTACTGTCACTCAGGACAGCATTTCAGCAGCCAAGGCAAACCTTTGTTTTTAAATCTTGTAAAACCGATACAGTAATTCTTCATTTTCTTACAATTAAAGTTAATTTCCCTTGTCTCTGCCTCTCCATGTAATGTCATGTAAATTTTTGTAGTTTACTAGCACAAATCATGAAATTACACAGAGCTTGAGACATTGTTTAGATCAGCGGTTACCAACATGGGGCCCATGACCCACAGGGGGACCTCAATCCCCAGAAGCCTAAATCGGCATATTAGCTGATAAGTGCTTTAGGGAATTGACTTAGGTTTCTTGGAATTGAAGTCCAAAAACCAAAGGTTGGGAACACTGGTTTAGATATCTAGAAAATGTGGCCCTACTGCACTTACTTTGCATTAGTGAAGCTTTCCAGCCATCATACCCTTTCTTATACATTAACTAAGCGCTACAAGTGCATTTTTCAGGAAATGAACACAACCACAATATATCTGTAAACATTTACATGTCTAAACTCTGTATAAACATGTTTAAATCAATACACAAATATGTCCAGTAGCTCTTGGGCATAAAAATGCATATATCAAATGTGTGCATGAATTTCCATACAAGAAGACAAAATCTGAGGATGCAAACAGAATAGCAGTGGGGAAATAAAATAAATGAAATCAGATTACCAATGAGGAAAAATAAAGATTGGCTTGGGTGGAGGCTGATACTGTATCTGGATTTGGCCTGTGATACATTTTCTTTTTGTTGCTGTTTAAATAGAGACAATGTTTTTCAGTTTTTTAATGAGACTTGAATTGTTTGCCTACCTGGTAGCCTTTGTGCTAATAACCTTATTCAAAATATGTAATTATAAATGAATATTACAAAAACATCATACATTTCCAGATGTTTCTGTTAGTGAGGGAACTGATTTTATACTTTTGTGCTGCTTGAAGAAGTGGGAACAGTGGGGTGAAAGTTTTTTTCTTTTGGTGCTTAGGTGATATTATTTGCTTGACTTGGTGTTGAAATGTAGAATACCTCCAACATTGTTTAATTGAACTCACTGAAGCCTTAAATAACTACCGTATTTTTCGCCGTATAAGACGCACTTTTTCTTCCCCAAAACTGGGGGGGAAAAGTTGGTGCGTCTTATACGGCAAATATACGGCAGCCGTGCTCTCCCCGCCCCCACCATCGGCGGGGAGATAAAGGGAGCCTTCCGTGGCCCAGGAGGCTCCGAAGACGCTGCCGCAGCCACGCTCTCCCCGCCCCCACCATCGGCGGGGAGATAAAGGGAGCCTTCCGTGGCCTGGGAGGCTCCGAAGACGCCGCCGCAGCCGCGCTCTCCCCGCCCCCACCATCGGCGGGGAGATAAAGGGAGACTTCCGTGGCCCGGGAGGCTCCGAAGACGCCGCCGCAGCTGCGCTCTCCCTGCCCCCACCATCGGCGGGGAGATAAAGGGAGCCTTCCGTGGCCCGGGAGGCTCCGAAGACGCCGCCGCAGCCGCGCTCTCCCCGCCCCCACCATCGGCGGGGAGATAAAGGGAGCCTTCCGTGGCCCGGGAGGCTCCGAAGATGCTGCCGCAGCCGCGCTCTCCCCGCCCCCACCATCGGCGGGGAGATAAAGGGAGCCTTCCGTGGCCCGGGAGGCTCCGAAGACGCCGCTGCTGCGAAGCATCGTGCCCTCCCGGCCCTTTGTTCCTCTTGGAGGTTGACTAGGGCAGGTAGTTTTTGACTTTGAGTATTTTTGTGGTGGCTTTATTGTACCTGGACATGTGGGGTTTCTGAAAAGATGTGGTTTTTTTCTTCCCTTTTAGTACAGTATTTGGTTCAGAATCTTTTTTTTCTAGATTTTCCTCCTTTAAAATTGAGTGCGTCTTATATGCCGGAGCGTCTTATACGGCGAAAAATACGGTATGTCAGTTACAAGAATTTGAGATTACTTTAGCTAAAGTTTGAAATACAAATCTTCAAAATGAAATATTATAGAAAATTTAGTTCAGAATCTGACAGTTCTTTCTGTGATAAAAAAAGATTATTTCAATCTGAATGATACATACGTTTTGTCAACATTTCATAGGCTAATTGCCAGATAAATAAGAGATGAGATCCAGACAGTCATAGTAAGAGCAGATCCATCGATGTAAATGGATTTAATAACTGTATGACATAGGTAAATTGTGCTACTTTCAATGGATGTCCAGTGCTTTTTTCAAAATACAGACAAATAAATAGGAAGTTATTGGACTATTGAAGTTCTTCCCAGCCAAAAGAAACACATATTTGGAGAAGAAGATTTCAAGATATGTTCCTGTTTTTTGGAGACTTTCATACACTTCAAAGAAAAGGTACCTCGTATCAAGAAATTCTTTTTCTTTTTTTCCAGTTATATCCCAACCACCTGGGATATTTTTCCACTCTGGGCAACTTACAACATATTAAAAATATTTACACTAAAAATTAAACAAAATGAATAATTTATAGATATCAACTTAATAGATCTCCTCTTCAGCTTTTCTTTTTCTTTTTCTGCCAAGACCTATACAGTAGAACTTCCCAACAAAATATACCTCCTCAAAATACAACCACCACCAGGCCACTTCCATAGCTAATACCTTTTGGTATCTTGTCAATTCATGCTCCAAACAATGCCCAGATGCTTCATTGTTTAGATGATGGTGACACCTGGCAGAATCAGAGGTCAAAACAGAAGCACAGCACAGCATTCCATGGTGACTTATAATATTCTTCAGACAATCTTGATGTTTGACAAGATGGCATTCATGCGGTCTAGAAACAGAGAGCTGGAAGAAAAATAAGTGAAACACATTGTTAAAACAAGCGGAATTCTTTTGATTCTAGCACTCTTGTTTCTCCCAAATATTGTGGAGTCCGCGGGCGCAATTGGCATTAACTGTCCCTGACAAAGGTTACACCGGTTGAGGGAGGCTCCTGGTCACTGGCCTTTGCGGGTACAGAAATTGGGGTGCGGATTAATAGTCATAAGATTGATTCACCCATATCTGACCTGGCAGGCAGTTCGGCAGGAGGAAATTGAATAGCTAACGCCAGTTAGGAATTAGGTAATTCCACACTTGCAGATTAGCCCAAGCCTTAGCGCAAATAGTGGCCATGTTTACTCTTGAGCAAGCCATGAACAATGGATTTCCCCTGTCAGTATTTGCCTTAGTTAATTAACTTCCCCAAGAGAAGTTCCCAATTAACCCGGGTAAATGGGTGATGTGATTTTCTGTCAGATGACGATTCTATCACACGCTGCCTTGAATTCCTATATATGATGATGATTTTCCCTCAATAAACCACTGGTCTTCGCTCCATCTTGTCTCGTGTCGTTCCTTGACCAGTCTCCTCCGGGACCCTAAGGGCCACTCCACGGCCCCAATCCAACATCTGGTGACCCACGACGTGATTCTACTCATGAGTAAGCGATCTACGCGGTCCGGTTCTACATTAGAACCATGTCCAATTCATCCCGGAGGACAGCGCGGCAGCTCCGGTCGGAAAGCCATCCGGCCGGGGTGACAGCTACGCGGCAAGGCATTCCAGAGAGACATCCTACGGCTTGCATTGCGGAAACGCGTTCCACTCAGGGGCAGGCTGTGAACCCTGATTCCAGCGCAGAGGCCGCCGAGGGCCCGTGGCAGGAGACCACGCTCTGAGCTCCATCCCAGAGATTCGTCACGCTGAGACCTATTGCCTAAAAGGACGCGTCGAAATCGTCCCGAGAAGAAGCCCTTCGAAGGACCCGGCAGGTAATATGGGGACTTGTCCTCAGCGGCAATGTCCATCCGCTAACCAGAGAATTCATATAATGGAATTCAAGGCCCTGGCCAGGGTATATAAATTACGCCTTCACAGCAGGAAGTTAGCGGAACTCTTAGCGTACCTGGAGGCCAATTGTCCGCTTTATCCAGAAGCGGGCGTACTTGACCTCACACTTTGGGATCGGATAGAAGCCTGCATTCGGCAAGCACCAAAAGCTCCAGACAGCATAATTGGCACATGGAGCAAATGTAGGAAGCTCTTAGGAGAGGACGACCCAGTCCGGATAGAGACCCAGGAACCCCCAGCGCAGGCAGAGCCATCAGCCCCAACGGCTCTCTATCCGTCACTCCAGCTCAAGCAGAGTAGTGTAGGGAGCTTTCCCTCGGTGACAGCTGCAGACGTCACCAACGGAATGCGTGAGATGGGAAGCGCTGGCGCTTCACTGACAGTTACGGGTTCCCTAGCTACCAAGAGCGCGGTTCAGCGCATGGCTGAGGCAGAAATCAGCAAGGGGGATTTGCCAGCAGAAGATCTAGCTGAGCTTAGGCAGCTATGCCCAGTTCGCATAGAGGTAGATGCCCTCACGGGCCAGCAGCAAGCAGTTCATTCACCAGTTCCGTATAAGCTACTCATGGCCATACGGAAAGCCATCACAGAGACAGGACTCCAGAGCCGATTCACTAGGGGTACGCTTCAGCAAGTGTACGAGACCATGATGCTCATTCCGTACGACTGGAAAGCCGTCATGCGAATGATGCTCAACCCCAGCCAGTATCTGCTATGGGACAGCGAGTATCGTCTCGAAGCACAGGCAAGGGCCGCCAGGATGGGCGGAGCGGTAATTCCTGACCAGCTATATGGTTCAGGTCCGTTCGAATCCGTTGACGCGCAAGTCGCCCTGCCACTCGCCACGCTCCACATCGCAGCGGAGACAGCCTTCAAGGCTTATCTCAAAGTCCCGGCAGCTGGCAAGGCAGCCAAGAATTACACAGCCGTCAAACAGGGATCCCAGGAGTCCTACATGGACTTTATCAATCGATTAGAGGAAGCGATCAGTAGACAGATCGATAATGAGCAAGCCCAACAAGAGCTCATGATGAAATTGGCCAAAGACAACGCCAATCTCGACTGCCGTAAGATTTTGCAGTCCCTGGACAATCGTCCCGACCTGACACTCACAGATATGATTAGGGCATGCGCCGACGTTGGCACAGATTCCTACAAAATGGGTCTGTTGGCAGCGGCGGTGCAAGGAGGCAGGAGACCCCGGATCAAAGGAGCATACCACAATTGTGGCAAGATCGGTCACTTCGCTAAGGAATGCCGATCCAGAGGCAGCGGCCAGCGCACCGGCCGTCCCAAGGATCCAACCACCCCATGTCCAAAATGCAATAAGGGCCTTCACTGGGCCAGGAACTGTCCGAATTCGGGAAACTAGAACATGGGCACGTCTCTGGCCCCGGTCCAAACAGAGGCTTCCCTCGCTCTGGGCGAGCCAGAGCTGGATTAGATTCCAATCACATTCCAGGCATTGCGAAGGCGCAGGCCAGCCCCAAGGGTAGTACAGGGCTAGAATTGACTTGCCAGGCAGACGTCACATGCGACTTGCCAGGCACAGTCTATCTGGTGGATTCCCAGTACATGGGACCCCTACCCAAAGGCTTCATAGGCTTAGTTTTGCCTCGTAGTGTCGCAGGAGCATGCGGAATTCTTGTAATTCCGGGAGTCATTGACTCCAATTTTTCGGGTGTTCTCCAAGTTCAACTTTGGATGCACCTACCCCAGACCATTCACAAGGGAGACACGTTAGTGCAACTGATTATGGTTCCTTGTAACTCGCTAGCAGATAGCCAGGGAAGGCTCAGGGACAGCTCAGAGCCCGGGTCGGCAGACCGCTCGAGCGCAAGTGAGGCAGTGCAAGGATACCAGGTCTTAGCGACAGTGGAGACCAACATAGAATGGAAACAGCGGCCAGTTATTGAGGTATTTTTGAATAAAAAGTCATTCTCAGGGTTGCTGGATACCGGAGCTGACGTCAGCGTTATCAGCCGAAGTCAGTGGCCGAAGGAATGGGCTATTGAGCCGGTCTCCGATGTGTGGGGGGTAGGTGGCATCCAAGAAGCGTTTAGAAGCCGGGAGTGGGTGGAAGTCACGATCCCTAAGGCTGATGGCACGGCGGTCATTCTGCCGCACATTCTGGACGTGCACATCAACCTTTGGGGGCGAGACATTTTGCAGCAATACCGTGCCACTCTTACCTTCGGGTAATGGCTCTGCCACTTAAATGGCTCACCAACACGCCAGTCTGGGTAGAGCAATGGCCGGTAGTGGGGGAGAAATTAGTCGCCCTAAAGCAACTGGTTAAAGAACAGCTAGACGCAGTACATATAGAGCAGTCCACTAGTCCTTGGAATTCGCCCATTTTTGTCATCAAGAAAATGTCGGGGAAGTGGCGACTCCTCCACGATCTCAGAGAGATCAATAAATGTATACAGCCAATGGGTCTGCTTCAATGCGGCATTCCGAATCCAAATTTGATTCCCGAGGGTTGGGAGATCCTGGTCGTAGACCTTAAGGATTGTTTTTATACCATTCCCTTAGATCCGAGGGATCGGGAAAGGTTCGCCTTTACGGTGCCAGTTGTGAACCACAGCGAGCCCACGCAGCATTACGCGTGGAAGTATTTGCCACAGGGAATGCTCAATTCGCCCACCCTGTGCCAAATTTATGTTCACAATGCACTGGCAAAGTTTCGAAGCCTTCACCCCACAGCTTTAGTATGTCACTTCATGGACGACATCTTGGTCACAGCGCCGCAACTCGGCAGTGAAATGTTTAAGGCCCTCCAGGCCAGCCTGGGGGGGAAAGGGTTACTCATTGCCCCAGAGAAAGTGCAGAGAACCAAGCCCTTCTCATACTTGGGTCATCGGCTTCTCCGCTCTTTCGCAGCACCAGTTTTGCCCCAGATCAACTTAAAAGACTCAGTCACCTTGGTAGAATTGCAGCAGGTTTTAGGTAACATTAATTGGGCCAGACCGTATTTCAGATTGGATACGGATCTTCTAAAGCCGCTCTTCTCGCTGCTAACGCTAGGTAAGCAGCCGGCAGACCAGATACAAATTCCTCAAGAGGCACGCTTGGCTCTCGAGAAAGTCAACCAGATTCTCAGCCAAAAATGGGTGGACAGGATTACTCAGGGGCCATATGCCCTGATCCTGAACTTGTACATCATTCAGGCCGGATCCATGTTCACCGGAGCCCTAGGAGTGGACTCCGAGCGAGGAGCGAGTATCGTGGAATGGGTGTATTTACCGAACACCTCTTCCTGAAACATCGTTCCCCCCCAAGAGTTGGTCTCCGCGGTGGTTTACCGTGGAAGGCTGAGAGCAAGGGATATTTCGGGACACGACTTAGCAAAAATCATGATCCCATTCACCAAAGAGCAAGTTCAGCAGCTGATGCAGCTTGGTGACTCGCTTCCAATTGCCTTGGAGGGATTCACCGAATGCTTGGCATACCACTTGCCAAAGGACCCCAGACTCGTCTCGCATCAAACGCAGACAGTCAGCTTGTATGAATTGCTCTCGCTGGTTCCACTTCAGGGGGCCAGAACAGTCTTCACTGATGGGGGTCGCACATATGGTGTCTTAACTTGGCAGGAGGGCCAGGCTTGGCGCACGCTTCTAACTCTTCCACAGAAGTCTGCGCAGCGGGCAGAGTTGGCAGCGGTGAACCTTGCCTTGCGCACCTTTGCCAAGGAGCGCCTCAACATTATTGCTGACAGTCAGTACGTTAGGAATCTGCTTCACAGTCTACCGGGAGCATACATCACTCCCGCGATAGACAAAAATTTGCTGAGTTTGTTCCTCACAGCTCAATTTCACTTGCGGAACCGCACGGAAGCGCTCTATATTGCCCACATCCGAAGCCACCACGTCCTTCCTGGTCCAATTTCCGCGGGCAATAGCAGAGCGGATGCGGCCGCAAAGGAAATTCAGCAGCGGTCAGTTTTAGGTGTATTCACAACTCCAATTCAGAGCCATGCATTCTTTCATCAGAATGCCAAAGCTCTCGCCAGACAGTTTAATCTGCCACTTTCTGAAGCCCAAGGCATAGTTCGCTCTTGCCAGATTGTTTTTGGGGCGCCAGGGGGGCCCTCGTGGGGGGTCAACCCACGAGGGACAGAGGCTAACCAGGTGTGGCAAATGGACGTCACACATGTCCCACAGTTTGGCAGATGGCAGTACATGCACGTTTGCATTGATACTTTTTCACAATTCGTTTGGGCAACGGCACAAAAAGGGGAGACAGCTTCCAATGTGGAGCAGCATCTCCTTTCCTGCTTCGTGGCGATGGGCAAACCACGGCACGTGAAAACCGATAACGGCCCGGCCTACAGCTCCAGGCAGCTGGCCGACTTCATGGCCACCTGGGATATCAAGGATACCTTTGGCGTTCCATACAATCCACAGGGGCAAGCGATTGTGGAACGAGTCAATCGGACGCTCAAGTCCTACATTGACAAACAAACAGAAAGGGGGGAGCCACCAGCCCTCCCCAAGTCTCAGGGTCAGGCACAGCATTGTCTGAACAAGGTGTTGTTCACGTACAATCACCTTAATGTTTTTTCGGATTGCACGCCGCAGGAGAAACACTTCCGCCGCTCGGAAGCTCTCCCGCGGCCGCTGGTCCGTTACCGAGTGCCACCGGATCCTTCTTGGAGGGGCCCGGCGCCACTCGTAATCTGGGGAAGAGGGTATGCTGCAGTTATGTCTCCTACAGGTGTCATCTGAATTCCAGCCCGGTGCGTCAAGCCTCACTTGGAGCCACATGGCGTGGACCCAGACCGACCCGAGTCCGATCCCGGAGATGAAGGACCTCACTCTGACCGAGGGGACCCGACGGAAGAAGCGGCAACAGCAGACGGAGCCGAAGGTCACCTGGGGGATGATCAAGACCCTTTGCTGTGAGGCTGCGGATGTCGTCCGACGCGAGGACTGGGAACCAACACCGGAGAACGTCGTGTCTGCAGTTTTTGCCCTGATTACCGCCAACACCATGGCGGTCACCATCATCCTGACCCTCTCCCTACTTGCGGGGGGAGGCGTTCAGGCAGCTTCACTGAAGGCCAGCAATCTGATGCCAGGCGGAGACCTCTCTGCCCGGATGCACTACAACCTATGGGAAAGGTTGGCGAGTCTCGTCAACCAGTCTGATTTTTGCCTGAAGCAGAACACTGGTTCTGCCTCAATTTTGAGCACCTGCCTCATCCCGGTGTGCCACACTCCAGACGCGCACACCAGGGACGGCGACTGGCTGGTGAAGCAGATCTTCGGTCCGTTTCTCCCAACGAGTTTCTCAGCATACGCTCGCTGGGGAATGCAGTTAACCATGACTTTGCCGGCTGATGCAGCCACTCTCCACACCCCTCGAGTGGCAGCCAGCCCGAACTCTACTTGTGCTCGAATGACCGGCTGCTCCGCAGTCGGCCGGACTCAGCGTCGCTGCCTCGACACTGGCAGCGGCAACTGGACTTGTGATAACCCAGAGACAATTGGTTCAATGTATGCTCATGTTACCCTACCTTCAGGTTGGTTCTTTACATGCAATCAGTACACTTGGAATTACATTCCCGCAAATGTATCAGATTCCACATGTTGTATCAGTCGCTTGACATTGTTACTCCCCACTAGGGATATGATTGTTCCAAGCACAAATGTTTCCTCACCCATATGGCGCACTCGCGCCACCCAACTAGACAGCTCATGTGATAGCAACATTAGGGTTCTGAGTCAAGCTGAGTACGTCTCGTTGGCAGTCAGCATACTTGGCGTGCCAGGCTTAGCCGTCGGCAACGCTCGGAGCATTGGTCAATTGGCTTGCGGATTAGCAAAAGCCATTAACCACACCTCCTCAGCGATAGCGCTGCTCAACCAGGAGCAGGCGGAACTTTGCCATGCCATACTAGACAATCGAGCAGCTATAGACTACCTTCTGTTGTTACATCATTTGGGTTGCGAATCTGTCCACGGCATGTGTTGCTTTAATCTCACAGACAATACCCACAAAGTACAGAGCCAGCTCACGGACCTTCACACCCTGGTCAAGAACATCAAGGAGGATGCTTCATGGGGGTGGTGGGATTCGTTGTGGTCGTGGTTCCCATGGGGTTGGCTTCAGACGACACTCAAGGTGATCGTGGGGGTGATAATACTGGGCACAGCCGTGTGTTGTTTCGTGCAATGTATTCCCTCACTGATATCGAGATGGCCCCCATGGAGGGAACCCCGAAACGTCATCCCCCCACACCAGCTGATGCCACTCCTGCGCAGGGCCGTTTGTCAGGTCCAAAATAACAAGTAAATGGGGAGTGTGGAGTCCGCGGGCACAATTGGCATTAACTGTCCCTGACAAAGGTTACACCGGTTGAGGGAGGCTCCTGGTCACTGGCCTTTGCGGGTACAGAAATTGGGGTGCGGATTAATAGTCATAAGATTGATTCACCCATATCTGACCTGGCAGGCAGTTCGGCAGGAGGAAGTTGAATAGCTAACGCCAGTTAGGAATTAGGTAATTCCACACTTGCAGATTAGCCCAAGCCTTAGCGCAAATAGTGGCCATGTTTACTCTTGAGCAAGCCATGAACAATAGATTTCCCCTGTCAGTATTTGCCTTAGTTAATTAACTTCCCCAAGAGAAGTTCCCAATTAACCCGGTTAAATGGGTGATGTGATTTTCTGTCAGATGACGATTCTATCACACGCTGCCTTCGTTCTTCTGCTTCCGCTCTTAACTTCTCAAGATGTTCTATTTCAGCAATCTCGTCCTGAAGGGATCTTCTTCTGGGCCTTTCCTATATATGATGATGATTTTTCCCTCAATAAACCACTGGTCTTCGCTCCATCTTGTCTCGTGTCATTCCTAGACCAGTCTCCTCCGGGACCCTAAGGGCCGCTCCACGGCCCCAATCCAACAAATATGATTCTTTTATAAGTGCAGGGTTGAATCTGTTAATAACTTTCCTAGTAGGAGACAAGTCTAGACAACTAGACCACTCAATCCAGAATAAAAATCAAACTAGTAAAATATGGTGAATACTTCCTCTTCTCAAGAAAACTATAGAGTTGGCAGGTATAAATAGTAGGTTGTGATCTAGACCCATGACATTTCCAAATGTTGCCAGACAATGGCAAACCAGTATTCCACCCCCAGTGTGAAATAAGGAGACCAGACACCAAACAACTATAGTTGAAGGCTTGGGACACATTTATTGATTGTTAAGTAGAAGATTTGATGAGGGGGTAAGGAGGGCAGTTTGTAACCTGACACCAGGGACAGGGCAGATGTTAACCCTTCCCTGTGCCGAACGGGAGAAATCCAGGCCCCCACTATGTTAAGGTGAAATACCAAACTGCAATGAACTACATGGTACCACAATGCAATGGGAACACATCCCTCCCACTAGTTTAAAAGGTACTGACCTTACACCCTTGAGCCATTCCTATCTGACTCCTTCCCTAAAGATGACCCTCCAACCTAATGATCCTGTATAACAATAAAATACTAAAAATGAACTATATCTCATGGAGTTAATTGATTAGACCATCAAAATTCAACAAATGGTAACACAGAAGATGGTTAATCAGAATACAGTAAACCCTCGCATAACAACATTACTTGGTTCACCAAGTAGCGTTGCTAAGTGATTTTGTTGTTATGCGGGTTTCTTTATTTTAAACTTCTTTTTATTACAATTCTAATAACAAAAATAAACATTACATCAAATACATCAATATATCAACATAAATGAACACATAAACAAACACATAACACCCAGTGATATTTACAATGTCCTATACACTAAATATATTCTTTGTTTCCTACTTTATTTCCAAAACCCAAGTTGATCAGGCATTGATTTTCCTCCTTGGCTCTTATTTCATGTGTATTCCAAAAAATATTTCTAGATCTCATAAAATTTATTTTCTTTAATCATTCCCTTTTTAAAATGTAGTTCTGAAGTAAGTTTATCATTAAGTGCAATCATCCACATTTCATTATACCACTCTTCAATTTTAAGCAATTTTTCTTCCTTCCAGTTTCGGGCAATGCATTGTCTCGCCGTTGTTAACATTATAGATAATAACTCTTTTTTATACTTATCCATTCTAACATCATCAACATCTGTTAACAGGACCATACATGCATTCAGTTTAATATCTATATCAAAGATTTTTTGATTTCATTTTCAACTTTTGTCCAAAATTGTCTTATAATTCCACAGTACCACCACATATGAGAATAAAAGCCCAGAGCATTTTTACATCTCCAACAAAATTGTGACTTTGTATTATCCATTTGACTTAAATGGACCCGTGTCAGATACCATTTCCACAGGAGTTTGTAATTGTGCTCTTTTACCCTGATGGACAGTATTCTCATTATTCTTTTCTTCCACATGTTTGACCATTTTGTCCTATCAATTTTAATTCCTAAATCCTGTTCCCAATCTATCCTCAGTACATCCTGTGCTTTATCATCCTGATTTAATAATTTATATATCTTACTAACCAGTCCTTTTATGCCCATATGGCCCGTTCTTAATTTATATATCATGTCCTCAAATGATGTCCTATTTCTTTCCGGGCTAAATTCTCCTAATTACTTATTATTCCAATTATTTACCCTAATCATTTGTAACCAATTTAAATTTAATTGCCTAAATAAATCTGATTTTTCACCTCGTCCTTACATTTTTCCAACCAATTTTTTAACAAAAGCACATCATTTCTTACTAAAATTTCTTCTATTTTTTATCTACATTTATTGGGAATGATTTCACATCTTTCAATTCGATAATTGGTGATAGACCAGGAGCCAATTTTTCTTCAGAGTTGACCATGTATGTTATCACTCCTTTAGCAGTTTATTTTTCAAATTACTTAAGCTCTTAGTTCTAGCTAGAAAAATTGCCTTTCCCACATTTAATAATTCATGCATTTCTATCCTTTCCCATATAATTTCTTTCCTCATTAATAATTTGCAAATACTCCTTAATTTAAATGCTATATAATAATTTTTAATATTTGGTATTCCTAACCTACTTAACTTCTGCAGAGTATACCAGAGAAGTTTCAGAATTCTTGCTCTCTTTCCTCCGTTACAATAATTGTTGATAAGAGTCTGAATTTTTTTTAACTCTTTCTCCCTAATTTGAATTTGTAAGTTATCAAACAAAAAGTTCAACCTAGGCAACAACTTCATCTTACAAAGTGCTATTCGTCCGAACCAAGATAAATTCAATTTTGTATATTGCCGTATTTTTTCTATCAATTCCACTTCTATTTTATCATAATTCATTTTCTTTAAGTCTTCAAACTTTTTTGTAATGTTTATCCCCAAATACTTAATATTATTTTTAATTTGTATTTTAAACGTATTCCTAATTCTTTCCAACTCTTCTTGTACATTGAAAAACAGTGCCTTGGACTTGTCCCAATTAACTCTTAAACCTGTTGCATCCTGAAATTCACTAAGATGTTGCTAAATCAGGGCTAGAGATTTTTGAGGATTTTTAATGGTAATTACTGTGTCGTCTGCATATAGATTGATCTTAACTCCCTCTACCCCATCTAATTCATTATCTTCTTTTATTGCATTGGCTAGCAACTCCATTGCCATAATAAAAAGCATGGGAGATAAGGGGTCCCCTTGTCTAGTCCCTGCACCCAATTGAATATCATCTGTAGTTGTGTCATTTATTTTCACTTTAGCTGTACCCTTTGAGTATAATTAATCAATCACTCCTTTAAACTTTATCTCAAATCCATAACTATCGATTATCTTTTTTATTGAAATCCATTGGAGTGAGTCGAAGGCTTTAAATATATCAAGAGATAATATCCCCACTTTTTGTTTATTTTGCTGAGCACTGCTTATAAGATCCAGAACCCTTCTCGTTAGATCTGACATGTTTCTACCTTTCATGAATCCCACTTGATCATCTTTGATATATTTATTCATAAACTTATTCAGCCTATTGGTTAAAACTGCTGTAAATACTTTCACATCCTGATTTATAAGTGCTATCGGTCTATATGATTCTATCCTTTCTAATTTTTTACCAGGTTTAGGAATTAGGGTTATAATAGATCTGTACCATGAGGGTGGCATATTTCCTCCATCCATAACATGATTAAATATTCTCATTAACCTAGGCACCACTACCTCTTTAAATTCTTTATAAAATTCCCCTGGAATCCCATCCTCTCCCGGGGCCTTTCCAATTTTCAATTTTTCAATAACATCAATAATTTCTTTCTCTGTTATTTTTTCTTCCATATATTTTATATGTTTCAAATCTACTTTTACTTTAGCCCAATTATTGATATATTGTTGTAATTTCCCTTTTTCAATATTTTTATCCATATATAAATCTTGATATATAAATCACTATTTTAATTTTATCCTTAATCTTATTACACCTTTTCCCAGAGTTGTCTATCAGAATACCTATCTTCCTTCTTTCTTTTTTATTCTCCGCCGCTCTTGCCAACATCCTCGAATTCTTGTTACTGAATTCAAAATATTCCCTTTTTAAATATATTAAATTTATTTTAACTATTTCAATATCTTTTCCTATTGATTCCGTTTTAAGCCTTTGTAATTTTTCCAATATATCTTTATTTTTAGTTTTCGCATGTTCCTCCTGGAGATGCTTGATTTCATCTTCTAATTTCTTTTGCTTTTCTCTAAACTGTCTATTTTTATTCCGAGATAACTTAATACAATCCCCCCTTAGCATTACCTTCATCGAATCCCATAGCACTACATCTGAAACATCATTTGTATTATTTAGTCTCCAATTTTCCTCCCAGTTTTTTTATCACCATATCTTTATTTTTTTGGTCTTTAAATAACTTTTCATCATACTTCCAATTAATGTTTCTAATAATTTCACTTTCTAATTTAAGTTCAACAATTATTTCCACATGATCTGACTCCTTTATTACACCAATTTCAATATTTTCTGTTTTACCAATCAAATTTTCTGATATCAATACATAATCAATTCTCGAATAGGAATTATGTACTTGAGAATAAAAAGCGTAACCTTCTTTTTGTCCTTTAATTTCTCTTCATACATCCTTAATTCCTAGCTTCCTGATCCACAAACCCATAATTTTTTTAGTTGCGCTTATTTGTCTTTTTGTACTTGTAGTGTCCTGTTCAGAACTAATAAGGTTAAAATCGCCTGCAACTATTATTCTTCCTAATTTCCTTTGCTCCAAAATTTGATGCAGATTTTCTAAAAATTCTCCTTGCTTTTCATTTGGGGCATATACATTTACAAACGTTATTTCCACATTATCAATTAAACCATTTACAATGAGGTACCTTCCCTGTGGGTCAACTATACTGTCAATCTTTGTAAAACCAACCCTTTTTGAAATTAATATTGCCACCCGCCTTGCTTTAGAACTCCCAAAAGACTTCTCGTACAAATCAATCCACCCCAATTTTATATTATTAACATTATCTGTTTTTGATGGGTCTCTTGCAAAAAAATTATGTCGGGTTTATCTTTTTTTAATGGCCAATTCTAAACGTTTTCTCTTTAATTGATTACCAGTGCCTTTCACATTCCACAAAAGTATTTTAATACTCTTCATGTTTAAACAAACAAATTTCTCTACTTAGTCTCAACAGGGCACGTGTACTACTACAAACAATACATCCCTTTCCCCACATATGACAACATAGAAAAAACATAACAAAGAATACATGACAAAAACAAATTCTTTACCCTCCCCACCTTTTCCATACAAAAAAGGTTTCACCACTGAAAATCAAGGAGGAAGGGGGAATCGAGTAAGTCAGCATTCTTATACATTACGTGTCCTGTCTTCAGTGTCCCCTAACCTTTTGTTAGTGAATTTTTCTGCCACATTCTCTACTACTTTATTCTTCAGTTTCTTTGGAGTGAGTTGTATATATTCCAGCTATTATCAAAGCTTCTTTGAGATCCTCCCACTCTTTATTATTATTCTCTATGATTTTTGCTTCAACCAGGACATCTAGAACAAACGATCCTTCTCTTATTACAAATGTTTTCCCTAAGTTGGTAAATTTCAATTTTTTTGAAAACATCCAGTGATACTCAATTCCTTTTCCCTTAATTTCTTTGTGAGTTGTTTAATTTGAGTTCTCCATACTCTTTCCTCCATTGAAATGTCATTGAAGACTTCAATAGAATCCACATCTAGCTTTAAAACAGTTGCACCATTTTTCTTTATGTGCTGCATCACACTTGTCTTAATTCCTTCATTTGTAAACTTTACAAGCACATTTCTATTACCAATTATTGACTTTTTAGATCCTAATCTAAAAACACTCACTATATCTTCATTATCAAACTTCCTTAGTTTCAGATCATTCAACCAACTCAGGATTCTAAACTTCAGCCAATCCGGTACCTTCTCCGAGATATTTCTAATTATCAAATTTCGCTTTCTTGCTTGCTCCTCTAGGAACTCTAATCTTTTTCCTTGATCATCCAACTTTATCTCTCTTTCTTTTGCCTTTTCTTGAACTTCCTGAACTTCCTTTGTCAATGTCTCAACTTCTTTAATGTTCATATTCATACCTTCCTTTAACTCTGATACTTCATTCATAATTTTTGTTGTGTCTACCTGCGTTGCTTCCTTGACCATTAACAACATTTTTGTTGAAAGTTCTAAGACTTTCTTGCTACATTTTGATGAAATTCTGATTATCCCACATGTGCTGTTCCTCCATTTTCTGAAATTTTGCTTGTAAAAAATTCTCCAATTTGTCCAACCTCATTTCTATACTCCTTCTTGAGTCAGTCGCTTTAACACCTGAGGCTCCATTCTGGCCTGTTGTCTCCTGCCCCTCACAAATTTCTTGTTCATTCTTCTCATTTAATAATCCACTAGTTATTTGGCCTTCAGCCATTTTTTTAACTACTTTCTTCTTTATAGCCCCTTGACTGCTTTCTGGTTCATTAATATTTTGTTGCTGTAAATGTTGTTCTTCCTCTAAATGGTGTACCTGTTGCTGCTGTTCTTCTTGTTTTTGTTGCTCTTTTTGTTGTCTCCTTCGTTCTTCTGCTTCCGCTCTTAACTTCTCAAGATGTTCTATTTCAGCAATCTCGTCCTGAAGGGATCTTCTTCTGGGCCTTTCTTCAATTTCCGTTCTCATCAATCTACCTATTCTTGTCCAAACAGGATCTGTATCTTGGTCTTGCACCACCTTTTTTCATCTCCCTTTCCGACTCATTCAATATTACTTATTTATTTATACAGTTCAAATAACACTACAATATCAACTCTGTATACAGCTGATCACCCCCCCCCCCAGTAATTTGAAGAAAAACAAACTATATAATATACTGTAATGGGGGAGAAATTCAAATAACAAAACTTATAACAATCAGCAAAAGCTATGTTACTTCTCCTATATATGTTATGACAATTAAAACAATGAATTTAATTAAATAAATGAATAAAAAACAAATCAGAAAAGTGAGGAAATAATGATCACAGAATAATTAAGATAATTAAGGTAATCAGCTTTTAAATTATTTCACAAATCTTATGAAGCTTTGTTACAATCAAAACCTTGCTAAAGAATTTTTAAAAAATATTTTCTGCTCCTTTGCTACAAGTTCACTTTATAGAAGCAACATTATCTCATTTCAAGGACAGTTGTGTAGATAGGCAGTTCCTTGGCTGCAGTCCAATGATGTCTCTAGCTAGGCACAGCACTCAGACTCCCATCATCATTATGGACTTAATCAGCAACACCTGAAGAGTCAATCACATGAGGGAACTCACAGAGAATCCAATGCACAAAGCGGGATGCAAAGCAGGCACAAAGAGTTAGATGGGGAAGAAAAAACAGTCAGTCCTGTATTAATATAATTCAAAGCTCAGTCCGGGGCTAAAGTCCAAAATGAGGGGGAGGATCAGTGAGAAAAAAGAAAGAGAAAAACCTCACTTTCACTTTTTACCTCCTTCACTTCTTTCCCACAGTTCTCCCTCTTTATTCCTTTCAGTTCTTGAGCTTTTATATGGTAAATAAAGTCAAGCTGTATCAGACAATGTCAGACAGATTCAAACAGTCAGGGAATGAAAAAGGAAAACAAACTCCAGGCAAGCACATGAGCTCCAAGACATTGCACTACAGTTCCGAGATCTCTGTCCTTTTTGTAAGCACACTCTCTCCGTGGGATTGCAAGCCTCTTTCACAAGCTCTGGTTTGGGGGCTCCTAGACCTAATGGGGGTTCACTTTCAATCTCCCCGAGAAGGATCTGTTGCCTCCCAATCCCCACTTGCTTTACTCACTTCAATTGCTCGCAGTCCCACAAGGCAGCTTCCAACAAAACTCCACACTTTAATTCCTCAGCCACTTATAGAAAGTCTCGGATCAGTTTTGTTCTTCAGTTGGAAAGATTGCACGCCACTTACCGCTCACATCCGAGGCTCTCACTCTGATCTCTCACAAGACAGACACTTGAAATTCACTCCGGGCAAACTCCAAACTTGCTCTGAAGGGGTTCAATCCGACTCCACTCCCTTACTCCTCTCCACGATTTCCACACACCCTTCCAATCTGTTTCCCTGTCCACCCATCTCCTCTCCAGAATGCTCACACTACAGTTTCAGATTCCAAACAGCTCAGCCTCGCTTGGTCTCAGTCTCATCTCCAGCGTGGTCTGGATCTCTATCGCTCACTTTCCTTCTCTTTACTTCATTTCAGAAAAATCCTCTGCTTCATCAAGGTTAGTGACCATGATCTTGATCACAAACCAGTCATCACAACTATAAATTTAGCAACCCAACTCCACTTTTTCCCACATTTGTGGCTCACCACTCCAGCTGCGACAAGAAGACACTTGTGCTCAGGTAGCCATCTTAGCTCCACCCCCGTTATGCAGGTTTCTATGGAGTTTCCTGCATAACAACGTTTTTAGTGTTGTTGTCCAGTTATTTTAGCATTGTTGTCCGGACAATGACACTAAAAACGATGTTATGCGGGGGAACACGTGGTGCATAACAACATGTTGTTAAGCGAAAATGATGCTATACAAATGCGTTGTTATGTGAGGGTCGACTGTAGCTCCAAAAAAGCCTGAAAACAAGATGTCCAGCGCAGCAGAAAAATCCCTCAGAGCGCCAAAAGCCGGAGAAGGGACTATCACCAGAAGGATGGCAGAAAATTATGCTGCGAAAGAGACAACAAGCGGGACAGATCGCGGCGACAATGAATTATGGGACTCCATAATCAACTTCATCGGCAAGTCAAAAAAGAGAAGGAAACATGCGGCCGCCCTGAGAAAAATACTGCAAGACACAGAGGATGAACACGCGAGTGACAATACAGTAAGACAATCTACCCAAGGGACAGCCCGGGCAGCAAGAAAACCAAATCCGAAAGCAACCGGGTTGCAGCCAATAAAGATGGCTGACCAACAACCAATGGGATTCAAGAATTCAAACTGAGTGGTGGAAACAGATGAAAAATGGTACCCAGATGAAGACTCCATAGCAAGTGGTGGCCAGGACATGAAACCAAGCTACAAAAACAGGTCCAAGGCCAAAGTGATCTCCAAGTGGTAGAACGACCCTGACATGACCTATAATGGTGGCATACCACAAAGGCCGACCGAGATGGACTACGATCGGGCCATCTCCAAAATTGCAACTGCCCTCGGAGAAACACTCCGCTCACTACACCAAAATAAAAGCCACGAAAACTGACCAGCAACGACCAGGCTGTCCTGGGCCAAACACTACCGCCCGCTGCTGCCTCCACAACCAGACCCCGGCAATGACCACAATGCAAATGTCCGCTACCGAATGCCACCGTGAAGACCAGGCAATGATGAACTCAACGCAGACAACCGCCATCCAACAGTAAGACCCTGATCCACTTTTCACTGGCCACAGCAGGCTCTGATTAACTTTCACGATGTCTCCTCGATTATGGGGATGTACTCTTCTTGTCCTGAAAGACCTGCTCCACTGCCAGACCAGCTCTATAGCCTTCGGAGAGAAACCGCAGGTCAGCAGCCCCCGTGTGCTGGAGCCAGTCCAACAGAGGTCCTTCACCTTCAATGTCCAGCGAAGAATGGACTTTGTGCATGCTCCTGGCTCCACACATGCACACTCAACTCCAGCAACCAACAATCAAGAGAGAACAGCACCACCTAGCAACGAAGGACAACAATTACAAGCGGGAAATTCAAAAACTAAAGTAAGCATACCAATTTCTTTCTGTCCATTCACAGACAGGCCAGAACACCAACAACAGCAACCACAGGCATGAACCTGTTGTAATGGTCCATCGGAGTCTAGGTGCTGAACTCAAGGAAGGCACGCGAGACTAAAGTATGATGGTAAAGGCCAGCCCCGATATTCTGGGATGGTCTGTATTTATTAGCTTGCATTCTAGATCACTTGCACACAGACTGCACATGACCCCTATTACAGAAGGCTTGCTTACGTAGCATGTTGCTGGCTAGGATACATTTGCCAGCCTAAGAAAGTACTGCGTGCCTAGGTTCACCACAGGCAGAATAATCAGCAGATGTAGCAAGACTCACTGTTCCTGCCTTATCTCAGAGTCCTTGTAACTCTGGGCATCTATGCTTAGTTGTTTAGTCTAGCTGCGGTTTGCTTTTGCCCAGCTCAGTTCGTGGACGTGAGCCAGATACCGTTATGCTGTTTACTAGGCATTGTGACATTTGGCTGACTTCTGTCCCACTACTTTCAGTGCCCTCAGCCAAGGAAACATGGAGTCGCTGTTGCTCCCTATTACTTATTTGCCCATACCCAATTTCCTTTCTGGTTGAGCCAGGATAGTCTCGGGATTGTTTGCAAAGCCCAACAAGCCCATTGGGAAAGGTAGCTGCCCAATTAGTGCCTGGGCAACCCACATGAACCAACCGCAGAACAACAACCTGCCCAATTCGTTCCCAAGGTGTGTAACAGTTCCCAATGTAACAGGTTCCCAATGTAACAGGTTCCCAATGTAACAGGTTCCCAATGTAACAGGTAAAAATAACTTTAATGCTGTGCTCCATTGAACCTGCCATTTACCATGCAATACCTAATGGGTTAACGGTATCTGAGGTTTGGGAAAATATAAATAATCTGTTTTACTGTTAAAATATAAGCACTACCAAATACATTGCAAGAGAATTTTACTCTGCCAGATTAAAATCAGGTGTAGCCATGAGCGAACACCTGCTAAATTTAAGTGCCATGCCATCCCAGCTCTTAGAAAGGTGGGAAACAGTCGCCGAAGCTTGCCTAATCAGTCATTCTAAATTATTTCAATTCCAGTTGGGAATGCTTTCTGAACCAAATAGATAATGCCAATAATGATAACCTTTCTTCATATCAGGGAAGCTAATAGCCGAAGACAATCACAGGAGAGACCTGCCTACTTACGCAGGGAAACCAGGGTAACTAAAAGGGTTGATTTTGTCAATCAGGTAAATGTTTTACCAGAATGTTATTTTTGTGGCTCTAAAAACCATTTCAGAAGAGACTGTCCTAGGGCCAATAGAGACAAAAGACCCCGCGAGAGACCACACTCACCCAATTACAATCTTCGAGAAGACAGACCATGCCAAGGGCACAGAGGTCAAGGAAGATCCCCACCAAACATAAGACAGAGAGGATCACCCAGTCCCAGATGGGACAACAGGCCCAGCAATGAAGCAAGAAAGGGCAACACAGAGTCCATAAATGGCATCAGATGTGAGGATACTCACACAGGCACAACAAATGAAAAACACTGTTGGCTGATCGACTCCGGGGCAACCACGCACACCTCACACAACAGAGAACTATTTAGCTCATTTACAGAAACATCATTCAAGATCAAAGTAGCCAACCAGAAATATGCACAAGTGACTGGAAAAGGGAACGTACATATACATGGAATAGGGGAAATAGAAGGCTCTATGCACCAGAGATACCTTACAACGTTCTAGCAACAGTAAAATTATGTAAGAACACCAACCTCGAGATAGCATTCAAAGGTGTAAACATATTCATCAAAAACAAGGGCAAGAGGATCAGAAAGACCATAATCACCGGTGGGTTGCCTTACTTTCTACCCACCGATGAAGCGTGTAACCAGGTCAACACACACCTCAATAACAGAGATGTTGATGCAGGAGAAGAAAATGGAAACGACTCAGATGACACAGAATCTCAAGCACCCGATCACGATAACAGATCAGAAGACAACGATCCAGAAGGGGGACAAAGAGACAATGGTGATGACCCAGATATGACGCATCCTGAGAGTATGATGCAGATATCCATAGGGAAACCTGTGCATGACAACTGTGCCCACATACTGAACAGAAGACTAGTCCACATCAGCTTCCCCATCATAAAGAAAATGCAGGACTGCACCAAAGACCTTAAGGTAAAAAACTGTGAGAATTACTTATAATGTTCCGTCTGCCAAAGCTCCAAAACAAAAGACAAGCCACAACCCAAAATGTCAGAGATGAAATCAACACATGCCTTCCACCTGGTGCACATGGACCTCATGGGGCTAATGAGATTGTACATAGGGAAATACTTCCTAACCATTGTCGATGATTTCAGCAGATATGGATTCGTCTACACACTCAAGAGCAAGGGAGAAGCATTTATAAAGTTTAAGGAATTCTACAAGAGGGTGGAAACACAAAACAACACCCAGGTCAAACAAATAATGATGGACCATGGGACGGAATTCCTCTCCAAGGACTTCAAAGAGTGCATTACCAAGCATGGCCTAATACACTTCACCACCGCACCATTCTCAGCATTCCAGAACGGAATAGCCGAATGGGGTATTGCAATCCCTGATCAGATGCGTACTCGAGGACGCTGGACTAGACTATTCATACTGGGAAGAAGCATTACTATATTCAAACTGCACTCTTAACAGGCTCTGGTCAAATGAAGCAATGTATGATCCCAAACCCAAGCTGTCACACCTACACGTCTTTGGAGTGCTAGCTGATGTACATGTCCCCAAGCAACTAAGAAGAAAAGGTGACAAGGTCACAAAAAGATTGTGATTCGTTGGTTATGAATTAGGATCAAAGGCCTACCGATTCTTAGATGCCAATTTTAAGGTAGTTATTTCCAGATCAGCAAGCTTCCATGAAAACTCGAATTGGAGCAAAATACATTTAAATGAAATAATGAGAGGTAGACAAACACACGAAGGCAAACAAAAACCCAATGAGAGTCATGATCAGACAGGCAACTATGAAGATCAAGGTCATGACCCTGTAACCAAAATCTGAGAGGATGAACCCCCAGACTCACAAGCGGAGAGTGGCGATGAGGATGAGCAAAACACCAACGATGTTGAGGATCTAACAGAAACATCACCCAGGAGGTCAACAAGACCCAATCTGGGCCAACCTCAAAGAAGTCTAAAAGATTATGTAATGTCCATCAGCAACACAAACAAGGCACCCGATAGTTACAACGATGTATTCGCACTACCACATCATGAACAACTAAAATGGAGGGAAGCCATGCAAAATGATCTAGAGAGCATCAAAAGGTTAAATGTATACACTCCATCACCAGTACCGGAGCACCTTAAAGCCATAGGCACCAGATGGGTATTCAAAACCAAACCCTTAGAAGAGGGCAAGGTATACAAAGCCAGACTTGTAGCACAAGGCTTCTCTCAAAAATTCCCAGAAGATTACACTGAGACCTACTCACCAACCATGAGGGCAGAGAGCATCAAAACTGCCCTAGTCATAGCTTCAATACTAAAGGAACAAGTTTATCAATTTGACGTGCAGACAGCATGCTTGCATGCTGAACTGGATAAGGAAATTTATGCCAGAGCACCACCAGGGATTGGACACAATGAAGGAAACACTTGGCTACTGAACAAAAGCCTATATGGCCTGCGTCAATCGGGGAAGAGATGGTACGGCTGCCTCTTCAGGACATTAACACAAATGGGATTCAAAGCCACCTCAGCCGACAAGTGCCTATTCATCAGAAAGGGCTGAAACAATGTAGAAAAGGTCTTGGTTTACATTGTGATATCCTGTAAATTGGAAGAAGTAAAGAAAAAGGCGACATGTTCGCACAAGGACTCCAGAAACACGTCTCATTGAAAACGCTGGGCAAGATGGATAAATACCTGGGGGTACAAATATCACAGATGGAGGATGGATTTGAATTATCACAGGAAGAGAAGATAGTAGAATTGCTAGACAAATGCAACATGTCTGAGGGAAAGCCCTGTGAATCATCCATGCAGACCGACTTCCTAAGCAACATGTACAATGGTGATGAAGCATTCAAGGAGAGCACCCTATACACGTCTACCATAGGTTCATTACTATACATAGCTAATATGACGAGACCAGACATAACTCTGACAGTGATTTTATTATCCCGACATGTGGGTAACCCAAAGGCATATCACTGGAATGCAGTCAAAAGGCTATTAAGGTACCTGAAACACACGATGGATGCAAAATTATCACTTAACCCAAAGGTCACTGACGTCCCCGAATTTACTTGTTATGCAGATGCTGACTGGGCTGGTGAAATTTCCCTTATTTTCAAATCCAAATCTTGACAGCTATGGGTAATCCCCAGCCAATTTCAATGGCTTGGAATACTTACTTAATAGTTATTTTATGGAAGAGTTATTTTGGAGGAGGAGGAGGATGGCTAAAATTCCTCAAAATCTTCCGATCTATGTCATGCTGGCTATAGATTCTGAGAGCCACAAAAACACTTTTTCAAACTGGTTAATATTATGAATTACTGGCTGCATCTCTAACATTTAACCATCCCTAAAACAACAAATGGGGAAAATGGGAGAAAGCAGGAAAAGAGGAAGACTGCATATGAGTTGGATTGATTTAATAGACCACTGCTTAGAATTTGCATGATCTTAGCAACAGGATATTTCAGAGGTTGCTAATTCATAAAGTTGCCATACATTTGAATCAACCTGGTGGTGCATTGCAACAAGGACAACAGTTTTTAGCAGTCTTCTCATAGCCACAGTATTCTCTCCTACCTCCGTCTGCTGGTACTTGACAGTCTGTGGTTTCTTGGTCTTTATCTCATTGTCCATCTCCATTTCTTCCAGCGGTCGTTTCATATATCGCTGTGGGTATTGCAAACTGTAATATATAATAATTGGTGAGACCATTAAAAGCTAGGATAAGGGGAAATGAAATTTGCAGTGGTTTTTAAGAAGTTTTTTTAGGGTTGCAAGCAATTATGGGGAGTCTCCTCATGCATTCTTAGCACCCTTTCCAAGATTAATAAACACAAATTACAGAAAACTAGACACAGAGAAACTAAGAAATAAACCCAGCTATTCTTCCAGTGTGTTGAACCAGCCTTTTATTATTATTATTATTATTATTATTATTATTATTATTATTATTATTATTATTATTATTATTATTATTATTATTATTATTATTATTATTATTATTATTGCTGCCACTGACATCATCATCATCATCATCATCATCATCATCATCATCATTATTATTATTATTATTATTAGTATTAGTAGTAGTAGTATTTTCATTATCATTGTCATCATCGCTGCCACTGCCACCACCATTATTATTATTATTATTATTATTATTATTATTATTATTATTATTATTATTATTATTATTATTATTATTATTATTATTATTATTATTATACTTGTATGCCGCCCCACAAGCAAAGCGACCATGGGCGGCTAACAAAGAAACAAAATATCACAATTACATGGTTTATCACATTACAGAAAACATTTCAGAAACATTAAAAAAATATCATAATTACAAAATATCAAATTATCATAATACAAAAACACTTCAAAAATACAGGGGTACCTCGTATAAAGTCCAATTTGTATAAAATCCAATTCAGATAAAGTCACGGTTTTCAGGCACACATGATGCATCACATAAAGTCCAAAACCACTTAAAAATGGATGTTATCCGAGGAATTTGGTATAGGAAACTTGGATAAAGTCCATTTTTGGACGTTATCTGATGCATCACCCATTTGCTTTGGATAAAGTCCAAAATCGGATAAAGTCCAAACTTGACCAACTGTGTCCACTTCCCTCCAGGCAAGCTGGCCAAGGGAGCATCCAGAGGTGGTGTTAGCAGAGGTGGTGATTTTGTAGCCGCCCGAGCCACACAGCTGCTGCTGCCTCCCTCTAGGCCGGCTGGCCAAGGGAGCATCCAGGGATGGCCCTTTGTTGTTGTTCAGTCGCACATTCGATTCCAACCATTTGCAACCCCATGAACCATTGACTGCCAGGCACCTCTGTCCTCCACCATCTTCCTTAACCCACCCAACTCTGTGCCTATTGTGTCTACAATACCATCTAGCCATCTCATTTTTGGCCACCCCCTTCTTTTGCCCTCCACTTTTCCCAGCATCAAGGCTTTCTCAAGTGAATCCTCTCTTCTCAGTTGATGTCCAAAATACTTTAGCTTCATCTTCACTATTTGACCTTCTAGGGAGCAGTCAGTGTTGATTTCTTCTAAGATTGACCTATTTGTTCTCCTTGCTGTCCAGGGTACTCTCAAAACTCTCCTCCAACACCACATTTCAAAGGCATCTATTCTTCTGTGCTCAGCTTTCCTCATTTTCCAGCTCTCACAAAAACTCACTAAAGGAAAATCCATGAGTTAGGCTTCCCATACACCTAGGAACATGTAATCTTCCCTTGTGTTGATTAGCTAATTATGCAGTCTAGCACAGTATCATGTTGCAGCACCTATCCAGGGTTCCAATGCAAGTCTTTTCCTGCTTTACCTGAAAATCTGGAGAGTGAATTTGGGACCTATCGCATTCAATGGAGATGCACTGCTACTGAAACTGTGGCTGCTTCTTTTGCTGCTTTAACCACAAGAAGTGTGTATTTTCAAAGAGAAAGACCTAAGAAAGATTTCTAGGGAACAATGGAAAACTCTTGGAAAATAATTGTGTGCCATCCAATCACTTTTGGTTCATAATAACAGTTTTAAGGGCTTTTGACACAGACAGCACTCAGAAAGGGATGCGCACGAACGGCAATTGCCGTTCAGATGCGCTTTGCTTGCCCCCCCCGGGAGACAGAATTAAGCATGAGCCTGGTGGGCGGGGCCAGTCCCCACACTTAAAAGGGTGAAGCATCAGATGGCACTTTCATTTCCCCACAGGACGCGTTTGGAGCTACTTTGAGCTCTTGCACACGCCAGACCTCGTGGAGCGTTTTGAGGCCTAATTGCCTCCCTCCTGCAGCCCTTCCTTCTCACGGCGTTACCATGTGTGGGGGAAAGTAGGAACTTGCTCGATTGGAGCCTGATAGCTCCTAAGAAGGCTGTTGCTCGCCTGGCACGGAGGCCCCCTCTGGGGGCAGCTTCCAGGCCCCTGGTGGCTGCACCCATTGACCCGGCCACAGGCTTTGCTTGTCTGGCCACACTGGAGCGCATGTCAGGCCTTGACCTTTTACCGGCCACCCGCCGCTCTGCTAGGCAGGTTGCTCGAGAGGCACAGGACCCAGTTGATTTTGATTGGAGTTCCCTTCTCCCTTCGATCCACTAGAGGCTGGATGAACTAGAGGCCACCCAGCCCAATCTGCAGCCTGAGGCCAGGGATGAGATTCCAGCCCATCGGGCAAGAGGCCGCATGGCTGCACCTGCTCTGGCCCTCGATGATGGATGGGATGGAGTGGAAGGGGATTCTGGTGACCCCCCAGCCGGAACCTGCAGTGGAGGTGGCTGGTCAGGTGGGGCTTGGTGAGCATGTGATTCATTCTAGCACTCATGCCCTTCCCCCACTCACTCAGGCGTTACAGTGGCCCTAGCTGCAGCAGGCTGCCCCACTGGCCCTTAGCCCATGGCCTGTGTCTCAGGCAGTACCTGCAGTGCTGTGGCCCGCACCTTATCCAGCCCTCTCAGCCCCTGGGTTCCAGGGGGCACCTGGACCTCCCCCACATGGCTGGCACTATCCCCCTTGGGTTTCTCAGGATATGCATCGGTCCCGCATGCGGCGATGCCATTTGGGGACCAATCTTTGCCATTGGGGGAACACCTGCTCCCAGCGACCAGGGACAAAATTTGGCACCGGGAGTACATTGATATTTTCAGCCTCCTCAATAGGGACTCTACTAAGGAAGAGAAGGATAATCAGGATGAGAGGGATAAGGAACTGGCCCACTGTAAGAAGCCAGACCATACGTGGGCTAACTAGCTTCTGGCCTACTTGATTTATGCGGGTGTCTTGGTTCGGGCCCACCCAGAACCTGGCATGTCTGCTTATTCAATACTTGGACATAATATACCGGGCATATGTGGACTTCCCCGGGTAGACATGGTTGGCGTACGACGAGAGCTTTCGTATGCGTGCGACCATGTGCCCCAAGATGTGGTGGGGCGAACAGAATCAGCAGTTGTGGCTCCAGTTCATGACTCCATCTCGCCCGTCTTTCAGGGACTACTACGATTGCAGTCATCTGGTGCAACGCCCCAGACCAGCTCAGTTTCCCAGCCTTCTGGTGGGGCAGGGGGATCCAGCCTGCCTGCTGTGCTGGGATTATTCCTCAGGCCATTGCAACAGGAAATCATGTCACTTCAGGCATGAGTGCTCTACCTGTGCCAGCCCACACCCGGCCAACTCCTGCCCTAGGACAGCCAGCTCCCATAGACAGCCCAGGGAACAGCCAGGGTACAAGCGACTAGCTATGGAAGCCCTTCCAGCTCCCAAAGGGCCCCAGTCCGGTTAGGGTTGAGGTGCTTCACAGGTGGCTGTGGGTTTACCCCAAATGGGATGATGCAGATTCGTTGGGGCCCGAGGCACCCAGGATGCCCCTAACCTTTGTTCATTGCGGGGTTTGGAGCATATTGCCCGTGAACAGATATTTAAGGAGGTTCATGCGGGCAGGGTGGTGGGTCCGTTTGCGCACCCCCCCCTTCCCTGACCTCAAGGTGTCCCCTTTCGGGCTGGTGTCTAAGAAGGCTAGCAGTGAATTTCGCCTTATCCACCAGCTTTCTTACCCCGAGGGTTCATCCATCAATGATGCCATTCCAACTGAGCTCTGCTCAGTCCGTTATATGTCTTTTGACGAGGCCGTTCGTATGGTTCACTCATGTGGGCCGGGTGCCTTGCTGGCCAAGCCGGACATTAAGTCAGCTTTCCAGCTGCTCCCGGTCCGCCTGGACGATTTCAAACTACTGAGTTTCTATTTTGAGGGCCAGTATTTCGTGGATCGTGTGATGCCTTTCGGCTGCTTGATATCATGCATGGCCTTCGAGAGGTTTAGCTCGTTTTTCCACTGGGCACTCATTCGTAGGACTGGTATGGAGGCTGTGGCCCATTGCTTAGACAATTTCCTATTCAGTGGGCTGGCTGGCACCGACGCTTGCAGCAGCACACTTTGCTGTTTTCAGGAGCTCATGGCGGAGCTGGCTGTTCCCTTGGCTCCTGAGAAGACCAAAGGCCCTGCCTCTATCCTTACCTTTTGGGGTATTGAATTGGACACAGTTGCCCAGTCTTCCCGTTTGCCGGCGGACAAAGTTGACTGCATTGCAGTTAAGATTTGCACCCTTCTGGCCAAGCGTAGGGTCACCCTCCATGAGTTGCAGGAACTACACAGGCATTTGAATTTTGCCTGCTGTGTGGTGGCTCCTGGCCGTGCGTTCGCTCGCCGCAATTGTGATGCGATGATTGGCCTCAGCAAAAAGTTCCACAGGAATAAACTTAACAAGGGTATAGTTGTCTTTTCTTTCTGATTTCAATGGGGTATCATTATGGCCATCTGAAGTTTGCCTTGCATCCCAGTTCCAGGTCCATTCTGATGCTTCTGGGGCCCACAAGTACAGTATTTGTTGGGGTGGATGCTGGTGTTGTGGCCCTTGGCCACACACTTGGCATGACTCTAGTTTGGTCAGGGATCTGACCTTCCTTGAGTTCTTTCCCATCCTGGGGGCCCTTATGTTCTGGGGTGATTGTTGGGTTAACTCCTGTATTGTCTTTTGGTGTGAAAATGCGGCAGTAGTGCAGATAATCAATGGCCAAATATCACGCTCCCCCAAGGTCATGCTGCTGGTCAGACCTTTTGTCCTACTGGCACTTAGGCTCAATATTGTTTTCAGGGCCTGACACATTCTGGGCCTTGATAACTGTATAGCTGACACCTTGTCCCGCCTACAGATGTCCCGGTTCAGGACACTGGCCCCCGAGGCTCTGGAACACCCATCGCTCCTCCCGGATGACATCTGGAACTGTGGCAAGGTGAAATGAACTTAGCCTTTCTCTCGCCCAGCGTATGTGCAGGGCATATGGGTTAGTGTGTGATGACTTTGCTTCTTATTGGGTGTGGCATGGCCTCCCGGAGGTGTGGCTGCTGCCAGTTGACCGTGCCCTAGCCTATCTGGTGCATCTCTACCAGTCCGGCCTTGTGCTGCGCACCATCAGGGGTCGGCTTTCAGCCCTGGCCTTTGTAGCCAAAGCAGCTGGTGTGCCTGACTCGCTCTCTGATTTCAGGATTCGCAGGGTTCTGGAAGGGTGGGTAGGGAGTGCTGCTCTCACCCTGATTCCTGCCACCCTGTGTCCCCTGATGTGCTGTGGCACTTGGCTGTGGCTTGGCCCCGTTTTTGCACTGATGCATTTGAGTCTGCCCTTTTTCACGCTGCCACCCTTGTGGTGTTCTTTTGTGCCCTCCAGATCAGCGAGCTCCAGATCAGTGAGCCAGGCGGATACCTCGGGCTGGGCCCTGGCCCGCTCTGACATGGTCTTGTCCACTGACACACCTCTTATCACTGTCCGGAGCTCTAAAACAGACGAGGCTGGGCCGGGGTGCTATCCTCGAGCTTCTCCTCTGTAGCACATCTTCAATCTGCTCCATTGCTGCCTTGGCAGCATACCTGGCCTTGCATGGCGACTGCCCTGGCCCCCTCTTTGCCCATGAGGATGGTTCGCCCCTGACCCATTTCCAGTTCTGGAAGGTGACGGGTTAGGCTCTGGCCTCCGAAGGTTTGGCTGGTGTTCGTTACTGTTCGCATTCATTCCGTATCGGGGCCACTTCGACTGTGGTGGTGTTCAGTTACACGGCGGCAGACATTATGCGCATGGGGCGGTGAGGCTCCGGTTGTTTCAGGTCCTATGTTCATCCTCTGACTGTTTGAAATTTTGCTGGCACCTCTTTTTCTTATTTTCATTCAGTTGCTGCCCCAGTGATGCGTCAGGCCAGGGTTTGGATCGCTGGCCACATTAATGTTTTTTGGGCTACCCGCCACGCCGCTTGCTCTCCGGAGGGTCCTCATTTGGGTCTCAGGGAACGTGCTTTCCTTATGTGGCGGGGTTTCCAGGGAATGAGGCGGTGCCAACTTATGCCCTACGTATATGCCAACAGTGGGGTCTTGCCCCCGGATATTGTGGCCCTGCATCTGGATGGCAACGATCTTGGCCTCATCACCAGGATAGGCCTTATCATGGCCATCTGCAGGGACCTCTCTCTGCTATGCCGGGTGTGGCCTGCGGTCTGCATCGTTTGGTCTAATATTGTCCCCCGGGTGGTAGTCTGCGGCCCTGGTAACCCTCAGCGCATTGATGGTGCCCGTAGGTGGGTTAACCGAGCAATTGCCCATTTCTTTGCTGGGAGGGATATTGGCATGGTGGTGGAGCATCCTGACTTCAGGATTGAGGACCAGCGCCTCTTTCACGCTGATGGCATGCACCTGTCGGAGGTGAGCTTGCAACTCTTTCTGGTCTCACTGCACTGTGGTTTGGTGAACAAATTGTTGGCCTTGGGGGGGGGGGAGTAAAATAAAATGCCTCCTCCCCATGTGGCGGGTAACACCCTAAAAGATCCTGGGATTATCAGGTAGGGACACATTTGGCTAACCAGCCAGGTGGGCAGGCAAGGAAGGAAACATTGCTGGTTAGTAAAATGCTCCCTGGGGATAGGGCACAGCAAAGTTTGGCAACTTGCAGTCCAGAAAACAGTCCACACAGTAAACGTTGAATATTGAAATTGGGACTGTTTGTTTTCAAATGGGATCAAACAATTGAATAAGGAAATTAAATTCATAACAACAAAGAAAAATAATTAAACATGAGAATTGGACAGAGGGCCTTATCAGTGCTACATTGAACCACTGTGCAGTTATTGACTGAAGTTAAGTTTAAAGTTAAAGTTAATAAAGTGGCCCATATTTTGAACCAAGAAAATAACCTGTGTCTGTCTCCTTATTCCGAGGGTGAGTGAGGCAATGGTTAAAGGTTCCTGTCTTCTGGGGGCATCCGGGGACTGTGCAGCTTGTCCAAGGCCACACAGATTGCCATATTGGGGGATTGAACTTCCAGTCTTTGATTCCACAGCCAGATAACTCTCTGAGCTCCCCAATAAACAAGCAGAGTCAGCGTTTGCTGATCAGGCACACAAGGGGAGATCCCTCTGGTTCTCCTGTGAAAGTTTTGCCAACCTTAAACACAATGAAACTAATGTACTTTCTAATGTATATCCAGGAGAGGGAGCTAAATAGAAGTCAATGTGATGCATATTAAAAAGGAAAGAATTATCATCTAAAACATCTCTTACCTCCTCATCTGCTCTCTAAATTGCCTGTTTTCTCGTAGGAGCTGCTGGTTTTCCCCAACCAATTTTATAACCATATTGCTGAGAAACTTCTTCTCACTTTTGAGCCTTTCTGACAACAGGTCTGAAACCTTCATCCTGTTATAAAACACAGAAACAACTTAAGTTCACGCCGTCGGAACAGCTGAGGAGGCTGGACCATATACTGGGTGCATTTACATCAGCCGTGGGCACGTTTCCACATGCACGGGTGCATTTTACAGCCGACGTAAACATGCCCACTTCTACATCTGGGCGTGGGAGAGATAGTGATGGGCTGGTTAGAATGGCATCATGGGCCGGGTCTGACCCACAGGCTGTAGGTTGTGAGCTTCTGATGCAGATAGTGGCACATGTAACACCAATTTTCAAAAAAGGATCCAGGGGTGATCCAGGAAATTACTGACTGGTCAGTTTGACATATGTAAGGTGATGGAAACCATCCTAAAAGATAGAATTAATAGGCACGTAGAAGAGAAGGCACTGCTAAAGGAGAGCCAACATGGCTTTTGCAAGGGCAAATCATGCCTCACTAATCTGTTGGAATGTTTTGAGAGTGTCAACAAGCATGTGGATAAGGGGGATCTAGTTGACATTGTTTATTTGGACTTTCAGAAGGCTTTTGACAAGGTCCCGCACCAAAGGCTCTTGAATAAACTTACCAGTCATGGAATAAAGGGACAGGTCTTGTCCTGGATCAGCAACTGGCTAAGGGACAGGAAACAGAGGGTAGCACTAAATGGACACTTCTCCAAGTGGAGGGAAGTAAAGAGTGGGGTCCCCCAAAGTTCAGTACTGGGACCCCTGCTTTTCAACCTCTTCATAAATGATCTAGAAGTAGGAGTAAATAGCAAGGTAGCGAAATTTGCTGATGACACTAAATTATACAGAGTAGTGAAAACTGTGAGATTGTGAGGAGCTCCAGAGGGATCTCTTGACACTGGGGGAGTGGGCAAAACAGTGGCAAATGAGCTTCAACACTAGTAAGTGCAGAGTGATGCACATTGGGGCAAAAAACGCCACATTTATAAACTGATGGGGTCTGAACTTTCTGCGACAGGAAAGGGACCTGGGTGTCCTGGTGGACAGCTCAATGAAGGTGTCAACCCAGTGTGCCTCAGCCATGAAAAAAGCAAATTCAATGCTAGGGATCATTAGGAAGGGTATAGATAATAAGTCAGCAAGTGTCATTTTGCCTCTTTATAAATCTATGGTGAGGCCCTATCTGGAATACTGTGGACAGTTCTGGTCACCATGCCTCCAGAAAGGATCTATGGAACTCCCTGCCAGAAGACGTAGTGACAGCTGTCAGTCTTGACAGCTTTAAGAAAGGATTAGACAAGTTCATGGAGGACAAGGGTATCAATGGCTATAATTATGGATACCTAAGGACAACCTCCGGGTTGGAGAGATAGGCAGGATATCTCTCAATGCCATTTCCAGGGAAGCCAAAGCAGGTAATGGCATCTGCTTGGGAATAATACCCTGAAGCAAATGGTGAGGCACTGTGTGAGACATAATGCTGGACTGGATGGGCTGTGGCCTGTTCCAGCAAGGCTGTTCTTATGTTCTTATAGTGCTTTGCTTTTTTTAGTGCACTATCAACATTCATCTCCACAGGTTGTTGTGACTAACAGCCTTTTTAAAACATAAGCACTGTTTGTGGTAATTTAGCCATGAGTTCCCAAATCTTGGTCAGCAGAGGAGTTTGATCAGTAGAAGACTCTGTCAGCCAGTTTCTGAGATTAGCTAGCCAAAAGGATTGTGCTTTATCCTAAACACTTGTGACTGGAGCCTCTTTGCGTTAAGATTGCCTTGTCTTTGTGTAAAATACAGCATTCTCCCAGTGGTGGGCTTCAGCAGGTTTGCACCAGTTCACTAGAACTGGTAGCAGAAATTCTGGCTGGCCCCACCCATCCAAGTTTTGAAATAAAGTAGTCCTAATTCAGGTGCAATGCAGGGCTTTCCCCCTGGCCACGTCCACCATACCACTAGCACAGAGTAGGTAGTAAAAAAAATTGAGTCCCACCACTGAGCAGCTGTGACTAGATCGTCCACCCAGTCACATGGCCATGCCCACAGAGTAGGCCATGCCCACAAAGTAGGCTAAACCCACAAAGTAGGCCATTCCCACAGTGTGGTAGTAAAACAAAATTGGAGCCCACCACTGCATTCACCTAATAAGTAATATGTTATATGCCATCATGTTGATTCCAAATTATCACCACCTTTCTTAGGTTTTCTAGGCATATGAATTCACCAGTGGTTTGTCTCTCCTTCAGGTGATTTTCTGAGATCAGGCAGTTTGCAGACATAAGCACAGTGGCCAGGGCACATCACCCCATCAACTACCAAAAAACTATACAGTTTATGTTGACTCCTCTTCTGAGAGCCACAGTGGGAAATTCAGATTCCAACCTATACCAACCTATTCCAACCTATACCATTAATACATTTCAGGTAATACAACTAAATTTGTTGCTATAATTTCTATTTTGAAAGGAGGGGTCCTAAGCTGAGATAAAATTGTTCATTTCCTCTTGATGGAATTCAAGTTTAGTACTGAATTTATGTTTAGATTTAAATTTAGATTTAAATTTAGTGCTGCATTACTGACCAAACCCGGCTCCGCTCATATATTTCCAGGAAATATTCAAAATCCTAGGCCAGTGATGGCACACCTTTTAGAAACTGAGTGCCCAAACTGCAACCCCAAACCCACTTATTTTTCACAAAGTGCCAACACAGCAATGGGGGGGGAGAGGAAACACTCCCATTGGGCTGCTGGACTGAGGGGCAGGGTGAACTCTGAGCTGGGGGAAGAGAGGAAGCTCTCCTATTGAGCTGCTGGGCAGAGGGGTGGGGTGATGTCTGTGCTGGGGGAGGGAGGAAGCACTCCTATTGGGCTGTGGGTCAGGGTAAACTCTGTGCTGGGGCGACTGCATGGGTGCCCACAGAGAGGGGTCCGAATGCCACCTCTGGCACACATGCCATAGGTTCGCCATTACTGTCTTAGGTGTCATAAATCTTGCTTTCCTAGCCTTCATTTTCTTAAAAATCCTTTGTCTGTGTCTCTTCTAAACAAGCCTGGGCATGTCTAAAGCTCAGAAACACTTGCAAAATGTCACTTAGATGGGTGGGAGAAGGAGTACAATGTATGCATACCTGATGGGAGGGGGGAGGAGTACAATGTATGTATAAGATAGGAAGACATACATTAGTATGACTTCACCCTAACATCCTAAAGATGGGAAAGCCCCCAGGACTATAAAAGCACAAGTCTAACAGCCAGTTGTTGGCTAGCCTTTATTCTGGCTGCCCTATTCTTAAGAATACGTACCCTGATTTTCTAGGCAAAATCTTTGACAGTGTTGTGTCCTAATAGTGTAACCTTCTTCATATGATAACAATGTATCTTAACAATGTAACCCTTCCGACAAGTAACAATATAGTCGACAGCTGTACCACATAAACCCTGTATTAGGACGCGAGCTGATAACCACCAGTGGGCAGCAGCGAGCGTCCAAGCTCTCTTGGTCCATACTCATCAAAAGCCACAGCGCGGAGTTTCCCGCCACTACCTACACCTGGACAAGAAGGGCGTGACCAGCAATGATGTCATGCGGACAATAGCCAACCGGCTATCGTGGAGCCACTTTCGAATGTTTACCACTGTATATATATAGAGCTTTGCATCCGCCATTACCTCATGTTCCCTCTGACCACCATGCAATAAACCTGAGTTAAACCAGCCCGTGGCTGTTTCCTGTGTCTTGGTCCTCAGATACTAAATTGGCGACGAAGGTGGGATAATGGACCCCCAAGGAGCCAGGGCACAGAGAGGGTTCGACATTATCAAACCACAAGACTGGGAGCTCTTTGAGATGGACTTCCAGGCGGCACTGGTGGAACTCAAAGTCAAAGACGACGAGGAAAGGAAGAGGGCCATCCTCACCCGAATGCTTGGGATAGAAACCAAGCGAACGCTGGTGGGCATTATTGCACCGAAGAAGATGAGTGACTTCAAAGCCGAGGACATCATGAAACTGCTGCGTGAGCGGTTCCGACCCTCGAGGGCAATGTTTCCCGCTCGGAGCGCGTTTTGGAGGCGAGTCCAAGCACCGGACGAGTCGGTTGAGACCTTCGTAACAGCCATGAGAATAGCCGCCGCCCCCTGCAGATGGGACAACCTAGAGATGGCCCTAAGGGACGGCGTTCTGTGTGGCCTGAAGGACAAGGAAGTGCAGCGCAGCCTGATGAACAAGGAGCCGCCACCCACGCTGGCAGAGGTTGTGGAGGCCGCGGAATCCGCGGAATCCACGAATGCTGGGGTAGACGAAATGCACCAGTGGCGTGAGTGGCGTCCTAGGGCCGGCAAAGCGGAAAATTCGGTGCACGGCAAGTCCGGACAGTCAGTGCACGCAACCCGACGAACCTCGAAGTCGTCTACGGAAGGCAGCGACGGTGAGGAGGTCCAGAAGGTCCGAAAAGGCGGGCGCCGCTGCGATGGTTGCGGAGCAGCCCATGAGCGCGCGAAGTGCCCATTCAGAAAAGCCGAGTGTTACAACTGTGGCCGTCGGGGGCACATTGCCAAGGCGTGCAGAAAGCGGAAAGAGGGCCGGAAGCATTCACAAGACCGTTCGGCTAGACCGGACCGTCTAGCGAGGTCCAAAGATGGCGCCCGGACCACGAGGAAGCGGGACGGCGTGGGCCGCATCTCGGACGACAGCGAGGATGACGCCCCCGTGTTCAGCGTATCCGCGGGACAACCCCATTACTTCGTCGAGGTACTAGTACAAGGGGCCCCTATTAGGATGGAAATTGACTCGGGGTCCTCTTATTCTATAATTCCCCAGAGAGAGTTCTTGAAAATCGACCCCCACGTGCGACCCAAACTTAAAGCGTTGAGGTCCACGCTACGAGACGTGCAGGGGAACAGCATCCCAGTGTTGGGGGTCGGGGAATTCCGGGTCCGTTTTAAGAGACATTCTGCGGAACTTCCTCTAGTTGTTCTCAAAGGGGGAAATTGTAGCCTCCTCGGGACTCAGTGGTTTCAGCCTTTGGGTTTGTTCATAGGGGGGGTGCATGCCGTGGGTGCGGATCCAATACAAGCGGTGTGCGACACGCACCCCGCCGTTTTTAAAAAAGGACTGGGAAAGTTCAAGGGACCCCCTGTAGCCTTCGACCTAGACCCGGAGGTCCGCCCGATAAGACTCAAACCACGCAGGGTGCCGTTCGCACTAAAGGACAAAATAGAGGCGGAACTGGACAAACTGGTGGGCCAGGGGATTCTTGTTCCTGTTGATTCCGCGGAGTGGGAAACTCCAATTGTTACAGCACTAAAGGCTAACGGGGAGGTGCGCATTTGCGCGGATTATAAGTGTACAATTAACAAGGCGATCCGCCCTAATGCATACCCGGTGCCGGTGGTCAGCCACCTTCTGGCCAGGCTGAATGGGGGAAAATGTTTCGCTAAGCTCGATTTAGCACAAGCATACCAACAACTCCCTGTAACTCCCGCCACGGCAGCGGCACAAACAATAGTTACACATAAAGGGGCGTTCCAGGTGTCGCGTTTACAGTTCGGCGTGAACTCGGCACCCGGCCTTTTTCAGTCGATTGTGGAACGCCTCCTGAAGGGGCTGGAGGGAGTGTTGTGTTATTTTGATGACGTATTGATAACAGGGGGGAGTGAGGCCGAACTGGCAAAGAGATTGGATAAAGTACTGACTGTGTTCGAGAAAGCAGGGCTGCGACTGAGAAAAGACAAATGCGTTTTTTTCGAAACAGAGGTTGAGTTTTTAGGGTTCCGTGTCACACCCGAGGGAATTAAGCCGTCCAAATCCAAAGTAGCCGCGATCAAGCAGGCCCCTCGCCCCACATCCAAAACCGAACTACAGTCATTCCTGGGGCTCCTAAATTTTTACCATTCCTTCCTTCCACGGAAGGCGTCTGTGGCCGAACCGCTCCATCGGTTGCTTAAAAAGGAGGAAACATGGCTGTGGGGTGACGAGCAAGAGAGGGCTTTTAAAGAGTTAAAGCAACTCCTCACATCCGAGGCAATACTAACTCATTTCGACCCCAAACGGCCAGTGGTCTTAGTTTGTGACGCATCCCCGGTGGGGGTGGGGGCGGTGCTTTGCCACGTGTTGGACGACGGAAGGGAGGCCCCGATAGCGTTTTATTCTAGGTCCCTGTCCCAAGCCGAGCGGAATTACGCACAGACCGACAGGGAGGCATTAGCGATAGTAGCGGGCACCAAAAAATTTCACGATTTTCTGTATGGTCGCCCGTTTACGATCGTGACCGATCACAAGCCTCTGGTAGGAATTTTCACTGCAAATAAGCCCACGCCACAGATCCTGTCCCCAAGAATGCTGAGGTGGGCTATCTTCCTCAACGCATACCAACATGAGTTGGAATACCGGCCCGGAAAGGAGATCAGCCATGCAGACGCACTCTCACGGTCTCCTCTGCCCTTGTCAGGCGACCAAAAGGCAGGGGTAGAGAGAGACCACCAGGTATTGTTAATAGAGGTTTTAGATTCACCCCCAATAGTTCCAGCCGACATTGCCAGGGCGACTGGCGGGGATAGAACGCTGGAGAAAGTAAGCTCATGGGTACAGAAGGGGTGGCCGGCGTCCTCCCCAAGTACGGAATTCGACCCATTTTTTCGGAAAAAAATAGAATTGTCCCTAGAGAGGGGGTGCCTTTTGTGGGGCCAACGGGTGGTGGTCCCTACATCCCTGCGACCGAGGGTACTCAAACTGTTGCACGTCAGCCACCCGGGGATCGTCCGTTCCAAGGCGCTGGCTCGGAGTTACTTCTGGTGGCCCCAGCTGGACGCAGACATAGAATACATGATCGGCACTTGTGAGGCATGCCAGG
This sequence comes from Bradypodion ventrale, assembly GCA_035047345.1. Taxonomy (NCBI): domain Eukaryota; kingdom Metazoa; phylum Chordata; class Lepidosauria; order Squamata; family Chamaeleonidae; genus Bradypodion; species Bradypodion ventrale. Next base: position 67,520,578 of record JAWDJE010000006.1, on the reverse strand, counting down.
GCTCCCGACCGGAGGCGGCTCGTCTCCCGCATAGGGAATGGGACGCGGCAAGGGGGCCGTGGTCCAGAGTGCACATAGATTTTGCTGGCCCGTTCCGAGGTACCCTTTTTCTCCTGGTAGTGGATGCGTACTCCAAGTGGCTGGAGGTGATTCCGGTAAAGAGCACGTCCTCCGCCACTACAATTAGCCATCTAAGGAGAGTCTTTTCCACGTTCGGTTTACCCGACACTCTGGTCAGCGATAACGCTAGTTGTTTCACCTCCGCCGAGTTCAGGGCATTCATGGAAGCAAACGCCATTCGGCACGTTACAGCCGCGCCGTTTCACCCGGCCACGAATGGCCAAGTGGAGCGGCTGGTGCGTACAACAAAGGATGCGCTGCGGCGCATGGGCTCGGGGGACCTGAATCACCAAGTTTGTCAGTTTTTATTAGCGTATAGGGTGACCCCCTTGGCATCCGGTTACTCGCCGGCAGAGCTGCTGATGCGGAGAAAGCTGACCACGATTCTGACTAGATTAGACCCCACGAGGGTCGAGGACAAAGGGAAGAACGTAGGGGTAGCGGTGTCGAAAGGTTTCGCCGCCGGCGATCCTGTGCATTGCAGGAACTACGCCGGCGCAGGGCCAGCCTGGGTACCAGGGAGAGTTGTAGAACAGACGGGACCAGTGTCGTATCGGGTGGAAACGAGCACCGGTCTACTCTGGAGGCGGCATGCAGATCAGCTCCGGAGCCGGGTTCCCAGAAAGCAATCCACGGACGGCATAGAAAATGCCTCAGCGTTAGGGTTCTCCTCCACCCGCTTAGCCCAAGGAGGAGACAACGAAGGGCAACAGTCCCAAACAAGGGGGGGAAGCAGCGGTCCCGACTCAGATCCTTTTGACACGCCAGCTCTATCCGATTCCGGGGAAGAGAGTGAGGAGTTTGCGACTGCTGCCCCCGAATTTGATTTTGCGTTACCGAGCCGGGGGGGGTTTTGGGAGTGTTCCCCCACCCATCCAAGCGAGAAGAGGGGTTTTTCGTTAGCCCCCAGTGCCCCCGGTTCTTCCCAAATAAAACACACACCTCCCGAAAAAGCCGCAGAACCGCGGCAAGTCACTAACAAGTCTCCCTCTCCAATTACAGGACAGGAAGCCAGGGGACAAGGAGAAGGTAGCAAACCCGGGGCAGGGCAGCCCGCACCGAGACCCCAACGTGTTCGAAATAAGCCATCTTGGCTGAGAGACTTCGTCTCATCCTAGGGGGGAGGAGTGTTGTGTCCTAATAGTGTAACCTTCTTCATATGATAACAATGTATCTTAACAATGTAACCCTTCCGACAAGTAACAATATAGTCGACAGCTGTACCACATAAACCCTGTATTAGGACGCGAGCTGATAACCACCAGTGGGCAGCAGCGAGCGTCCAAGCTCTCTTGGTCCATACTCATCAAAAGCCACAGCGCGGAGTTTCCCGCCACTACCTACACCTGGACAAGAAGGGCGTGACCAGCAATGATGTCACGCGGACAATAGCCAACCGGCTATCGTGGAGCCACTTTCGAATGTTTACCACTGTATATATATAGAGCTTTGCATCCGCCATTACCTCATGTTCCCTCTGACCACCATGCAATAAACCTGAGTTAAACCAGCCCGTGGCTGTTTCCTGTGTCTTGGTCCTCAGATACTAAAGACAGGGAAAGATTTTTGTCTCTATCCTTTCTAAGAGAGAAGAATACTTAGAACTTTTCATATCCTTTTGCTTTATGACTGTTTGAAATATTTTATGCTGCTCTTTTACTGAAACTAACTTGTTAAAGAAATAAACTTGTCTTTTTGAGTTTTATTCTGTTTGCAGATCTGGACTTTGTTTAACAGGCATTTATTCACCGAAGCTCTCTTCTTTACAACATAACGCTACCAAACTTTACATGTTCCGAGAGGGCAGATCTTAGTTGGCAGGAGTCGGATTCCAGAGGTGACTAAACAGGCTGTGGGAGAAGGAGCGTGTGCATGCAGATTTTAAAGGAACAGTGACAGCCTTAAAGATCAACCCAGCCTCTTTAATTCTTGATCTCCTGACCAGACTTTAAGACATGGATGGCAAAGCGGTAGGATACAAATCCACCTGGTGAACCAGTGGCTCGATATGGCATAAGCCCGGAAGCTTAAAGGTAGATGGGAGCAAATATCCTTTGGAAAATATAATATATGCCTGCAACGATTTTCCTTTCTAGGTACAAGGATGGCAACCCAACAGGGTGCCAATACTCCAGATTCTGATATATTGATGGAAAGTAATGGTAGTGAGATGGAATGACCAGTACCTGTTCAATTGTGATCCAGCTACAGGAGCAAAACTGCCACAACCACTGTCCCTGGAACAGCTATTGGGACTAAGTGAGGAGGATGAACCAGAGGCACAATCATCTAAGGGAGAGAGAGCAGTTCAAGGGTCTAATCAGCCCATGAACCCCTCCTCTACCCAAGGAGCCTCATATGGTACAGAGGATGAGCGGCAACTCCCAGCAGGGAGAAAATATGCAAAAGGAAGATGTTTTAAATCCCAACTAGGAGAGGCTATGCCACTGCAGGAGGCATGCATGGCATTCCCATGGATGAGAGACATACCAGGAGGCATATCTCTGGAAGACCCACAAGGGTAGTGAGGTCCCACCACCCACCACCGCTGGCAATGAGTGATGAGCCTGTCCAGGTAGGCGAAATGGAGCCCTTACCTTCTCTCACCCAGGAGCTGGGAGCTTCTTGGGAGGGCAGAGCTGTAAGCCAGGAGAGGCAAGTCAGAGAATGAACTCGCTATCCAGCAGTTCCAACAGAAGAGGAGGCAGGAGCTACAATCCTTGGAGTACCAGGTCCAATGCAAGCAAGACCTCGCAAGGTACAAGGCTCAGGGAGAGCGGTACCGGACGCAGATGGAAGCAGTGAGAGTGTGGGTTGCTGAGAGCGAGGTTTGCTGAGCTAAGAGCCCAGCGATCTATGGACATGCAGGGAGCTGCTGCAGCAGCTGCCCCAGCTCAGCCAAGCTATAATGTAGCCTTAGCGATCTCAAGCCAAGGAAGGCGAGATCTGGAGGTTGATCGGAATCAACTCCTGTTGGAACAGTTGTAATTGCAGGATGCAATGCCCAGCTCCTCAGGAGAGGAGGCTGTAGGTGCCAGGTTTCCTAGTGAAGGAACAGGAAAGAGCCCAGAGGAGGTGACTCTAAGTCAGCTGTGGTGAGAGGAACAGCTGCAATTGGAACAGCTTAAAAGTAAGCTTACAGTGGTCTAGGAGGCATTACAAGCAGAGCATCTAGCTCAGCAGCAAAGAGATAAAGTGCGAGCTAAGGCACCCCAGCAAAGACAGGAGAAGAACTTTGCTCAACTATGCCCCCAATACTCTGCAGAGGTACAAGCGCAGCTGGAAACAGTGGGAAGTGCCACCCCTGTTGAACAAATGGTCCAAAGGGAAGCGGTTAAATTGGCTGCCATAGCAGAGCAAATGGAAAAGAAGCTCTGGGAGAGAGAGGCACAGGCAACGTTTCCAAGAATGCCAAGGGCACCACCATTGGGATACCCTCCTTTGCCTCCTTGGATCCTTCTGCAGGGTCTGCTTTTGTTGGCAATAGGAGGCTACCCTCCACCCATGATGATGGGAGCAGTAGGAGGAGTTCTGCCAGCAAGCTGGTTGGAAAATTTAATGGAGGACTTCATTGAGACTAAGTTGCTGGCAGTGCAGCTAAGGCAACAACCAAAACCGGTGACAGCTGCCAATGCAGATAGAAAAATCTGCCAGTCTTGACAGATCCTTAAGACATACTTTCTTTCCTTTCCAGGTTTGAGCATGCATGTCAAGCCATGAAAGTGGATGAGAAGGAATGGCCAGGTCTGGTAGCTACGCAATTACAGTGACCAATTCTTGATTACTTTAATGAGCTACCCAAAGACTCTACCTGGTCCTAGATAAAGAAAGCCTTAGAGACCTATTGTGCCATGGTCCCCGACATGCTAAGGCAGCGGTTTCGTGAAATCCATTGGAACAGAAGAGACCCGTTCATAGCCTTGATAATGCAATTGGCGCAAGCTTATGACAGATGTGTAAGAGCATCAAAAGTGGAAATAACTCCAAGTGCCAGGTCATTTGCAATCAGGGAACAGTTCATGGATATTATTCCATCCACTTTGAGAATCAGCCTTGCTGATAGGGACATCGAAGATCCCTCTTGGTTGGCTCAAAGGGCCGATATGATATGGATTCATAGAGGGCATGCACCAAGGGTCATGCAGAGACCAACCCCATCAACTGGCAGAGCAAGGGAGACAAAGGGCCAAGCGTTTCCAAAATGCCCACCAGTGCCAGGAGGAGCGTCTAAGGAATGCCAGCCAAAACGGGATGACCGTATGTCAAAGGCGAAGGGAGTGTCAAGCTCTGGTGTTATCTGTTTTAATTGTTCAAAACCCGAACACACTCGCCAGGAATGTCCCTCGCTCCAAGCTACTTTGGCTCAGTCTTCAAAAGGGAAGTCTGGAGCATCCACTTTAAGTAGCCGGATTGCACAAGCAACAGTCTCTGTCGGGCAATGCGACAGCAGACAGCCAAAGATGCTGCTACAAGTCCTGACGTACAAGGGGTTTTGCCTGCTCATGAGTACAGGACTCTTGTTGTTAGGGATCCCCAAGTTTCATGGCAACTTAGGGCTACAGCAGTTCATACCCAGACACCCCAGATACTAGATCCTAGTGACTTGTTAGGGCCAGACCTCCTTGACCAAATGGAAAAGCAAAGGACTGCCTCAGTGACTTTGATAAATGAAAAGGGGGAGGAGTACCTGCAAATAAAGGGGTTCAAAGACAGTGGGTCAGATTTTTCCAGTATTCGTGCTGATTATGTTAGCCCAGAACAAATTCTGCAAAATGCTTTTATACCTGTTGAAGCTTATCATATGAGTAAAGAAAGGGAGATTATCCATAGCCCTGTAGCCAAAGTTAGGCTAAGGTATGGTTGTTTTACTGGGGAGGTGCTATGCCTGATACATAGGTCTACCAGCCACCCCCAGCTGTTGATAGTGATAGGGTTGTGATGACCTGCATGTACGTATGTATTGTGTAAGATGCATGAAACTCTATCTTTAAGAGATCCTTCAGCACAGCACCCAGCTGTAACCACTGAGTGGGTGACTGAACAAATTATCAAGTATAAATCTAGGCATCTCAGAAGCCACTTTGCTTCGAGCCAAATGCTTCTATGCCAAGCCTTACAGCCACACTGGCTTTGTATGCCTTACTGCTTCATGCCAAACTGCTTGTATGCAAAACTGCTTCTGCCAGGATGCCTCAGCTCCTGGGGTTCTGCTACTGCTTTGCTGAATTCTCTGTTGGAGGAATGAGTGTCTGAAACTCTCCAGAGGACATGAATCCAATTGCATGGACAAAGTGAGTCCAGTTTCCAGAAGCTACGCCAAGCAGAGACACTGAGCCTAGAGGCTCTGGTATTTCCTCAAGTCAGGACAACAAGGCTTTGCATAGCCTACAGCCAGCCCGGGAGAAGATTGGAGTTTGCTGTGAGTACTTTGACTGTGAGAAAGCACAGAGCCCAGCTTCACATAAGCCTGGGACTCTGACCGTGAAAGTACTGCTTACAAAGACTTACAAACTGTTTACCTGACTTTGCTTTCATAGAGAGGAATCTAATGTTTTGTGTTTACCTTATGAACTGACTTGCTGAAGTAAAAGCTATTTTGTTTTCAACCTAACTCTGCATGTTACTGTCTGGGTGAGAGTGAAAACACTACACGGGCACCACCAGTGCTGCCACAAGCTAACTGCTTAGCTCTGCAGGATTCACACCCAGACTCCAATACCTAACAGATAGGACCCTCCTTAATGATCCTAGAGGCACAAGTTAGGGCCAAAAATGTTAATGTTCTAAAGGTAGTGACTAGAAGTCAAACCCAACAAAGAACTGTATCTGATCAACCTGTGTCAAGTGATGGACAAAATACTGTGTATACTTGGGCACTTCCTGAGAAACTGGACTATGCTCATTTTGCCTAGGAGCAACAGAAATGCCCCACTTTGGAAGAAGTTGGGCAGAAAGCCAAGCATAACTTGCTCCTGAGTGGAGCAAGAACAAGCAGGTTTTTCTTCTACTCAGATGGACTGTTATACAAGCAGACTCAGTTACCTGCACCGTCTACAGAGACCAAGGACCAATTAGTGGTACCTTTGAGTTTCAGAGAGACTATTCTGAAGATGGCTGATAATAAATCACTGATGTTTAACCCCGAACTTGCTGTCGCATTGCTAATTACTCTCGGACTCAACAGAAGTTCAGCAGTTCAATTCCCAAGTACTGCAGGACAGAATGAGCTCTCGTCTAGTCATGCCTGTCACATGACCACGGAAACATCTGCAGAAGCAGATAGAGTTACCCTCTTCAGCTTTGAAACAGAGATGACCACTGAACCCTAGAGTCAGATACAACTGGCTTTTGAGCAAGGGATACTTTTACCTTTACCTTTAGAGTGCTAGCCTACTGACTGCACTCTAAGACAGGAAGGGCTGGCGAACTGGGAAGTATAGCAGGGCAGGGACTGGCCAGCTAACTTGGGCTGCTGCTGGAACTGGGTCTTGTACCTAGGAAATGAGACCTATCTCATTTAGCCTAACCTTATCAGTAGCCTGATGATTCCCATTTCTCTCTCCTTTCCATCTAAATCTGAGGAAATTGTTTATGCTGTCAATAATGGACTGGATCAGGATGAATAAATTGAAACGTAATCCAGATAAAACAGTGGTGCTTTAGATTAGTCAAAAGCCAGATCAAGGAATCGTGTTGGACAGGGTTACACTCCCTCTGAAAACACAGGTGTGCAGTTTGTGAGTACTCCTGGATTTGCTCTCTGAGCTTGGATGCACAGTCTCCAGGTATGGCCAGGAGTGCATTTGTACAGGTGAAACAAGTACACCAGCTGTGTCCATCCTGGGAAAGTCTGACCCAGCCTGAGTTGCATCCCAGCACCAGATTACTGAAATGTGCTCTATGTGGGGCTGCCGTTGGAAGATGTTTGGAAACTCCAGCAGATTCAAAACACTGCAGCCAGATTGTTAACTTGGACTACTTACAGGTACTACATAACTCCCTGTTAGAGCAGCTTCACTGGTTGCTGATCTGTTTCTAAACATACTTCAAAGTAAAAGTTTTTCATCAATAAAGCCCTAAAGGGCTTGGCGCCAAGCTATTTTTTAAAAAAAACACACGTCTCCCTTTATGTGATTGCCTAGACCCGTGATGGTGAACCTTGGCACTCCAGATGTTCTTGGACTTCAATTCCCAGAAGCCCAAGCATTTTACTTCTGGTTCTAGGAGCGACGAGGGCGGCGCGGGGTGTGTGAATCGCAGTAAACCCATTTGTACGGATTCATGGGGGCTTGAGCTTCTGGGAATTGAAGTCCAAGAACATCTGGCATGCCAAGGTTCACCATCACTGGCCTAGACTCTTTCATAAGAGTCTTTTCTCTTGGCCCCACCACCTTCCGTGGGGACACAGGAGATGGCCTTCTCTGTAGCTTCTCCCAGACTCTGGAACTCCCTCCACATGAAGTCAGGCTGGTCCCATCTTTGCTCTCCTTTCCCTAACAGGGAAAAGATCTTTTCTTAGTGCCTGGTTGTCCAAAACAGTTTTCTTAAAATAGGACTGCTTATGTGTTACTGCTTTTAAAGGTGTCTAATGTATTTTTATGTATTATTTTTACCACAATGTTTGCTTAATTCTTTTCTAATGTTGCAAAAAAAAAGTATTTTTGTGTTTATATTGTCTTTATTTAATGATGTAACATGCCTTGAGCCCTTTCATAGGAGAAAGATGGGGTAAGAACACTCTAAATAATTAAATAGAAAACCTTGTGTCAGTTTTGTTAGAGGGAACTCTATAGCTTTAAAGTTTGCTCCACCAAGTTCTGTATATGTGGCCCAGAATCCCTAGATTCAAATACCTCCCACCTATATACACAACAGCAGGAACACCAACCTCGAACACAAGTAAAATGTACTCCTAGATTCAGCAAAAGAGGGCATCATGCAGCTCCTTGATCTCCAGTGTAGAGTCAAATGTATATCTAACAAGCTGCTATCTAAGTATCTCAGGCACTGACTTTGTTTGTGAGGTAGCATGAGATCATGACAGTGTAAATAATACTAACAAACCTGAGGCAAAACTTCCATCCACTAATATTTTCAGTGACTGCACTGCCACAGCTGGAGTTCCTCGCCTTCCTTCCTGATACAAACACAAAGCAAAAAGCTTACCAGGGCAGGAACCATTATTTGGTTTGTCTTAAGTCCATCTCTGCTACACATGAAGCTTAATAACCATGTTTTCCTCTAATGACCAAGGAGGCTTATTGTGATGAACAAAAGCCTTGGTTTTTGGTTTAAACCAATTGTTGTGTATATAACTGAATGTAATGCTTTAACACTTTGTATTAAATTGTTGGGATCAGGTGATCCTCCATTTTGTGTTCTTCTTGCAACTAAGCTCTCACGGGACTTGGGTTCCCACCCTTTCTAATGAGAAGTGTGAAAGGCTTCACAGTCTCTGTCACCCCACGATCATGCCACTGTTCTCCCAACCAATCCAGTTGCTTCCCGCCCGAATGTATCTTTCCTGCATTGTATATATAGGTACTGTTGCGCCATTGCTCTCCATGTTCAGTTCCCGAAATAAAGTTGTGTTTGGCTCTGTTATGCTGGCTGCTGCGTATCAATTCCTGAACATCAAATTGGCGACGAGGATGGGATGGCATTCCACAAGGCTAACCTGAGTCCTTTCAGTGTGGCCACCCCAGAGAAATGGACCTGTACAAGCGACAGTTTTGGCACACCATGGTGGCCGAAAACATTGTCGAAGAAGATCAGATGAGATCCTGCTTCCTTTCTCAGTGCAGTCTGGTTACCCTCGAACTCACCATCCACCTAGTACTCCTGAGGACATTGACGACGTCCCCCTCACAGAGATCCTTGTGGCTTTGCGGAACCATTTCCAGCCCAAGATGTCCATCTTTTTGGCCCAGGTGGTGTTTCACAGGTGTGACCAATGCCCCAGAGAGTCGGTGATGGACTACACTGCCATGCTGAGGTTGGCTGCCACCCCATGCCAATGGCCCAACTTGGAAGATGCCCTCCGCAATCACCTGCTGGCTGGCCTCCGGGACGAGGAAGCGCTACGCCAGCTCATGACAAGGGAAACGTTGACCTTCAAGTCAGTCTTGAGGGAGGCATTGGCATCCAAGGAAGTGAGGTCCGGTGTCAAGTTATTCAAGCAGTGGCCTGCCGCCTCCGGGAGTCCAGAGTCTGCCATACAGGCCCATTGCTGCTCGTCATCATCCGGTGCCTCATCGTCATCCGCATTGCCGGCATCCATGTCCGCATCGTGATCCAGCGACGAAGAAGGTGAGGTCCGGAAGGTCCGGAAAAAGATGAAGGACAAGCACGTCATCGAGAAGGCCCAGAGGAGGTGTGATGGCTGCAGAGGATGACACGACCATCGCAAGTGTCCCTTCAAGAACGCTGACTGTCACCATTGCGGAAAAAGGGGCCACATCACGAAGGTGTGGCATCAGCGACAGAAGCAGTTTCCCGCCCAGGTCAAGCGACCGAGGTGAAAGGGAGCATCCATCTCAAATATTTCTTTGACGGAGCTGCCCGTCAGCCATGTCTCCAGTGCTTCCAACCGGTTCTTCACTGAGGTCCAGTTGCAGAATGTCCTAGTCAAGATGGAGGTGGATTCGGGTACGTCCTACTCTATCTTGCCTCAGAAAGAGTTCCTGAGGATTCCCCTTACCTCACACCCTAAAATGCAGGTGCTGAAAATGTCCCTTCAAGACATTCAGGGTTGCCAGATTTGGTCCTGGGGGTGGGGGATTTTGCAGTAACATTCAAGAATATTTCAGCAAAGTTGCCCCTCGTAGTGGTAAAACAAGGTACCAACTGCCTACTGGGGGTGCAGTGGTTTGAATCACTAGGGATTGGTCTGTCTGGCATCACTGCTGTCCGAGCTGACCCGGTGCAGGATGTTTGTAACGTGCACCCGGTAGTATTCAGAAAAGGACTTGGAATTTATGTGGGCCCCTCAGTTTCCTTCAATCTTGATCCGGCCATGTGGCCTATTTGTCTCAAGCGTCGATGTGTTCCTTTTGCATTAAAGGGCAAAATCGAGGCCGAACTTGACAAACTTGTGGGTCAGGGAATACTGGTGCCAGTGTATTCCGCAGAATGGAAAACACCCATAGTCATGGCAATTAAGTCTAATGGGGAGGTTAGAATTTGGGTGGATTATAAATGTACAGTTAACAAGGCAATCAGGCCTAATGCTAACCCGGTGCCTGTGGTAAGTCATTTGTTAGCAATGTTGCATGGGTGAAAATGCTTTGCTAAATTGGACCTAGCCCAGGCCTATCAGCAGCTCTCCGTTACACCTGCTGCTGCTGCCGCCCAAACTATCGTTACTCATAAAGGGGCTTTTAAGGTAACCAGCCTGCAATTTGGGGTTAATGCAGCCCCTGGCATTTTTCAATCTTTGGTTGAACATCTCCTGAAGAGTCTCCCTGGGGTTCTCCCCTATTTCAACAACATTTTGATAACTGCGGGAGATGAGCTCGAACTCGCAGAAAGCTTAGACCAGGTTCTGCGAGTTTCGAAAAGGCATGGTTATGTCTGCGGAAAGACAAATGTGTTTTCAATGCAAGGGAGGTAGAATTTCTGGGGTTTCAGATAACTCCTGAGGGAGTCAAGCCCTCCGACTCCAAGGTTGCTGCTGTTCACAATGCCCCCCCCCCCCCCGACCAACTGCAAAAACAGAGTTGCAGTCTTTCCTGGGTTTGCTCAATTTTTATCACTCCTTCCAGCCTAGGAAGGCTTCCGTAGCTGAACTGCTCCATCGTTTACTTTAAAAAGACACAGTTTGGTGTTCGGGGCACAGCCAGGAAAAAGTGTTTCATGAGCTAAAAGAGCTTCTTTCTTCCGAAGCAGTCTTAACTCACTTTGATCCAAAAAAAGCCCGTGGTTCTTGTGTGCAATGCTTCACCTGTGTGGGCAGGGGCAGTTCTCTGCCATTTTCTGGAAAATGGGAAAGAAACCCCCATTGCATTCTATTCAAGGTCCCTATCTAAAGCAGAATGCAACTATGCCCAGACTGACCAAGAAGCTCTGGCTATAGTTGCTGGAACCAAAAAGTTCCATTACTTTTTATATGGGAGAGATGTCACAATTGTAACTGACCACAAACCATTGCTAGGGATTTTCATTTCTTCCAAACCCACTCCTCAAATATTCTCCCCACATATATTGAGGTGGGCAATATTCCTGAATGCCTATCAGTTCTCTCTGGTTCACTACCCGGGAAAAGAGATCAGTCACGCTGACGCTCTTTCGAGATCCCCTTTGGCAGAGTTGGGGGAGCCAGACTGAGAAATTGAACAGGATCATCAGATGCTGATGATTGAGTCCCTTGATTCACCCCCCCCCCCCAATTGTGCCTTCAGACATTGCCAAGGTGACTGCAAAGGACAAACTCCTTTCACAGGTAATTTCTTGGGTTAAAAAGGTTGGCCATCAACTCCTCCTCCTGAGGATTTCAAAGTGTTTTACAGAAAAGGTTTCAAGCTGTTGCTTGAAAGGGGTTGTTTACTGTGGGGACAAAGGGTGGTTATTCCTGCTGTGTTACATTCTAAGGTCCTTAGACTTCTACATGTTAGCCACCCAGGTATTATGCGCTCCAAAGCGCTGGCACGGAGCTACTTTTGGTAGCCACAGGTGGATCAGGATATAGAACAATTGGTGGGCACTTGTGCCAGCTGTCAAAGCACTAGGCCTGAGGAGTCCCGACTTCCCTCCCGGGAATGGGACACAGTTCGCAGACCATGGTTGCGACTGCACATAGATTTTGCTGGTCCATTTCATTGCACATTATTCCTGTTAGTTGTCGACTCATTTTCAAAATGGTTGGAGGTTATTCCTATGACAAGTACCTCATCAGCTGTGACCATTAAACAGTTATGTCAGCTGTTCAGCTGTTTCAGACTACCAGATGTACTCGTGTCCGACAACGGCACAACTTTCACCTCTGCCGAATTCCAGGCATTCCTCAAAAGGAACGCTATTTGGCATGTCACTTCTGCCCCATTCCACCCTGCCACTAATGGTCAGGTGGAACGTCAGGTTCGCACCACTAAGGAGACTGTTCACTGCATGGGGCAAGGGGACATTGAATTACAGCTTTGCCAATTCCTCCTGTGCTACAGGACGACCCCCCCTGGCCTCAGGGCTATCTCCAGCTGAACTATTAATGCACAGAAAGTCGGCCTCGGTGCTCGACCGGCTAGATCCTTCCAGGGTGGAGGATAGAGGGGTTAATGTAGAAATTCCACATAAAAAGGTCTTTTCAGCAGGAGATCCCATGCATTGTCGGAACTAATTGGCTGGAGGGCAAGCATGGGTTTCAGGGTTTGTGGTGGAACAAACAGGACAGGTGTCCTATCAGGTCAAGACAGATAATGGTTTATTATGGCAGCGACACGCTGACCAGTTCAGACATCGGGTAATGAGTTTCAGGAGGTACAAGGAGAAAACACTCATAGCAATTCCACATTAGGGTCCTCCCCTACCCGCTTATCCCAAGGGATAGACAAGGACGGCGGCTCGGCATCCAGCTGTAATGCCCAGCTTTCTAGTTCAAGCCAGCCACAGTTTCTTTTTATTTTATTTATTTATTTATTTATAGTCATATTTGTATATGCTGCCCACTCAGGCAGAACCCGACTCAGGGCGGCATTACAACAATTCTAAAAATACATAAAAACATTATAAAAACCTTATAAAAAACCCACATCCACCCCATTTAAAAACCCATATCCCACCCACCCATCCCACCTACTATACAAAAGGGAAGAAGAGAGAGTTCTCATTTTTATAAAAGCCAGCCGGCGGGAACCATAGTCCCATTCGGGCCCCACACCTGCCCTGCCAGCCAGGTCTTTACTCCTTTCCTGAAGGGCAGCAGTTCACTTTGAAGTCTTATATCTATTGGCAGGAGGTTCCAGAGGGTTGGTGCGGACACGGAGAAGGCCCTCCTACGGGTGCTAGACAGATGTGCACCCCTAGTGGACGGCACCATTAGAGAGCCCCTCTGGTCCGCTCTGGTTGGACGGGCAGTCACTCTTGGGACGATGGTATCTCTAAGGTATCCTGGCCCCCTGCCATATAGGGCTTTAAAGGTCAAAACCAGCACCTTAAATTGCACCCGGAGACAAACTGGTAACCAGTGCATTTCCCGAAGCAGCGGTGAGGCATGGGCATATCGCCCACACCCCATCACCACCCGGGCCGCCGCATTCTGGACCAGCTGCAGCCTCCGAATGGTCGTCAAGGGCAGCCCCATGTAGAGCGCATTACAATAATCTAGTCGGGAAGTAACCAGAGCATGAGTGACCATAAGCAAGGAGCCCCGGTCCAGGAGTGTGCACAGTTGGCAAATCACCCGAAGTTGGGCAAAAGCCCTCCTGGCCACAGCCGCCACTTGTTCTTCTAGCAGCAGCCGTGAGTCCAGAAGGACCCCCAAGTTGCACACTGGGTCTGTCTGGGGCAAAACAGCCCCATCCAGTACCAAAGATGGTAACTCCTTGGATAACATGGGGCCCCTTATCCACAGCCACTCTGTCTTGCTGGGATTCAGCCGAAGCCCATTGGCCCCCATCCAGACCCCAACGGCCTCCAGGCATCCAGATAGGATTTCAACAGCATCACTGGGGTCCCCACGGGCCGAGATGTACAGCTGAGTATCATCCGCGTACTGATGGTACGCACCCCGTGGGAACGAATGATCTCACCCAGTGGCTTCATGTAGATGTTAAATAAGAGAGGAGAGAGCACAGAGCCCTGAGGCACCCCATACTTGAGGGGCCTAGGGCTGGACCTCTCACTCTCTAACCACACCGACTGGGTACGGCCCTCCAGAAAAGAGGAAAACCAGGACAACACAGTGCCCTGGATCCCCAGTCCTTCGAGCCGTTCCAGCAGGATACCGTGGTCGACGGTATCGAAGGCCGCTGAGAGGTCAAGAAGAGCGAGGACGGATGGACAACCCCCGTCCCGCTCCTGCCAGAGATCATCCATCAGTGCGACCAATGCCGTCTCCGTTCCATACCCGGGCCTGAATCCTGATTGAAAGGGGTCTAGATAATCCGCTTCCTCCAGGACACTCTGCAGCTGGCGCGCCACCGCCTTCTCCAAAACCTTACCCAGAAAGGGCAGGTTGGAGTTGTTAAGGACAGCTGGGTCGAGGGACATTTTCTTCAGGAGGGGGCGCACCAAAGCATGTTTTAGCTGTGCAGGGAATACCCCCTCCCGTAAAGAAGCATTTATTATCCCCCCAACCCAGCCCCCTGTTACCTCCTTGGAGGCTTTCACCAACCAGGTGGGACAGGGGTCCAGAGGACATGTAGTGGCACGAACAGCTGCAAGGAGCCTGTCCACTTCATCAGGGACAACAGGATCAAACTGATCCCAGATCGTACAGCAAGACTGTACACTGGCACCCCCCCGACCCTCCCCATCCACGCCAGGATTCAATCCTGAACGAATCCGATCGATTTTCTCCACCAGATGGTCAGCGAAGTCCTCAGCCGAACCCTGCCAACCGGGCACCGATCTCCCTCGACCGAGGAGGGACCTGGTTACCCGGAACAGGGCGGCTGGGCGATTATCAGCGGAGGCAATAAGGGCGGTGAAGTATTGCCGCCTCACCACCCCCATCGCCACTAGGTAGGCCCTAATAGCGGCTCTAGCTAGTGTCCAATCAGAGTCATCCTGGGTCTTCACCCAGCGGCGCTCTAGGCGTCTCTTTGCCCGTTTGAGTTCCCGCAGTTCCTCTGTGAACCACGGAGATGACCTATTTCCACGGGCGCGGAGAGGCCGCAGTGGTGCGATTTCATCCAAGGCTGCTGTTGTCGTCCTATTCCACAGGTCGACGAGTGCCTCGGGTGAATCGTGTAGCCGATCCAGAGGAACATCCCCCAGTTCCCTCTGGAATCCATCTGGATCCATTAGTTGCCGAGGGCGGACCATTTTAATAGGCCCTGCCTCCCTACGATGAAGTGTCGCCCCCAGGAAGTCAAGAGTCACCAGGTAGTGATCCGACCATGGCACAGGTGAGATGACTAAATCCTGTAAACTCAGATCACTCTGCCACTGCTCCGACAAGAAAACTAAGTCTGGCATGTGACCACTGCCCCTGGTCGGACCCCGAACTACCTGAGTCAGGCCCATGGCTGCCATGGAGGCCATCAGCAAGCCTAGAATGTGGTAATTTGTCTTTTGAGTTACAGGATCGGGGGGAGTTTTTCGAGTGTTCCCCCACTCTTCCCAGAGAGAAGCAGGGTTATGATTTCTCTCCCGAGGCCCCCCATCCTCCTGTGTTCGAGTCTACCTCCACTCCAACCCAAGCGAGGCCATTTTATGTTGAGTTGCCCCCTACTCAAAATAATCAAAGGAGGGAATTTTCATTGGATTTCCCCCCTCCAATTCAGAGTTTAATTTAAAGCAATCCCCTGCTCTACCTTCATAGTTTCACCCCTTCCTGGTTCCTTTTTAAGATTGGGACAGTGCTTCCACAATACTACTACCTCAGTCAGAATCCCCAGTGAAGGGAACTACTCAAAGGGACCATGTACCCCTAGATCTACTGAATCCAGTCAAGTGTCACTGCGGCCCAAAACAGACTGTGGGCTCCCACAATGGCTAAGGGACTTCGTCCCATCCTAGGGGGGGAGGGATGTTGTGTATGTAACTGAATGTAATGCTTTAACAGTTTGTATTAAATTGTTGGAATAGGGTGATCCTCCATTTTGTGTTCTTCTTGGAACTAAGCTCTCATGGGACTTGGGTTCCTGCCCTTTCTAACAAGAAGCGTGAAAGGCTCTACAGTCCCTGTCACCCCACAATCACCCCACTGTTCTCCCAACCAATCCAGTTGCTTCCCGCCCGAATGTTTCTTTCTCATATTGTATATATAGGTGCTGCTGAGCCATTGCTCTCCATGTTCAGTTCCCGATATAAAGTTGTGTTTGGCCCTGTTATGCTGGCTGCTGCGTATCAATTCCTGAACATCAAACCAGTGTTTCCCAACCTTTGGTTTTTGGACTTCAATTTAATTCAGAAGGCTTTTGACAAGGTCCAGCATCAAAGGCTCTTGAATAAACTTACCAGTTATGGAATAAAGGGACAAGTCTTGTCCTGGATCAGCAACTGGCTAAGGGACAGGAAACAGAGGGTAACCCTAAATGGACACTTCTCCAAGTGGAGGGAAGTAAAGAGTGGGGTCCCCCAAGGTTCAGTACTGGGAACCCTGCTTCTCAACCTCTTCATAAATGATCTAGAAGTAGGAGTAAATAGCAAGGTAGCCAAATTTGCTGATGACACTAAATTATACAGAGTAGTGAAAACTGTGAGAGATTGTGAGGAGCTCCAGAGGGATCTCTTGACACTGGGTGAGTGGGTAAAACAGTGACAAATGAGCTTCAACATTAGTAAGTGCAGAGTGATGCACATTGGGGTAAAAAAAATACATTTATAAACTGATGGGGTCTGAACTCTCCGTGACAAACCAGGAAAGGGACCTTGATGTCTTAGTGGACAGCTCAATGAAGGTGTCAACACAGTGTGCCTCAGCAGTGAAAAAAGCAAACTCAATGCTAGGGATCATTAGGAAGGATATAGATAATAAGACGGCAAGTGTCATTTTGCCTCTTTATAAACCTATGGTGAGGCCCCATCTGGAATACTGTGTACAGTTCTGTACATCCAGAAGGATATTATGGAGCTGAAAAAATTGCAGAGGATGGCAACCAGAATGATTCGCGGACTGGAATACCTTCCTTACCATCTGAGGCTGCAACGGTTGGGCCTCTTCACTCTTGAACGATGGCGTCTAAGAGGTGACCTGACTGAAGTTTATAAAATCATGCATGATGTAGACAAAGTAGATAAGGAAAAACTGTTTCCCCTATCGCATAACACTAGAACTAGGGGACACTGCATGAAACTTTCGGTACTAGTTCTCAAACAAATAAGAGAAAGTACTTTTTCACCCAGAGGATCACTGGTCTATGGAACTCCCTGCCAGAAGAAGTGGTCTTGACAGCTTTAAGAAAGGATTAGACAAGTTCATGGAGGACAAGGGTATCAATGGCTATAATTATGGATACCTTAAAGACAACCTCCGGGTTGGAGAGGTAGGCAGGATATCTCTCAATGCCATTTCCAGGGAATCCTAAGCAGGTGAAGGCATACCTTGAAGGAATACCTTGAAGCAAATGGTGAGCCACTGTGTGAGACAGAATGCTGGACTGGATGGGCTGTGGCCTTTTCCAGCAAGGCTGTTCTTATGTTCTTAATTCCCAGAAGCCTAAGTCAATTCCTCAAAGCACTGATCAGCCACTGTAAATACTGAGTCTTCTGGGAATTGAAGTCCACTGGTGGGGCATGGGTCCCATGTTGGGAACCACTGGTTTAAACAGTGTGGTGCTATGTATTTATCTGTATTTGCCTGAATATCTGAGGAGGGGTAAATAATATCATTGTCATCCTCTTCCTTTTCTACTTCTTTTAAAAAGAAATGTATTAAACTGTCTTTATGTTAAGAGTGGGAAAGGGGTCATTTCAGTTCTTCTAGATGTACTGTATGTATTTTCTTTCTTTGACATATACAGGTTCCATGAACAGGAACTCTTTTTGACCATGTATTTCACCACAGAAGATGGAGAAAACTGAACTTTGGGGAGTTAAAATTGAGGAGAAAGAGGGAGTTAGAGAGAAAGAGAGAGATGGTGAGAAGGGCCAATTCAGAACATCTTATTGGCCTTTCTGTCTGTCCTACAATCTCAAGTAGCCTGGGCCTACATTCCATGAGACATATTCTCCACACTAAGTGGCAGGGGACAACTGAGTCCCCTGGCACTCAACTTCAAAAAGGCTGCAGAGTACCTTTTAAACTGATAACTGGGGGAAAGCCGACAGGAGCTGGGCAGCATCTGGTTCAGGAAAGTGTGTACTTGAGTAGTGAGCAGAATGCAAAAATTACGGAGCAGAGCAAGGAGCTAGTCACCAGCACTCTAGCAGAAGGATGCAAGAGGCAGTCTAACAATGCAACTGGACTCAAAAGACTGTATCAGAAAAGCATATATAAATGCTTGTATACAAATGGCAGAAGCCTCTGGAACAAAATAGGGGAGCTGGAATACATAGCAATAGATAAGAATATTGATATTATTGGAATCACTGAAACCTGGTGGATGGATGATAAGCAATGTGATACAGTTATCCCAGGCTACAAACTGTAAAGGAAGGATAGGAAGGGGCAAACGGGAGGTGGTGTAGCTTGTATGTCAGAGAAGTGATAAAATCATATGAATTGGAATATCTAGGTGATTTGGAGTCACCATTAGAAACTCTGTGGGTAAGACTACCAGGCCACAAGGATGGTCTAACAGTAGGCATATACTATTGGCCTCCGACCCAAACTCCTGAGGGAGACTGGCAGTTGGAGAATGTTGTAAAGGAGGCATCCAAGAAGGGAAGCCTGGTTATAATGGCGGACTTCAATTACCCTCACATAGACTGGGTGAACTGTTGTTCAGCACATGATAAAGAGATAAAGTTCCTAGATATGCTAAATGATTGTTCCCTGAGGCAGATGGTTGAAGACCCAACTAGAGGTACAAGAATCCTTGACTTGTAAGATGTTTATGTGACTGATCCAATAGGGAAGAGTGACCACAACTCAATTATGTTTAACTTGATCATAGACCACAAGTCTATGATAAAATCTAACAGAGACCTTAAATTTTCTAAAAGGAAATTTCCCAAAAATGAGGAAACTAGTAAAAAAGAAGCTGAAAGGGAAAGGTGAGAGAGTCCAAATACTCCAAGAGGCATGGAGGCTGTTTACAAAAACAATAACAAAGGCCCAATTGGAATGCATACCCAAAAGGAAAAAGGTCACTGCCAGGTCCAAGAGGACTCCAATGTGGCTTACAGGAGCTGTTCGGGAAGTGATCAAAAGCAAGAAAAGCTCATTTACAAGATGGAAGGCTTGTCCAAATGAGGACAGCAGGCAGAAGCATAAATTCTGGCAGAACAAATGCAAGGGCAACAATCAGGAAAGGAAAGCAAGACTTGGAGGAGTGTATAGCTAAAAACACTCTGAGAAATAACAAAGACTTCTTTAAGTTAGAAGTAAGAACCCAACTAGAGACATTGGACCATTAGACGACAATGGAAGGCAAGGGGTTATTAAAGGGGAAACAGAGATTGCTTCAGTATTCACTGAAGAAGACAGAGACCCCTTGCCCAAAGCAGAGCCTATCTTCGCAGGGAGGGAAAGCGAAGAGTTAAGCCAGATAGAAATAACCAGGGAGGAGGTCCTTGGATGTCTTGTTAAACTAAATGCTAACAAATCACCAGGACCAGATGGTATCCATCCACGAGTTCTCAGTGAACTTAAAGATGAAATTGCTGATCTCCTAGCCAAAATATACAGGGGCGTAGGAACTATTTTTGCTGGGGGTGGGGGGCAACCTTGAAAAGGGCCTGCATTTTTTTGCAGATGGGGCGGGGTGGGTGGGTTAGAGACTAGAATTTCGCTAAAAGAGCATGGGTTTTGTACTCTCAGATGTTTTCATTTTCTAAGAAACATAGTAAAGCAATCACACTTATATACCGCCCCACAGCGCTTAGTACACTATCTGGACGGTTCACAAGTTAATCAGAATTTTGCCCCCAACGTGCTAGGTACTCATTATACCAACTTCGGAAGGATGGAGCCCTGATTAAACATAACAAACATTCTCAAGTAACATAAAACACAACAAAGCATTAAAATGAAACAAAAAGTTTTCAGTTTCTGAGTCACACACAAAAACTCTTATTTGCTAGACATACACTAAGAGACCATCCCAAAAGAAAACAATGTAGTGTGTATTTTCATTAGAGAAGCAGAAAATATGGCTAACAAATAGCCTTTTAGAATGCACATGATGAATACAGTCAAATATTGCGACATTAAAAGCATACTTTTAAGCTTCATTTTTCTAGAGTAAGACAAAAAATGATGTGGACTAAACAGCAAAATGGTCATATTGTTCAAACACACACAGAGGAGAAAAGTAATACAGTGATACCTCATACAGCGTCCAAACTTGGTTCCACAAGTTTGGACTTTATACGGATTTGGACTTTGTATGAGGCATGCAAAATCCTAGTCACAATGCCTCATACAACGTCCAAATCCTTGCTGTGATGCCTCGTACAATGTCATTTCCATAGAGATACATTGTACTGTAACAGCACAGACTTCAGTGCAAAGTCAAGGAAAACAGACAGGAAACTGACAGAACTTTAAGAAATCATTGTCTAAAGGCTTAAATACATTACAAAAGCATGTTAAACAACCCTGATTGTCCAAGAACCTGAAGAATTCTGCAAAAATCCCAGGAATGCTTCTAACAATTCTGATGAAAAAAATTCAAAAAAATCCAAAATCGCGCTCAAAACCACTCCTAAACACTCTTCGCCTTGTGCAAAACCCACTAGAGCAATGCATGCAGGTGTCTTGCCTTTTATACTGCCCAGGCACAATGGCAGAGAGAATGCTCCCTTTGCCTCCTTTCTTGCACATGGGCACTCTGGCAGACTGACTCCTCTGGACTGGCTAATTCCACATGCCTGCCTGGGCCTCAACTTCTTGGCACAGCTCCCACAAAACCCCTTAACCCAGAGATGTTGGACTGCCTCAACTTGATCCCTTCCTCAACTATGCACTTAGAATGCTATCCAAGCCAAAAACAGTTGGGAGAGTAACTCATTGGTTACTCCTCCCTCCCACTCTTTCGTGTTCAGGGGCTGCGTTGAGGGGTATATGTTGCCCGTCCTGGGGAAAAATATTTGCCACCACATCTAGAATCCTGGCTACGGCCCTGGCCAGGCACAATGCAACCTGGGAAAAACCCCAATGCCTCATACAAAGTCGCAGCGACTTTGTATGAGGCAACTTTTTTCAAGGAATTAGGCGATGTTGTATGAATTCAATGTTGTATGAAGCGGACTTTGTATGAGGTATTAATGTATTCTGAAGGAAACATGTTTGCAAATGAATGCTTTTGTGTAGGATAACATTTTGGGGAAATATTCTTCCTTTATCCTGTGGATGTTTAGCTATTTGAATGCAACACCTCTTTTGAATATCACATATAGTACGCAAAAGTGTAAAATGTGAGCAGTATTTTGCTCTGTCTCAGTCCTGTGTAATGTTCTTGTCATGGCATCCCTACTTCTGATGAGTGCAGAATGCAAAAATTCCCCAAGGAAATACCATATGCTTTCACAGATGCATAAGGGTTTCCCTATTTTTTCTTCAACAAGAGTTATTCACATCTGAGATTAAACAAAACAGAACAGTAAAAAAAAAAGACAAAAAATGGTGTGGCACCTTTAACTCCAGTATTTAAATGTGAGCTTTCATGGACCAAGTCCATTTCATCAGACTTCTACAAACTTCTACAAGTTCAGTCAAATGATCTGTATTACTAAAATACAGGTGAAACTCAGAAAATTAGAATATCGTGCAAATGTTCATTCAGTTCAGTAATGCAACTTAAAAGGTGAAACAAATATATGAGATAGACTCATTACATGCAAAGTGAGATAGTTCAAGCCTTAAAGGTAAAGGTTTCCCTTGCTCGAAAGCCAGTCATATCCTACTCTAGGGTGCAGTGCTCATCTCTGTTTCAAAGCCAAGGAGCCAGCGCTGTCTGCTGCTGCATACATTTACGTGGCCATGTGGTCCCTTTGTCCCTATTTATCTACTTGCAATTTCATGCTTTCGAACTGCTAGGTTGGCAGGAGCTGGGACAAAGATGGGAGCTTATTCCGTCCTGCAGTACTCGGGAAATGAACTGCTGACCTTCCGCCTCCCAGTCAGCATCTTAGCCACTTGAGTCACTGCAGTCTTACTTTGTTATAATATAACAAACCCTTACTTTGTTATAATATTGATGCTTATGGCTTTCAGCTTATGAAAACCCCAACCCCCCAATCTCATGTACCCCATAATCATCACATCATCTCATGTACACTGTATGCCATGATCATCACAATCATAATGAATTAAGGCATGACATACCTCACTTTGCATGTAGTAAGTCTATCTCATATATTTGTTTCACCTTTTAAGTAAAATGAATGAACATTTGTACGATATTCCGAGTTTCACCTGTATGTATCACAATTCTCTATAGAAGCACTAGGAACCTTTCAATAATGTTAAACTGGGGAAAATATGTTATTGTCAAAATTATTGTCTGTAAAATTAAGGAGAAATATTGAAATAGCTTAGCAAAATCCATTAAGAAGTCTTCAGCAATTACTGGCTTTGTATATTTCACAGAAACCATGCCAAGCAGTGTGAAATAAAAAGAGAGAGAGAGAGAGAGAGCTGTCCTCAAAAGTTTTCCTATCTAGCCAAATGGCTCTCACATTTGTCATCCATAACTACCCACAATTTTAAAGAACTTGCAACATAGAAAAAGGTAAAAAAAAGGTTAAATGAAGCCAGGCCCTGATTTAATATAAAGCATTTTACAGATATTAATGCTCTCCTTAAGAAATCCATATTGCACAGTCACTGCCTGCTATTAAACACAGGATGAGAGGAGTATAGAAACAGGAAGGTGGGGAAAGGGATTGATGAGCTTTCATACCGCCTTGGTCCCAGTGCAGGAAAGATGCACCCAAAAGAGAGCAAGCTTGAAGAGCAGAGGGTGATTCCAAGAGGAAAACTAAGGTGACAAAACCTGTTATCCTATACAGTACATGGCAGATTAGCAGGTTGCTATAAAAGGAGGATATAACTAAGGAACTCAACCTCCTCTATGTCATTTTGTTGTTGTTCAGTCGCACAGTCGATTCCGACTCTTTGCGACCGTATGGACCATTGACCTCCAGGCACCCCTATCCTCCACCACCCTCCTCAGCCCGCCCAGCTCTGTGCCCATTGTGCCTACAATACCATCTAGCCATCTCATCTTTGGCCGTCCCCTTCTTCTTTTGCCCTCCACCTTTCCCAGCATCAAGGCTTTCTCAAGTGAATCTTCCCTTCTCATTTGGTGTCCAAAGTACTTCAGCTTCATTTTTACTATTAGACCTCCCAATCAGGGTTGATTTCCTCTAAGATTGACCTATTTGTTCTCCTTGCTGTCCAGGGGACTCTCAGAACTCTCCTCCAACACCACATCTCAAGGTCACTTGGAGGACCTTGAATAGGCAGAAGGTCCGAATCCCTAAATGCAAGACCAACAGGTTCAAGTGGGGATTGGTGGCAGCCAACAACACAGGGAGAGAGGGAGGGGCAGCAGGAGTGGGGTGGTGGGGAAGCCGGAGAGAGAGAGAAAGATTGAAGGGAAAGGAAAGCAAGGAGAAAATTTAATTTAATTAATTTAATTTTTCAAATTTCTACACCGCCCACTCAGGCGAACCCGACTCAGGGCGGCTTACATCATCTCTAAAAACATATAAAACACATCATTGCTATCATTGCCCTCCTGAGTATGCTGTATTACAATGTCCAAAATTCCTAATCATTGCCTGTAATGGTTAGAACAGATGAAAGCTGCAGTGCCATAGATTTCCCACTCTAACTCAAGAGATCTCAACCTTTTTAAGCCGGGGGCCGGGTCATGCTCCCTCAGACAGCTTTGGGGGACGGATGGCCATTTTGACCTTCCTCTGCCACATGGCACTTCTTGGTGTGCTGGAGGCACTCGGGAGGGCACATGAAATGGTTGAGAATCCCTGCCTTAACTTATACCAACTATCTAAAAATATATAGAAGACAGCCTATGGCTGAAGGACTTAGAAGTCAGGTTAAGAATCTATTAAAATTTGGCACTCAGATGTCAAACAAGGCTATTTCCATGAGTGGTACCATCAACAACACTTCACTCCATACATGTGTCTTCAATATTGCAAAAATTAATAATTCTTCAAGTGTGGGACTAGATTCCAAAACTTCAATGAACAAAATTCAGAAATAATTATCATTCCTTTAGGACCACCTCCATGCTATCTCCAAAGGTGAAGTAATAGAATTGAGGCATATTGTGAGGAAAATGTTTGCTTAAGTACTTTTGCTGAACAACAACCTGTTCTTTATTTAATCAAGTTTGAGTCTCAGCCTCCAGCTGTAGTCTTAGCTACAATGCAAGCACATAAGAGAGTTTCAAAGACTGAGAACTGCTCATCATTGAGATGTGGGAAGATTTGTTTTTAAAAAGGTTCCCTCCCAGCTCCAACCCACCCCGCCCCTTCTTAAAAGAAGAAACAAGCATAGGGCAAAAAGAGGCCATGCCGGCTGCCTTACCACCGCACCCTGTCTGGCGCTGAGAAGAAGTGAAAGGCAGGCACTCAAGCAGGCAAGCAGGCAGCCACGAGGCACGGAGGGAGCAGCCATGCCAGCATGTTTTGAATACTGTACGTATGACAGGACAGTTTTAGGCCCCCGCTCCTTAGCAACCGCCCAGGCGCCGAGGCAAGGAGGGCTTGTTATTCAGTCACACAGCCTATTCTGACCATTTGCAACCCTATAGACCATCGTCCTCCAGGCACCATCCTCCTCAGCCCGCCCAGCTCTGTGCCCACTGAGTCCACGATGCCATCTAGCCATCTCATCTTTGGTCGCCCTCTTTTTCTTTTGCCCTCCACCTTTCCCAGCATCAAGGCCTTCTCAAGTGAATCATCTCTTCTGATTTGATGTCCAAAGTACTTTAGCTTCATCTTTACTATTTGACCTTCTAAGGAGCAGCCAGGGTTGATCTATACCTATAAATCTGAGCGTTAACCATTGTAATTTGACAAAGAATCCCACACCCGGCCATACTATCCCGTACCAAGCATTCGTGCACTTGCCTGAACTGGGTTCACAGGTAACTGTCAGTTTGATAAATGCAGCAGTGGGGCAGGAGACCCACAAACTCAAACAAAGAAAAAGAACTTCAATTCCCAATGTTCCTTGCGCCGCGCCGCACCACAGCCAATCAGGCTAAGAGGAGTGAGCAAAAAGAACGTTGGGAAACGCATCGCGGCCAATCAAAATCGAGCCACATAAAAAAAATGCCACACGAACGCAAACCACAAACTCAAATGACAAGTCCCAGCGTCCTGCGCACCGTGAGCGCACAGAACGCTGAGAAAGCCGGTGCGTGAAAAATAAACTTACAAAAAGCAATGGAAGCGCAAGTCCCCAGCAGGCAGACTCAGCGCCTCACAGCCACACAAAATTAAAAGCCAAAAAACGCCACCACGAGACACCCGCTGTCCTTATTTCCCGGAGCAATGGGAAGAAGATGGAATCCCTCTCCTCCACGCTACCCCGCCGAAGACACAGCGAGACCACCACTGGCCTCAAGGAAAGTTGAGCCAGGGTGGGAAAAAACCCAGAAAAACCAGAAAGGGGGGTTCAAGGGGGAAAAAGGTACTGGAGCATTTCCCCCCCTGAAAGCGAACCCATTTCCCTGGAAGTAAAGGTAGCGAACGAGGCTCCGGTCGCTGCCTTTACTTCCCAAGGACGTGTTTCAATTTCGGGGGGAATGCACCAGTACCTTCCCCCCCCCCCCCGTTGAAAGCGAACCAATTCCCCGGAAAGCAAAGGCACCGAATGGGGCTCCAGTCATTGCCTTCACCTCCTGGAGGTACTCACCCGGGTGCAGCACACACATACTGGACTGCACATTTAAAACCTGCCCAGTGTGTGTGCGCGCATACCAAAACAACTCCTAAACACCAACATCACAAAATAAATCAATAATTTAAAAAACATTAATAAACAAAAATAAATAAACCACAAAATACACAAACAAAAACTTCCACAACACCACAAAACCACAAACAAAACACCTAACTACAACACGATAAACACAAACAAACAACAACGAAATAAAACAAATTAAACACAACCAGAAATAATCAAACCAATTAAACCAAACTAAAAATTAGTAAGGTAAAGGTTTCCCTTGCTCGAAAGCCAGTCGTATCCGACTCTAGGGTGCAGTGCTCATCTCTGTTTCTAAGCCGAAGAGCCAGCGCTGTCTGCTTCTGCAGACGTTTCTGTGGTCATGTGGCAGGCATGACTAGACACCAGAGCACACGGAACGCTGTTACCTTCCCACCGAAGTGGTCCCTATTTATCTACTTGCAATTTCTTGCTTTCGAACTGCTAGGTTGGCAGGGGCTGGGATGAAGACGGGAGCTCATTTCCGTCCTGCAGTACTCGGGAATCGAACTGCTGACCTTCCGCTTCCCAGTCAGCGTCTTAGCGACTTGAGCCAACACACAAAAGACCAAACAGAAACACCTCCCAGCCCACCAACACAAAACCAAAACAAAGAAAAATCCCAGAAGAAAGAAAACCAGACAACTTACCAGCGTGTCCTCCCTCCACGATGACCAGAACAGAAATGAAGAAACAAAAGACAACTTACCAGAAGAAGCACCACCCAGAGGCCAGAAGAGAAAAAACACCTGAAATGAAACCAAAACCCCTAGCAGCCCCACCTGCAGGGCACAATAGTAAAAACAACTCAAAAAGACTCAACAGTCCCACCTAGAGGCCATAAGAGTAAAAACAAGTCTAAAACATAATACAAAATCACAATTTTACACAAATCACTAATATATCTCAAAAATAACATCCTGTGTTTAGTTTTAACTCAAATAAAAACCCAAAACCTCTAAACACAGTTTAAAAACATTGAATGTATAAAACATGTACTTTCACATTTTTAAAATTATTACCTATGATACAACCATTAAAAAAAGGTCACATACTAAAATATTATTTGGTTAAATAGAAAATTTAGAAAAAATAATAATAATCCTTTGTTCTTTTTTTAATCCACGAAAAAAACCAAACAAACTGATCATAGTTTATAACAGTCCGACATCGTAACAAAAATTAATGTATATGTTAAAGCAAATATTCAAAAACACATTACAAAAATTACAAAATACAAGTAGTTATTACTTTAAAGTATCACAACAATACAATCTATTTAACAAATGAAAACATAAAGGAATTGTGCATACATAAATAAATTTAAAAAGAACAATTACAGACTAACCTCTTTTTTACAAACATTACCAAAAAATAAAACCTTCCAACACAATTTAAAACAGCCCGGCGCCGCCAGGCAAACTCTGGTAGTTTCTTCTAAGATTGACCTATTTGTTCTCCTCGCTGTCCAGGGGACTCTCAAAACTCTCCTCCAACACCACATTTCAAAGGCATCTATTCTTCTGTGCTCAGATTTCCTAATGGTCCAGCTCTCACACCCATACATTACCTCCGGGAAAATCATTGCTTTGTCTATGCGAATTTTTGTTTTCAAGGTGATGTCTCTGCTTTTCACTATATTCCCCAGGTTTCTCATAGCTTGTCTCCCCAGAATCAGTTGTCTTTTTATTTCATGGCTGCAGTCACCATCTGCAGTGATCTTAGATCCTAAGAAAGTAAAATCTGTCACTGCTTCTACTACTTCCCCATCTATTTTCCAGGAACTGATGGGGCCTGTTGCCATTATCTTGGTTTTCTTGATATTGAGTCTCAGTCCAGCTTTTGCACTCTCCTCCTTCAACCCAATCAAGAGATTCTTTAGGTCTTTCTCACTTTCTGCCATTAAGGTGGTATCGTCTGCATATCTCAAATTGTTGGTGTTTCTCCCAGCAATTTTGATCCCATATTGTGATTCCTCCATCCCTGCATTACACATTATGTGCTCTGTGTATAAGTTGAATAAGCAGGGTGACAAAATACAGCCTTGTCTTACTCCTTTTCCTATTCCAAACCACTCTGTCATTCCGTGTTCTGTCCTAACTGTTGCTTCTTGTTTCATGTACAAATTTCTCATGTGGCATATGAGGTGTTCTGGTATTCCCATCTCTTTAATTACTTGCCACATTTTGTTGTGGTCCACACAGTCAAATGCCTTGGTGTAGTCAATAAAACAGAAGTAGACTTGTTTCTGATATTCCTTTGTTTTCTTCATGTTCCAACGTATGTTGGCAATGTGGTCTCTGGTCCCCCTGCCTCATCTGAACCCAGCCTGCACCTCTGGTAGTTCTCTCTCCAAGTGCTGCTGAAGTCTATCCTGCATTATTTTGAGCATCACCTTGCTGGCATGTGGGATGAGTGCAATTGTTCAATAATTTGAACATTCTTTGGCATTGCCCTTTTTTGGGATTGGAACATATACTGATCTTTTCCAATCCTGTGGCCACTGTTTTGTTTTCCAAATCTGCTGGCATATCGAATGCAGTACATACCTGTCAACCTTCCCGGATTGGCTGGGATTTCCCAGTTTTCGGCGTCGATTTTTGCCCTTTCCCGCTCCGCGCTGCCGAAACCCCGGATTTCGGCAGCGGGGGAAAGGAGGCACTGCGCAGCCCATCTGCGCAGGTCGCATTGCACGCATGCGTGGAAGGGCTCTACACTTCCGTAGCTCCCTTCCACGCATGCACAGAACGCTACGCCGCGTGCATAGAAGGCTACGCATGCGGTGTAGCCCTCCACGCGCATGCGTACAACACGACCTGCGCAAACCCGGTCCGTGCAGGTCCCGGATTCGCCGGAGCCGCAGTTGACAGGTATGATGCAGTAATTTGATTCCATCATCTTTTAGGGCTTTGAAAAATTCAACTGAGATGCCATCATTTCCACTAGCTTTGCTGTTAGCAGTGCTCTTTAGGGCCTTTCTGACTTCACTCTCCAGGATGTCTGGCTCAAGTTCAATTTCCTCATCATTGTTATTTTATCAGGAGTGTTAAGGTCCTTTTTGTAGAGTTCCTCTGTGTCCTCTTGCCATTTTTTCTTAATCTCTTCTGCATCAGCTAACTCCTTTCCATCTTTGTCCCTTAGCATGGTCATTTTTGCTTTAAATGTTCCCTTGATTTCTCCAATTTTTTTGAAAAGATCTCTAGTCTTGCCTCTTTTGTTGCCTCTTTTGTTGTTTTCCTCCATTTCTTTGTACTTTTCATTTAGGTAGTTTTCCTTATCTCTCCTTGCTTTCATTTGAAATTCTTTGTTTAGGTGATTGTATTTTTTCTTTTTCCTTTGACTTTTGAGTTCCTTCTTTCCTCTGCTATTTTATGGGCCTCATCAGATGACCACTTTGCTTTCTTATGCTTCTTTTCTTTTGGTATGGTTTTCCTTGCTGCTTCCTGCATGATGTCCCGCATCTCTGTCCATAATTCTTTTGGTGCACTGTCTATTAAGTCCAAGCCATTAAATCTGTTTCTCACCTCCACCGTGTATTCATTATGTATGTTGTCTAGGTCATATCTGTCTGGTCTAATTATTTTCCCTATTTTCTTTACCCTAAGCCTGAATTTTGCAATCAGTAGATTGTGATCTAAGCCACAGTCTGCTCCTGGTCTTGTTTTTGCTGACTGTATGGAGGTTCTCCATCTTTGGCTGCAGAGTATGTAATCAATCTGGTTTCGATGTTGGCTATCTGGTGATGTCCATTTGTAGAGTCACATCTTGTGTTGCTGGAAGAGGGTGTTTGCTATGACTAGTGTATTCTCTTGGCAGAACTCTATCAATCGTTGCCCTGCTTCATTCTGTGTTCCAAGACCAAACTTGCCTGTTATTCCATCTACTTTTTGATTACCTACTTTGGCATTCCAGTCACCTATGATAATGTGTATATCATTTCTTGGTGTCTGTACTATGAGGTGTTGTAGGTCCTCATAGAACTGGTCAACTGTGGCTTCATCTGCACCAGTGGTCGGTGTGTAGACTTGAATTACTGTGATATTGAAAGGTTTGTCTTGGATTCTGACAGACATCATTCTATCATTATATCCCATTACTGCTTTTCTCACTCTTTTATTGACAATTATGGCTACTCCATTTTTTCTGAGGTTTTCTTGTCCACAATAGTAGATATGATGGTTTCCAGAGCTGAATTCGCCCATCCCTGTCCATTTTAACTCGCTGGTTCCCAAAACCATCTTTCCATCTCATTTTTAACCACTTCCAGTTTTCCTTGATTCATAGATCTCACATTCCATGTCCCTATACAGTATTGTTCCTAGCAACACTGTATTTCTCCTCCCCCTTTCCTGTCCCTCCCCTTCTTCTGATCTGCTGCGCTAAGCATCCTATTTCCTCTGCCTTTTGTTTTGGTCAATAGGGTTCTCTTGGCAATTTTGTGGCATGGTTTGCCGGTTTCTACGCCAGTATCATCCCATCATACATGTTATCACAGTTTAAAAACAAAGTTGAAACATTTTAAAGACAACGTGTTATCATGCATATTATCACAGTTTAAAACACAGTATCAGAGTAAAAGTTGAGCTAATATCAAGTCTCTACTGTAAGTTATATGAAGTCTCTACTGTATCAATTCACTATGTAAGTCAATTTCTTGTAAAGTTGCTATGTCAGTTGCTATGTATTTCATTAGTCATTTCAAAGCTAGTCATCAAACTTGGTATGATAAGGAAAACCTTGGTATGAAAAAAACAGTCCACTATATCAAGTCAACAATTATAAAGAATTCTACTAACTAGTGATATGGTAATTCAGTTATTTATGACATGCATGCATGCAGCTTGGAGTCTGTGATGAAAATAGCAAGGAGTCTGTGCTTTTATTCATCCTGGGTGTGTGAGCTGGACAATGGCAACCGTCCTTGTGCTCTCGGTGGTGTTTTGGCCAATGTTCCTTCTTACTCTTCACTGCATGGATGGCTTCTGCGAGGCCTCTCTGGCCTCTCTTCCCTGGATGCTTTCCTCCCTCTGGGGTGGGGTCTTTGGGATGGGCCTCTTACCCTCAGTGGCTTCTGCCAGGCCTTGCTTCCCTGGATGCTTTCTCCCTCTGGGGTGGGGGTGGGGCCTTTGAGATAGGCCTCTTACCCTCAGTGGCTTCTGCCAGGCCTATCTTCCCTGGATGCTTTCTCCCTTTGAGATGGGCTGTAGGAATCTGATCCATGTAAAGATCTAAATCAGCCTCAGAAGGAGCAGTTTATAGCCCCAGATAAACACAGGAAGAGTTAAAAGCTAACGAAGTCCAGCTTCATTAGGCAAAGTAAGTAGGAAACAGAGATAGAGAGAAAAGCATACACACGACTGCAGTTTTGGCTGAACAAAGGCATAATAATGGCGTCTCTTTATTCAAACAGAGTATATCAGAAACAAAACTTAAGGCACCCACAGCCAATTAGAACTGTCCGAACCAAATAAGGAGAAGAAAGGAGAATTCTTCTCACTATTCTACGCATGCCCAAAATCCAGCGTTGTCTCTCATGCAAGCAAAGAGGCCTTTGTTTACAAAATGTGTCAGAGACAGCCTGACAGAATCCAGATACATTCCCACATGTCCTCCTTTTTCATTTAAATTTGAGAGAGGGACGGCTAATCATACCCCTGCATGTCATCATACTCCATAACTACTACTCCATATACATCATCACTGTCCTCCTGGACATCGTACCCCTCCTGACTCCTGGTTCCTTGTTCCGGAGGATGATACCTCATTGAGTACAATTGCCGTCGTGCAAAACCCGATGTCTCCCTTCTACGCAGTGGACATGTGTTACACATAGAAATAAGATTAAGAATACAATAAATGCAAAAACACAACGATATAAGGCAGATAATGATAATGAACCCATAAAAGAAAACTTGTCTAAGGACAGACAAATCAGGCAACCAAGAAGTCATCCAATCAAAGAGATTAACATCAGTGCGTACATTGTTAGTAATGCTCTCCTGTAAATTCTGAAGTTCTTTCTCAATAGTATTATTCAGATCCTGGAATTTTACCCGACATCCCTGGTTCCCGACCAGTTTACAAAATCCTCCGGATTTTGCTAACAGGTAATCTATGGCCAGCCTGTCCTGCATTTGGTCTTGATGAAGCTCAGTGATTTCCATTTGAAGATCCCGTATGACCCTCCCTGTGGCATTGATGGATTTCTCCAGCCTACAGGTGAGTCCCAAAATGGACCTTCTATTCTCCTGGGAAATGACACCTGGGTATGATCCCAAGGTGAGTGCTCCAGTGATAGCACTCCCTATAGCTCTCCCCCAGGAGCTACCATCAGAAAGCTGTACATCGATTATCACTTCATCATTGCAAACAGAACCCATCGGGCCGGCAGCAGCTCTCCGGCGCCGTGCATCTGCCTGAAGCGGCATTTGCACTTGTACGGGTAAGGTAAAATAACCCAATGCTGCACATTGATATTGTCCTGGATGGAAATTCGTGGCAACTCCATTAAAAAAGAACCACATGTTAGGATCCTTGATTTGCCATCCATTGCAAATTGAACCACTATCTATAGCAGAATAATCAGGAGTAAACATAGGAAACACATCATATATATCTTCAATAGTAGTGTTAAACAAGGTATAATTAAGCTTATAAGAACTGTTATAACTACCCCATAACCAAAAATAATCATCACAACCCGTATAATTGCCTACATTCCGCAAAACCCGTTTTGCTTGAGTCCAGTGCTTCCATTTACTATTCCAGACTCCAGAACTATGACAGCAGAAACAAAGCCCTTTAGTGTATTTCTTGAATGTCATGCTTCGCCAGCGGGTGTTGTTAAATTGTTCTGGGGGATTGGAGAAGAGTGTAGACCTATCAAGATGTTGCAAGTGTCCAATAATCAACTCAGGCGTGTTGAACAATGCCGGAAGAAAGGCCATTTGAGACACTGCCAGTGGATGCTCATAGTATAACGTTGCATTCTTACCATGAACCTGAAACATATAGTTAGCATGACGAAGCCAAAAGTTGGGGTTGCCCCCATGAGGCATTGTTCTTACAGCTGGAAGCACAGTAAGAAAGAAAAGAACAAATGTCAGCAAATTTAGTCTACTGGTGAACCACCATCCTGGAGCTGAGTAACCTTCTTCTCTCTCCATGGGTGGATCGCTCGAGCAGGAATCCACACAGGTCCTGAGGTCATAGAAACCGCTGCGTATCCTCGTCCCCAGGTGATTAGAGGCACAGGACCTTTCCGCTCAGGATCCGGTTGCTGCCGATAAACGACCAATGGCTTAGGAAGACACTCCTCGGTCCTGAAATGCAATTTGACTGGAGAGTGTGACCTGTTATGGGGAGCAAGAAGAAAATTAAGAGTATACAGTACTTTAGCAACAGCTGTAGGTATTTCAGCCACAGGAACCCCTCTATCTCCCACTTGCTTGTGTAACAAATTTTTGAATGTCAGGTGGGCTCTTTCAACAATCGCCTGTCCAGTCGAGCTATAGAGTATTCCATGGGTTAGCTTAATGTCCCACTGACGGCAAAAGTCCTGAAAGGCAGAAGAAACATATGATGGCCCATTGTCTGTCTTAAGGCTTTTAGGTTTACCCATTACCGCAAACGAACGAATGCAGTGTTGTATAACATGTCTGGATGTTTCCCCCCGTAAAGGTGTAGCCCATATAAATCCAGAGAAGGTATCAACAGTCACATGTAACTTAGAAAGCGGAGCCAAAGCAGGTACTTGCGTGACATCCATCTGCCATAGCTGATTAGCTTCTGTTCCTCGAGGATTAACAGCATCAAATGGCAGGAATATAGGAGACTTCGTACAGGTAGCACAGGATGACACAATGTCTCTAGCCTGTGACATAGGAATGGAAAATCGTTTATGCAAAACCTTAGCAGATTGATGAAACATTGCATGACTGTCAATGGGGTTGTCAAAGAGAGGAAAAACCTCAGCAGAGTCCCGGAGAGCAGAATCTGCTCGTGCATTGCCCTCCGTCAAATAACCTGGGATCCTTGTGTGAGAGAGTATGTGGGCAATGAAGAATGGGACCGTACGGTTGGAAAGAAAACCTTGAAGCTGTTGGAATAAAGCAAAAAGATCCCTATCCATCGATGGAGACAAATAAGCTTGAGCTAAAGTAAAAATAAGGCGGTAAACATATTGAGTATCCACAATCAGGTTAAAAGGCACATCAGAAAATGTAGAGAAAGCAAGTATGACTGCTGCCAGTTCCGACCGCTGGGCCGATGCTTGAGGTCCTGTAAAAACAACCTCCCATTCCCCAGTAGGACCCTGCCATGTAAGGACTCCACGGGAGGGGGAGCCATCCGAGAAAAGAGTAACGGCATGCAAGATAGGTTGCATGCAAAGCGGGGATGACAGGGAGTAACAAGTGAGATTCAGCAAGGTAAACCGCTTATCTTTGGGGGGGGTTAAATTTAACTTGTCCCACAAAGTCCGCCATGGCCACCTGAAATGCCTCAGAATGCTGTAGCAAGGTGGTTAGCTGATCCTGCGAAAAAGGAAAACAAACAAAGTCAACGTCATAGCCAGTCAAATGCTTTGCCCTAGTACGGCATTTGAGGAAAAGATCAGCAATCGCATCAGGCAGGCTATAACAGTTTTTCGAGGGAGTGTGCACCAAGTGTAGCCATTCCACGATGGCCACCTTCTGAGCGTTGACAGGCGCGAACAAAACAGCAGTGGGCAGCCTCGGTGTGGGAAGAAGAGCGTATGCCAGCGCAATGGTGCCTGAGGGCACCCGATCCACAGCGATGGTATGCAGCTTTTCATTGAGGCGTTGAAGAGCTGTACGCATCTCCGTTGTGCAGGGAATGATGTCCGCTGGAGAAGTGTGTCCAGAAAGAGCAGCAAAGAGTGGTGACAGTTCCTCAGTGCTCAGGGCCAAGAAGGGACGAGCCCAATTTATGTTCCCTAGCAATTGTTGCAATTGTACAAGAGTGAACTGCTCTGGAATAGCTATTGTTGGCAATAGTGGAGTTGAAGCTGTAGCTGAGAGCCTATGTCCCAGATATTGGAATGGATACATCCGCTGCACTTTTTCAGGAGCTATGATCAAGCCCGCTTGTTGCAAAATGTCTGCTAGGTCCTGCAGGTGTTTCTCCGTGACTTGTGGACCATGCAATAAAATGTCATCTGTGTAATGATAGACTTTAACCTCTGGATGGCGTTGCCTGAAAGGTTCCAAAGCCATGTTCACAAAATGTTGGCATAGAGTCGGCGAGTTGGCCATACCCATAGGCAAGACACACCATTCAAACCGTTGAGTAGGATGTTCATTATTGTATACTGGCAATGTAAATGCAAATTTTTCTCTGTCTTGTGGCGCTAGCAAGATTGTATAAAAACAGTCCTTCAAATCTATGACCATGAGTTGATGATCTTCAGGAACCATGTTCGGATTAGGAAGTCCAGATTGTAGAGGTCCCATTGGCAAGATGTGCTCATTAACTTTTCTCAAATCATGCAACAATCTCCATTTTCCAGACTTCTTTTTCACCACAAAAATTGGAGAGTTCCAAGGACTAGTGGTTGTTTGAATATGTCCCAGATTTAATTGCTCCTGTACAAGGGCCTCCGCCGCCTGGAGCTTTTCTCTTGAGAGCGGCCATTGATCCGTCCACACTGGCGGGGTGTTTTTCCATTGTAGTGGAAGTGCATGCAACGGCGCTGCAGGGGAGGCCAGTATCAAAAATTTGTCTGCAAGGTACACCCTGTTTTAGCCAGGAGATCCCGGCCCCACAGAGTAATAGGAATATCCATAATCAGGGGGTGAAGAGAAACTTTTGTTCCCCCTGAGGTCTCAAAGATGATTGGATGAACACTTTGCTGTGCTGGCTCATACCCGCCCACCCCAAAAACTTCCCTACAGGGGCGGACGGCCCATCCAGTTGGCCAATCTTTTTTTGCTACCACTGAAATATCGGCTCCTGTATCGATTAGTCCAGACACTGAACGTCCACCCATAATCAGCGAGCGGGTCGGTCTATCTTCGGTGATTTGTATCACTGCCATAGCCGCTGTTACAGTCCCCTCCTGGGATGGAGTTGCAGTGGTCCCTAGTGGGAGCAGATGAAGGCGTCCTACAGGTTGTCCCTTAGGCAGGGTGAGATGTTGCGTGGCTGATGCAGGGATGACAATTTCTTGGTGACCCAATGTAACTGACCCTGCTGCAATGTGTACAGAAGCGGGCAAGGCGTCTGGGCAAGGAAGAACAATGCCCATCATGCCCTGGGGAATAACATCATCAACCAGTGTGGGAAGAGCCTCCACACACCCTGGCACAGTAAAAGTACAGTCCTTAGATAACCTCAATAATAGCCCTTCTTTTAGAGGATGGTTTTTTCTATATCGTGAAATCATTTCTTGGGCAAGTTCCATATCTTCTTCCATCTCTTCCAAAACCTCCGCTATTGCTTCCTCCCTGACCTCTGGTAGCCCTATTATTTTGCCTGGGCCCGAGCATGGCCCGCACTCCCATTTCCCTTCTGCTGTGGAGAAAAGTCAGAGTCATTGTGCTGAGCAGCTGAGGGGTTGGCATTAGGATTTGAGCGGCACTGATTGGCCCAATGGTACCCCTTGTGACAAATGGGACATTTCCTTGAAGGGCGTGCTGCCGGCTTATGAGAGGAACGACATTGTGCTTTAAAATGCCCTTCTTTCCCACAGCCAAAACAACGTTTGTTTTGAGCCTGAGTTGTGGGCAACTGAACTGCAGCTGCCAGAAGTTGAGCCTTGTAACTGTGAGTCCCCACATTTTGACAAACTTTCATCATGTCTGCTATCGATGTGCCTGGCTGAGCATAAACAGCTGTCAGAGCACCCTTACAATCCTCATTGGCATTTTCAAAAGCCAGTTGTTTCATGAGCATTTCCTGTGCCGGGACATTTTCCACCTGGCGGCTGAGGGCAGTCATGAGTCTGTTAAAGAACTCAGTGTAATCCTCTTTAGGGCCCTGCCTAATTGCTGCAAACCCAGCAACTGAGCTATCCCCTTTGGAAGGAATCTTACTCCAGGCACGCATGACTATCTGTGCAATATCTCCCAACTGGGCATCAGTGAGTGCCAACTGCTGTGTGGGGTTGGCAAAATTTCCCTCCCCACATAACATATCCATCGTGAGTGCAGGGCGTGTGTGATGAACCTCCCAAGCCACATCCCTCCACTCCTGCAAGCAGAGCATGGCTTCTGCAGGAGGCAGGAGTGCTTTGATCATCTGTTTCCAATCAGCTGGTATCAATTTTTGAGAAGCAATGGCTTCCAACAGAGCTTTTGTAAAAGGTGCATTAACCCCATAGTCACGTATGCTGACTTTCAGTTCCTTCAGATATTTGTAATGGAGGGTTTCATATCTATCTGGGGTTGCCGGTGCATTGCCAACAGCCGGAGCCCCCCGGATCACTGGGTATATCTCAGGAGATTCCACATCCAGCACAGCTGCAGTTAAAGCAGCAGAGAACTGTGTTTTTGTAGGGCTAAAAGTGCATGATTGCTGCAAGGCAGGATATAATGTCCCATCTCCTTTTCCACCCCCATCCCCATCAGGGGGCTCATGCTGTTGTTTCTCATATGATGGAGGGGCAGTTGCCATAGTCCCTCCCTTGGCTGGAGGCAAAAGTTGTGGAAGGGGACCAGCAAGCCGCTGGGAGAACAACATATTTTTTGGAGTAAGTCTTTGAAGGCAGTTTCTGACTTCCTCCCACGTATATTGCACTGAAACAGAAATTCCTTCATGCTTCTGCAATGCATTTCCGATTTTATTCCATTTTTGTAAGTCCAGACAATCATCATATTTAACCCAAGGACAGATTTTTCCTACAACTTGGACCAGTTGCTGTATTTCCTTCTTATCAGCCCTTTTCCCATTGTTATTCAAAAGATCTGAGATATCTTTACAAAGCTCCTGCTTTTGCGAAGCAAGCACGCACCCCATGATAAAAAAATTTTTTTCACTCACCCTGTGGGACCCAAAGTAGACTTTGGATGAATTTCGAGCGCTCGACTGACCTTTCCTCTGGTCGTGAGTGAGTGAAGACCTTGTCCCGGTCGCAATGAGGTGATAATTAGGTGCTAATTGCTGTTTGCTGAAGCAGATTTCTTCAAAGCATTCCTTTGAATTTCATTCAAATGCCTCACACGGGGCACCACTTGTAGGAATCTGATCCATGTAAAGATCGAAATCAGCCTCAGAAGGAGCAGTTTATAGCCCCAGATAAACACAGGAAGAGTTAAAAGCTAACGAAGTCCAGCTTCATTAGGCAAAGTAAGTAGGAAACAGAGATAGAGAGAAAAGCATACACACGACTGCAGTTTTGGCTGAACAAAGGCATAATAATGGCGTCTCTTTATTCAAACAGAGTATATCAGAAACAAAACTTAAGGCACCCACAGCCAATTAGAACTGTCCGAACCAAATAAGGAGAAGAAAGGAGAATTCTTCTCACTATTCTATGCATGCCCAAAATCCAGCGTTGTCTCTCATGCAAGCAAAGAGGCCTTTGTTTACAAAATGTGTCAGAGACAGCCTGACAGAATCCAGATACATTCCCACAATGGGCCTCTTACCCTGTGGCTTCTGCCATGCCTCTCTTCCCTGGATGCTTTCTCCCTCTGTTGTGGGGGTGGGGCCTTTGAGATGGGCCTCTTACCCTCAGTGGCTTCTGCCAGGCCTCTCTCCCCTGGATGCTTTCTCCCTCTGTTGTGGGGGTGGGGCCTTTGAAATGGGTCTCTTACCCTCAGTGGCTCCTGCCAGGCCTGTCTTCCCTGGATGCTTTCTCCCTCTGGCATGCGGGTGGGGCCTTTGAGATGGGCCTCTTATCCTCAGTGGCTTCTGCCATGCCTCTCTTCCCTGGATACTTTCTCCCTCTGGGGTGGGGGTGAAGCCTTTGAAATGGGCCTCTTACCCTCAGTGGCTTCTGCTAGGCCTCTCTTCCCTAGATGCTTTCTCCCTCTGCCTATCCCAAATGCCTGGGATATTTGACAGGGACACTCAGGTTTGGATGCTGGCGGCGAGGCTGGCCGGACCCCCTCTCAGCTTCCGAAAGAGCCTGGGCCAATGGGGCCATATTCTGGGGGGAGCCTTAGGCCCTCCCTGCCCCCCACTTCCGACACCCCAGAAAATATATAATCTTTCCTTCAAATCAGGATTTGTGCCTGATGACTGAAAGGTAGCAAATGTAACACCAATTTTCAAAAAAGGATCCAGGGGTGATCCAGGAAATTACCGACCGGTCAGTTTGACATGCATCCCAGGTAAAGTGATAGAAACCATCCTAAAAGATAGAATTAACAGGCAAATAGAAGAGAAGGTGCTGGTAAAGGAGAGCCAATATGGCTATTGCAAGGGCAAATCATGCCTCACTAATATGTTGGAATTTTTTGAGAGTGTCAACGAGCATGTGGATAAGGGGAATCCAGTTGACATTGTTTATCTGGACTTTCAGAAGGGTTTTGACAAGGTCCCGCACCAAAGGCTCTTGAATAAACTTACCAGTCATGGAATAAAGGGAAAGGTCTTGTCCTGGATCAGCAACTGGCTAAGGGACAGGAAAGAGAGGGTAGCACTAAATGGACACTTCTCCAAGTGGAGGGAAGTAAAGAGTGGGGTCCCCCAAGGTTCAGTACTGGGACCACTGCTTTTCAACCTCTTCATAAATGATCTAGAAGTAGCAGTAAATAGCAAGGTAGCCAAATTTGCAGACAACACTAAATTATACAAGGTAGTGAAAACTGTGAGAGATTGTGAGGAGCTCCAGAGTGATGCACGTTGGGGTAAAAAAACACCCCAGTTACATTTATAAACTGATGGGGTCTGAACTCTCTGCGACAAACCTGGAAAGGGACCTTGGTGTCCTGGTGGACAGCTCAATGAAGGTCTCAACCCAGTGTGCCTCAGCAGTGAAAAAAGCAAACTCAATGCTAGGGATCATTAGGAAGGGTGTAGAAAATAAGTCAGCAAGTGTCATTTTGCCTCTTTATAAATCTATGGTGAGGCCCCATCTGGAATACTGTGTACAGTTCTGGTCACCATACCTCCAGAAGGATATTATGGAGCTGGGAAAAGTGCAGAGGAGGGCAACCAGAATGATTAGGGGACTGGAACACCTTCCTTACCATCTGAGGCAGCAACGGTTGGGCCTCTTCACTCTTGAACGATGGCGACTAAGA
This sequence comes from Bradypodion ventrale, assembly GCA_035047345.1. Classification (NCBI taxonomy): domain Eukaryota; kingdom Metazoa; phylum Chordata; class Lepidosauria; order Squamata; family Chamaeleonidae; genus Bradypodion; species Bradypodion ventrale. Next base: position 67,480,516 of record JAWDJE010000006.1, on the reverse strand, counting down.
GGTGACGTGATTGAAGTTTATAAAATTATGCACGGTATGGACAAAGTAGATAAGGGAAAACTGTTTTCCCTATCGCACAACACTAGAACTAGGGGGCACTACATGAAACTTTTGGATACTAGTTCTCAAACAAATAAGTTCTCGCCACAGTTGCTGGGGCTCCCCACCCTCCTTTCCCCTTGCGGGGAGGGATAAATGGCCGATGCGGGCCGCGGGGCTGAAGACTGCCACAGCTGCTGGGGCTCCCTGCCCTCCTTTCCCCTTGCGGGGAGGGAAAAAGAGCCAACACGGGACGCGGGGCCAAAGACTGCTGCAGCTGCAGGGGCTCCCCACCCTCCTTTCCCCTTGTGGGGAGGTATAAAGGGCCGACGTGGGCCATGGGGCCAAAGACTGCCGCAGCTGCTGGGGCTCCCCACCCTCCTTTCCCCTTGCGGGGAGGTATAAAGGGCCGACATGGGCCACGGGGCCAAAGACTGCCGCAGCTGCTGGGGCTACCCACCCTCCTTTCCCCTTGTGGGAAGGGATAAAGGCCGACACGGGCTGCGGGGCCGAAGACCGCCACAGCTGCTGAGGCTCCCCGCCCTCCTTTCCCCTTGTGGGGAGGGATAAAGCTGATGACATTGACATCTGTTCCCGGGGCCGCTTCCCCTGCTCAGTCTGAGAGGGAAGAAGAAGCTGACGGGTTGCGGATGGCCAAAGACCTTCCGCCACCGCTGCCAGAGCTGCTCCCGGGGCTGCCCCTCCTCTTGTCAGGGACACTGATCTTCAGGCTCTATGGGGTGTAGAACATGGGCTACGTCAGGTACGTTGAGCCTTGGGCTCCGTTCATGTACGTCGAGCCCTGGGTTCCGCTCCCTGGGCCCTATGGACTGGCGCAGGTGTTTTGTTCTGTTCTGTGGCCTTATTGTGCTTATTTTATTATGGTGTTTTTATTATGTATAATTTTATTGTATTTGATTTTAATACTTTGCTTATTGTATTTTGGTGTATTTATTATGTATTATGTATAATTTCATTGTATTTTTTCTCTGATTTGCATTTGAATTGTTTTGTATTGTATTGTATATTTATATATATCTTAACCTATAAAACCAAGGGTTAACTGTTGGAACTTGCTATAGGTTGCTATGCCTCGCCCTACTTGCCTGCACTCACCCTTCATGCACACGGCCGATCTGGGTCTGCAGGTCAACAAAGGATTGAGAAAACAGGCAGTGGGGCAACAGCCCCACAAGCACGAAAAAGGGAAACAACTTCATTTCCCAACATTCCTTGCGCCGTGCCGTGCCAGAGCCAATCAGGCTGAGAGGCTCTCGCACGGCGCGGAGCAAGGAACATTCGGAAATGCGCTGCAGCCAATCAAAAGAAAACCGTTTTTAAAAAATGCAACACAAACACAAAGCACAAACCCATAACTACAAGCCCCAGCGTCCTGCACGCCATGAGTGCGCAGAACGCTGAGGAAGCTGGCGCGCAAAAATTAAAACAAACAAAAACACCGGGAGAGCAAGTCCGCCAAGCCGCGGGAACCAAAGCCCCCCTCCCCAACTGCGCCTGAAGCTCCCAATCGGAGTTTCCCCTTTAATATCACTGGGTGGGGGGGTGTTGTGCTCCCTCTCTCTACTGGCTCCCCTGGGCTTGGGAGGGTTGGGGGGGCAAAGGAACCTGTCTCCCCAACCCTCCTGACCCCAGGGGACCTGGCAGAGAGGGGATTCCCCTCCCCACACACACATATGCCCCATATTAAAGAGAAGAAACCAAGCGGTTACTTCTCTTTAAAAACGGAGTTGGGGGGAATCCCCCTCTCCGATGGCTCTCCTGGGTCCGGAAGGGTTGGAGAGACAGACCCCTTTTGTCCACCCAACCCTCCCAAACCCAAGGAAGCCAGCGGAGAGGGGGATCACAACCCCACCCCACTGATATTAAAGGGGAAACCACAATTGAGATTTCCCTTTTAATATCAGAAGGTGGCCTGGATTCGATCCTCTCTCCTGGGTCCCATGAGTCTGGAAGGTTTGGGGGGACAAAAGGGGTCTGTCCCCCCAAGCCTTCTAGAGCCAGGGGAGATGGCAGAGAGGAGATCCCCCGTAGGACACCAACAAACACAAAAACAAACAATCAAAAACATTCAAAAATACACAAAAACAAACAAAAATAACACCAAAAAAAAATACAAAGTAAACAACAACAAACATTTCCAAACACACCCAGCACCCAGCCAAACACCACAAAATCCAACCACCACCACCACCCCAAATAAAGAAAAACAGACAACTCACCACCACACAACCTCACACCACAACGACTGGAAAAGAAATGAATAAAGAAAGAGACTACTTACTGGAAGAAGCTCCACCCAGAGGTCATGAGAGAAAAAACAGTCAAAATACAAGATAACCCCTACCAGCACCACTTGCTGTCCACAATAGTAAAAAAAAAACAAAAAGACACAACAGCCCCACACAAAAGGCCCCAAGAGTAAAAACAAGTAAAAACAAAAATAACACAAAATCACAATTTTACACAAATCAAAAACAGATGTCAATAAAATAAAATAAAAAACTATTCAAAAATCCTGTGCTGAATTTTTACTCAAATAAAAAACAAAAACATCAATGCACACTTTAAAAACATTTATTGTGAAAAACATGTACTTTCACATTTTTTAAATTATTACCTATTGTACAACAATTTAAAAAAATACATACTAAAAATATTGGGTTAAATAATTTTTTGGGAAAAAGTATATCATCCTTTATTCTTTTTTTCATCCACAAAACCAAAACACCAAACAAAACTCATCACAGTTTATAACAGGCCACCAAAAAAATTTTGTATAAATAAAATTTAAAAAAATTTCAATTATAGACTATCCTCTTCTTTACAAACATTAACAACAACAAAAAAACTTGTATTGTACAATAAATACTTATTGTATTTATATTTATATTGTATTGTTTTAGTTGCTGTCTGCTTCTGTTATATTGTATATTTAATTATGTTGGAAGCCGCCTTGAGTTGGCCTACAAGCTGAGTAGGGCAGGGTACAAATTAAAAATCTAATCTAATCTAAATAAGAGAAAGTACTTTTTAACTCAGAGGATCACTGCTCTATGGAACTCCCTGCCAGAAGAAGTGGTGACAGCTGTTAGTCTTGACAGCTTTAAGAAAGGATTAGACAAGTTCATGGAGGACAAGGGTATCAATGGCTATAATTATGGATACATAAGGACAACGTCCGGGTTGGAGAGATAGGCAGGATATCTCTCAATGCCATTTCCAGGGAATCCTAAGCAGGTGAAGGCATCTGCTTGGGAATACCCTGAAGCAAATGGTGAGCCACTGTGTGAGACAGAATGCTGGACTGGATGGGCTGCGGCCTGTTCCAGCAAGGCTGTTCTTATGCATACCTGTCAAGTATCCCGTTTTCCCCAGGAAACCCCCTTATTTTTACCCCTCTTCCTGCCCCCTCCCGTTTTATTAATTTCCCCATAATATCCCTTTTTTTACAGGTGAAGCTGCAGTATGTTTTTCCAGCCACCAGAGGTCACTGTGTGGCTTTTCACTGGTGGAAGGGGAGAGCGAGAAGGTGGTGGGAGCATTCTGTAGTTTCTCTTTCATTTCCCTTCCCTGCCACATGGTCATGGAGGCTTCATTTTTGCTGCTGCTGCTGTTCAGAGCCACCATGGGATGGGAGTTTACTCTAGAGGTGAGTGATATTTCATATATGCAGGGGCAAATCAGTGAGAGACTTCTCTCTCACTCTCATGCTTTATTGAACTGTTTCTGCCCTGCCTCCTGGCTGGAGGCTTCCGTTTCTGTTCTAGAGTTAACTTGGGAGGGGGGCGTGGGGGATGTTGCTTGATCACTATATATATATGAGAGAGAGAGAGAGAGAGCACCCCACCTTCTAACAAACCATCTGGAGGGAGATTAACTCCTCAGATGCTGGAAGGCTTGGAAACTACAGAGGTTGCTTTTTACTTCTTTACTAATTCCCTTCCTTAAGCTGGATCCGACATTCTCAGGTGTTGATGCTTCAATTGGTTGTGGTGAGGAACAAATAGATTGGTTAATTTAAGGGAACTAATCCCTTGCTCCTCCACCCTAATTGGTGTGTGTGTGTGTGTGTGGAGTGTCTAGCCATGTGCAGGGCTAGTTCATTAAAGCCAAGCTATTTACAAGCATTTGGTAACCCTAGGGGGCTGGTTTACTATTCTGCACTTTCTTTGTTTCCCAGGGGAAAAAATAATTAAAAATGAGTAAGGTAAAGGTTTCCCTTGCTCGAAAGCCAGTCGTATCCGACTCTAGGGTTCAGTGCTCATCTCTGTTTCAAAGCCGAAGAGCCAGCGTTGTCTGTGTCTGCAGACATTTCTGTGGTCATGTGGCAGGCATGACAAGACACCAGAGTGCACGGAACGCTGTTACCTTCCCAGCAAAGTGGTCCCTATTTAGCTACTTGCAATTTCTTGCTTTCAAACTGCTAGGATGGCAGGAGCTGGGACAAAGACGGGAGCTCATTCCATCCTGCAGTACTCGGGAATTGAACTGCTGATCTTCTGCCTTCCAGTCAGCATCTTAGTCACTTAAGCCACTGAGGAAACAAGAAAGAAAACAAAACAAAAGTCCCCCAAGAAGATGGGGAAAGGGTTCTTTGGCCCACACAACTTTGTGCCCATTGCATCTACAATACCATCTAGCCATCTTATTTTGGCCACCCCCTTCTTTTGTCCTCCACCTTTCCCAGCATCAAGGCTTTCTCAAGTGAATCCTCTCTTCTCATTTGATGTCCAAAGTCCTTTAGCGTCATCTTTACTATTTGACATTTAATGAGCAGTCATGGTTGATTTCTTCTAGGATCGACCTATTTCTTTTTTTAAAATAATTTTTATTAATTTTTTAAAAAACAAAATTATAAAAACATACAAAATATATAAAAGAAATAAATAAACATAATAAACAAATTATTACATTAAATTACTTAAACTCCACTATAATAGTATTGTAAACAATACCAAATCTAGAACCTTATATTTATCATATATCTTGCAAAGTATATCTCATACCTTATTTCATTATTTTTATTTATATTTTTAATTATATATTCGAAATTCCAAAAATGTATAAGGTTCAATTTATTATATTACAAAATAATAACACCCAGTTGATATATACATGCCATGAAGATCAATATTCTAATTTAATCCTTCCAGAAACTCATATATTGAGGTACTGGTTTATCTCCTTTATCGCGTATTAAAACATATTCCACAAATGGTCTCCATATTTCCCAAAATTTGTTTTCTTTAAAAATACCTTTCTTCACATTCAATTCACATGTCAATTTATCATTCAAAGCAATTTCCCACATTTCCTTATACCATTCATCTATTTTCAACGTTAAATCGCTTTTCCATTTTCTTGCTATACATAATCTTAGGGCAGTTAACATTATAGATAACAATTCTTTATTATTTGTATTCATGTTTATATTGTCCAATTCTGTCAATAAGGCAATACCTGAGTCCAGCTTAAAATCAACTCTAAAAATATCAGATATTTCTTTCTCAATTAATTTCCAAAAAGCATTTATCACTTTACAGCTCCACCACATACGTTCATATGTTCCAAGATTGCTTTTACATCTCCAACAGTTTTTCGTTTTGCTATTATCCATTTGAAATAATTTAACTGGAGTCAAGTACCACCTCCATAATATTTTATAATTATGTTCTTTTAATCTAATTGAAAGGTTCTTCATAATTCTTCTCTTCCATTTATTTTTTCATTAAAGTTCAGAAATTTTTATATTCAAATCCTCCTTCCATAATTTTCTCAAAACGTTTTGATCCTTATTTAGGATTTTATATATTTTGCTTACTAGCCCTTTTATCCCTATTTCTCCTTTTCTTATTTTACAAATCATCTCTTCAAATTCTGTTTTATCCCTCTGTAAACTAAGTTCGTCTTTGTATTTCTTCTCCCATTTATTTATCAAAATTACCTGTAACCAATTCAGTTTCATTTGTTTAAACATTTCAGCTCTCAGTTCTAAATCATCAGACATTTTTATCCAATCTTTCAACAGAAACACATCATTCCTCAACATTATATTCTTTATTCTTTTATCGATATTTACAGGAAACATCTTTATGCCTTCCATATCCATTATCGGAGATACCCATGGCGCAATTTTCCCTTTAATATTTTTCCAAACTTCTAACATTGCTTTTGTCAATTGATTATTCGTCCTTATCTTTATCTCTTTATCCAAAAAAAATTCATTGCCATTTCTTTGTAATTCTTTCATCTCTATCTCATCCCAAATAAATTCAGACTTTGCTATGATCTTAACAATATTTTTTAATTGAAAGGCTCTATAATAATATTTAATATTTGGAAGACCTAGACCACCTTCTTTTTGTGATACATACTATAAACCTTTTGTAATTCTTGGTCTTTTCCCACCATTACAAAAAGTATTTAATATACTCTGAAAACCCTTTATATCTTGTTCCTTTAATTGAATTGGGAGAACATCAAACCAATAAATTATCTTTGGCAATAACTTCATCTTACATAAAGCAACCCTACCAAACCAGGACAGATTCAACTTACTATATTATTTTATTTTTCCTTTAATTTCTATTATCTGTTTATCATAATTCAATTTCTTAAGTTCTTCAATTTTATTTGTAATGTTTATTCCTAAATATTTCTCACTATTTTTAATTTGTATATTATATTTTTCTTTAATTTTTTTTGCTCTTCTTAATCTACATTACAAAAAATCGCCTCTGATTTATCCCAGTTCACCTTTAATCCTGTCATTTCCTCAAACTCTCTTAAATGTATATGAATTCGCTCCATTGCTGTCGCAGGATTTTTCATTATAACCATTGTATCATCTGCATATAAACTAATTTTTATTCCTTCTATTCCCTCAATCTTTTTATCATCTCTTATTAGTGTCACTAGTAATTCCATGGCCATCACAAATAATATCGGTGATAATGGGCATCCTTGTCTAGTCCCAGCTTCTAATTTTATATCTTCTGTTAATACATCATTCACTTTTACTCTAGTTGTACCTTTCTGATATAACTGATCGATTAAATTTATAAATTTCATACCAAACCCAAACTTTCTTATAATTTCTTTAATTGTAATCCACTGCAAAGAGTCAAAAGCTTTAAAAATATCCCAGGACAGCAATCCAATCCTTCCCTTTTTTTGCTCCGCAATATCTACCAAATCAATTACTCTTCTTGTAAGGTCTGCCATATATCTGCCCTTCAAAAATCCTGCTTGGTCTTTATTTATATATTCCTTCATAAATTCATTTAACCTATTTGCTAATATTTATTTATTTATTTATTTATTTATTTATTTATTATTTGTTTGTTTGTTTGTTTATTTTTCACGCTTATATACCGCCCACTCAGGTACAACCCAACTCAGGGCGGTTTACATAGCGGTTTACATATTGCAGTAAAAAAATTTGCATCTTGGTTTATCAATGAAATTGGCCTATAGAAGGTAAAAGCGATCAGCCCTCAGCCAGCAGAGAACATCACTGCCACAGCTGATCCTGGGCTGCCTCTCCCAGCCTGAGAGAAGGTAAAAGCGACCAGCCCCCAGCCTGCAGAGAACACCACTGCCACAGCTGATCCAGTGCTTCCTCTAACAGCCTGAGAGAAGGTAAAAGCAACCAGCCCTCAGCCTGCGGAGAACACCACGGCCACAGCTGATCTGGGGCTGCCTCTCCCAGCCTGGGAGAAGGTAAAAGCGGCTAGCCTCTGGCCTGCCGAGAACACCGCCTTCATGAGGGAGACTGGCGAGAACACCTGAGGTGGGGTGGCTTTTAGACTCCCGGTCAGGCTCCAAAGCCACCGCCGCCTCCACCGCCACTTAGTCAGTCTCATCTTGGGAGGCGGGGGAGGCCATTGAGAACATTGGACGTTTGTCCTCCATCCCATGGCTAGTTTCGGAGAGGGGATATTGGCCCCGGCTGTGCGGGTCCTGCGCGGCAGCTACAAGGAGGGCCTTGCGCCGTCAGGACTGGGGGTGGGGAGGTGAACATCGGCTGCACCTAGGGTCACTCGCGGCCTCAAAGACTGCATCCCCTGCTGTCTCGGCACCCACGGGCCTTGCGCTGCCAGGACTGGGGTGGGGAGGAGAGTGTTGGCTGTACCTGGGTCACTTGTGGCCCCAAAAATGGCACCCCCCACCATCCCAGTTGCCACGAACCTTGCACCGCCAGGACTGGGGCAGGGAGGAGAACATCGACCGCACCTGGGGCGCTTGTGACCTCAAAAGTGGTGCCCCTCACCATCCTTGCAGCATCGCACCTTGCACCACGTGGACCGGGGCAGGGAGGAGAACTATGGCCACACCTGGGGCGGTGGTGTTACCATTATAGCCAGGGAGTCACTGGGAGTCGCCAGGGCCACCGCTCCACAAATTTCGGGTTGTGAGGCTCTGCTCCTGCGGTTGGGCCCTAAGGGTCAGTTGGGGGTCCTACTCCTGTTCCTGCCTCCTTGCAGGGTAAGGGACTCCCTGCCTGGGCTCCTTGAGGCTGTCTCAGTGTTGGCGTTGGAGTTCCCTAGACTGATGGTTTTGGGGGACTTCAATTTGCCTTCGCTGGGGTCTGGTTCCGAGGTGGCACAGGAGTACATGGCTTCCATGGCAGCTATGGACCTGGCTCAGGTAATTCAGGGCCCGACTAGGGGCAGTGGCCACACACCAGATTTAGTCTTTTTGTCGGGGCGGTGGCAGAGTGATCTGAAATTACAGAAACTAGACATAACACCTGTGCCATGGTCAGATCACTACCTGGTGGATCTAGACTTTCTGGGGGCAACACTTCATTGTAAGGAAGCAGGGTCTATTAAAATGGCCCGCCCCCGGCAACTGATGGATCCGGATGGATTCCAGAGGGAACTGGGGGATTTTCCTCTGGATCGGCGACACGATTCGCCCGAGGCACTTGTTGACCTGTTGTATGGGGCGACAACAGCTGCCTTGGATGTAATCGCTCCACTATGGCCTCTCAGAGCCTGCGGACCTAGGTCATCCCCATGGTTCACTGAAGAACTGCGGGAGCTCAAAAGGGCAAAGAGACATCTTGAGCGCCGCTGGGTGAAGACCCAGAGCGATTCCGATTGGACACTAGCTAGAGCCACTATTAGGGCCTACCTAGTGGCGATGGGGGTGGTGAGGCGGCAATACTTCACCACCCTTATTGCCTCTGCTGATAATCGCCCAGCCACTGTGTTTTGGGTGACCAGGTCCCGCCTGGGTAGGGCGGGGCCTTGCCTGGTTGGCAGGGATCGGCTGAGGACTTTGCTGACCATCTGGTGGAGAAAATCGATCGGATTCGCTCGGGGTTCAAACTTGGCGTGGATGGGGAGGGTCCGGGGGGAGCCAGTGCACAGTCTTGCGGTGTTATCTGGGATCAGTTTGATCCAGTTGCCCTGGATGAAGTGGACAGGCATCTTGCGGCGGTCCGCGCCACTAATTGTCCATTGGATCCCTGTCCCACCTTGTTGGTAAAAGCCTCTAAGACGGTGACAGGTGGCTGGGTCGGGGCTATAATTAACACATCTTTTCGAGAGGGGACGTTTCCAGCACCGTTAAAACATGCTCTGGTGCACCCTCTCCTGAAGAAGCCATCCCTCGATCCAGCAGTCCTAACCAACTAAAGACCTGTTTCCAACCTCCCCTTTTTGGGGAAGGTACTGGAGAAGGCAGTGGCGCGTCAGCTGCAGGGGATACTGGATGAAGCGGAATATCTGGACCCCTTTCAGTCAGGATTCAGACCTGGATATGGTACTGAGACTGCATTGGTCGCACTGGTGGATGATCTCTGGCGAGAGCGGGACAGAGGTCATCCGTCCGTCCATACTCTTCTTGACCTCTCAGCGGCCTTCGATACCGTTGACCACGGTATCCTTCTGGAACGGCTCTGAGGATTGGGGATCCAGGGCACTGTGTGGTCCTGGTTTTCCTCATTCCTGAGGGGCCGGACCCAGTCGGTGTGGTTGGAGAGTGAGAAGTCTAGTCCTAGGCCCCTAAAATACGGGGTGCCTCAGGGCTCTGTACTCTCTCCTCTCCTATTTAACATCTACATGAAGCCACTGGGTGAGATCATCCATTCCCATGGGGTGCGGTACCATCAGTACGCGAATGACACTCAGCTGTACATCTCAGCCCGTGGGGACCCCAATGATGCAGTCAAAGTCCTTTCCAGATGTCTGGAGGCTGTTGGGGTCTGGATGGGGGCTAACGGGCTACAACTGAATCCTAGCAAGACTGAGTGGCTATGGATAAGGGGTCCTGCGTTATCCCGCGAGCTACCATCTTTGGTTTCGGATGGGACTATTCTGCCCCAGACTGCGCAACTTTGGGGTCCTCCTGGATTCACGGCTGCTGCTAGAAGAACAGGTGGCGGCTGTAGCCAGGAGGGCTTTTGCCCAACTTCGGGTGATTCGCCAGTTGCGCCCACTCCTGGACCAGGACTCTTTGCTCATGGTCACTCAAGCGGTTTCTTCTCTTTAAAAATGAAGTTGTTTTAAGGAGGGGGGAATCGATCCACTCTCCCTGGTCTCCTGGGTCCAGAAGGGTTGGGGGGATATACCCCTTTTGTCCCCCCAAACCTCCCAACCCCAGGGGAGCCAGCGGAGAGGGGGGTTGCAACCCCCCCACCCACTGATATTAAAGGGGAAACCCCGATCTACTTTCACGACTCCACACATTCAAAGCACCATAACACAATAAAGCCCCCCTCCCCACCACCTATCCCACCCTTCCTATCCCCCACTGACCATGTCCCCTCCCCACCACCTAGCCCACCCTTCCTAACCCCCAACAACCACGCCCCCCTCCCCACCACCTAGAACACCCTTCCTAATCCCCACCAACCACGCCCCCCTCCACACCACCTAGCCCACCCTTCCTAACCCCCACCGACCACACCCCCTCCCCATCACCTAGCCCACCCTTCCTAACCCCCACCCACCATACCCCCTCCACACCACCTAGCCCACCCTTCCTAACCCCCACCGACCATGCCCCCTCCCCACCACCTAGCCCACCCTTCCTAACCCCCAATGACCACACACCCCTCCCCACCACCTAGCCCACCCTTCCTAAACCCCAATGATCACACCCCCTCTCCACCACCTAGCTCACCCTTCCTAACCCCCAACAACCACGCCCCCCTCCCCACCACCAAATAAATAAATATATTTTTTAAAATTACTAAAAACACAGTCAAAAACATCCAAAAATACACAAAAACAAACAAAAACACCAAAAAACAATACAAAGTAAACAAAAACACAATCAAAAATAAAACAGACAAAAATACAAATTCCACCCCCAACCCCCAACCCCCACCCCCCCACACACACAAAAGAAAGAAAACAAGCAAACTTACCAAAAGATGTCCTACCTCCACGAGGACCGGAAAAGAAATGAATAAAGGAAGAGACTACTTACCAGAAGAAGCTCCACCCAGAGGTCAGGAGAGAAAAAATAGTCAAAATACAATAACCCCTACCAGCACCACCTGCTGGCCACAATAGTAAAAACAATTCAAGAACACAAAACAGCCCCAAACAAAAGGCCACAAGAGTAAAAACAAATCAAAAACATAACACAAATTCACAATTTTACACAAAAGATCACACCAATAAAAACAAGTCAAAAAAATTACACTAAAACACACTTTAACACAAATCACAAACATATGTCAATAAAATACAATAGAAACTTTTAAAAATCCTGTGCTGAGTTTTAACTCAAATTAAAACCCAAAACATCTAAACACATTTTAAAAACATTGAATGTAAAAAACATTTACTTTTACATTATTAAAATTATTACCTACGGTACAACTAAATTTAAAAAATTCAAAAAACTAAAACATTATTCGCTTACATAAAACAATTTGAAAAATTATATCATACTTTGTTCTTTTATTAATCCTAAAAAAACAGATCACAGTTAATAACAGCCAAGCCAAAAAATGTTTACAAAAATAAACATTTTAAAATTTAAAATTACAGACTAAGCAATTTTTAAAAAACATTAACACAATTTAACCTTCCAACACAACTTAAAACAGCCCGGCAATGCTGGGCAACCTCTGCTAGTTGTTTATAAAATTCCGCAGTAAATCCATCTTCACCTGGAGCCTTATTGATTTTCAACTTCTGTATCACTTCTTTTACCTCTTCCTATGTTACTAAAGCTTCCATTCCATCTTTATGTTCCTCTCTAATTTTAATTCCCTTCCAATTTTCCAAGTATTCCCTTAAACACCCTACTTTTATATTTTTCTCAGAATATAACTCTTGATAAAATTTCTTTACTATTTCCACCTTCTCCTTTGTTTTGTTACAACACTCCTTGTTGATTTATCAAAACACCAATTTCTCTTCTAATACTCTTTTCTTTCACAGCTCTAGCTAGTAACTTTGAATTCTTATTGCTATACTCAAAATATTCTTTTAAGTATATCAAATATTTTTTAACCTTTTCTATATCTTTACCTATTAATTCCTTTTTCAATCTCTGTATGTTTAAAAACTTTCTTTCTTCCCTGTTTTTATATGTACTTCTTGAAGCTGTTTAATTTCTTTCTCAATTTTTTCATGCTTATCCTTTAATTGTTTATTTCTTATACTATTCAATTTAATACATTCTCCTCTAAAAACCGACTTCATGGCATCCTAGACTATATTATACGACGCTTCACCTGTATCATTCCATTGCCAATATTGATTCCAAATCATTTCTATATTTTCCTTATTTTTAGAATCCCTAAACATTTTTGAATCATACCTCCAACTATTTTGCTTCTTTCCATTGTTCTAACTCCCATTTGCATTAACATTTTTGTATGATCTGACTCTTTAAAAATTCTGACATCAATTTCTTCTATATTCTTAAGTATATTATCTGTAACAAAAAATAATCTATTCTAGAATATGAATTATGAACTTGTGAAAAATATGTATAAATTCTTTCTGAGCCTTTAACTTCTCTCCACGCATCTTTTAATCCTAAAAGTTTAATCCAATTATCTAATATTGTCATTTTTTATCGTATTCTATCTCTTAACACGCTAGTACAATCCATATTAGATCTAATTAAATTAAAATCACCTGCTACTACCATTTTTCCGTGTTTTCTTTTTTCAAAATACGATATACTTTATCTAAAAATTTATCTTGTTGATCATTTGGAGCATATATATTCACAAGAGTTATTTCTTCATCATCTATTATACCTTTTACAATCAAAAATCTACCTTCTGATCGACCTATTTCTAACACCACATTTCAAAGGCATCTATTTTTCTGTGCTCAGCTTTCCTAATGGTCCAGCTCTCACACCCATACATTAAGAACATAAGAACATAAGAACAGCCTTGCTGGAACAGGCCACAGCCCATCCAGTCCAGCATTCTGTCTCACACAGTGGCTCACCATTTCCTTCAGGGTATTCCCAAGCAGATGCCTTCACCTGCTTAAGATTCCCTGGAAATGATATTGAGAGATATCCTGCCTATCTCTCCAACCCCGAGGTTGTCCTTAAGTATCCATAATTATAGCCATTGATACTCTTGTCCTCCATGAACTTGTCTAATCCTTTCTTAAAGCTGTCAAGACTGACAGCTGTCACCACTTCTTCTGGCAGGGAGTTCCATAGACCAGTAATCCTCTGGGTGAAAAAGTACTTTCTCTTATTTGTTTGAGAACTAGTACCCAAAAGTTTCATGGAGTGTCCCCTAGTTCTAGTGTTATGCGATAGGGAAAACAGTTTTTCCTTATCTACTTTGTCCACACCGTGCATGATTTTATAAAGTTCAATCAGGTCACCTCTTAGACGTCGTCGTTCAAGAGTGAAGAGGCCCAACCGTTGCAGCCTCAGATGGTAAGGAAGGTGTTCCAGTCCCCTAATCATTCTGGTTGCCCTCCTCTGCACTTTTTCCAGCTCCATAATATCCTTCTGGAGGTATGGCGACCAGAACTGTACACAGTATTCCAGATGGGGCCTCACCATAGATTTATAAAGAGGCAAAATGACACTTGCTGACTTATTTTCTATACCCTTCCTAATGATCCCTAGCATTGAGTTTGCTTTTTTCACTGCTGAGGCACACTGGGTTGACACCTTCATTGAGTTGTCCACCAGGACACCAAGGTCCCTTTCCTGGTTTGTCGCAGAGAGTTCAGACCCCATCAGTTTATAAATGTAATTGGGGTTCTTTGCCCCAACATGCATCACTCTGCACTTACTAATGTTGAAACTCATTTGCCACTGTTTTGCCCACTCCCCCAGTGTCGAGAGATCCTTCTGGAGCTCCTCACAATCTCTCACAGTTTTCACTACCCTGTATAATTTAGTGTCGTCAGCAAATTTGGCTACCTTGCTTTTTACTCCTACCTCTAGATCATTTATGAAGAGGTTGAAAAGCAGGGGTCCCAGTACTGAACCTTGGGGGACCCCACTCTTTACTTCCCTCCACTTGGAGAAGTGTCCATTTAGTGCTACCCTCTGTTTCCTGTCCCTTAGCCAGTTGCTGATCCAGGACAAGACCTGTCCCTTTATTCCATGTCTGGTAAGTTTATTCAAGAGCCTTTGGTGTGGGACCTTGTCAAAAGCCTTCTGAAAGTCCAGATAAACTATGTCAACTGGATCCCCCTTATCCACATGCTTGTTGACACTCTCAAAAAATTCCAACAGATTAGTGAGGCATGATTTGCCCTTGCAAAAGCCATGTTGGCTCTCCTTTAGCAGCACCTTCTCGTCTATGTGCCTATTAATTCTATCTTTTAGGATAGTTTCCATCACTTTACCTGGGACACATGTCAAACTGACAGGTCGGTAATTTCCTGGATCACCCCTGGATCCTTTTTTGAAAATTGGTGTTACATTCGCTACCTTCCAGTCATCAGGCACAAAGCCTGATTTGAGGGAAAGATTATATATTTTGGCTAGGAGATCAGCAATTTCATCTTTAAGTTCCCTGAGAACTCGTGGATGGATGCCATCTGGTCCTGGTGATTTGTTAGTGTTTAGTTTAACAAGACATGCAAGGACCTCCTCCCTGGTTATTTCTATCTGGCTTAATTCTTCGCTTTCCCTCCCTACGAAGATAGGCTCTGTTTTGGGCATGTGGCCTCTGTCTTCTTCAGTGAATACTGAAGCAAAGAATTCATTGAGTCTCTCTGCAATCTCTGTTTCCTCTTTAATAACCCCTTGCCTTCCATTGTCATCTAATAGTCCAATGGCCTTCCTAGTTGGGTTCTTACTTCTAATGTACTTAAAGAAGTCTTTGTTATTTCTCTGAGTATTTTTAGCTATACGCTCCTCAAAGTCTTGCTTTGCTTTCCTGATTGTTGCCTTGCATTTGTTCTGCCAGAATTTATGTTTCTGCCTGCTGTCCTCATTCGGACAAGCCTTCCATCTTCTAAATGGGCTTTTCTTGCTCTTGATCACTTCCCGAACAGCTCCTGTAAGCCACATTGGAGTCCTCTTGGACCTGGCAGTGCCCTTTTTCCTTTTGGGTATGCATTCCAATTGAGCCTCTGTTATTGTTTTTGTAAACAGCCTCCATGCCTCTTGGAGTGTTTGGATCTCTCAATTTTCCCTTTCAGCTTCTTTTTTACTAGTTTCCTCAACTTTGGGAAATTTCCTTTTTGAAAATTTAAGGTCTCTGTGTTAGATTTTATCAGTGACTTGCCGACTATGATCAAGTTAAACATAATTGAGTTGTGGTCACTGTTCCCTATTGGATCAGTAACATTAACATCTTGCACCAGATCCTGAGTATTACTCAGGATCAAGTCAAGGATTCTTGTACCTCTAGTTGGGTCTTCAACCATCTGTCCCAGGGAACAATCATTTAGCATATCTAGGAACTTTATCTCTTTATCATGTGCTGAACAACAGTTCACCCAGTTTATGTGAGGGTAATTGAAGTCCCCCATTACCACCCAGAATACCATTGCTTTGACTATGCAATTTTTTGTTTGCAAGGCGATGTCTCTACTTTTAACTATGTTCCCCAGGTTTCTCATAGCTTGTTTCCCAAGCATCAGTCACCTTTTTATTTCACGCCTGCAATCACCATCTGCAGAGATCTTTGATCCTAAGAAAGTAAAATCTGCCAGTCGTATCCAACTCTAGGGTGCAGTGCTCATCTCCATTTACAGCCAAAGAGCCAGTGCTGTCTGTGTTTGCAGACATTTTCATGGCCATGTGGCAGGCATGACTAGAGCCCAGCAAGTCACATGGCTATATTTGGCCACGCCCACAGATTTGGTCACACTCACAGAGGGCTGTGGCCAAAATTTCCCTTATTTTCAAATCCAAAACTTGACAGGTATGTTCTTATGATCTTAAGTTGTTGTCTGCTTCCCCATTCAACATCTACGACTAAAGCCTGGATGGACATAGCCCATGCCATGATATAGCCTGAAGAAGTAACTATGAGTTATGAAAGCTTACAAAGTTTGGAATTTTTAAAGTGACCTAGAAGAGGTATCATCTTACTCCTGCATTAGTTTTCTTGGTGTCCGCTGTTACTTCTCTCCTGATCCTAGGGAGAGCAATACCAACAAGAGGGTATATTTTCTCAAATGGTGTAGGTTTGAGGCATCCTGTCACTATACACATGGCTTCATTAACAGTGATGTTATTCTTTTACAATAACAATCATAAAAACAAAATGAGGAGTAATATTAGGTTGCGGATCTTCCCGTTGTGATAATTCTGAATGTTTTTAATGTTACAGCCACACCTAGAAGAGGCTATATTTTGTAAGTGCTTTCTAAATAGATCCATGAAGAGAAGGGCAGCGGAGAACATTAACAAAAAGTCTGTGTGGGAGGATGTATCTCCTTTTATGACACAATCAGTGTGAGACTAACTCTGTTGGAAAGTAAGCTGACCTTCCGGTCTACAGTGTTTTAGAAAATCCACCCACTTGTTGCCAACATTTTGTGCTGTGTTAGGATTACTAGAAGTCAGGAATGAAATGCTGAAGTGTGGATTTTTATCAACATTCTGTGAACCCAGACAAGGCTCATACTGTGGGTGCAAGTTCTTTGTGGTTTTGTGGTTCTTAATGGAGTTCTAGGAAGAACAACAGCACCCAGCCACAGAGCATTCAATTTCTGGATTTATTTTAAACTCTTCCTGACATCCCTGTTTGCTCAAAATTATGAGTAAAAGGTAAGAACTGAATATATTTAACATTGGTACTGCAACTTACCTTGCCAAATATAAAAAGCAATAGGCAATCTATTAAACTGCTTTCAAATGATGAAATGTTTGTTGAAGAACTCTCATTTGAAAGAATAATATGTCACAAAGAGTCTTTGTGAGTTGGGCAGCTATATAAATATGAATATAAAATAAATAAATAAAATAAATATGTTCTTGATAGATCTAATGTTCCTTTCAGAAAAGAAGGGGACTCTTAGCATTCTCAAGTCTGTACAAGAATTGGACCTACAAAAAGCAGCACAGAATTAAACATGCTGAAGGAACTCAGCTTTTTTCTTTCAATTCTCACGAGGCCACTGAACTTACTTTCCATTAGAGATAAAATGGGACAGTAAATAAGAATCAGGTGAGAAATGCATGTCAAGTTATATGAAGGTTTTAAAACCAAATATCTGCTTAGTGATTACTAAAAAAACCCACCTGTTAGTAAATCAAAGCTCTCTTTGTTGACTATTCAGTTTGAGATTGATGATGTGCGTATGAAAATCACAACTATTCTTTATTACTGTACATATGGTTGTATTTTAATGTAAATGTGATGTTAGTAAGTTTCTGCCAGTAGTTACTTGAGGTAATTAAATATTTCCTGTTTCTCCCAAGGTGTCGGGGATCTCTAGGGTTCCTTTTCATCCTGGGGAATCCTTTGGGATCTGTAGAGCATATGAACCTCTTTAGTGCCCTAAAATCTCTGCTGCATGGCCTGATCCTGTTGCTGGGATTGCCACGTGATTTCAGGAATTAAAGATCCCCTCCACTTTTTGCCAACTCTTAAAGGCTTCCCTAAGATTCCTTGAGATTCCCAAAAACCTGATGTCCCCATCATCCATATGGAATAAACAACTCTTTCAATTCATTACACAACTTAGTCTCTCAATTCAATATCTTCTCCCAGCTATTGCGTGAGCTAAGGCAATATTTAAACAACGAGTCCTGGATGTTAATGTTCAAACTGATATTTGAGTCAGTTATAAAGATAGCTAGCTAGCTAGCTAGCTATAAAGGAGATTCAGCCCTACACTAAACAGAAATAAAGTAAACATGGAAGAGAAAAAGAAGATAGGAAAAGATGATACCATGGAAAGTGTGTATTAGAAAATCAAGCTATTTTACCAAATACCATAAAAGGAAAACAGGAGGCTAGCTAAATAGCTAGATATGCACACAGAGGTGATTTAGCCATGCACTAAACAGAAATAAAGTAAAAATGAAAAGCAGAGGATGATCAGCGAGAGGAGAGGGGAAGTTGAACATGCCTGCAAAATGGATGAAAGTTTTTCTTCAGCTGGATGTTACTTCTGGAAGAGCATAGCAACCTATTGATCTTGCATTATTTCTAGCCATCAGTGAACCTGTCATATTTCCGTGGGATTTACACTGTTGCAATGGCTCTCAGGTGTCAGGGTGGCTGGCCTCAAGTTGACACACGAGAAAGTCCAGCCCCGATCTGGGTCAGGTGGTACGTATTTATTACCCTGCCTTGGGGTGATGCGTGCTTAGGATGTGCGTGACCCCCTGATACAGAAGGCTTGCATACGTGGCATTTCCAGTGGTCAAGCTACATTGGCCGCTCTTGGAAGTTACTCGGAAGTTACTGAGTATCTTGGACCTCTAGAATCTAATTAACAGGGTTGGCGACACCCATTGTTCTTGCCCTAATCTTAGAGCCTTATGTGTATTGACTCCGGGCATCTAACTTGATCAGCAGTCAGGCGCAGCTTATTTGCCCAACTTAATCCGCGGCCAGAACCAGAAGATTGTGTATTACCTTAGAGTCATCACCTTTTGACTTTTGCCCTACTTCTGTCATAGCCATCAGCCATCAGCCAAGGCCTTTATGAATTGCCCCCCAAACTATCTAACTAGCCCGAACCCCAATTGCCTTTCCAGCAAAGCCCGGTTGGTACCCAGCTGTGTTCGAGCTGAGCGAACCCATCGGGAAAGGTTTGGCCAATTATTCATATGGGCAACCCACATTACACACTTTTCTAAAATGTGGCCACAAACAACAGCTGTTTTTCAGTGTATTGAGTCAACCCTAGCTTCTCGGAACCCATGAAATTGTGGCATGTACTTGTAAAAGCAAAAAGGATGTACTAACGTGTATGTGCAGAAACTATTGCACATTTCCTTTCAGTTTCAACATTCTGTATGAAAAGGAAGCAGGCTGTTAGGAAGAGTAGATTGTGGTACAACAACAAAAAAGTTTCTTTCTTTGAAGATACAAATATATTTAAATAATCTCATTCACTCTGTCTGTGCCCTGACTTCTAAAACAGTACAAGAACTATATAGTTTACAGTAGTCTTAAACATGTTTACCTAAGACCGTGATGGTGAACCTTGGCACTCCAGGTGTTCTTGGACTTCAATTACCAGAAGCCCAAGACAGCACTCCAGCTGATCAGGGTTTATGGGAATTGAAGTTCAAGAACATCAAGAGTGCCAAGGTTAGCCATCACTGTTGTGTTCTCAAACACTGTACCTTTATACAATGTACCTATTCATGTGTAACCAATGTATCCTTCTACTTGTAACATGATAACCCTCAGCTGCATCACTGTAACCCTAATAGGACACGAGCTAGTGACCACTAGATGGCAGTAGCGAGCGTCCGGCTCAATAGCCCAGATTCACCTAAGAACAACAGCGCGGGAAGATTCCCGCCACTACCTTCACCTGGACAAGAAGGGCGTGACCTACAATGACGTCACGCGGACAGTAACCAATAGACTGTCACGGAGCCACATTCAAATGTATAGCCACTGTATATATTGAGCTGTTCGTCCGCCATTACCACATGTTCCCTCTGACCAGCATGTAATAAAGTTGTGTTAAGCCAGCTCTTCGGCTGTCCCGGTGTCTTGGTTCCCATACACTAAATTGGCAACGAAGGTGGGATGATGGCTTCCCACGGGACCAAGACATACGCCGGTTTCGACATCAACAAACCGGAAGATTGGGAACTCTTCGAAATGGATTTCCAAAGTGCGCTGGTGGAGTTCGAGGTCACGGACGAGGGAAAGAAGAGAGCCATCCTCATCAGAATGCTCGGGCACGCCAGCAAGAGAGTGCTGGTCGACCTCATCGCACCGAAGAAGGTGGGCGAGCTGAAGGCAAAGGAGCTCCTGAAGGCGATGCGTGACCACTTCCAGCCCTCGGTGTCGATGTTTCCAGCCCGGGACGCGTTCTGGAGGCGAGTCCAAGCACCGGGCGAGTCGGTCGCCGCATTCACAGCGGCCCTGCGGCTGGCCGCCGGCCCATGCAAATGGGAGAACCTGGAAGTCACCCTCAGGGACTGCATGCTGTGCGGCCTGAGGGACGAGGAAGTTCAGCGGAAGCTGATGAACCAGGAGCCACCCCCGACACTGCAGGAGGTCGTGAAGGCAGCACAGGCCGCGGAAGCCACGAGGGCCGGAGTGAAAGAGCTCCAGGGCAGGCTCCCACAGGCCGACCAAGCAGCAGGCTCGGTGCACGCGGCCCGCCGAGCGTCAAAATCCTCCGCGGAGAGCAGCGACGAGGAAGACGTCCGGAGGGTCCGGAAGGCCAGCCGACGCTGTGACGGCTGCGGAGCGGCCCATGACCGCGCTAAGTGCCCGTTTAGGAAGGCCGAGTGCCACAACTGTGGGCGCCGCGGGCACATCGCCAAAGTCTGCAGACGACGACGCGAGGACCGGAGGAGCTCGCCAGACCGTTTGACGAAACCGGACCGCTCGACGAGACCAAAGGATGGCGCCCGGCCCACGAGGAAGCAGGACAGCGTGGGCCGCATCTCCGATGACAGCGACGACGACGCTCCAGTTTTCAGCGTGTCCCTGGGACACCCCCGTTACTTTGTTGAGGTACTGGTGCAAGGGGCCCCTGTTAGGATGGAGATTGACTCGGGCTCCTCATATTCCATCATTTCCCAGAGGGAATTTTTGAGAATTGCCCCCCGCGTACAGCCCAAGCTCAAAGCGTTGAGGTCCACGCTTCGGGACGTGCAAGGGAACAGTATCCCGGTGTTGGGGGTTGGGAAATTCCAGGTCCAGTATAAGCGGCACGCCGCGGAACTCCCCCTAGTCGTTCTTAAGGGGGGGAATTGCAGCCTCCTCGGGACTCAATGGTTTCAGCCCCTGGGTTTATTCATTGGGGGGGTGCACGCCGTTGGGACTGACCCAATACAGAGGGTGTGCGACGCGCACCCTGAAGTCTTCAAAAAGGGACTTGGGAAATTCAATGGACCCCCAGTAACTTTCGACCTGGACCCGGAGGTCTGCCCAATAAGACTCAAACCGCGCAGAGTGCCTTTTGCACTAAAGGACAAAATAGAGGCGGAACTGGACAAATTAGTGGGCCAGGGGATTCTTGTTCCTGTTGATTCTGCGGAGTGGGAAACTCCAATTGTCACGGCATTGAAGGCCAATGGGGAGGTTCGTATTTGCGCCGATTATAAGTGCACCATTAATAAGGCAATCCGCCCTAATGCGTATCCGGTGCCGGTGGTCAGCCATCTGCTAGCCAGGTTACATGGGGGAAAGTGTTTCGCTAAGCTCGACCTGGCGCAAGCCTATCAGCAACTCCTGGTAACCCCTGCTGCAGCTGCTGCACAGACCATAGTCACGCATAAGGGGGCGTTCCAGGTGACGCGCCTCCAATTCGGCGTGAACTCGGTGCCTGGAATTTTCCAGTCGCTCGTGGAACGCCTCCTCAAAGGGCTGGACGGCGTTTTGCCATATTTTGATGATGTATTGATAACGGGGGGGAGTGAGGTTGAGTTGGCTGAAAGGCTAAACAAGGTCCTGGCGGTATTCGAACAGGCGGGGTTGAGGTTGCGAAAAGACAAATGCGTCTTCTTCGCGAAGGAGGTTGAGTTCTTAGGGTTCCGAGTCACACCCGAGGGGATCAAACCGTCCAAATCCAAGGTGGCCGCCATCAAGAAAGCCCCTCGCCCCACCTCCAAGCCCGAGTTGCAGTCGTTCCTAGGGCTCTTAAATTTCTACCACTCCTTCCTTCCACGGAAGGCTGCGGTGGCTGAGCCGCTTCACAAGTTGCTCAAGAAAGATGCGGCATGGAAGTGGGGCGATGACCAGGAGAGGGCATTCACGGAACTGAAACAACTCCTGGCGTCTGACGCCATTCTGACCCATTTCGACCCCAAACGGCCGGTAGTACTGATCTGTGATGCATCCCCAGTGGGGGTGGGGGCAGTGTTATGCCACGTGTTGGAAAACGGGAGGGAGGCCCCAATAGCGTTTTACTCCAGGTCCCTGTCCCAAGCGGAGAGAAATTACGCCCAGACAGACAGGGAAGCGCTGGCGATAATTGCAGGGACCAAAAAATTTCACGATTTTCTATATGGGCGGCCCTTCACCATTGTGACCGACCACAAGCCCCTACTAGGCATTTTCACCGCAGATAAGCCCAAGCCACAGATCCTGTCCCCGAGGATGCTCAGGTGGGCCATTTTTCTCAACGCCTACCAGCACGCGTTGGTGTACCGGCCCGGGAGAGAGATCAGCCATGCGGACGCCCTGTCGAGGTCCCCCCTCCCCCAGACACACAGCTACGTGGGCGAGGAAGAGCCGGACCGCCAGGTACTCATGATAGAAGTCTTAGATTCGCCCCCCATAGTAGCCGCCGACATCGCTAAAGCGACAAGCAGAGATAGGACATTGGCGGCGGTTAGCTCCTGGGTACAGAAAGGGTGGCCGGCGTCTTCCCCAGTGGAAGAATTCGCCCCATTTTTCAGGAAAAAGTTGGAGCTGTCCCTAGAGAGGGGGTGTCTCTTGTGGGGGCAGCGGGTGGTGATTCCCACATCCCTTCGGCCGCGGGTGCTTAAATTGCTGCACGTCAGCCACCCCGGAATTGTGCGCTCCAAAGCGCTGGCCCGGAGCTACTTCTGGTGGCCCCAGTTGGACGCCGACATCGAGCACATGGTCGGCACTTGCGAGAGTTGCCAATGCTCCAGACCTGAGGAGGCCCGTCTTCCCCACAGGGAGTGGGACGCGGCTAAGGGGCCATGGTCCCGGATACACATTGATTTCGCGGGCCCGTTCTGAGGAACTCTGTTTCTCCTTGTTGTGGACGCTTTCTCCAAGTGGTTGGAGGTCATTCCAGTCACGAGCACCTCCTCGGCCACGACAATAAAGCATTTGCGGAGAATTTTTTCTACGTTCGGCATACCCGACACTCTAATTAGCGATAACGCTAGTTGCTTCACGTCCGCTGAGTTCAGGGCATTCACAGAGATTAACGCCATCCGGCACATCACCTCCGCCCCTTTCCATCCGGCCACCAATGGCCAAGTGGAGCGCCTCGTATGCACCACGAAGGACGCGTTGCGGCGCATGGGCCCCGGGGATCTCAACCTGCAAGTGTGTCAGTTTCTGCTAGGGTACAGGGTGACCCCGTTGGCATCAGGATACTCCCCCCGGAGCTTTTAATGCGCAGGAAACTGGCCACCATTCTCACTAGGCTAGACCCCACGAGAGTAGAAGACAAGGGGAGGAACATCGGGCTAGAGGCCACAAAAAGTTTCAGCGTAGGCGCCCCCGTGCATTGCAGGAATTACGCCAGCGCAGGGCCAGCCTGGGTGCCGGGGGTTGTCGTGGAGCAGACCGGTCCCGTATCATACCGCGTGGAGACCAGCACGGGTCTACTTTGGCGGCGGCATGCGGACCAGCTCCGGAGCCAGGTCCCAGAAAGGCAGGGCGCAGAAAGCACAAACAAGGACTCAGCGTTAGGGTTCTCCCCCACCCGTTTAGCCCAAGGGGGAGGAGAGGGGGGTCATGGGTCCCCACCGAGGGGGGAGGAGAAGGAATTTGTCCTCATAGATACCCCGCGGGATCACCCAGCAGAGTTTGATTTTGAGTTTCAGAACCGGGGGTGGTGGTTTCGGAGTGGTCCCCCACCCATCCAAGCGAGAAGAGGGGTTCTACGTTAGCCCATAGTGCCCCCGGTCTGCCCACAATGGAGTTTGTCCGTTCCCCTAAAGCTGCAAAACTGCAGCAAGCCTCTAACAAGTCTCCCTCTCCCATTACAGGACAAGGGACCAGGGAACAAGAAAGCGGTAGCGCCCCCAGGGCAGGCCAGCCCACATCGCGGCCCAAACGCAATTGCAATAAGCCATATTGGCTGAGAGACTTCGTCTCATCCTAGGGGGGAGGGATGTTGTGATCACTTACCTAAGACATGCATAATGCTTTTACACATTGGCCAATACATTGTAAAACCTTATCAATTATCCAGGAAGCCCATCTATCCTCATAATCTCACCAGGACTGAGCACTGATATTCAAATGAATGAATGTGAAATGCCTGGACTTGCTTCCACTTTTCTTGCAGAGCATACCTTCCCTTAGATCAGCACACAAACCAAATAATGTGACAGTATAGATCAGTGTTTCCCAACCTTTGGGCTTTTTTAGTGTTTGGGAAGCAAGACAATGGAAACGGCTGTAAGCTAGCCTAGCACATTTTTATTGCATGGAGTACAGTACGAACATGTGGTAATGGCGGACAAACAGCTCCTTTTATGCGGTGGCTATACAATTGAATATGGCTCTTCGACAGGCATTGGCTACCGCCCAAGCGACGTCATCCTTGGTCACGCCTTTCTTGTCCAGGTGAGGTGAGCGTGGGAATCTTTCCCGCGCAGCTGAAGGCATTTGAGGAATGTGTACCATTTGAGCTGGGCGCTCGCTACTGCCCCCGGTGGCCACTAGCTCGCGTCCTCACACAGAAGGTTACAGTGTTACAATTAGAGATTGTTACATCCACTCATTTGTGTGGTTGCAATTACATTCAATAGACAACATCCCTCCCCCCTAAGATGGGACAAAGTCCTTCAACCAAACTGGTTTTCCGCATGTGCGTTTTGGGCGTGCGGCCATTATGCTTGACTCGGCCGTGCACCCTCGTCTGTGTCCTCCTGGCTCTTGTCCTGCAATTGGAGAGGATGACTCGTTGGTGACTCGCTGCGGACTTGCAGCTTTGGTATGGGTAGGAGAAGGGGGAGGATGGATTTCTGATGCGGATGTGGGGAAACCGGGGGCACTAGGGGCTAAAGAAAAAACCCACTCCCGGTTTGGTAACTCAAAATTTAATTCAGGGGCAACAGGGGCAAACTCATTCCTCTCTTCCAAAGGGCTGGGTAGAACTGGTGTATCTAAAGGATACGGATTTGAGCCTGTGCTTCCCCCCCCCCTTGTTTGGGACTGTTGCCCTTCATTTTCTCCCCCTTGGGATAAGCGGGTGGGGGAGGACCCTAACGTTGAGTTTTGCTGCTGGACCCCTCTGCCCGGCCCCCCAATCACTCGATGCCTTAGTTGGTCAGCGTGTCTTCTCCAGAGGAGACCCGTGTTGGTCTCGACACAGTATGACACTGGTCCCGTTTGATTAATGACTACACCCGGCACCCAGGCTGGCCCTGTAGTAGCGTAGTTCCTGCAATGTACAGGTTCACCTATCTGGAAGTTTTTTGTGGGGTTGTGCTCAATGTTTCTTCCCCTATCCTCCACCCTGGTGGGATCCAACCTGGTTAACAATGAGTGCAATTTCCTTTTCATGAGGAGTTCAGCGGGGGAGAATCCCAACGCCAATGGCATCACCCGGTATGCCAACAGAAACTGGCAGAGCTGCCGGTCCAGATCCCCTGGTCTCATGCGCCGCAGCCCCTCCTTCATTGTGCGCACCAGGCGTTCCGCCTGGCCATTTGTTGCAGGGTGAAAGGGGGCTGAGGTAATGTGCCGAATGGCGTTGGACTCCAAGAACGCCTGGAACTCGGCCGACGTGAAGGTACTCGCATTGTCACTCACAATGATGTCAGGTATCCCGAAGGTACTTATCAGCCTGCGCAGGTGTTTTATGGTCGCAGCTGATGAGGTGCTGCGCATTGGAATCACCTCTAACCACTTGGAGTATGCATCCACTACCAGCAGGAAAAAGGAACCCCTGAATGGACCTGCGAAGTCTATGTGGAGGCGAGACCATGGCCCCCTAGCTGTGTCCCATTGCAGGCGCACCCACCAATAAAGGACTCAGACACTGATGAAAGTGGATAACGGCATTGGGCCACATTTATTGATTCATGCCCTAGTCCGAATTATAAATTTCTATTGGTAATTGACCAATCATAATTCTTAAGGCAAGCAGGCCGAAGTAACACTGGTAAGGTACCACCCAAAATTGCCCACGGCAATTGTTACAATGTATCTATTTGTATCAATTTGTTTGTTGACAACAAACAAATTGTTGACCGTAGTCAATATCTAGCTAATGACCCCACCCTCTGACGCGTATCCGTAAAATCACGGGGTGATGCATGCTGTCTAGCTGTAGCCATCACCCCATCGCCTAGTTCGTCATTGACCGGACAACGTTTAACCAACTTATGCCTGTCTAGTGTTGTCCAGTCAATTGCGAACCTGCCGGATACCTGTGGGTCATAAATGTTTACCTTACCAGTGCTACCCGCCACACGGAGGGGCTTCAAAGAAGGCTCAACGCCCCCCCCAGACCGTCAGCTCGGTCAACAGGCCTGCTCGCCAATCACCCAACAGGAGGTCCATACCTCCTCGTGACAGATGGGCCCCATCCCCTGCATAAAGGCCGTAATTTCATAGGCTAATGGCGGGGTGGCGACTGACCCGCCCCCAACCCTTGTCGGCAAGGAAGCGTGCCACAGCCCTATTTACCATGCGTCTAGCGCGGTCAAGGGCCTGGAGGTCGAAACCTCCCCTGTACGTGTGCCGCGGGACCATGTCCGACCAAACGAGGGTTGTGGCGGGCCACACGTAATGCAGGTAGGCAAGGTCGCCGCAAATCGCATGCTTTAGCGATACGCCGGTGACCCGGCCCAAATCATTGCCCCCTAGGTGTATGATCAGAATGTCAGGCGGGTCAGCATTCCGGATTGAAAAAAGGAATGGCAACAGCTCCCGCCATAACATCCCGGGCTTACCATGCCATGTGAGACTTGCGTATGCACCCAGTCCCAGTCGGGGTCCCCATTCTGTCGCCGCAGCGTAACGCGCTGCCCTGTGCACGTAGCTATGGCCCACCAGCCATACTGTCACCGGTGTAATACGACACCCAGGGTCTGTAAGGAAAAAACGAGGAAGAGAAAGGTGCGGTGACAAAACTGGTACTCACGGTGGAAGAGGGTGAACATAAAACTGAAAACATTGCGAACCCCACCTTCCCATGCTGCGTATGTCAGCCCCGGAGTACCCAAATGCAGCTGCAGTGGAAGCCGCCCCTATCCTGAAGGAATGGGTGCCATAACGAGCCCCTGGGAGGCCAACACTGGCCAGCGCTTTGCCGGTCACCTTCCAAAATTGAAATTTAGTAAGGGGAGACCCATATTGGTGACAGAAAAACGGGCCATGGTGCGTGCCACGCAGTGCAATAAACTCCTGTAGGGCACCAACCGGACAGATGTCAGCCAAAGAACACCGTAGCAGTCTTACACCACTGCCTACGCCATGCTGATCTGTCTTAGAGGAGCGTATCCTCAACTGAGCCCAGTCTTTGGCAACATAGACATCCTCGAGTTCCAGTGCCCTACGACTTGCATCCGCCTTAGACAGCATCACAAGCTCGCTGATGCGGAGCGCTCCAAAAAAAAGGCCACCGTTGTAGCCGCCTGAAATAGGGCTGCCTCGTACTTATCAAAACAGAGGCCATGCCAGCCCCGGGCCAATTGGGTAAGAACCCCTGGGGAAATCGGGTGGCGGTCGTCCGGGCAACGCCCACGCTCCCGCACCCACCCCTCCAAAACATGTCTCACACGGAAGTCAGCAGTACTATCCACATGACCGCCCACCTTGGCCATAAAAGCCAATGCTGACAGCCTAGATGCTATGGTGCGAGGTGCAAGGCCCTGGGCATGCAGGTAAACCATGAACCGAAGTACATGTGTCACTGGGATCGGCCAGGTTTCTGGCAGCCGGAATCGGGTACAGAAATCTCTGAAAGAATTGAATGCGTGGTGATACGCCTTACGCGTGCGTGGCGCTAGTGACAAGCCAATCGCCCGGTTCACCTCTCCTTGCCAATGGTCCATATCTCGTCCGGAAGTGGCGAGGGAAATTCCTCCGCATCCGGGGCCAAGGCACGGAAACGGGAGATCTGCAGGCGGGACAAAGCGTCAGCGATATCATTATTGACCCCCGGGACATGCCTGGCCCTGAAGAGGACATTGAGGCGCAGGCTGCGCAACACAAACTGGTGCACTAGGTCCATGACCCTGGGCGATTTGGAAGTCTGTGAGTTGACAATGTGCACAACGGCCGCATTGTCACACCAGAAATGGACAACCGAGTTGGCCCACTCCTCGCCCCATAGCATCAAAGCCCCCAGGATAGGGAAAAATTCCAGATACGTGAGATCACGCAGGCGACCCGTGCCTGCCCAGGCTGGTGGCCACCCACCATAGGCCCACTTCCCATTGAAGTACATCCCATAACCCAGGGATCCCGAAGCATCGGACTGTATCTGAAAGCGAGGGGAAGCCAGGAGGTCAGACCTCCAAAATGATACTCCATTGAACTCCCTCAGGAACTGGAGCCAGATAAGCATATCCGCCCTGATACCCCGAGTGAGTCTAACCCTATGGTGGGGCCTAGATAAGCCTGTCATGGCGTCGCATAAGCGCCGAGCAAATGCCCTGCCCGGTGCGACAACCCTGCAAGCGAAATTGAGGTGACCATGTAGCACCTGCAGTTCCCTCAGTGATGCCTTGCGTTTAGCAAGCAAGTCCGAGATAAGGGCCACTATCCTTGACACCTTATCCCCCGGTAACATAGAAGCCTGCGCTACCGTGTCAATCTCCACCCCCAGGAATACTAGCTTAGTAGATGGGCCCTCGGTCTTTTCGGGCGCTAAAGGGACACCGAGTTCCTCCATTAGCGTCTGAAATGTGTTGAGGAGACGTGTGCATGTGTTCCAGCCCCGTTCACCCCCGAATAAAAAATCATCCAGGTAATGGGCTACAGACCGGGACCCTGACCTGCGGACGAAAGCCCACTGCAGGAACGTACTGAAACGCTCGAAGGCCGAGCATGATATGGAACAGCCAAAAGGCATGGCCTTATCAAAGTAATATTCACCCCGGAACTTAAAACCCAGCAACTCAAAGTCGCCCGGGTGCACAGGCAGGAGGCGAAACGCCGACTTGATGTCGCACTTAGCCAATAGCGCACCCGGGCCACATGAGCGCACCATGCACAGGGCTTGGTCAAAAGACGTATACCTGACTGAGCAAAGGTCATCAGGGATAGCATCATTGACCGATCGGCCGGCTGGGTAGGACAAGTGATGAATCAGGCGAAACTCGCCCGGTGACTTTTTGGGCACTAAGCCCAAGGGTGATACCTTAAGGTTAGGGAACGGGGGTGTTGGGAAAGGGCCAGTGACCCTGCCCAAATCGACCTCCTTAGTAATGCTGGCAGCAGCTACTTCCTCCCTCCCCCTAAGGGACAAAAGGTTGGGGGCATCCTGGGGGGACCTATCACCCACGAAAGGAATACGGAACTCCTGACTAAAACCCTGAAGAAGATAAACCGCATCCTCCTCCCTCGGGTACAATGCGAGCCAATGCTCCAACATGTCCACATTAATTGGGGAGGGGGCCTTTTGATGAACCAGCTCCCTCCGCGGCAGTTTTGCCAACCCCCTGTCCGCCCCTTCCTCTGCCCCGCATCCCTCCAGGCCTGGGACAAGCGGAGGCCGCATGGGGGCCAGCGCAGGAGGGACACTCATGCCTGTACTTGCAATTCTTCCTGTTGCAGGAACCATTGGACGAGAAAGTCCAGCACAGCAGGCGGGCTGGAGCCCCCTGCCCCGCCACCTGGCGGGGAGCCTGTGCTGGGGCCGCTCGCTGGACCGCATGTCCACAATGGTATCTTTCCCCGGGCGCAGGGCGCGTGGGAGTCATGTACAGGAGCCACAGCCTCTGGCAGGGCTCATCCCACCTCATCTCGGGGTGCAGGGGAATACGCATACGGAATTCCTCATCGTAAGCCAACCACGACGGGCCCGGGAAGTCAACCATCGCCCAGTAAATATTGTCCAAATACTGGACCATTGGAATTGCCAAATCCGGCCGGGCCCTGAGGTAGACCGCCATGTATATGAGGTAGGCCGGCAACCAGTTGGCCCACGTACGTGGTGGCTTGCGACGACGCGCCTGCTCCTTATCCTTCTCGTCTTGCCCCTCCCTCTCCTCCTTGGTGGGCTCTCTGTTAAGGAGGGAGAAGATGTCCACATACTCCCCCCGCCAGATCTTCTCTTTGGTGGTCTGGGCCAAATGGTCCCCCAGTGGCAAGGAATACCCTGCTGTCGGCAAAGCCGACACAGGCACGGCGGAAACTGCGGGCATCTGTAAAGGAGCCTGGACTAACCCGGTCACCCCCAGGAGATTCCCGACTGTGTAAGGAGCACCCCCTACCACGGGGCCCTGGGTAATAGTTGAAGTCACCGGGTGGGGCGTCGGCGACTGGACCGCCGCACCACCCGTGCGAGGCCAAGGCCATTGAAAAGCCCCCCCCCCCAACGTGGCCATGTGTGTAGGTGCACTAGTTTGGACCGCATACTCACATGCTGCACCCCCATGGGCCGCCCCCACCAGGGGTTCCGGCCCACTGGGGGCGTCGGAGCTCACGACCGCCATAGAGCTCGTCGACGGGGCTTGACCAGTACCGGCCTGTTGATTGGGGAGCTGCGAGGCAGTGGCCGAAGCCGGGCCACGCGCCTCAGGCAGCTCAACCCGACTCGCCGCCTGCCGCTGCCCAGCAGACGATTGATCGACCAGCACCCCAAAAGGGTGACTAACCCGGGCCAGGGATGCCTCAAGGGCTGCAACGCGGGCCAGGAGGGCCTCCACGCTGACATAGCCACCTAAACCAAGGGGGGGTAAAGGGCCAGCCGGCCCACTAACTACAGGCGTCGGTACAGGTCCCTGTACCCCGGGGCCTGAACAGGGCCACGATCCGAAGCCCGGGCCCAGTAGGGCCGGGGAAGTACCCTGCCCTGGAAGGGGGCCACACCACCCCCCAAGGCTGGAAGCCCCCGCATTAAGCTGCACCCCAACGGAGGAAGGCCCAGCGGAATGGGCCACGCCAGGAGAAGCGGCCGCCGCTTGCGGGCCGAGGGCCGCGGCCCCTACTGGGCCCGCATGCGGACCCCCGGCCTCCGGCCAAGGGGGAATTAACCCCATCCCACCGGTCCCGGTGGGCTCGGGCATAGGAGGCTGCTGGGGAGGCGCAGCCGCGGTACTCCGACCCGGATTGCGCCTCCGCGCAGAACGAGCCGCATTCGCAGTCGCCTTCTTCTTTGAGGGCATCGCAGCTAGCCGATGGGGAGCCGAAAAATGAGAAAATCAGCAGCCAAGAGGCTTCCCGGTGAGGGTAAAAGCGACGGAGGTAAGAGGGAAAAACTTCTCCGCTCCGTCGCTTCGCAAAATGGCAGCTCGGCTGCCTCGTGGCTGCCCCTTATATAAGGGTGCTGGCCACTCCCCCTAACTACCCGGATGCCTTCGTCCGATGGGGGCCCCCGCAAAGGGCGCAGCAGCCATTTTGGCGCCGCGCTCGCATTCTCTGTGTGGAAGGTGGGACTCCTCAGGGCGAGAGGTCTGGCAACTTTTGCAGGTGTTCACCATGTGTTCAATGTCTGCGTCTAGCTGTGGCCACCAGAAATAGCTTCGGGCCAGCGCCTTAGAGCGCACAATCCCTGGGTGGCTGACATGTAAAAGCCGTAGCACCCTTGCTCTTAATGCTTCTGGGACCACCACTCTCTCCCCCCACAGAAGACACCCCCTTTCTGTGGACAACTCAACCCTCTTCCTGAAAAATGCAGCAAACTCGTCTGCGGGGGGAGCTGTGGGCCACCCCTTCTGTACCCAGGATCTAACAAGGGCTAAAGTTTTATCCTTTGCCGTGGCTGCAGCGATTTCCACTGGAAGTATGGGGGTGCATCTAGGGCTTCTATGAGGAGGACTTGGCTGTCTTGCTCTATCTCACACTTTGGGTCTCCCAGCTGGGGAAGAGGAGACCTTGAGAGTGCGTCAGTGTGGCTTATGTCTTTCCCGGGGCGGTACTCTAATGAACCCTTGTATGCATTGAGGAAAATAGCCCACCGAAGCATCCTGGGGGAGAGGATCTGTGGAGTGGGCTTGTCTGAGGTGAAAATACCCAATAGTGGCTTGTGGTCGGTCACAATGGTGAATGGACGACCATACAAGAAATCGTGGAATTTCTTTGTGCCCGCCACAATAGCAAGGGCCTCCCTATCTGTTTGGGCGTAATTTCGTTCTGCCTTGGACAATGATCTCGAATAGAAGGCAACTGGGGCTTCTCGCCCGCCCTCTAACAAGTGGCACAGGACCGCCCCCACCCCCACTGGTGAGGCGTCGCAGACCAAGACTACCGGCTTCTTTGGGTCAAAATGGGTTAGAATAGCCTCTGAGGAGAGGAGCTGCTTGAGTTCCCTGAAAGCCTGCTCCTGATTCTCCCCCCACCGCCAAACCGCATCCTTCTTCAGCAGCCTATGCAGGGGCTCTGCAATCGACGCTTTCCTGGGCAGGAAAGAATGGTAAAAATTCAGCAGCCCCAGGAAGGACTGTAGCTCCGGTTTCGCGGTGGGGCGAGGGGCGTTTTGAATGGCTGAGATTTTGGACTCAGCGGGTTTCACCCCCTCAGGGGTTATACGGAACCCCAGAAACTCAACTTCCTTTGCCAGAAACACACATTTGTCCCTCCGCAGCCTCAACCCCGTGGATTCAAAGACTGTAAGGACCTTATCTAGTCTCTGGGCCAGTTCTGATTTGCTCCCCCCAGATATCAATATGTCGTCGAAGAATGGCAAGACCCCTGGTAACTTCTTTAACAAACATTCCACAAGGGACTGAAATATCCCCGGCACCGAGTTCACCCCAAACTGTAGGCGCGTTACCTTGAATGCCCCCTTGTGAGTTACAATGGTTTACGCAGCAGCTGTGGCTGGGGTTACTGAAAGCTGCTGGTACGCCTGCGCCAGATCTAGTTTGGTGAACAACTTTCCCCCATGTAAAGTAGCTAGCAGATGGCTAACTACCGGCATGGGATAGGCATTAGGGCAGATTGCCTTGTTAATTGTACACTTGTAGTCAGCGCAAATCCGCACCTCCCCATTTGCTTTCAACACTGTAACAATAGGAGTCTCCCACTCTGCAGAGTCCACAGGCACTAAAATCCCCTGCTCCACCAGTTTGTCCAGTTCCGCCTCAATTTTGTCCTTTAGGGCGAATGGAACCCGACGTGGCTTGAGTCTAATTGGGCGGACCTCCGGGTCTAGGTCGAAAGAAACTGGGGGCCCCTTGTACTTCCCGAGCCCCTTCTTGAATACCTCGGGGTGTGCGTCGCACACTGCCTGGATCTCATTCCCCCCGATGGCATGGACGCCGCCTATGAAGATGTCCAGGGGTTTGAACCATTGTGTTCCCAGGAGATTACACCCCCCTCCCTTAGAACTACTAGAGGGAGTTTCCTTCTGAGTCCCTTATACTGTATCTCGAAGTCCCCGACCCCCAGCACTGGGATCCCATTTCTCTGCACGTCTCTTAAGTTCGCCCTCATCTCTTTGAGTTTGGGTCACTCCTTGGGGGGAATGCGCAAAAACTCCTTATGGGAAATGAGGAAGTATACAGACCCCGAGTCTATTTCCATCT
Organism: Bradypodion ventrale; assembly: GCA_035047345.1. Classification (NCBI taxonomy): domain Eukaryota; kingdom Metazoa; phylum Chordata; class Lepidosauria; order Squamata; family Chamaeleonidae; genus Bradypodion; species Bradypodion ventrale. Next base: position 67,446,529 of record JAWDJE010000006.1, on the reverse strand, counting down.
TCACAGGAACCCCTTGCAACAGTACCTCGGCATAAAAACGTGGTTGCCCTAGAGGCACGCTGTGGACGGCCAAGTCGTCTTCCGCATGTACTCCTCGGTACATGTGGTCCCCCTCTGGGTCGTCGCCGCCATCGTAGACTCTGCCGACGCCATCCCGTCTCCTCGTGGGGCGCTTGCTCTCATCCCAGCGTTGCTTGCAGACCCTGGCGATGTGGCCCTTCCGCCCACAGTTGTGGCACTCAGCCTTCCTGAATGGGCACTTGCTCCGCTCATGGGATGCTCCGCAGCCATCGCAGCACCGACCCCCTTTCCCTTTCTTCTCGCTCAGCTCCTTTCTGACTTTCCGGACTCCCTCATCTTCACTGGAGCCTGGGGTGGCGGAGGCCTCTGAGGATGTGGGCGAGCGCGGGGCAGGGGCTGCCCTCCAAGTTGCCTGGACTGCAGATGCAGCTGCCTCTACTTGTGGAGGCTTTGCCTTGAGAAGCCTGTACCCAGCCCTCGTGGACTCAGCAGCTAGGGCCTCTTGTAGTACCTCTTTAAAGGTGAAGTCGTGGCCTCGGGTCATGAGCTTCCTTTGGGTTTCCCCATCTCTCATCCCGCAGAGCATCCTGTCCCTCAGGGCCACGTCTAGAATTTCCCGCCATTCGCATGGGTTGCCGCCAAACGGAGGGCCGCTGCATACACGGATACGGACTCACCTGGCTTTTGGTCCCTCCTCATGAAGGCCGCCCTGGCAGAGAAGAAGGACACCTTGGGCTTGAAGTGGTTTCTCAGGGTTGCCAGTATTTCGATTACCGAAACCTGTTCCACCTCTCGTGGTGCCACCAGGTCCATCAGCGCTTGCACTGCGTGGAAACCGAGCATCGTGATGAGAAGACCTCTCTTCTTTCCCGCGTCGGTGATGCCGGCAAACGCTACCGCACTCTTGAAATGCATTTTGAACCAGTCCCATCGCTCGGGATGGGTCACGTCGAACACAGGTTGCTGTGAAGTTGTCTTGTCCCTGTGGGAATCCATAATCCCACCTTCGTCGCCAATTTAGTGTTTGGGAATCAAGACAATGGAAATGGCTGTAAGCTAGCCTAGCACATCTTTATTGCATGGAGTACAGTACGAACATGTGGTAATGGCGGACAAACAGCTCCTTTTATGCGGTGGCTATACAATTGAATATGGCTCTTCGACAGGCATTGGCTACTGCCCAAGTGACGTCATCCTTGGTCACACCTTTCTTGTCCAGGTGAGGTGAGCGCGGGAATCTTTCCCGCGCAGCTGAAGGCATTTGAGGAATGTGTACCATTTGAGCTGGGCGCTCGCTACTGCCCCCGGTGGCCACTAGCTCGCGTCCTCATACAGAAGGTTACAGTGTTACAATTAGAGATTGTTACATCCACTCATTCGTGTGGTTGCAATTACATGCAATGCACAACAGCTTTGGACTTCAATTCCCAGAAGCCTAGGTCAATTCCCCATAGCATTGATCAGTCAATGTACTGACTTCAACTTGGAATTTAAGTCCCCCTGTGGGGTGTGGACCCCACATTGGGAACAACTGGTATAGATCCTTTTCCATACCTAGGTGGAGGTTGGAGTTAAGGATTTTCACATCTCTAGGCAACAGCCTACTGTACCATGGAAAAATTTACTGGGAACAAATGGCATAACAAGTTGCCTTGTTGTGCACAATTTTCTTCCGGGAATTTCTTTTCCCAACATTTTTGAAGTCAACAAATGATTTCTTTTTGTTTCTCTTTGCATCAGAAGCAAGTTGCTTCCATAGTTAATGACCCTTAAATGTCCATTCAGTAAATCACAACAACATAGTGGCCAAAATCCAGTTAATTAAAGGCTAATGATGTAATCAACTGATGCCTATCTTTGCTAATGAAGAGTTTCTGATTCCCCTGTCCAGGTTCCAGCACTCCCCAAGGATCTCTTTCATCCTGATAAAGTCTTTGGGGTCTTCAGATGGGATGGAAGTCTTTAATGTCCTAAAATCTGTGCCTGTTTTGGTCACTGAAGACTCATCCTGAGGGCCCCAAACCTAGGGGGGAAAACTAAGGTCTGGGTACCAGAAATATAACTTTCTACCCACAAAAGGGGACTTCACACAGTTCCACTAGCAGAGTATTCCATCAATTGGAAGTCATCACCAATAGGGCTCTCCTCCTGGTTATGATCTTCTTTGCCATTCTCAGTGTCAGCACATGGAGCTGTTCACTCTGAGATTACCAATAGGAATAGATCACCCTTGCTCGAAAGCCAGTCATTTCTGATTCTAGGGTTCAGTGTCCATCTCTGTTTATAGTTAAAGAGCCAGCACTGTCTGCATCTGCAGATGTTTCCATGGTCATGTGACAGGAGTGACTAGACAATGGAGTGCACAGAATGCTGATTACCTTTCTACCCAAGTGGTACCTGTTTATCTACTTGCAATTTCTTGCTTTCAAATTGCTAAATTGGCAGGAGCTGGCACAGATGGTGGGAGCTCACTCTGTGATGCAGCACTCAGGTCTGGATCTGCTGACCTACCAACCTTTCAGTCCTCAAGTTCAGTTTCTTGTCTACCAAGACAATAACCAGAATCAAAGTTTGCAGTGGTTATAGTATGCTCCTTTGGCTCTAAAACTGGTTGAGGGTAGTCATTTCTGGTGCTTTCAGGATCAGTAATCCAAATATCTCAATTGTCATTTTTTAAAGTATTTTTGGAAACTTATATTAAAATGGTTTTTGTCCTATACTTTTCCCTAGGTCATGACAATAGAAGATTCTTGCATCATGTCTAAAGAGAATGGAAACCTTCTTAATTCTACATCACCCTCGTCAATGGACTCTTACCATACTATTTGGAATCCTGTCTTGATCACAATATACATAATAGTGCTCACTGGAGGTGTGTGTGGAGCTGTCAGAATGTCATTTTTGCTAGTGAAAATGAACACACTGTCAGTTACCACAACAGTAACCATAAACCTGGTTGTGATACATAGTCTTTTCCTTGTGACTGTACCATTTCGGCTGTATTACTACATCGTGGATAAGTGGATTTTTGGATTATTCTTTTGTAGATTTGTGAGCATAATGATACATCTTCACATGTACCTCACCTTTTTATTCTACATGTTTATCTTGCTGATCAGGTGTCTCGTTTTCTTTCAGTGGAAGGACAAGGTCGAATTCTATAGGAATTTACATGCTGTGGCCACCAGCGTCGCTGTGTGGTTCCTGGCTTTTGTGATTGTGGTGCCAATCATGAACAGTTGGTATGGGCAAACTGGGGGATATGACAGCAGCAGATGCTTTAATTTTCACAAGGAGCTCATGAACAATGCAGTGAAGACAGTGAACTATGCTCTAATCGGTGCAATACTTATTTTAACTTGTTTCCTGGTGGCCTTACAGGTTTCCATGCTTGTAAAACTGGTGAAAAAGCTCCCAGGATCAGTTTGGTCCCATCAAGAGTTCCGGGCCCAGCTGAAAAGTATGTTTTTTATATGTGTCATTGTCTTCTGTTTCCTTCCTCATCATTTCTTCCGGATTTACTATATTCAACATGTCGGCAATAAGCAGTATCCACAGCTGGCCTTATATAATGAAGTCTGCTTAAGCATAACTGCACTCAGTTGCCTTGATTTGTTTTCCTTCATGATCACTGAGAGGAACCTCTTGAGACCAAACCTCATGGCACTTTCCTGCTGTTAAGGCATTGTGTACTGCAATCTGAAAATCTTCTGCAGAGTAATAAGATCAGCTGGATAAGCAACAAAAATATTTATGAATGGAGATATTCCAGAACAAAAACTTAGTAAAACATGGCATATTTTTGTATTACCCATAGCCTTGATTTGGCAGGGCTCTGGTAGGTAGATCAGTAGATTTTTCATTATGTAACAAAAAGTCCTCATCCATAGCAGCTACTTGAATTACTTTTTAAATTTCTTGCTCCTGAGGAAAATCCTTCAAAAACAGTGTTTGGAGAATTTGCTTAAGATGTTAGATAAGAACATTAAAGGAGTTCTAACACACTAGAACCCTGGTGGCTAATCTTGGTCCTCCAGCTGTTCTTGGACTTCAATTATCAGGATCCCAAGTCAGCACTCCTGCTGATCAAGGCTTCTGGGAATTGAAGTTCCAGAACAGCAGGAGCACCAATGTTAGCCATTACTGCACTAGAACTATTTGAGGAGTTGAGTTGAGCACTCTGGAATGCTCATATAAAGTTCAGACAAAAACCACGAATGGGTTCCATGCCCCAGCATCAGACTCCACTGCCCCATAGGATTGCATTGGGGTTTTTCAAACATTCCCTAAAATGCCACACGTACTGTTTTCTAGTGTAAGGGAAACTGTTCTGCTTTTGCTTCCGTGTATTACTTCTGACTCAAATGCAATGCTGTGCAGTTCCCCTTATAACCTTCTTGCAGTGAGGAACAGATCCATGTCACAAGAACAAATACAGGAATGAAGGTTGCAAAACTGTGCAAGCTACAGGTTTAAACCTCAAATGATGAAATAAGCATCTTGTTCATACAATCTTACTTTTTGTCTATATTTATAGTGGATTGACTTTACTGCTTATTTACAAAAACTATAAAATAAAATATACCTCTAATGAAATAAGGAAGGGAGCAATACCTTTGGAGTCAACATTGTAATTTGCCAGCCAGTTAACATCTTTGTTTACTATGAAATAAGATCATAAAGGTGAACTCTAAGAAACAGGAAGGATTGCCAAGGAAGTAGAATTATAAAGAAAACTTTCAATCTGCTTGGGCAAACAAGTGCCTTTTGTACAACTAAGGTGATTCTGAAGAAGTAATTCCCTGCATTTTACATGTGTGTGTTTTCATGTCAGTCAGAGAGTCCTCTGGGTTGAAAATATTTTTGCAGGGGACACCTGAATAAGGCTCCTTTCATGTCCCATATCGTGCAGCTCTCGGGTAACTGAACCTCATCCTATCAATCACCAAGCACAGTGCTTTTAGCCACTGAGCCACCGTGGAGCTGCTGCATTTTACATTTTTCCTTTGCTTGTCATGTCCAGCAACTTTATGCAAAATGAAATTTCTTTCATTTTATTCAAGTGCCATATTTTGAGGCTGAGATGTTGACTTTTTCTCTGACAAAGCATGTTCTCTCTGCATGTGTTTGAGCCTACAACATGAATTACTAAAGGGATCCTTTCTGAGTCCTAGAGGTATAAACACCCTTTTTGGTGTTGGCAACAGTCTGGGAAAATCTGTAACTTGAGAAAATAACACTCAGAAAATAGAATAGGGAGATCTGGAGGGGGTTTGCACTCCTCTACCATCTACATACAAGCATAGAGAGGGATATTCAGTATTATTATTAATATTCAGTATGATTATTAAAATCTATGTTTTCAGTACATCTGTATTCTAGTACAGTGGTTCTCAGCTTACAGTCCATGGGCCAGAAGTGGCCCATGATGCCAAATAATTTGGCCACCGCCCTCACTTCAACCGCCACTAGAATCAGCCACGGACTCATTTACAGCTGTCATAAATGCATTTACAACAGCCACAGACTCATTTATGTAAACAAGTTTACAACAGCCATAAATGAGTCCGTGGCTGATTCTGGAGGTGGCGGCGGTGGCGGCTGGAGCACCTGTACTGAGGCCTGTACTGAGAAAGTTTTGCCTAATGTAGCTGATATTAAAGATGAACAATTGGTACAATCTTCAAAGTTTATCTTGAAGCATGAGCAAATTTGTTAGCTTAAAACTCACTTTTTAAACTGGTCCAAAAACACACCAATAACTAGTGAAACAGGTACTGGACTGACAAAATGACTTCTGGATATCAGGCCCTAAAGCAGGGGTGCCCAAACTTTTCAGACTGTGGGCCAGTCACTTGGTTGAGCGTGCCACTCATGTGGTTCCTTCCACTGGAAGCAGAAGTAAAACTCACCTGCATATGCACATAATGTTGCCATAAATCCATCTGCAGCTGTCGTAAATGCATTTACAACAGTCACGGGTCATTTACAGCAGCATTTCACACACAGAGGCACATTTTTCTTCCACTTCTGGGAGCGGTGTTGGCGAGATGGAATAGTGCCATGGGCTGTATCTGGCCAGTGGGCTGTAGTTTTGGCACCCCTGCCCTAAAGAATGTTATGGAAAGTGCAAAAGTATTACACTTACAGTAATGGAAGGGGATAATAAACCAAGAGTTAGCCAGTTGGGATTGGGCATTTTGATCTTTCTCGGTGTTCTGTAAATGACCTGCTGCACAATGTTGCTCTTAGGTCACTTCCTCCTTAGACCACTTCTCTCTTCAAAGAAATACTTCGTTCTCCTTTTTCTACAATACAAGGTTGACCAAGAGATGTATTATTGGTGGCTCTTAACACACTTGTGTACACACAGAAAAGAGTTAGAAGGCTTCTGCAAAATCTAGATATCATCCTGTTATATCCTGAAGATAGATATTAACCTTCTTATTTAAAACAATAAATATGTTATTCCTTTTATCTTGCCATGAGCATCTTGAGTGATTATTCCAAAAGCATACTATAAGCTTACATGCTAACCTACTGTACTCTGCTAACACAATTTCCACAAATCCCATGAGTAAGCACCTAAGATTCCCCATCCTTCAGCAGTTCCAGCTTTTTGATCCAAAAAGCTTCACAGAGATTGCATTATAGTAGTTTAGTATGGATGAAACTCGTGCATCTATGACCAAGGCTGCATCTGTTTTCCTTAGTTAGTGGTAATGTAGCATGCTGGTTTAGATAAGTAAAAGGCAATCTTATACTTCACTTCACTTCACTTCACTTATGCTTCCACAGAACTCCAAAATAGCAGGGTTTCACCAGGAATAATATCTAGGACAGAACTGAGGATTTGGGGAAATACACAATATGGATATACATTTTTTTTCTTTTGAAGTGGTAGCTGTGTTAATCTGTGCAAGCATATCAGAGTGTGAACAAAACAAAAAAAAAGACAAAAAAGTTGTGGCTCCTTAAAGACTAACTCTTGTATTTAAATGTGAGACATACTGTAAGAGTAAAACCTCATGGCATCAATTTATACACTATTTATACACAATTTATCACAACCATATTTATACCTGTGTATAAATATGGTTGTGAGAGTTGGACCATAAGAAAAGCTGAGCGTAGAAGAATAGACACCTTTGAGATGTGGTGCTGGAGAAGAATTTTTAGAGTACCCTGGACAGCAAAGAGAACAAACAGGTCGCTCCTAAAATAAATCTACCTCGGTCAAATAGTGAAGATGAAGTTAAAGTACTTTGGACATCAAATGAGAAGAGAGGACTCACTCAAGAAAGCCTTGATGCTGGGAAAAGTGGTGGGCAAAAGAAGGGGGCAGAGAATGAGATAGCTAGATGTCATTGTTGACACAATGGGCACAAAGATGGGTAGGTTGAGTAGGATGGTGGAGGATAGGGGTGCCTGGCGTGCAGTCACTTATGGGATCACGAAGGGTTGGAATCGACTGTGTAACTGAACAATAAATATGGAATGTAATTGATAAACATGCCTGCGTTACTGTGATCCTGAGAAACTAACTGAGGTAAAGATGCAAAAAGACTGTCACTCATTTTCATTTTTCATTTCAAGTTTTATTTGTATCCCACCTTTCTCGACCCAGTGGGTGACTCAAGGCAGTTAACAACAAATAAAATACACAATGAAATACAAAAAGCAATACCAGCAGAGTAATACAAAAATAAATATGATATAGATCATACAAAATGAAAACAGAATAATACAAGATAGTAATACAAAATAATTCATACAGTCACCCATTGTGTCACCCATTGCGGCAAAGTTTACAGAAGAGATAATGAATACATATCAATGTAAAAATACAACAATCAATGCAATATAATACAATATAGTTCACTTTACAAAATATCAGTCTCCATGCAAAGACACTTCAAAAGGCAATGATATTTCCACATTATCCTTACCAGAAGACATTTCAAAATACTACAAAATCATACTTTCATGTTTATCTTACACTTCATGTGTACCTTGCACTGAGGAGCATGTTTGCTTCCTTTTCTGGGAGTTATGTCAATTCTGAATGCTGAGAAAGAGAAGAGTTGAGGAAGCTACCTTTGTTTTATCAAGGTGGAGGAGGGTGTAAGATAAGTAAGTTGTTCTTGACAACAGGTCACCACATAGCCCATTTCATTGTATAAAGCAGAGGTGCCAAAACTTTTTGGGCTGTGGGATGGTCACAAGGTTCAGAGGGTTGTTTACTTTGGCCTGTGAGCCGGATCTGGCCCCTGATGCCAATTCATCCGGCCCATGATGAGGGCATCGTTGGCCAGATGAATTGACATTGGGGCCCAGATTTGGCCCATGGGCCATAGTTTGGGTAACCCTGGTATAATTTAAATTTGTATAGCTGCCAATTTTTAAAGGCTTAACCACAGGTCAGGTGTCTTTCTCCCTTGACATGGGTCATGGAGCTCATAAATGCAAAACCTACAGATTATAAGTGTCATACAGCTCCCGAGGAATGGGATTCAGTCCATGGGCCTGCTCTGCACATATCCCCTGGCATGTATAATTTTATATCTTCAACTATGGGTAAGATATTTTATACTGTGAACCTGTCTTTACCTCTGCTCTTGTTAGGGGGAGATGAGCCAACCCTCCCGTTTTTAATGCTGTGGCTTTCCCACAAAAAAGTATATACATTTGTATGCCCACACACACATGTGCATTCACACACACAGTAATTAGGCTTTGGAAGTGTTTGTTTTACTGACCCAACTGTTGCCAGAGGGCATTTTTATGAAAATAGGAGTGAGTGCTTTCTGTAGAGTGTGTGTGTGTGTGTGTGTGTGTGTGTGTGTGTGTGTGTGTGTGTGTGTGTGTGTGTGTGTGTGTGTGTGTGTGTGTGTGTGTGTGAGAGAGAGAGAGAGAGAGAGAGAGAGAGAGAGAGAGAGTGTGTGTGTGTGTGTGTGTATCCAAAAACATCTGGGCAATCATTTTACCAAATATACAGTATCACAGGGAAAGGAAATGGCATATAAGAGTCATTTTATAGTAAAGGCCAATGACAACGATTCTTTGATATTAAAAATCCCACTTGAATCCATCTTGATGGAGGGCAGCAGCTTCATCAATACTGACCTGGGGCTGATGAGGACTTCGTGTGGCAAAAGGACTCAGAACCAGAAAGTGACTTGTGGAACTGTATCAGTGGTATGGGTGTCATGCTGCAATGTGGAAGGCAGCTGAAAGGACAGTCTTTGAGGCTGATCACCAAGAAAAAGAAGAGGAGGGAGAGGAGGAAGAAGAAGAATTAAGTTGTTACATTAATGAGAGAAATGACTTGATGTTGGGAACTCAGGCCAACCTCATGTACAGCCTAAATCTAGCCTCAGTCATTATTCTTTTAAGAATCTATTACACCATTATCAGGCATTTTTCTCACTCACATAAATTTATTTATTTGTTAGACTTATATTTATTTATTTTTATTTATTTTAAATATTTCTATCCCGCTTCCCTCACTCGAAAGTGACCCGTCTGCTCACCATAGCTACTCAGGGCAGCTTACAGCTGACATAAAATACAGCCTAATTAAAAACATTTTAAAAATTAATTAGTTAATTAAAAAATTAAAAACAAGATATGGAATGGATTTATCCTCTATATCTCTCCAGTGTAAAACAATGTGAGAAGCTGTGGTGGAGTTTTTCACTTAGCAAAAGTACTTTTGACTCTGGTTTCCAAGTTTAGGGTTTCCCTTTCTGCTTCTTTAAAACACAACAGCATCTTACAATAAGAAACAACTCTTTTTCACTTTCATGAGCAAATCTGACATTCTTTGCCAATGTCTAGTTTAGGTGATATTTGAAATATTACATAGATTAGGAAAGGCTTCCAATGGCTTTATCATGAAAATTCAAAATATTATAATTTTTTAGATGGATTGATAGCCAGAGGGAAAAGCCTGAACTACCTTCTCTGTGATGCAGAAATACTCTCTAATAATTCTGCAATGCTGTGAAAATATTAATTGGATAATTCAGAAGAAAAGTCAGATTTTATATCCATGAAGAGCACAGTCATGCCATTCTGTGTAACAGAAAAATCATTAAATTTAGCCTTGCAGATAATCTGATTTAGATTACTTTCCAGGATATTATTTATACAGCCGTTGTGTTCCTTCTTAAGGTCACCATATAGTTGTCAAGGCAACAACATGCATTTTTATGAGCAAACTGTTTCTGTCATAAAATTCATTCCACAAACCTTAAAAATAAGTGGCTGTCAGGGATAGAAATGGGCCCTGTGGGTTTTTTAGAATAGCGATGTGGATTCCTGTGTGCTGTTCACTGAAGAGGTGGCTATGATGCATTTTGGGTGTTACTGGGCAGAGATTAATGAGTGCTAGACTAAACATTCTACCCTCATGCTATGGAGAAATGAAACATAAAATTGGATAGACATGTAGTACTGTGTATAGTCATTGGCTGGAACCCTTCAGAGAAGGAGCCAGAGGGTGGAACTTGTTGGAGGCGATAAAAGAAGGGGGAGAGAAAGGAGTGGCCTCTTTGTTCCTTTCGCCATGCTTCGTAAGTAAGTCTTTGGGGTGTTTAAAAAGTAGCAAACATGTAGTCTTTTGAAATAGAGGGGGGGGCTGTAAGGGCTTCTAAACTTAGAAACTTAGAAAGGTTGTCATTGTTTTCAATGTGCTTTCTGAACTGAAAAGGCTTCATTTGCTTAAGAAATCTGTACCCTGTTTTGCTACAATATATTTTTAAAAGACATGAAGATGACTGGAGTTGTTTATTTTTCTATCCGCTACCTTACTAACAGCCTGACTAAAGTCAGGACATGTAAGAAGGTAAGCTAAATCCTAGATTGCTTAGCTTGAGGGTGCCAGTTCAGGTACGTACCCACTAACGTGTAGGCCAAGGCTCTACTTGGGAGTAACGGGATCATCACAGTGGCCAAAAGGGGGGAAATAGTTTTTTAAAAGAATTTCATTGTCTGGAACTAATAGACATTTTGAAATAATGAGACTTTGTAATTAAATAAGATAGCTCAGGAAGAAAGGGACTTGAGATTGAAGCCTGAGTTGCACCATGTTCGATAAACAAGGAAACAAATAACTTCTTTTTTAAAAAATCATTATTAGTACTGCAAAACAATATGGACTGTGGTGGATTAATGATTAAGATGCTGAACTTGACAACTGGAAGGTCAACAGGTCAGCAGTTCAAAACCGAGTGCTGTGCAATGGAGTGAGCTCCCACCTCTGTCCCAGCTCCTACCAATCTGGCAGTTCAAAAGCAAGAAATTGCAAGTAGATAAATAGGTAGCACTTTGGTGGGAAAGTAAACAATATTCTGTGCACTCCAGTGTCTAATCCATACCTGTCAACTATCCCATTTTACCCAGGAAAACCCCTTATTTTTACCCCTCTCCCCGCCCTTCCCGTTTTATTAATTTCCCCGTATTTTCCCTTATTTTTTTTAAAAAATATCCTGACCAGAGCCCTCACAGGCGAAGCTGCAGTAATGTTTTTCGGCCACCAGAGGTCACTGTGTGGCAGGCTTTTCACTTGTTTCTCCGCCCCCGAGTCCATTTTCAGTCCCAGCCAGGCAGATGGGGAGAGGATGGTGGTAGTTGATCCATGGCGCAATCTAAGCCACGGTGGAAGAAGGTAGCCCGAGCCAGCCCCGCTGCTCTCCAAATACACACACACACACAGACACACAACCAATCACATGCTACTGGATGCTGCAGGTGGATTTGGAAATTTGGAAGCGATGCAAGTCCGATAAAGGCTGGAGTTTCCCCCTGGGATCTGAAGGAGGATTGCTCGGTAGTTCCTTAAGGAAGCGGGGCTGCAGGTAAGTGCGGGGAAGGAAGGCATCGCTGCATGGGCTTGCCTTATACCCGCAAGGTCTGGGTTGGGCTGGACTCGACTCGGTAGCAACTCATGCTCCCTGTTTCCCTTGCTCGAAAGCCAGTCGTATCCGACTCTAGGGTTCAGTGCTCATCTCTGTTTCAAAGCCGAAGAGCCAGCGTTGTCTGCGTCTGCAGACATTTCCATGGTCATGTGGCAAGCATGACTAGACACCAGAGTGCATGGAACGCTGTTACCTTCCGACCAAAGTGGTCCCTATTTATCTACTTGCAATTTCTTGCTTTCAAACTGCTAGGATGGCAGGAGCTGGGACAAAGATGGGAGCTCATTCCGTCCTGCAGTACTTAGGAATCGAACTGCTGACCTTCTGCCTCCCAGTCAGCATCTTAGTCACTTAAGCCACTGAGGAAACAAGAAAGAAAACAAAACAAAAGTCCCCCAAGAAGATGGGGAAAGGGTTCTTTGGCCCACACAGCTTTGTGCCCATTGCATCTACAATACCATCTAGCCACCTTATTTTTGGCCACCCCCTTCTTTTGTCCTCCACCTTTCCCAGCATCAAGGCCTTCTCAAGTGAACCTCTCTTCTCATTCGATGTCCAAAGTACTTTAGCGTCATCTTTAGTATTTGACCTTTAATGAGCAGTTGTCGTTGATTTCTTCTAGGATTGATCTATTTCTAACACCACATTTCAAAGGCATCTATTTTTCTGCGCTCAGCTTTCCTAATGGTCCAGCCATCACACCCATACATTACCACCGGGAAAACCATTGCTTTGACTATGCAATTCTTTGTTTGCAAGGTGATGCCTCTACTTTTAACTATGTTCCTCAGGTTTCTCATAGCTTGTTTCCCAAGCATCAGTCGCCTTTTTATTTCACGGTTGCAATCACCATCTGCAGAGATCTTTGATCCTAAGAAAGTAAAATCTGCCAGTCGTAGCCAACTCTAGGGTGCAGTTTTCATCTCCATTTACAGCCAAAGAGCCAGTGCTGTCTGTGTTTGCAGACACTTTCATGGCCATGTGGCAGGCATGACTAGAGCCCAGAAGTCACATGGCTATATTTGGTCACACCCACAGAGGGGTGTGGCCAAAATTTCCCTTATTTTCAAATCCAAAACTTGACAGGTATGGTCTAATCATGCCTGCCACATGTACACAGAAACATCTGCCAGTGCAGACACAGCTGGCTCTTTGACTATAAATGGAGATGCACACCAAACCCTAGAGTCGGATATTACTGGCTTTTGAGCAAGGGTGACTTATATTTTTACTGCAACACAACAGTGAGTTAAAATTTTATCTGGTATATTTTTTTCTAACTAGAAAAGTGGGAGAAGGTGAAACCAAAAGATATGTCTACCTAGACAGGAAATATTGAACATTTAACTTCTAAAAGTCTAAAATTCTCTGTGTTTCCATCCATACCCATGGTGTTTAGGCTGACCTTGCCATTCAGCAGTGCAAGAGAGCTGATTCAAGTAATAGATACAGTGATACCTCACACAACGTCCAAACTTGGTTCCACAAGTTTGGACTTTATACGGATTTGGACTTTGTATGAGGCATGCAAAATCCTAGCCGCAATGCCTCATACAACGTCCAAATCCTTTGCTCGATGCCTCGTACAACGTCGTTTCCATAGAGATACATGTACTGTAACACTACAGACTTCAGGGCAAAGTCAAGGAAATAACCAGGAAATGGACAGAACTTTAAGAAATTATTGTCTAAAGGCTAAATACATTACAAAAACAACCCTGATTTTAGGGGCAAACCATACAACAAGTTTTTAAACAATGGTCCAAGAACCTGAAGAATGCTGCAAAAATCCCACGAATACTTCCAAAAATTCTGATGAAAAAATTCAAAATAAATCCAAAATTGCACTTAAAACCACTCCTAAACACTCTTCGCCTCATGCAAAACCCACAAGAGAAATGCATGCATGCGTTCTGCCTTTTATACTGCCCAGGCACAATGCAACCTGGGAAAAACCCCAATGCCTCATACAAAGTCACAGCGACTTTGTATGAGGCAACTTTTTTCAAGGAATTAGGTGATGTTGTATGAATCTGATGTTGTACGAAGCAGACTTTGTATGAGGTATTACTGTACTGGGAAGCAGTGTCTTGTGCCGTGGTAGTCTGAGGCAAAGAAGAAATCCCAGGCACCATCCAGGGATGCACCAATGGGGGGTGGGGTGGTGGTGGCTGAGGACCCACCAAGGGGAGCTACCACAGTGCAGAGAGCTGCCTTGTATATACCAGCCACCATCCAGATGTAATGAAAAGATAACCTGCACACTGTCTCTGAAAGAGGAAATATTTCAGCCACCAACCTCTGCAGGCATGAAGCAAAGCCGGAAGCCAGCACTGCTGGGAAGAACGCTGGCTGAGAAAAGATTATGAGCATGCCCAGGTGCAACGGGAAAAACAGAAGAAAGTGCTGAAGCTCAACCATGTCCAGAAGCTGAATTCCTGTAGCAACTTTTGCCAACAGAAAATTAGCTCCTGGCCATGGTTGAGCTTCAACGCTTTCTTCTACTGTCGCATCTGGGCATGCTCGCAACCTTTGCAGCTGCTCCTCTTCGTACATTCTCCCCATCTACCCATCTCTTAGGGAACAAAGGAGTTATACCTTTCCTACAATCTTTGCTGAGCTGTCCACCAGGACATTTGGCTGTCCTGGTGGACAGCTCAATGAAGGTGTCAACCCAGTGTGCCTCAGCAGTGAAAAAAGCAAACTCAATGCTAGAGATCATTAGGAAGGGTATAGAAAATAAGTCAGCAAGTGTCATTTTGCCTCTTTATGAATTTATGGTGAGGCCCCATCTGGAATACTGTGTACAGTTTTGGTCGCCATACCTCCAGAAGGATATTATGGAGCTGGAAAAAGTGCAGGGGAGGGCAACCAGAATGATTAGGGGACTGGAACACCTTCCTTACCATCTGAGGCTGCAACGGTTGGGCCTCTTCACTCTTGAACGACGGCGTCTAAGAGGTGACCTGATTGAAGTTTATAAAATCATGCATGGTGTGGACAAAGTAGATAAGGGAAAACTGTCTTCCTATCGCACAACACTAGAACTAGGGGGCACTCCATGAAACTTTTGGGTACTAGTTGTCAAACAAATAAGAGAAAGTACTTTTTCACCCAGAGGATCACTGGTCTATGGAACTCCCTGCCAGAAGATGTGGTGACAGCTGTCAGTCTTGGCAGCTTTAAGAAAGGATTAGACAAGTTCAAGGAGGACAAGGGTATCAATGGTTATAATTATGGATACCTAAGGACAACCTGTGGGTTGGAGAGATAGGCAGGATATCTCTCAATGCCATTTCCAGGGAATCCTAAGCAGGTGAAGGCATCTGCTTGGGAATACCCTGAAGCAAATGGTGAGCCACTGTGTGAGACAGAATGCTGGACTAGATGGGCTGTGGCCTGTTCCAGCAAGGCTGTTCTTATGTTTGCTGTCATCACATGCAGTGAAGTGTTGCTAAAAGAGTCAGCCACGACTTTACTCATCTTTTCCACATGGAATAAGCCAGGGGTTTTAAATCCAGTCCACAGTGCCAAATAATCCAGCCTCTGGCCTCACTCCAGCCACCGCCGCCACCGCCATAATCGGCCACAGACTCATTTACAGCCATAGTAAATGTGTTTACAACAGTCATAAAGGGGGGGGGCAACCAGTCTGATCCCCTCAACCATTTGAGGGAGCATGACCCAGCCCCAAACTGGAAAAGGTTGAGAACCTCTGGAATAAATGGTGTCATCATTTTGTCTTTTGCCTCAGGCAGCAGTATATATTGGGCTAGACCAGAGGAACTGAATTACTGCCACCATCTCTCTCTCTTTCTCTCTCTCTCTCACACACACAGTCCGCATTCTTGACATATACTTGGCAGTAATGGATAACACAGTGCTCCCCATTTTAGCAACTGCTGTGTTTATTGAATTTGGTTGATGAAGAGAACTGAGAATTTGGTGGGTTCTTAGTCTTGGTAAATTGAATGAAAAGAACCTGATCTTTTTTTTAATGGTCAATTTATGAGAAAGCACTAATATATTTGTTTGACAACAGTGAAGAAATGACAGCAGGTGCAGATGATTTGATTCCTATGTCCTTCTCAGGCTAAGGTAGATTAAGACAAGCAAAGCAAGAATCATTCTGCCATCATATAAATCAGACTGACACCTCCCCTAGACCAGACTTAACAGTTCTCTCTGGATGTTCTTTGGTGACCATGGCAACAGTAATAACGGTTAGTCCACCACTCTTTTGAATTCACTTTTTCCACAAGGTTATCTTCACTCGTGGAAACAGTTTCTTGGAGTAATTAGCAAAGTATGTATAAGTTATTTATGGTGTGATATATCGTAATACATGTGTCCTGTGAGTATGCAAGTAGGAATTTACTGTAATTCAGCAGTCATTGTAGTATGTGAGGAAGAAAGAAAGTGTGTGTGTGTGTGTGTGTGTGTGTGTGTGTGTGTGTGTGTGTGTGTGTGTGTGTGTGTGTGTGTGTGTGTGTGTGTGTGTGTGTGTGTGTGTTAGGGCAGGTGGAAATCTTCAAAAAGACACTGTGGAGCCCTTGCTTCACAGTGTGTGGGATCTTTACCCACTAAAACCACCTCCCATTACACCCTGCCATCTTGCTGAACCACCATCAGGCATTACTTCGCGGGGGGCAGACTGGCTGTAAAAAACCCTCCTCCAATTTGGCTACTCGCCCTCCTCCTCTATGCCTCTGGCTGCCCTCTTCTCAGGCTCTCCACATGTCTAAGTTCCAAGATGACCCCGGCCACATAATTAGACATTGCGATCCAGGTAGTCTCCCTGCTCACCATCTCACCGATGATGTCTTCTGGAGACAACTGTCGTCAAAGATGCCTCTGTAAAATATCCCATTCTGCATCAAAACATGGACAGTGGGAAAAAACACGTGCTCCACGTCTGCTGCACAGGCTGGCAGACGGGGCACGAAGCATCATCATCCAGCCTAAAGCGGTGTTGGTAGGCTCTGAAGCAGGTGTGTGTGTGTGTGTGTGTGTGTGTGTGTGTGTGTGTGTGTGTGTGTGTGTGTGTGTGTGTGTGTGTGTGTGTGTGTGTGTGTGTGTGGAGAGAGAGAGAGAAAAGCAAGTTTCTATTTTCATTCTCAGATGATTTTGCTATGGCAGATGTCTTTATCAGCTCTGGGAAAAAAAGATGCTTAGGAATAGATAATGCTGATGAAACACTTGAACCAACAAATAATAGCCTACTTAGAAGAGATTTACAAGGAGACAGGCCAATTGTGAAAAATCTACCTCAACACTGACATATGTTATGCTTTGTTCCCATCCAGTTAATACTGGGGAATAGAGAAAAATGATTCCGGGGGGTGGGTGGCAGTTCATGATCCAAGCCAAAAATGGCATCTTGATTCGGTATTTCAGAGTGAGCCTGTCTCTACCTCATGGACAATGGGGTACTTCAAGTGCTTCACCTCTGAAACCAGAGACTGACAGAGTTGGCTGTTGGTTTACACTTCATTGGATCTTCCAGCCAGTATGGCAGTGGTCAAGCTCTCTGGGAGGTGTAGTTCAAAAAGAAACTTCTTCAAGCTCTGTCTGGAATGCGTATATGCCATGAAGAAGCTCAGATGGGACATTCCTATTACCGTAACTTGGATGTTCAAGGCATTCCACATAGGTTTCACAAAATGTTTTAAAATAAACTCCTTAGGATAGGAGCTACTATTTTGGATCCAATAGGCACCCCTATAGCTATGTAACATTTGAAACCTTTATTATTTCAAGAATCACTACACATCACCTTTCATATATCTCTGTATCACAGAAGGGTTACTGGTGTTTTAAACTATCTGTACTTCTTTACAAAGATGTAAAGACCTTTAAAGCCCTACATGGTAGTGAGCCAGGTTACCTAAGAGATCAAAATACGAGGTTATACAAACTAGTTATATAAATCATATATTTTCTATTAATTTCACCTACAGAGAAAATAATGTAACACTAATCAGAGGCTTGGGACTGCAGTGGCTCAAGTGGCTAATATGCTGACTGGAAGGCCAGCAGTTCAATTCCCAGGTACTGCATGACGGAATGAGCTCCCATCTCTGTCCCAGCTCCTGCCAACCTAGCAGTTCGAAAGCAAGAAATTGCAAGTAGATAAATAGGGAACACTTCGGTGGGAAGGTAAACAGTGTTCCGTATACATGTGTCTAGGCATTCTTGACACATGTCCATGGAAATGTCTGCAAACACAGACAGTGCTGCCTCTTAGGCTATAAACAGAGATGAGCACTGAACCCTAGAGTTGGATACGACTGGATTTCAAGCAAGGGTGACCTTTACCTTTACCTACCTTTGATAAGAGGTTCAATCAATAATGCTAGAATGTCTTGTCTTTAAAATGTCAAAGATGTATTTGAGGTGACTTTCAAGATCCTAAAACCAGCAATTTCTAGAACTGCACTCCCTCTTACTGCAAATCACAACTGTTACTCTCAGTATTGAGCTGAAATCCTGTTCTGCTCATTCCCAACATGCCACTTAAATCCCTCTGCTGGGAAAGAAAGATTTATATTAGATTTAAATGTGTACTTTTCACAAGTACATGGTGTCAGCTGAGCGTTTGGGGAGTATAAGATACATATTCAGTCTCTGTTGTTTGCAGCAGTAACTATCATAAATATTATTAAACTGTAAATATGATTAAAAGTGTAACCTCTTAGCCCTGTGAGTGCCTCACCCTTTTAACTTCTATTGCAGCATCTATTTTAATAACAATTTTTATCTACACTAAATGAAAAAAGAAGGGTTGGGAAAAAATGATGAATGTAGAAGATATTAGTAGAAAGTGTACACTAGAGGAATAATTTTGCTTCAAAATG
The DNA here is from genome assembly GCA_035047345.1 of Bradypodion ventrale. NCBI lineage: Eukaryota > Metazoa > Chordata > Lepidosauria > Squamata > Chamaeleonidae > Bradypodion > Bradypodion ventrale. The sequence continues at coordinate 67,427,730 of JAWDJE010000006.1, read as the reverse complement.
TCCCAGTTCAAAAACCCCAAAATTCTTCATCTTTTCCAAAGATCTTGGTATCTAGGTTGTTGTTATTACTACTCCCATCACCATTGACCAATAGTCATCCTGACTGGGGTTTATGGGAGTTGTACTTTAAAACAATTGGAGGGTGTCAGGTTCATGAAGGCACATGTTATCATATTTAGAATTTCTGAAAAAACTCAATCTCCAGCTGTTATCTGCATTTATTATGTACTTATTTAAAAGAGTCTAAACTGTATTAAGCATAATTATTAATATAATTGGTCCAGATGTATCTGTCTGTAAGAATCTATCTATATGCAGAGACACATCTCTTGCAGGTATAACATAGCCACCAATCTGCCTATAGCTAAACGGACCAAACTTTTGGATTCTTTTGAAACACCCTCAAGATGGCATCAGATGTGGACATCCTGTTACTTAGCACCCAGTATATTTCTCTCTCTCCCTCCTTTGTTTTGGCTGTTATTTCATTTCTTTTCTTTCTTTACCTCCTGGGTTTATGGGTTATGAGCCATTGACAGATATTTTTGGAATTAGACCATTTAAATTGATTGATTAAGATTTGGACAATGTTTTAGATCATCAGGGACCTATAGAAGTTATGTTACTGGCAATAGTCTTGTAAGTACTTGATCCAGGTATATCACTTATGGAACCCATTATTCCACACTGTTTGATCTGGGCGGAACTTGAAAGTTTCCAGCTGTAAGATGTGGAGTGTTTGAATGGCTGCTGTCAGATTTCCGAAGAGATAATCCCTTTAGGATTTGAAACCTTGCAGTTTATGCGGCAAGTGTGATCAGGTCCGGAGCTCTCCTATGAGTGGAAGTGGATCTATATTCCTGGGCGTTAAGGCCATTACGTTGCCAAGAAGAACCTGATTCCCCAAAAGATCTTGAAGTGTCTGTTGGACTAGCATGGAGTTCAAATTGTGTGAAAATGGCAGAGAATGTAAGGAGTCAAAAATGAAGACAAATGAGTGGCATTTTTTAGAGTGAGATTGGTAGGTAAAGATTGTACGAGATTTGTAATTGTTAGAGAAACTGGAGTGATGATGATTTTTAAGACTTTTAAGAAGGTTTTGGACATTATAAGAAGGACTTTGAAATGTGGAGAGGGTCTGAGAATGGTCGGTTATGGAGATCCTGTGTGTTTGCTGAATGAAGGAGGAAGATGGAAGACAGAAATATTTAACTTCTTAAGGCTGCGAGAGACTGAGCAATGAATCTGTACAGGATCTTAGGTTTCGGCTGATTTAAATGGAATAAGGAAGGATTTTTAGTTTGGATTTAATAACTTGAATTTTCTGTTGGAAGGAGGGTATACACTGGCAGTCTCCAACATTAACCATTGTAATGCTCTCTATGTGGGGCTGCACTTAAGCTTGGTACAAAAATTTCAACAGGTACAAAATTCAGCAGCCAAACTGTTTTCAGGTATTGGTTGCTTTGATCATATTACCCCAGTCTTGCCTGATTTGCATTGATTGCCCTATCATTCTGTGCTAGGTATAAGGTGCTAGTAATGATTTACAAAGTCCTTAACAGCTTGGGACCAAGCTATTTGCAAGAGCATATCTTCCCAGGAAACTCTACCTAAAGCACACAAATAATGAAATTGTGGGTGCCTACACTGAAAGAAGTGGAAAAAATCTTGCACAAGATGTAGGCACAAGATGTAGAGCATTTTTGGAATTCCTAGCTCCCTGAGATAAGAACAGCCCCTATACCACTAGTCTTCCGTAAAATGTTAAAGACCTTTTTTTATTTGGAAACATTTCTCAAATAATTTTTTTAACCAATCATGATTCTGTGGAGCATCATTATTTGCATTAATGAAATTTTAGAATTAATTTCCATGATCATGGTGCCTCTAAGGTTATTATTGTTGGCTGAGGAAGCAGTGGTTGTGTTATTATATTATTTATGTGTATTTGGGTTGTGCAGTTTTATTATGAACTGCCTAAAGTAGTGTTTCACGCTAATTATGGCAGAAGATAGATAGATAGATATAGTAAAGGTAAAGGTTTCCCTTGCTCGAAAGCCAGTCATATCCGACTCTAGGGTGCAGTGCTCATCTCTGTTTCAAAGCTGAAGAGCCAGCGCTGTCTGCTTCTGCAGACATTTCCATGGTCATGTGGCAGGCATGACTAGACACCGGAGCGCACGGAACACTGTTACCTTCCCACCGAAGTGGTCCCTATTTATCTACTTGCAATTTCTTGCTTTCGAACTGCTAGGTTGGGAGGAGTTGGGATGAAGACGGGAGCTCATTTCCGTCCTGCAGTACTCGGGAATCGAACTGCTGACCTTCCGCTTCCCAGTCAGCATCTTAGCGACTTGAGCCACTGCAGTACCCGTATAGATATAGGGTTACCATAATTCCCTGTCACAAAAATGGGACAGAAGGAAAGGTTGCCCTTGCTTGAAAGCCAGTCGTATCTAACTCTAGGGTTCAGTGTTCATTTCTGTTTCAAAGCTGCAGAGCCAGTGCTGTCTGCTTCTGCAGATGTTTCCATGGTCATGCAGCAGGCATGACTAGCAGACATTCTAGTGCATGGAACGCTGTTTACCTTCCCACCGAAATGGCCCCTATTTATCTACTTGCCATTTTTTGCTTTCAAACTGCTAAGTTTGCAGGAGCTGGGACAGAGATGAGAGCAGACGTTTCCGTGGTCATGCAGCAGGCATGACTAGACATCGGAGCACAGGGAACGCTGTCCCCCCCCCCCAAGTGGTCCCTATTTACCTACTTGCCATTTCTTGCTTTCAAACTGCTAGGTTTGCAGGAGCTGGGACAAAGATGGGAGGCGGGAGCTCATTCCGTCCTGCAGTATTCGGGTATCGAACTGCTGCTGCTACAGAGAACAGAGGGCAGGTGCATTTCTCCCCGCCCCCTTGTTTACCAAGCTTCTGCTGCTGCCACCTACTGGCCGTTCCAATAGAAGTGCAAGAAATTTTTTTCTTCCAAATCAAGTGGTTTGAAAACGGTGAAATTTCCATGGTTTTTATGGAACTATGCAAGACAGTTACAAAATGTGAAATTCACGGTTTTCCGTTACATATGGCAACTCTAGATAGATAAGCACCCTTTTTTGTTTATATGAATGGAATAAATGTTAAGGAACTCTCTGAAGCATACAGGATGTATTGGTCTTTATAGCATTCTTGGAGTATAACTATAATTTTCTCATCGTAAGATTTTGGATATGATTCTGCCAAAAGGGATAGGAAAGATAAATTGGAAGAAGGATATATCATTCATATTGTCATTGTTAATAAAGAAAAATAAAGAAATAAAAAATTAAAAATTATTCGTGATGTTTGCATAATTATAGGAAATAACATGGCAAGCAAGAAGAAAGAAATTCAGCTACAGGTATAGTGTCTGCCTTTTAATTTAATTTTGCAACTGTTTATTGAAATATTCTATATTTGGGTTGTTTAAAAAATTCACTGCTTGCTTCACTTTAGGCAATCATAACCACTCAAACACAATGGGATGAGATGCTGCTCAATAAAGGTCTAACAGGTATTTTTCTTAACAGATATTTTCCATTTCTTTTTCTCTCGCTTACTGAACTTTTTCATTCATGTTGGTGATGCATCTTGTGCACTCACTTCTGGGCTTTCAGAAAGACATGACCCATATATCTATTTTCCTACTGTGATTTGCATTCTTGTGGTGTAAGAGAACTGCTACACCTCAAGCTCAGGTTACCCCCAGCCAACCCCTTCCTTGGGCACAGGTTATGTGTTGAAGCCACTTTAAGAGAGTGGTGTGTAAGGCAGATCTAGTTCTTTATTTCAATTCTTTTCTAATTGAAGATGACTACCAATCATATCATGCAGATGTTTATGTCCAATTTTCAATACTGGAAACTGTTTTCATAGCAGATCCTGTAACTGGATGCTATTCTTTCTAGCAGAAAGAATAGCTAGCTATGGAGGATACTTTCATCTTTGTCATTTGGCTTGAATGGATCTGGCCTTCACCGCTGAGTGACATAAAGGCTGAAATTCTGTTGCTCCTGACAGAAAATGCCTTTACTCACAAGTAGGCCCACAGGTGATTGGTTCCTGCTTCTGAGCTGCTGCCCTTCTAGCTAAACAACCCAGGATACTAGCTTAGTGTAAATACGGTAGCGCATAGCCAAGTAAACACTCCAGTCATCATCGGGTAGTTCAAAAGTATGTTGTAATCAGAGTAAGTTACAAAAGAAAGCTTATCAAAAGTTCAGAAAGTACATTAAAATAAAGAAAGCTTAGCTAATTGTGAAAGCCCTAAGGGCAAACCCCTCTTTCTCTCTCACCAGCCTAAATATTTGCTCAGCATAGAGCACAGGACCAAGAGAGCATCTTGGCTCCTCCCACTGGGTTTTCTCTCCTCACGCACAGTCCACCTCCTTGCCATTCCCCTAAAACAATCCAGCCAATGATCATACAGTATCACATGTCCATCACACCTTAGATAAGAACATAAGAACAACCTTGCTGGAACAGGCCACAGCCCATCCAGTCCAGCATTCTGTCTCACACAGTGGCTCAATGGAATACAAAATCTGCTTGTGAATGCTGCACGGCACCAGAATAAGATAATAAATGAATAATACTCTGAGATCCAATGCTTGGTGAAGCCAACATATTCTTTATATGGTTATCAAGATCCAAAGCTTTTTCCAGATAATTATATAGCTTTTCTGGGAACAACCCTTTCCTCAGGGATCTTAGAGCAATATAGTGACTATTGAAGTGTTAATCACAGTGGTAATATTTAGAAATAAATTTTTTTTCCGTTCTAAATAATATTTTTTCAGCATCCAGCCTCGTGGCGAAATCTGCTTATTGTGAACGTCTACAGCACAATAAGCAGATTTCGCCACGAGGCTGGATGCTGAAAAAATATTATTTAGAAAGAAAAAATATATTATTTCTAAATATTACCACTGTGATTACCACTTCAATAGTCACTATATCGCTCTAAGATCCCTGATGAAAGGGTTGTTCCCAGAAAAGCTATATAATTATCCAGAAAAAGCTTTGGATCTTGATAACCATATAAAGAACTAGCATATTTTGCCCCGGCGGTGCCGGGCTTTTTAAAATTGTGTTGGATACTAAAGGGTTTTTTTTTTCTTGAACTAATGGTGATGGGCTGTTTTAAATGGTGGTGTGAGGTTTTTTGATTTTGTGGCTTCGAGGCGCTTCATCTGCCTGTGGCGGACTTGCGCTCCCAGTGGTTTTTTTTTTTGTTCTTTTTGTTTTTGTTTTTGTTTTTTGCGAGCTGGCTTCCTCAGTGCCGGGCTCCTTAATTTGGTTTTTGAATGTGTTTTTTATGTTTATGCATTTTAAAAAAAAATAATTTATTTAATTTAATTTAATATTATTCAGTTTAAAATTTAATTTTGTTTTTTAAAATGTTTATTTTAACTCATTTTTTTGTTTTGGTTTTTTGGAGTGAAAAGTGTTTTCTTTTTTTGGTAATTTTTGAGATTAGTGTGTTTATTTTTGAATGTTTTTATAACTTATTTGATTAAATTTGGAATTAATCTTATTATTTTTAATATTTTTGAATGTTTTTTCTCTTTTGGCCTCTAGGTGGGGGTGGTGAGCTTTTGTGCCTCTCTTTACAATTGTTCTCTTCTGTCCTCTGGGTGTCGCTTCCGGTAAGTTTCCTCTTTCTCATTTGAGTTCCGGTTCTCATAGAAGGAAGACGTCTTTTGGTAAGTTCTCTGGGGGTTTTTTTGGGGGGGGTGGGGGATTTTTTTTTGGGGGGGTGTCTGTGTGTTTTTTTATTGTTTATTTTTGGCTGTGTTTGTGTGTTATTTTTTGTGTTTTTGAATGTTTTTGGTTTGTGTTTTTGTGGTTTTTTTTCAGTGGGGGGTGGCTTTCTTTCTCACGGGCCATGCTGGCTGGCCCGTGGGAAGGAAGGGCATTTGCGGGGAGGCTTTCTTTTTCACGGGCCATGCTGGCTGGCCCGTGGGAAGGAAGGGCATTTGCGGGGTGGTGGTGCTTTCTTTTCCACGGGCCATACTGGCTGGCCCATGGGAAGGAAGGGCAGCGGCGGTGGGGGTTTTTATTTTTTCCCCTGTGGGCCATACTGGCTGGCCTGTTGGGAAGAAGTGCAGTTGCGGGAGGGGTTGCTTTTATTTTTGGTGCGCCAGCTGGCCCTTCGAACGGAAGGGCAGCGGTGGCCGGGATTTACTTTTTTTCCCCACGGGCCATACTTGCTGGCCCGTGGTGAAGAAGGGCAGTTGCGGGGTGTTTATGTTTTTTTTTTAACTTGTGTTTTTCGCGTGCCGGCTGGCCCTTCGAATGGAAGGGCAGCGGCGGTGGGGGGTGTTATTTTTTTCCCCACGGGCCATGCTGGCTCGCCCATGGGGAAGAATGGCAGCGGCGGGGGGCTTTTTTTAACTTTTATTTTTCACGCGCCGGCCACCTCAGCGTTCTGCGCGCTAATGGCGCGCAGGACGCTGGGGCTTGTAGTTTTGGCTGCGCGTGTTTGCTTTCTGCGGCGGTTTTTCTTTTGCGGCTTTTTTTGGATTGGCTGTGGCGCGTTTCCGAACGTTCCTTTTGCCGCGCCGCTCAGCCTGATTGGCTCTGGCGTGGCGCGGTGAAAGGAACCTTTGGGAATTGAAGTTCCCTTTTTTTGTTTGCGACTGGGGGGCTCCTGCCCCCGGGTCAAAAATTTCAACCTGACAGTTACCTGCAAACCCCGTTTGGGCAAGTGAACAGAGGCTCGGACGGGGCTAGTGGGGCCTGGTGCAACATCCTTTGTCACATTCCAACGTTTAACGCACCATTTTATAGGTATAGATACGTTGGCTTCACCAAGCATTAGATCTCGGAGTATTATTCATTTATTCATTTATTATCTTATTCTGGTGCCATGCAGCATTCACAAGCGGATTTTGTATTCCATTGAACTTCTCTCCGCTTTTCCCATTTTTCACTACTGAGGCACACTGTGTTGACACTTTCATTGAGCTGTCCACTAGGACACCAAGGTCCCTTTCCTGGTTTGTCACAGAGAGTTCAGAACCCATCAGTTTATAAATGTAATTGGGGTCTTTTTGCCCCAATATGCATCACTCTGCACTTACTAATGCTGAAGCTCATTTGCCACTGTTTTGCCCACTCCCCCAGTGTCAAGAGATCCCTCTGGAGCGCCTCACAATTGCTCACATTTTTCACTACCCTGTATAATTGTGTCGTCAGCAAATTTGGCTACCTTGCTATTTACTCCTACTTCTAGATCATTTATGAAGAGGTTGAAAAGCAGTGGTCCCAGTAATGAACCTTGGGGGACCCAACTTTTTGCTTTTCTCCACTTGGAGAAGTGTCCATTTAGTGCTACCCTCTCTTTCCTGTCCCTTAGCCAGTTGCTGATCCAGGACAAGACCTTTCCCTTTATTCCATGACTGGTAAGTTTATTCAAGAGCCTTTGCTGCAGGACCTTGTCAAAACCCTTCTGAAAGTCCAGATAAACAATGTCAACTGGATCCCCCTTATCCACATGCTTGTTGACACTCTCAAAAAATTCCAACAGATTAGTGAGGCATGATTTGCCCTTGCAAAAGCCATGTTGGCTCTCGTTTAGCAGCGCCTTCTCTTCTATGTGCCTATTAATCCTATCTTTTAGGATGGTTTCCATCACTTTACCTGGGACACATGTCAAACTGACTGGTCGGTAATTTCCTGGATTACCCCTGGATCCTTTTTTGAAAATTGGTGTTACATTCGCTACCTTCCAGTCATCAGGCACAAAGCCTGATTTGAGGGAAAGATTATATATTTTGGCTAGGAGATCAGCAATTTCATCTTTAAGTTCCCTGAGAACTCGTGGATGGATGTCATCTGTTCTTGGTGATTTGTTAGCATTTAGTTTAACAAGACATCCAAGGACCTCCCTGGTTATTTCTATCTGGCTTAATTCTTTGGTTTCCCTCCCTACGAAGATAGGCTCTGTTTTGGGCATGTGGTCTCTGTCTTCTTCAGTGAATACTGAAGCAAAGAATTCATTGAGTCTCTCTGCAATCTCTGTTTTCCCCTTTAATAACCCCTTGCCTTCCATTGTCGTCTAATGGTCCAATGGCCTTCCTAGTTGGGTTCTTACTTCTATTGTACTTAAAGACGTCTTTGTTATTTCTCTGAGTGTTTTTAGCTATACGCTCCTTTCCTGATTGTTGCCTTGCATTTGTTCTGCCAGAATTTATGTTTCTGCCTGCTGTCCTCATTCAGACAAGCCTTCCATCTTCTAAATGAGCTTTTCTTGCTTTTGATCACTTAGGTTTCTTTCTTCCAAATCACAGTGCTAGCATGTTTATAAATTCCAATATTTCTCAGGAATGCACACACTCCAACTTGCCCCCACCTCAGAAATCTCAATTTTGAAATGAGACTGAACACAGGATACAAATCATACCCTGACAGCTCCGTGTGGGAAGTAACACCAGAGAAGGCCCAGTGAACCAGTGTGGATTTGTGAGTCAACTCTTCCATATGTTTCATTGATTCAAATGATCCTACTCTAGTTGTCACTTACTTTACTGTAGTTGCAACTAAAGGATGGCTATTTGAATCAGTTGAACTTTTGAAGGAGTTGATTCACCAAATCCCCTTGATTCAGTGGGCCTCCTCTAGTGTATCTTACTACATTAAGCAAGGGCATATATAAATGTACAAGCAGTCATTGCCTGCTCAATTGCAGTGCTGCAATGGGGGGGGGGGGGCAAGTAGGACTCCCGCCCTGGGCCCAGAGATTATGGGAGGCCATCGACGCCGGGAAACAAATGATGTGTGCATGCACAAACAGACCATGCATGCACAGAAACCACAGAGGGCATGGCCAAAATGTGGGGGGTGTACTGGGCCTGGAAATTTCTGATGTCGGCCCTGCTCAATTGTACCCCACACACTTAGAGAGGGATGATCTAGCCTCTACCTTCTCTGTAATCCATCTCCACTTGAAAAGCAGCATTCCTGAAGAGACAAAATTCCCATTGGCATTAAGCCTCTACTCACAAATGAGAATTCTGGAAAAGTCTGTGTAGCCTTGAAATAAAGCACACTAGTTTTAAAATGGGAGGGTTTGGACTGCCTGGATTGTTTAAAAGGACTGGGAAGGCTGTTTCTCAACTGAAGCACAGAGCTAGCCATACCATAAGAAAGAGGGAGAGAACTGCTTCAGATGGCAGATGTAAGGGCAGCATTGGAAGCCATCAGCCACTTCTTCTGAGTCCCCTAGTCATTCTCTTCTCCTCTGTTGTATGACATAGCTCACTGTGTTCTGCACCCATTAGCTCACCTCTTACACTTAGAAACAGTGGAGGGCATTGTCCTATATTTTCAGTGTGACAGTAAGATTCAACAGGCAGGCCAGCATGTTTCTCTACGTGAAACATAGAGAAAAGCAACATGTCTTGGACTGAATATGCTGGGATGCAGAAACCAAACCAAACAAAAATACACTAAACTGACATTGTTTGTGTTAAAAGGAATGTTTCAAAAGAAGCATCCTTGTTTCTATGTATATTTTCCAGTAGTAGATGTGTATCAGGGCTGGTGTGGACCTTGCAAAGCTGTGGTGACACTATTCCGAAAGCTAAAAAATGAATTTGGTGAAGATAATCTTCTACATTTTGCTGTGGTAAGAATCTAAAGATTAAATGTTCTGTTGTTAAATATTTTTGGGAGAAGCATTATAGTGCTATAAAGGTTAAGGTAGCAGATAAACATGTTAGTCTGTTGTAGCATCTGTATGACTAACCAGTTTTTATTTTTCATATCTTTTTGTGTGCCTAAGTACAATTCATTTCATGAAGTGTGTTTAGGCATGTGAAAGCTTATGGGCACTATATAATTATTTATGGTATACTATTAGTTTCAAAACTGAGATGTCAGTAAAACAAAGTAGAGCACACTTCAAAGGCACAGTCATTCTTAGAAAGACTGGTCCCACATGGTAGAGAAATTCTGTTGCCACATATAAAAAACTGTAGCTTAATTGTACAGGACAAGAAGAGGAAGGCAAAAATAAATAAACATCATCTATAAGTTTAAAAGGCCAACATCATCATATTTACAGTTCTTATACAAGCTGCAATTCAGAAATCGAAACATTTGAAAATTGTGGCTGGTAGATGGTTAGAGGTACTGCTTAGTTGTTAAGATGCTGAACTTTACAACTGGAAGGTCGGCAGGTCAGCAGTTCAAGACCCGAGTGCTGTGCAATGGAGTGAGCACCCATCTCTATTCCAGCTCCTGCCAACCTAGCATTTTGAAAGCAAGAAATTGCAAGTAGCTAAATAGGTACCACTAAATAGGTAAACAGCATTCAATGCAGTCATGCCTGCCACATGTCCATGGAAACTTCTGCAGCCGCAGACAGTCTTTGGCTATTAAGAACATAAGAACAGCCTTGCTGGAACAGGCCACAGCCCATCCAGTCCAGCATTCTGTCTCACACAGTGGCTCACCATTTCCTTCAGGGTATTCCCAAGCAGATGCCTTCACCTGCTTAGGATTCCCTGGAAATGGCATTGAGAGATATCCTGCCTATCTCTCCAACCCGGAGGTTGTCCTTAGGTATCCATAATTATAGCCATTGATACTCTTGTCCTCCATGAACTTGTCTAATCCTTTCTTAAAGCTGTCAAGACTGACAGCTGTCACCACTTCTTCTGGCAGGGAGTTCCATAGACCAGTGATCCTCTGGGTGAAAAAGTACTTTCTCTTATTTGTTTGAGAACTAGTACCCAAAAGTTTCATGGAGTGCCCCCTAGTTCTAGTGTTGTGCGATAGAGAAAACAGTTTTCCCTTATCTACTTTGTCCACACCGTGCATGATTTTACAAACTTCAATCAGGTCACCTCTTAGACGCTGTCGTTCAAGAGTGAAGAGGCCCAACCGTTGCAGCCTCAGATGGTAAAGAAGGTGTTCCAGTCCCCTAATCATTCTGGTTGCCCTCCTCTGCACTTTTTCCAGCTCCATAATATCCTTCTGAAGGTATGGCAACCAGAACTGTACACAGTATTCCAGATGGGGCCTCACCATAGATTTATAAAGAGGCAAAATTAACAGAGATGAGCACTGAAATCTAGAGTCAGATACAACTGGCTTTTGAGCATCGGCAACCTTTACTAGAGGGTTAGAGCATGGTTTAGTCATGCTTAGAAAAGACAAATTGGTATGAATGGGATTTAGGCAAGTCACAGTTAACTGCTCTCAATAACTTCTATGAATTTTCTTTAAGTATAACCTCTTGGAAGAAGCAGTTGGATGCATCACTTCTTTTGGACCTCTTTGTCACTCATGTTTAATAGGGCTGTTTAGAAGTAGAGTAGGGTCTTTCAGTTCTTTCATTTAGTGTTTTCTTCACCTTCCTATTGTCCCAAAGAAACAAAGATGTATCACATCCTGTCTTTCTTAGGAGTCTTCTTTTTACCTTCAACCTGTTAATACTCTTGAGAATGGGCTATATCCAGTGGTGGGCTCCAAAAAAAAAAATTACTACCACACTGTGGGTGTGGTGTGGTGGGCGTGGCCAGGGGAAAAGCCCTGTGTTGCACCTGAATTAGGACTACTTTATTTAAAAACTTGGATGGGCGGGGCCAGCCAGAATTTCTGCAACCGGTTCTGGTGAACTGGTGCAAACCTGCTGATGCCCACCACTGGCTATATACCCCTCTTTCTGAACCATGTGCTCCATCCTGGCATGAGCCCAGATGTTTTGTTCAGAATAGGATTTTTTAATCAAATGTATTTTCAAAATAAATCTTTGTGACCACTTTTCTTCAAGCTCAACATCATCCTGATTTATTGCTCCAATGAATAGATAAACAAAATTAATTTAAATGCCTTATTTTGCTAAACAAAGAAATTTCCTTAACATGACATTCCCATAAATAATCTAATTTAAAATTATAACAAAACATGAATCAACTGTTGTGTCTACAAGGATTAGAAATTTTATTTTCTTCAGTAGATTTTATAAATTTATGGGAATTGAAAGATACAAATATGAAAAATTCTAGTTTTACAAAACTAGAAACTACAGTTTCTAAAAAAAAGTATTATGTTTGTGCATTTGCAACTATGTCTTGTTTTTATATCTATTTGGGAAAGAGCTTAGATTTTTGAAAAAGCATAGCTACTCACTTTAATTTAAAAATTATGCAAAGACAAAAAAGGGCTATGAGGATTTGATGACTGAGATGCAAAATGTGTTGCCACCAATGCTGATATTTTGTTTTTGTTATTTTCATTTAATTGTAATATGTCCTGGGGGTTTTATCTGCACTGCAGCAAAAGTAGGGGGAAATTTTAAGAAGAACCAGCATTAAGACAATTCACCTGATAACAAGGGCAATCAGTCAAGATCTTGCCATCACTAGATTGTCAGACCATAGTATGCCAGCTCCTTCAGGTTTTGAAAATAAGGCATGAAGCGCCCGTGGGTGACCACATGGTTTTTCCCCCCCTCGTGATAGTGATGGAACAGGATGCATAGCTAATAGAGGCAGTGAAACCTGCAGTCCAGAACAGTGAAAGTCCATAGTTGTCCAACCCTGTTTCAAGCATTTTGTCCAGGATCCTGTTCAGCACCAGGGCAGTGGACAGCTCTACTGGCCTCATATTCTGTTTTTTTTTTCCTGGTTGCTGTTTCACAAGTGGAGATTATTCTTTTACATGTACAGGGGTTCTGCTTCTGCAAGGACATAATGGATACCTTATACAAACAAGGGGGGAAATCAAATTGTACAGTGGTCTGTAATATGTGTGGAGCAATGGAACAGGGTACTGGATCTTAAGTTATGTTCAGGCCTACTTGTACCCTTCTGAACTTGCTTGGTGTCCTATCATTGCTGGTCTCTACTCATTTGACTCTATTTATTTGCTTCTAGCCTATGGAATCCCCTAAGTATTTGTTTACAGACTTGTGTGTTCAGTGTGCAAAGTTCTCTAACACCAGCGAGTGCTGGGGTACATTTAGGGGCAGAGTTTGCATGGTGCCCACATCCACATCAAGAATGTGGTCCTGGGGTATAGACAGGTGAAAATCTTTGTGGGGCTATGGTGAAGTGATATTCAGAATATTTATTGTTAGAGAACTTTGCACACTGAACACACAAGTCTGTAAACAAACACTTAGGGGATTCCATAGGCTAGAAGCAAATAAATAGAGTCAAATGAGTGGAGACCAGAAATGATAGGACACCAAGCAAGTTGAGTGGGTCCAGAGCATGAAAAACTGACTATTTGGGTAGGTGAACATCTTTGTGGGGCTATGGTGAAGTGATATTCAGAATATTTTTGAGTGGGTCCAGAGCATGAAAAACTGACATTTTGGGCCATGTTTGCTAGAGGTTTTGAGAACCGTCATCCAAAAATTATATATGACATTTTATAATATTTAATGGATAGCAAGAGCAATTACATTTATGTCCTGCCTCCTAGCAGTTAGAAAGCAAAATATTGCAGGTAGATAAATAGGAACCACTTCAGTGGGAAGGTAAACAGCATTCCATACACTCTAGTGTTGAGGCATGCCTCCCACATGTCCATGGAAATGTCTGTAGGCACAGACAGCACTGGCTCTTTGGCTATAAACAGAGATGAGCACTGAACCCTAAAGATGAATATGACTGGCTTTTGAGCAAGGGCGGCCTTTACTGCCTCATAGCACTTACAAATTTTGTGTGGTTCATAAGGTATTTAGCATTTCACCTCCTGCATTCTGAGTACACATTTTACCAACCTCAGAAGGATGGAAGGAAAAATCAGTCTTGAGCCCATCAAGATCAACTTCAGATCATGAACAGAGTTTTATTTGCAGTACAGCAGCTTAGCCGCTGTGCCTAAATACCAGGAGACTGGCATACCACAAATCAAAACCCTTTGAACCAATTAAGTATAGCCTATAAGGGGGAAAGCCCTATGAGAACTGCTAGTGTTAATGTCTTCAACAAAACTTGAAAATAACTAGAGTAAATAAAGGGTCACTTGATTGTAACACAAGGAATAACTTTATTTGATTTGCAGTAACGGTTACTGCTACTTTTATAATTATAGGGCAGTGATGGTGAACCTTGGCACTCCAGGTGTTCTTGGACTTCAAATACCAGAAGCCCAAGTCAGCACTCCTGCTGATCAGGGCTTCTGGAAATTGAAGTCCAGGAACAACTGGAGTGCCAAGGTTCACCATCACTGTTATAGGGTATATATCACCAAGCGCCTGCTCCTGGATAGGGATTCCTTGCTCATGGTCACACACGCACTGGTTACCTCCAGACTTGATTATTGTAACGTGCTCTACATGGGCCTGCGCTTGTCGACCATTCGGAGGCTGCAGCTAGTCCAGAATGTGGCAGCCCGGGTAGTGATGGGATGCGGGCGCTATGCCCGTGCCTCGCCTCTGCTCCAGGAGCTGCACTGGTTACCAGTTTGTCTCCGGGTGCAATTCAAGGTGCTGGTAATAACCTTTAAAGCCCAAGTGGGCCAGGTTACCTAAGAGACCGCATCGCCCAAAGAGAGTCTGCCCACCCCACAAGATAGTGTGCTGCCCTGAGTTGCCCTAGGGCAAGAGGGCAGGATATAAATCCAACTAAATAAAAATAAATAAAATAAATTTGATACAATATATATACAGGTCAGTAGTCTCTAGTGTTCTAATTTTTGTCAAATGTAATTTAAACATATATTTTAGTTAAATTTCAAAAGGGAGAGATTATGTAGTTACTTTTTAAAAATTAACTATAGTTGTAGCTAATCCTTTCTGGATCCAAGGTCTGTAACTAATTGCTTTTAAAGTAAATTTTCCAATCTCTGGTCTGGCATCTATCTGAAAAAAAAAATGTATGCATTTTCCTGAACATACTTCATTTAAGGCGGAAGCAGAAAACATTGTGCCTCTACTCCCTTTTAAGGACAAATGTGAACCTGCTTTCATCTTCTGTGTGGTAAGTGTACAAAGGTTGATTTTGTTCCTTTGCATTAGCTAGCAAATTCTAAAATATTTTTTCAGATTAAAAATTGGCATATGAATTCTATAATTTTTTTTAAAAAATCTGACAGCTGTAAACTGTTATTTCCATTGGGCTGATCTCAGTTTCCAAAAACAATGACCTCTCAGGACTGCTGCTATTTTTCAGCAAAATACGTCTACTATTATATTGTCATTCTGACATTTTTTACCTGCTACTTCCTTAGAACAGCCCCCCAAAAAATATTTTTTTCAAAAGAACAAACAAAGTTGTTTATAGAATCAGAGGATAACTGGGTTGATGCGAGAGTCCAAGCCTGCATAATTTAATGTAGGAGTAAAGAATATTTGGCCTTGAGTATTCATAAGCTGTGGCCATAAGCTGTTAAGAAGCCAAACTAATTTTTATCTGAAAGATCTGAAGACCAAAGTTTCATTCCTTCCTGTAACAAATTCCTTGATCATATTAGTTCATCAAAATAATTTACATTATTTAATTAGTTGCTTCCAACTAATTAGAGCATGGGCATAGATTTGATCAGACACTGGAGGATGGTAAATGACAGAGGAGCCTGGTGTACTGTGGCTTATGCAGTTGCAAAGGGTCGGACTCAACTGTGCGACTGAACAACAACAAAATTAAAGCAACTAGTTTTTTTAATTTTGGGGTATAAAAACCAGTTACTTTAAAAAAAAACAAAGAAATAAGTATGCAAGCATCCTTATGGTGTTTGTGAAAGGTAATCTATTCTCACCCATTGCTCCCTTCATCCAGTTAACTGATCCTAAGCCATTATTAAAAGAACCATTTTCTCCTGTGCAAGAAGTGGGATATTGATAGGATATGCCATCTGCTATATGTTGCATGCTGCTCCTGAGCTAGTATCACAGCAACATTATTATGGGGCCTGATACATAATTTTTCAGGCTCTGTGAAGAGAGAGTAGTTCTGCTCTGCCACACTCCCCCAGCCAAGATTCCCCATGTTTCCCCACAATAAACTCTCCTCTGGCTGCATATTCTAATTTAATTGTGTATTAATTAAAATGCATCTGTTGGATGCAGATTCTACTTTTTGAAGTTAGAGCCTATTTAGATCAAGAAGACCTATGGAGATGAACTTTCCACATTGATTTCAATGGGGTCAACGTTCAGCTAATAATCTTGGGTATGTTTCCTCAGAAATTAGTCCTAGAAAATTCAATGGAACTTTTATATCAGGATTGCAGCTACCTTAATCTAGGCTCCTGCCTTTGATTGCATGTGGTATTATAATAATGAACAACTATCAGAGAGCAGAACTAGCAGGATGGGTAGCATTTAACTCTATCAAAGAAATCTTGCTAAACAAGAAAAATCAACAAGAAACCATGTGCCAACCTTTTTGATTTGATGGTACTACCTGCGGCCCTCTATGGGAGTGAAACATGTTGATTAACAAAGGCCATGGAAGAGGAACTATCAAGAGCTGTAAGAGAAATGTAAAGATCAATGCTAAAGATATCCCTTCATGACCACATCTCCAACGCCCAGATAAGAGAACAAAGCAGAATCAAAGAAGCTATTGTTGAATATCACAAATGGAACTTGCACTGGGATGGATATGTATCTCGAATGACAGACAGCCATTGGACAGCAGCAGTGACTGAGTGGTATCCCAGAGGAGTAAAAAAGACCCCTTGGCAGGCCCCCCAAAAGATGGGAAGACCCAATCATGAAGAGTTCTGGCCAAACCTGGAGAAAAAGAGCACAGCAGCGAAATGAATGGAAAACAAGTTGCGACCAACAGGAACATATCCCTTGATAGTCTGGTCCATCAAGGAATCTATACCTATAAGGAAGAGATGTAGACATACGTATGCGGCAGGCTTTCCCACACCCCTGGAGCCGATCCTGTGATTTTTCGTACACACCTAGCTTACATAAGGACATAAGAACAGGCCTGCTGGAACAGGCCACAGCCCATCCAGTCGAGCATTCTGTCTCACACAGTGGCTCACCATTTGCTTCAAAGTATTCCCAAGCAGATGCCTTCACCTGCTTAGGATTCCCTGGAAATGGCATTGAGAGATATCCTGCCTATCTCTCCAACCCGGAAGTTGTCCTTAGGTATCCATAATTATAGCCATTGATACCCTTGTCCTCCATGAACTTGTCTAATCCTTTCTTAAAGCTGTCAAGACTGACAGCTGTCACCACATCTTCTGGCAGGGAGTTCCATAGACCAGTGATCCTGTGGGTGAAAAAGTACTTTCTCTTATTTGTTTGACAACTAGTACCCAAAAGGTTCATGGAGTGCTCCCTAGTTCTAGTCTTGTGCGATAGGGCAAACAGTTTTCCCTTATCTACTTTGTCCACACCGTGCATGATTTTATAAACTTCAATCAGATCACTTCTTAGACACCGTCGTTCAAAAGTGAAGAGGCCCAACTGTTGCAGCCTCAGATGGTAAGGAAGGTGTTCCAGTCCCCTAATCATTCTGGTTGCCCTCCTCTGCACTTTTTCCAGCTCCATAATATCCTTCTGGAGGTATGGCGACCAGAACTGTACACAGTATTCCAGATGGGGCCTCACCATAGATTTATAAAGAGGCAAAATGATACTTGCTGACTTATTTTCTGTACCCTTCCTAATGATCCCTAGCATTGAGTTTGCTTTTTTCACTGCTGAGGTACACTGGGTTGACACCTTCATTGAGCTGTCCACCAGGACACCAAGGTCCCTTTCCGGGTTTGTCGCAGAGAGTTCAGACCTCATCAGTTTATAAATGTAATTGGGGGTTTTTGCCCCAAAGTGTATCACTCTGCACTTACTAGTGTTGAAGCTCATTTGCCACTGTTTTGCCCACTCCCCCAGTGTCAAGAGATCCCTCTGGAGCTCCTCACAATCTCTCAGTTTTCACTATCCTGTATAATTTAGTGTCGTCAGCAAATTTGGCTACCTTGCTATTTACTCCTACTTCTAGATCATTTATGAAGAGGTTGAAAAGCAGGGGTCCCAGTACTGAACCTTGGGGGACCCCACTCTTTACTTCCCCCCACCTGGAGAAGTGTCCATTTAGTGCTACCCTTTGTTTCCTGTCCCTTAGCCAGTTGCTGATCCAGGACCTTGCATAGCCAAGATCAGCCATGAGAATCCGGAGGCTGAGGGTGGGGCCTGCGCCTCACAAAGACAGAAAAAAGAACTGTGCACACTTGAAGTTCTTGGGAGAGGCTGGTCGTGTGCACAGCCGTTGGTGAGCGTTGTGCCCACAGCAACGCACTTGCGCAGACAAACCAATGCGAGACAGCTGTTGGAACAGCTGAGGAAGCGGGGCCGGCAGAGGCCCCAAAGCAGGAAGCACTGGTGCCCAAGCCAAACAGAAACCCCCCCTCTCTGTGTGTATGTGTGTGTGAGAGAGAGTGTGTGTGAGAGGGGGGCGAGATCCCTCTCCCTCCCCCCTCTGTGTGTGTGTGTGTGTATGTGTGTTTGAGAGAGAGAGAGAGAGAGACCACATTGCCGACTGCCAGCCCCATCCTCCCCAACCGACTCCCTGCCTGGTCGGCCGGCCTGCACAAGGCCTCACCGCTCTTCTTTACCTCCTCCTCCACCTCCACCTTTCCACTCATGCAATGACAGACAGCAAAGTGGAGAACAAGAAGAACTTCCAGGTGAGGAACTACCCAATCCCCCCTCTGTGTATGTGTGTGTGTGAGAGAGAGAGAGATCACCCACATCACTGCCAGCCAGCACCATTCTCCCCGACCAACTCGCTGCCTGGCCGGCCAGCCTGCACAAGACCTCACCCCTCCTCTTTTCCTCCTCCTATGTCTCCTCCTTCCCTGTTGTGTTCTAATGGTTTTACCTTCCACATGGATTACAATGTAACCTTGCCTATAGTAACAATGTAACCTTCAGCTGTATCTCATGAACCCTGTAATAGGACGCAAGCTAATGACCACCAGCTGGCAGCAGTGAGCGTCCAAGCTCTCTTGGTCCAAACTCATCAAAGGCAACAGCGCGGGAAGTTTTCCCGCCACCACCTACACCTGGACAAGAAGGGCGTGACCACCAATGACGTCACGCAGATAGTAGCCAATGGGCTATCATGGAACCACGTTCAAATGTATTACTACTGTATATAAAGAGCTATCGATCCGCCATTACCTCATGTTCCCTCTGACCACCATGCAATAAACCTGAGTTAACCCAGCCCGAGGCTGTGTCCTGTGTCTTGGTTTTCATACACCAAATTGGCGACGAAGGTGGGATAATGGATCCCCAAGGAGCAGCCAGGGCACAGAACGGGTTCAACATCACCAAACCGCAAGACTGGGAGCTTTTTGAGATGGACTTCCAGGCGGCGCTGGTGGAACTCAAAGTCAAAGAAGACGATGAGGAGAGAAAGAGGGCCATCCTCACCAGAATGCTTGGGATGGATACCAAGCGAACGCTGGTGGGCATCATTGCACCGAAGAAGGTGAGCGAATTCAAAGCAGACGACATCATGAAGCTGCTGCGTGAGCGTTTCCGTTCCTCGAGGGCAATGTTTCCCGCTCGGAGCGCGTTTTGGAGGCGAGTCCAAGCGCCGGACGAGTCGGTTGAGGCATTCGTAACAGCCATGAGGATAGCCGCCGGCCCCTGCAGATGGGACGACCTAGAGACGGCCCTCAGGGACGGAGTGCTGTGTGGCCTGAAGGACAAGGAGGTGCAGCGCAGCTTGATGAACAAGGAGCCACCACCCACGCTGGCAGAGGTTGTAGAGGCCGCGGAAGCCGCGGAGTCCACGAATGCTGGAGTGGACGAAATGCACCAGTGGCGTGAGTGGCGTCCTAGAGCCGGCAAAGCGGAGAATTCGGTGCACGGGAGGTCCGGACAGTCGGTGCACGCAACTCGACGGGCCTCAAAGTCGTCTACGGAAGGCAGCGACGGCGAGGAGGTCCAGAAGGTCCGAAAAGGGGGGCGCCGCTGCGATGGTTGCGGAGCGGCCCATGAGCGCGCGAGGTGCCCATTCAGAAAGGCCGAGTGTTACACCTGCGGCCGTCGGGGGCACATCGCCAAGGCATGCAGAAAACGGAAGGAGGGCCGGAGGCAGTCGCAAGACCGTTCGACCAGGCCGGACCGTCCAGCGAGGTCCAAAGATGGCGCCCAGACCACGAGGAAGCAGGACGGCGTGGGCCGCGTCTCGGACAACAGCGAGGACGACGCTCCAGTGTTCAGCGTGTCCGCGGGACAGTCCCATTACTTCGTTGAGGTACTAGTACAAGGGGCCCCCATCAGAATGGAAATTGACTCGGGGTCCTCCTATTCGATAATTCCCCAGAAAGAGTTCTTGAAAATCGACCCCCACGTGCGGCCCAAACTTAAAACGTTGAGGTCCACGCTACGAGATGTACAGGGGAACAGCATTCCAGTGTTGGGGGTCGGGAAATTTCGGGTTAGTTTTAAGAGACATTCTGCGGAACTGCCCCTAGTTGTCCTTAAGGGGGGAAGTTGTAGCCTCCTAGGGACGCAGTGGTTTCAGCCCTTAGGCTTGTTCATAGGGGGAGTACATACAGTGGGGGTGGATCCAATACAAGCGGTGTGCGACGCGCATCCCGCCGTTTTTAAAAAAGGACTTGGAAAGTTCACGGGACCCCCTGTAGCCTTCGACCTAGACCCGGAGGTCCGCCCGATAAGACTCAAACCGCGCAGGGTGCCGTTCGCACTCAAGGACAAGATAGAGGCGGAACTGGACAAACTGGTGAGCCAGGGGATTCTTATTCCTGTTGATTCCGCGGAGTGGGAAACTCCAATTGTAACAGCTCTAAAGGCTAACGGGGAGGTGCGCATTTGCGCTGATTATAAGTGTACAATTAACAAGGCGATCCGCCCTAATGCATACCCGGTGCCGGTGGTCAGCCACCTTTTGGCCAGGCTGAATGGGGGAAAGTGTTTCGCTAAACTCGATTTGGCACAAGCCTATCAGCAACTCCCCGTAACTCCCGCCACGGCCGCGGCACAAACGATAGTCACACATAAAGGGGCGTTCCAGGTGTCGCGTTTACAGTTCGGCGTGAACTCGGCACCCGGCCTTTTTCAGTCGCTTGTGGAACGCCTCCTGAAGGGGCTGGAGGGGGTGTTGCCTTATTTTGATGACGTATTGATAACAGGGGGGAGTGAGGCCGAACTGGCAAAGAGATTGGATAAAGTACTAACTGTGTTCGAGAAAGCGGGGCTGAGACTGAGGAAAGACAAATGTGTCTTCTTCGAAACTGAGGTCGAGTTTTTAGGGTTCCGGATCACACCCGAGGGTATTAAGCCGTCCAAATCCAAAGTAGCGGCCATCAAGAAGGCCCCTCGCCCCACATCCAAAACCGAGCTACAGTCATTCCTGGGGCTCCTCAATTTTTACCATACATTCCTCCCGCGGAAGGTGTCCGTGGCCGAACCGCTCCATCGGTTGCTTAAAAAGGAGGAGACATGGATGTGGGGTGACGAGCACGAGAGGGCGTTCAGAGAACTAAAGCAGCTCTTAACATCTGAGGCAATCCTGACGCATTTTGACCCCAAACGGCCAGTGGTCTTAGTCTGTGACGCATCCCCGGTGGGGGTGGGGGCGGTGCTTTGCCACGTGTTGGATGACGGAAGGGAGGCCCCGGTAGCGTTTTATTCAAGGTCCCTGTCCCAAGCAGAGCGAAATTACGCACAAACCGACAGGGAGGCATTAGCGATAGTAGCGGGAACCAAAAAATTTCACGATTTTCTGTATGGCCGCCCGTTCAAAATCGTGACTGATCACAAGCCCCTGTTAGGGATTTTCACAGCAAGCAAGCCCACACCGCAGATCCTGTCCCCGAGAATGCTGCGATGGGCTATTTTTCTCAACGCATACCAACACGAGTTGGAGTACCGGCCCGGAAAGGAGATCAGCCATGCTGATGCACTTTCGAGATCTCCTTTGCCCTTGTCGGACGACCAAAAGGCAAGAGTTGAAAGAGACCGCCAGGTATTGCTAATTGAGGTTTTAGACGCACCCCCAATAGTACCAGCCGACATTGCTAGGGCGACAGGCAAGGACAGAACGCTGGAGAAAGTTAGCTCATGGGTACAGAAGGGGTGGCCGGCGTCGTCCCCAAGCACGGAATTCGACCCATTTTTTCGGAAAAAGCTAGAGTTGTCCCTAGAAAGGGGGTGCCTTTTGTGGGGCCAACGGGTGGTGGTCCCTACGTCCCTGCGGCCGAGGGTGCTCAAACTGCTGCACGTCAGCCACCCGGGCATCGTGCGTTCAAAGGCGTTGGCCCGGAGTTACTTCTGGTGGCCACAGCTGGACGCGGACATTGAGCACATGGTCGGCACTTGTGAGGCATGCCAGGGCTCCCGACCAGAGGCGGCCCGTCTTCCGCATAGGGAATGGGACACAGCAAGGGGGCCATGGTCCAGGGTGCACGTAGACTTCGCTGGCCCTTTCCGAGGAACAATGTTTCTCCTGGTGGTGGATGCATTCTCCAAGTGGTTGGAGGTTATCCCAGTAAAGAGTACGTCCTCCGCCACCACAATTAGCCAGTTAAGGAGGGTCTTTTCCACGTTCGGTTTACCCGACACTTTAGTCAGCGATAACGCTAGTTGTTTCACCTCCGCTGAATTCAAGGCATTCATGGAGGCAAACGCCATTCGGCATGTCACATCCGCACCGTTTCACCCCGCCACGAATGGCCAAGTGGAACGGCTGGTGCGAACGACAAAGGATGCGCTGCGGCGCATGGGCCCGGGGGACCTAAATCACCAAGTATGTCAGTTTTTGTTAGCGTATAGGGTGACCCCCCTAGCGTCAGGTTACTCGCCGGCAGAGCTGCTGATGCGGCGAAATCTGACCACGCTCCTGTCCAGGCTAGACCCGACGAGAGTCGAGGACAAAGGAAAAAACATAGGGTTGGCAGTCTCGAAAGGTTTCGCCGCCGGCGACCCGGTTCACTGCAGGAACTATGCCAGCGCAGGTCCAGCCTGGGTACCGGGGACGGTTGTAGAACAGACGGGGCCAGTGTCGTACCGGGTCGAGACTAACACCGGCCTCCTCTGGAGGAGGCACGCGGACCAACTGAGGCACCGAGTGAGTGGGGGGCCAGTCAGTGGGGCTCAGCAACAGGATTCAGCGTTAGGGTCCTCCCCCACCCGTTTAGCCCAAGGGGGAGACAGCAGCGGACAACGGTCCCAAGCAAGGGGGGAAGGCAGAAGCAGCGGCCCCGACTCATACCCTTTTGATACGCCAGTTCTATCAGAGGCCGGGGAAGGGGGAGAGGAGTTCGCGACCGCTGCCCCCGAATTTAATTCTGATTTTGATTTTGCGAGCCAGGGGGGTTTTCAGGAGTGTTCCCCCACCCATCCAAGCGAGAAGAGGGGTTTTTCGTTAGCCCCCAGTGCCCCCGGTTCTTCCCTAAGAAAGAGCACACCTCCCAACAACGCCGCGGAGCCGCGGCAAGACACTAACGAGTCTCCCTCTCCAATTACAGGACAGGAAACCAGGGGACAAAGAGAAGGTAGCAAACCCGGGGAAAGGCAGCCCGCATCGAGACCCCAGCGTGTTCGAAATAAGCCATCTTGGCTGAGAGACTTTGTCTCCTAGGGGGGGGGGATTGTGATTGAAGTGTGGGCTCGAGACTTCGTCTCATCCTAGGGGGGAGGGGTGTTGTGTTCTAATGGTTTTACCTTCCACATGGATTACAATGTAACCTTGCCTATAGTAACAATGTAACCTTCAGCTGTATCTCATGAACCCTGTAATAGGACGCGAGCTAATGACCACCAGCTGGCAGCAGCGAGCGTCCAAGCTCTCTTGGTCCAAACTCATCAAAGGCAACAGCGCGGGAAGTTTTCCCGCCACCACCTACACCTGGACAAGAAGGGCGTGACCACCAATGACGTCACGCAGATAGTAGCCAATGGGCTATCATGGAACCACGTTCAAATGTATTACTACTGTATATAAAGAGCTATCGATCCGCCATTACCTCATGTTCCCTCTGACCACCATGCAATAAACCTGAGTTAACCCAGCCCGAGGCTGTGTCCTGTGTCTTGGTTTTCATACACCAAATTCCCACTCAAGCAACAGCAGGGATCAAGGCGGATAGCAAGAAAAGTTTCCGGGTGGGGAAGAAACCAATCCAGCCCCCTCACTCTCTCTTTCTTTCTTTCTCTCTCTCTTTGTTTGTGTGTGTGGGTGTGGGTGCGTGCACATACGCGCATGTGAGACAGAGAGAGAGAGACTCACTCTGTGTGTGTGTGAGAGAGAGATGTCCCCTCTCTCTGTGTGTCTGTGAGAGAGAGAGACCCTCTCTCTCTCTCAGTGTGTGTGTGTGTGTGTGTGTGTGTGTGCATGCACACATGCATGCATGAGAGAGAGCCACACACAGAGAGAGATGCGCAAGACCGGGGACATGCACAACAAAAAACACTGGGGGCTTCCCAATCGCCCCACCCAACCATCCCCGGGCGCAGACGGGCACTCTGCTAGTTATAATAATAAGATTATGGTTTTACTTACAGATTGTATTGTCCTTTCTTTTGAGCCTGCAAAATATAGATTATTAGAGCATGTATAAAGAAATAATAAAGCATATGTAAGAGAGGTTTTAAGTGTGTAAAAGTTAAGTTGCTCAAAGCCAATTCAATGAATAAAACAAAACCCTGAAACATACCCAAGATTATTAGCTGAATGTTGATCCCATTGAAATCAATGTGGAAAGTTCATCTCAATAGAATCGTCTTTAAATATGCTTATATTCATTTGCAGGATGGCAAGATGGTAGATCTGGTAAAAGGTGCAAATGGACCTCTACTAACCAGAAAAGTGATTGAGACAGTAGAGAGAGAAAGAAAAATTGTGGCAGGAGAAATAACACGACCAGAGGTAAAATAGCCATACTGTACTTGTATTTCTGATCTCACTGGTTTGAATTTGCTGCCCATTCTCAGTATATTTTAAGTTTATATTCATATTGACTTTTCCAAAATCAGAGCATTTTTTTGTTCCAGAACACTCTGTCTTGCACAGATGGTTACCAATGGTAGTCCTTAAAATGATCAAGAGACAATTCCTTTGGAAACCCCATCATAGGGCTTTAGGGAAAACACATTTTTTAGATTTTTAATTTTTGGGATTTTAGAATTTTAGAAGTTGTACTGTACGGTACTATCTTAATTGGTGTTTCTGTAGCTGTTTTAAATTAAGGGGTATTCCTTATTCGAGTTGATATATAGCAACCGTGAAAT